>CM060599.1:47822866-48422866 GCA_030578255.1 Tiaroga cobitis
TTACCTCAGGAAAGCCATTTAATGACCAGCACTTTAGTTGACTAGAAAAAATTGTCATTTTGCTAAATATGTGCACTTTATTACATATTAATTATATGTTTACTTGTCATTACATAATTGTTATTATAATGAAAACCGCATTATATTTAATTTCTCTCTGTTTACAGCATTATGTGAGATATATTTTTTTCTTGAGAAAAATTAACATGCAGACTGTAGCCTACCTAATATTTATCCAAATGAGTCAATATTGAATTAAGATTAAAATCAAATACAATAATTTATTTGAATACAAACAGTAACCTACCAGTCATTGTACCATGTAAACATTGTAACACGTTGTCACTAAACTTAAAAAAATTCTGTTTAGTTAACATGTTTTGAAAATCACAATTACACATTGTGATGCAAGTTGTTTTTTTAGATACCCGCAATCCATCTGTTTCTCTTGAGGAATTAAAATATCGTGATAATACCGTATACCGTGATAAAAGCTTATTCAATTAATCGCAGCACGAAAATTTGATACCGGCACATGACTAGTCTGTCTGTGTGTCTGTCTGTGTGTCTGTCTGTGTGTCTGTCTGTGTGTCTGTCTGTGTGTCTGTCTGTGTGTCTGTCTGTGTGTCTGTCTGTGTGTCTGTCTGTGTGTCTGTCTGTGTGTCTGTCTGTGTGTCTGTCTGTCTGTCTGTCTGTCTGTCTGTGTGTGTGTCTGTGTGTGTGTCTGTGTGTGTGTGTCTGTGTGTGTGTGTCTGTGTGTCTGTCTGTGTGTCTGTCTGTGTGTCTGTCTGTGTGTCTGTCTGTGTGTGTGTGTCTGTGTGTCTGTCTGTGTGTCTGTCTGTGTGTCTGTCTGTGTGTCTGTCTGTGTGTCTGTCTGTGTGTCTGTCTGTCTGTGTGTCTGTCTGTCTGTGTGTCTGTCTGTCTGTGTGTCTGTCTGTCTGTCTGTGTGTGTGTGTGTGTGTGTGTGTCTGTCTGTCTGTGTGGCTGTCTGTGTGTGTGTCTGTCTGTTTGTCTGTCTGTCTGTGTGTCTGTCTGTGTGTCTGTCTGTGTGTGTGTGTGTGTGTGTGTGTGTCTGTCTGTGTGTGTGTGTGTGTGTCTGTCTGTCTGTCTGTGTGGCTGTCTGTCTGTGTGTCTGTCTGTTTGTCTGTCTGTCTGTATGTGTCTGTCTGTCTGTGTGTCTGTCTGTGTGTCTGTGTGTCTGGTCTAACCTTCAAATCTTTTTAAACTTTAAAACTAGGCTTTATCAAGTCAGTATTCAAAGTTTAGCGTGACAAACTTTGCTAGTTAAAAATGAGTTATATGAATTTCTTACAATTTCAATTCTACTTCCTTACATTCAAATTTGAATTGCAATTCTACATCCTGTTTGCTTCTCAACGCCAATTGAAAGGGAATTTAAAAAGGCATTCTCAGTGGAAAAAAATAAATAAATTAAAAAAAAGTCATCTTTGCGGCTGAGTTTCACTTTGAAACTTTCAGAACTCAAAGCTTCTTTCCATGTCCTTAAAGCACATAGAACGGATTTTTATTTTATTAAAAAATATGATAATGATCAGGCATAATCTCATAATGATATGACCCCTTTAAACAAATCGTTTTAAACATTCTCACTGACATGACTGAATTGTGGCGTTCCTGAACACAAAGCACACTAACACAAGCTTGCTCAATCACAGAGGAAATGGAAACAAACTGTGGTGGCCTGTGAAACAAGCCTGCTTGTAAAAAAACAAGAGATGTTGAGGATTATTTAAAGAAAACATCTCGTCACATCTGGCTCCGGGGCTTTGAAGCTGGTGAATTTCCCACAAGTGCTGGTTAACTGCACGGTCCTAGCAGTGGCGGGCTGGTGGGTTTGGCCAGCCGTCTGCCTCGTAATGGTGCGGCGTGCCTCATCAAGATTGGCTGTTCGCTCTGGTCTCTGAAGCCGTAATCGAACTCGTCTGGGAGAAAAACTAGCATTCGTGTGCCTTGATGTGTGTTAGATGCGGCTATAAAACACGTTTTAAATGGCGTGCACAGCAAGTGCCAGGCTAAGTCAAAATGCTCTTAACTTTGCAATTAGCTGGTCTTTCCTGCCACATTCATGTGGAACATAAGGGCCAGACTTTGGGTTTACAAATAGGTCTGCGTAATTGTGTGTGATGCCATCTGAAAAAATTAGTGGAATGTGATAATGCCTCAATATGAAAATAAAAAATGACAAGCATGCCATCAATAGATGAGACATCCACAAACACATGGAGGATAAGCTTTGAGTGCCTATTCATAACAGTCATATTGCATTTTGAAAAACTCATAAATGGACGATAAACGTCCCTTTTGGCAAAGCGGAACCCGGGGCATTTCTTAAATTCAATACAAAGGCAGAACGCGGGTATATTTCACCCCGAATTGGATTAGCCGAATTGGATATGGAAAACGAAAAAAAAAATGAGACAATGACAGCATATAAATCTCATTACTCTCTCATCATTTCCATTGTTCTGAGGAGGTTTTGTTTAAACTAGTCCTCCCCTCTCTGGCTTCCGCCGACACATCTATCTTTCCACAGCGGCAAATTTTCCAGAGCACTTGTTTGGTAATAGCAATGACATTTTGGTGACCTTACAACACTAATTCTACACTTCATAGACCACAGACTAATATTCACACTGATTTACCCACAAAACCCCCTGAAAATCACCTCCTGATTACAGTTTTACGCAAGTAATACAGACCACTGCACACTTTAAACAAACACACTGGCCTCCAATATCACTGCCTGGGTAATTCACTTCTTCTAAAGACTCTCGCCCTGATAGATACTGTTTGAGACTTCTTCTTGTTGGTTTTCTTGGCAAATAAGCCGTTTTAAGATTCAAAAAGTATAAAACAAAGAAAAGTTATGACATAAAATGAATAAGAAATTCTATGCGACTAATCGTTTAAGCAAAACAGGGACTTTGATCATTTGAAAAACTGCAGAAAGGGGCGAAAAGAAGATACTCTGAAAGTCATACTTTTTTCGGTTGCACTTTAATTTACAGTAAGCGCACTTACGTGTACTTACCTAAGAAAGTACAGATTAATATAAGGTAACTAACTAAATGGATTAAGGTAAGGTTCAGGGTTAGTACCTAGTTATTAACCAGTTATTGAAATAACTATAATGCATACATAGTGTGTACATGGGGAATAGGACAGTAAAATAAAGTGATATAACTTTAGTCAAATTGTTATGCTGTTTTCAAATTATAAAAACACTAGGTTACACTTTATTTTAAGGTGATGTAGTTACATTGCACTTAAATAAGTCATATAAATGAACCACATTTACTTACTATAGAGTTATGGTTGGGGTTAGTTACGTAACTTTGCATAATTTACTGTTATTACTTAGTAAGTACAAGTAGTAACGTGTAACTATGTCACCTTAAAATAAAGTTACCAAATGTTGAATTAAAGCGATTTCAGTAGTTGTCTCAGACTTATCTATTTACTATCAATTTATTCTTAAATACACCCTGTTCCCAACTTTCCTTTCTTCTCCATATTTGAAAAGAAACTCTTTTTTTCATTGAACCCACATAGCATCTCCATTTATTGTGGTAATTTTAAAAGTAAAAGTAAGAATAACAGACACTTAAGGCAATTTAATGCAAAAAGCTCTGCAGATTTCCATGTTTCATGGAAATGTTCCAATACAAAAAAAGATCTTGTAAGATCCACCCTACAGTTCTGGGGAAATTGCCGCACTTAAGGACATCACACAGCGCACTTGTGTCATTTTTGGGATGAGGAGAACATTTTTGAGAAAATGATGAACTCTAACAGTCCTCAGGATAAATGTGATGCTGAACGCTACCCACAAACGTGTCATGAATTATTCAAAACCATCTGCTACCGAACTGGAGCTGAAAAAGGATCGAGGGATATTTTGGGTTTCAGTGCATCTGTGCGTGCAATAGCATCTGATTCCCTTTCCTTCAAGATCCTTCTGCATGAATGTACTGTGGCATTCACCTCCAGCGAGCATTACCTCTCCAAAAGGAAAGGAATGTAGGAGTGTAGAGCTCTCGGTAGGTTAGCTACGAGTAGTGAGCTCACATCAACAGGAGAAAGGCTACAAATATATTAAAACCCTATGATGATAAATGTTTTAGCACAGTATTTTATAGGGATGCTCCGATTGATCGGACGCCGATCATGATCGGCCGATATTGGCTAAAAATAGATTGATCGGCGAACCCCAAAAGCGCCGATCAAAAAAGCCGATCACGTGACGTAAATTACTTGCGCGACTTTTTCCCACCTGGATGCGTGGCGCACGGGCACAAAACAGCAGATTGGAGCTTGGCAGTGGCAACATGAGTTCTCCTTTACCGGAACGAATAGGGAGTCTCCCAACGGATTGAAGCGCGCGTCCGAGTGAAGACCGTGCACCGCGCGAGCCACAACAGAACGCGGTATCTGCGCCACTGATCGCTGCGGCAACGAGCACTTTGATCACTTGATAATAAAAAAAAAACATTTCAGCGCTAGATCGCCTCTTATTTAACAAATGAACAAAATGAATGCTCTGAGTTAACTGGAGATGTTTTTATTTATTTGTATTGGTACATCCGTGCCGCGAGATGTTTCAAAAGTGGTGGTGGTATTTAATTTTTTTTGATCTGACGTAGTTGGTTCCTCAACTACATCAGATTCAGATTATTTTATTTAATGCCATGTCAGCATTCAAAGCTATTTTCATGGCAAAAATTCAATTATAAAAATACAAATATCATATAAATCCAATAAAACAAAACAAATATAAACAAGAAGTCATTTTATACAATATATATTTTTAAATGAACATATGATCAAAAATCCAAAACCTTTTCAGGCATAATCTCATTAAATATGTCCTTTAATGAAGTAACTTCATAAAAGAGCATTCTGCTCAACTACATCAGACGTTCATAATAATAGCAGAAAAAAACTTGCCATAGTTTTGTCCTTTTATCAGTAGCCAGTTTTGGTGTAATAAGTTGTACATTTTGTTGCCAATTAGTAAATGTTGTGGGTAGAGATGCACCGATTACAATTTTCTAGGCCGATCCCGATTCCGATTTTTCCTTGAGTTTGACCTGCCGATACCGATTTTAGCCGATTCCGATTTTATTTTTTTAAACCACTTTACAGCACACACAAATATTTATTTTCTATCTTCTCTTTAATAGAACATTTTGCATAGAACATTTTTTGAACAGATAATCGCTATAAAATAGAACTATATAAATGACTCCTAGTGTGGGAAATTCTCACACATCTAAAGTGCAGTGTTATGGAAGAACCATTTCCTTTTCACATCCAATATCCAATAATTTTTTTTTTTTATATATTTAGCAAACTAAACTTCTGTATGAAAACAGGTAATAGCAATAAAATAACATATAAATAACAAATAAAAATTCAATAAATATAGCCTTGCAGTATAAAGATATTTATCTCTCTCTCTCTCTCTCACACACACACACACACACACACACACAGGCCTATTGCAATCACTTGTATCAATGGCAAGTTATATTTCTCAAGCAGTTCTTCTCTCATCTGACACATGTCCAGCCAAGCTAAAGAGGACAAGTGGAGCATGTGCAGGGAAACAATTAAATAATAATAAAAACAAGTTTAAATGGGTAAATTTTCTATAAATATTTTTGAGTCTTCATTTTCTTTCTGACATAGCCTAGCCTAATTCAGTTCTTGTTAAAACACACCAGACATGCAAATTCTTTGCATTTTGGGCACTTTTTGGATGAAATAATATTTATTTTTTTCCATCAAAAGTGTGCTTTCACTTAAATTGAGCGCAGCAAAAATAGATTCGGCGCCGAAACCCGCGCTTCACTGTTGCTCACGCGACGCTCCTGCTCGACGCTCACGCGCTGCTCCGGCTCCCGGTGTGAATGCACTCATTGATTAACATGCACGCCGAACAAAAAGGTTTCCTACATGTGCGCGTTCCGTGTGCACGTGTGATGCTGATGTTGCGCGATATTAATCATGCGGCGCCCGAGTGCATTTGACCGGCATAAAATCGGATTATGTCAGACTGACCGGCCGGTCGCCGATCATGGACGATCACGTGAAAACCGGCCGATTCCGGACACCAGCCGATCAATCGGTGCATCTCTAGTTGTGGGTGTATTAAGAGGCTACAATTTCCAAATATGCCTAAGTGTAACTTGATCCCCTCCCATTAGGCTGATCTGATGTGTGTTGGTCTGCCTGACCCCTCTTTGTTTGGAATAATTTAATGTTACTCTGCCTTATTTGGGAAAGCTGGCCTACAGTAGCCTTAAGACATCTCATTTTCAATACAATTAAATAAACACATTTCTACAAATGGTGCAAACTCTGCTAGATTATAGATAAAAGATTCCCATTCCCCTGCCATTCTGTGATCGGCAGTGATCGGCAATCGGCAGATCATGATTTTGGTGATCGGTAATCAGTGATCCGCCCCAAAAATGCTGATCGGAGCATCTCTAGTATTTTATATGTACTTGTATAAGGACTAGGCAAACCAAACCAAAACAAACTATAATTTCAATCAGCCACTGTGTTCCAGTAGCTGAACTAAAAAAATAGTTAAAAATGATGTTTTCCACATATTTGTTCACCAAATGAATATAACAGTACATACACAATTCAGAACAATATAATATTTAGCAACATAAGGTTTTACTTAAACGTTTTAATATATGAAAAATGCAAGGAATTTGAGTGATGAAGGAAACTTGAACTATACCAAAAGTTTTGGGTCGTTGAGACTTTAAAAAAAAAAAAAATTTAAATAAGTTCCTTATGCTCACTACGCTGCATTGATTTGAAATATTATTACAATTCAAAATAACTGATTTCTATATGAGTATATGTTCAAATGTAATTCATTCCTGTGATGGCAAAGTTGATTTTTCAGCAGCCATTTCTCCAGTAAAAAGATCAAAAGAACAGCGTTTATTTGAAAAATACAAATAATTTTGCATTTAACAAAATAAATGTCTTTACGGTCACTTTTTCACTTTTGATGTCTTTGTGTCCTTGCTGAATAAAAGTCATTTCTTTAAAAAAAAAACCTTAACCTTAAACTGTAGGTAGTGTAGATATTAAAAGAAATATTGAAAATAAATCAAATCACAATAACACAACAATATTCATTGACATTGAATCTGTCTATGAGATCCATCTACATAAGTGTAAAACAGAGACCACCCAAAAGCAAACGCTTTGCTGGATAATAACCGAGAATGAAACCATGATCTGAAAAGAAAACAAGACAAAAAGGATGGCTAACAGCAACAAAATAAAGTCACTGGGTTTGAATTAATTAAATTCGCCCTCATTTGTTTGAGACAAGGACAACTCTTAGACTTTACAAATCCAGGCCTTGGCTTTAGTGAGATTAAAGAGCCCAGAGAGACATGTGGCTAGATCTCCTCTAATAAAATTTGGGTGTTAAATAAACTGCGCTAGCGCCTCAAAGCGACTGTAGAGCCCTAACTAGCACTGGCCAGGCTTCAGTCACAACCCGGCCTGTCTTTGTGTTTATGTTTGAAGCGGGAGAGTTGCCTTCATGACGATTTATTGACGCAAGATCCCCACAGTTCAGCCTGCCAGCAATTAATCATGGGGCTTGTTGTTGAGGCCTACAACCTGAGCCAGGAGACTAACCTGCTCGTGAGATCGGCACAACGCTTGATCACTGGAACAAAACTACCACCCAAAATGTGATACCAGCAAAGAATATATGATCTGCCATCCTTCAACACCAAACATTTCATGACAGAAATGATGTTTACACAACTTACATGTTTCACCATGAGCATGTGACATCGCAAACGTTCACGTTTCTGAGGAAAAGGGCCCTGAGAAACCGGATAAAAATAGGTTTCGTGATGAAAGACCACTCCTATGTCATTTACTTTTCTATCAACAGAGGTTCCCAGAGCATGGGATCCCTTCATGAGAAGTGAGGATGCAACGTACAAACAAGCTTCACACGACATGCAGTTCATAAACAGAGAAGATTAAGATTTAAGATCTGAAGAGGGAAAAACTCTCTGCAAACCTCAAGGTATGACGCAAAACAACAACTGAACAAACATGAAAAATGAAAACAACTTACATAATGCAGTTGGTCTGATCTATATTACAACTGCACAACCACACTTGAGATGCACTCTAGAGACAGACAGATATATGGGCCAATATTGTGTATGTCTCATATACCATGATTATGTGCAGGTCTATTTCAGTATTATATCCACCATTCCGCTCTGTAATGCCGTTGGCCACTGCAAACCCACTAAATGCACATTAAACGTCGTTAATTTTTTAGCAATATTTTTGACAAGTTATTTTTTTTCTGCAGATGTACTGCTCATTGTAAAAATAAAAAATAAAATAAAAAAGTACAGATGCATCGATTGCAACTTTCTTGGCCGATTCCAATTTCCGATTTTTTTTTGGAAGCTGTGACTTGCCGATACCATTTTTTGCCAATTCCGATTTTATTTTATTTCTAAGAATTATAATTGACAGCATATACAAACAAAAATCTACATTATATAAACAATTATAAAGATCAGTGGCGAGCATGCTTTTGGTGTGAGCACAAAACCTGTGGAAATGAGTAAAATGATGATGCACAATCCAAGCACTATGTAACCGGAGCGAATGAGACGAGTGAGAGGAAGCGGACGTGTGTGTCACTTCACCGTCGGAGAGAAGAGAGTGAGAACATGCAGCTGACCATATTGCCTGTGCAATATTCCTAATGTAATATTGGCTGATTAATCTCTAATACACACACACACACACGCACAATGCATATCACTGTTTAAAACAGAACCAATAGCCAGAAGTACATATCTGCTACCTTTAACAACACTCAAACGACCTCACATGGTCATGGCCTTTTGGCAATATGGTAATTTACTCCCAACAACTTAACCAGCCTTAAATCTGGCAGAGAAACAAAACTCCTAGCACAAGGTTATTTAATGAATGGACAAACTGACTGGAAGTCATAGAGAGACATAGTTTGGGTTTTATGGGGGAAGGAAAAATTCCCTGAAAAACCTGCCCTCTGAATGCCGAGAAGGAAATAATTACACATAATGAGGCACAAAAAGCACTCAAATATCATGAACTCTGCATACAAGATAGTTCCAACACAAATTGGTTTAATAGTTCAAAACAATAACTGTGGGACTAGAACAAATGAAGCCACTCAACAAAATGTCAGTTCAAAATAATAAGGGAAAAAAAAACCCACAGCAACAGACAAATTAAGTTTACCCACTATTTTTGTATTGCACATAATGTGGTAATGCATGTAGGCCTACAAAATAAAAACATATAACAAGCATTCCATCAAGCCAGTGGAATTCAAAATAATAGGAACAAAATCAAGGAAAACATGAATCTATCACTGTATAGTGTACTCGCATTTTACAAAAAAACATATTATTATTCACAATTCAACCATGTAAATCTGTCCTCCCCTCGTTAACATCAGGACATATTTTCCACATTCTCATTTTAAATCTCAAACTTGCAAGCAAGAAAGAAAGCAAAGACTGAAACAAGAAAGAAAGAAAAACAGTGACAAGTTTACAGGCACGGATTTCCGTCAACCTGAATCAATTCAATCCAACTGCAGATTGCAAAAGTTTATGCACTACTGTTCAATAGTTCAGGGTCAATAACTTATTTTTAAATGAATACTTTTATCCAACAAGGACACGTTAAACTGATCAAAAAAGATTATAATTTTACTTAAACAAATGCCATACTTTTGAACTTTCTATTCATCAAAATTCTATTCATCTAATCTAATCTATATTAATCATCAAAAATTCTATTCATAAACTTTTGAACAGTAGAGCATGTAAAAAAAAAAGACTCACAAGTATTCTGGAAAAAAAAAAATCTGTTAGCATTACAAATGAAATGACCGATTCAGTTCACTTAAAAAGATGATTTGCTGTAATTGTTATTTTTATCTTTCTTACATTTCTAATATATATAAATAAATAAATAAATAAATAACATAGAAAAGTCTCAGGATGAGACATGATTTATAGTTTTGAAATTAAATTGGAATTGTTTTCCAATTTGATACTTTAACCAACAATTTAGGTAGAATCAGATTATTCAAGGATTATTAAAACGCGCCAATCACAATGTACAGCACTAGGTTCTTTCATCGAGGGGATTATGGGTTACGACTTCTCAAGAGCTATTCTTAGACTCGATGGTGGCATAATACGCTATGGCAGAGATCGACAGAGGAGAGATCGACAGAGGAGCAGGCAGGCAGAGATCGACAGAGGAGCAGGCAGGTTTGCAGCCGACTAAAAACAGTGACAGACTGCGATTATGAGTCTGCTGTAGGGGAGTTTGGTGCACTGGCGTCTGCATCTGGATCAAGTTGCGTTCCCCATCCGCCTGCCCTGGGGCAAACACACCATTAGTGCCAGTTGTGTGGAGCAGTAAAGGCTGTAGACTAGCAGCCATGATGTCAGCCTGCTGGGCTAAACTGGGCCGTCCATGCAACTGGGTACACAGAAAACAATGAGCTCCATCACCCAGTAACTCAACAGAATGGAACCGCCTGATATTCCCAAAGGAAGTCTGGACTTTGATATGGCCGGATCAAAAACCTGTTTGCCAATCCAGAAGCTCTGGAGAGAGAAATGAAAGTACATCAAGCTGTCCACCTTCAAATGCACACAGATATCAGAGCCTCAGGCAAAAGCTTCTAAGGTACTGAAATAAATACAAGCCCAGAGCGCTAAAGCGTTATTCATGGTTCCTGGCAAATCAGCCATTGCTTTTCACGTGGCTCATGGGACGAGGGCAGCAAGCTGACAATCAAACAGCTGCTCTCGATGGCGCAAGTCCCGAGACTGAGCGCAAGCATTCGCAAATGCTTTCTGTACCACAAATAATAAGCTTTAAAAAACCCTTTTGCTTATTGAGTCCTAGTGTCTAAATACTTTCTCTGTACAGAAGTGAAGGAGGGGTCTCGAGAAGAAAGTTCACATTGAGGCACACTGGGTAATGTCAATAGATGCTGAAGGAATGTGATGTGGAAGAAAATTCAGTGAGAGAGAGAGAGAGAGAGAGAGAGAGAGAGAGAGAACGAGAGAGAGAGAGAGAGAGATCAGGGAATGACCTCCTCTGATAAGAAACAGCAGATTAGACTGATGCTGGCGATCCCCGGCTGAAATTGCTCTTTCGGACCAAAAGCGGATTAGTGGACGGGATGTGTGAGAGGTGACATCAGGCCTCCAAATCTCCAATCCATCTCAGAGAGAACAAAACTATTACATCAACCCTGGATTAGCAACACGGACCACCAACAAAGTCTTTAACCCTTTGAGAAGATCAGGAGTGAGATGATTGGCTAATGAGTGTCGTTTCTGTAATCTACTCATGTTGAGCAAAACACTGCTCTCAACACCATTACATGAAACAACATTCAGATGAAAACCACTCAATATTTGATGTAAATATTTGAATATACTCGAACATAAACTGTTCAAAGGTTTTAGGGTGTGCTCACACTTGTAGTTTGGTTCTCTTGGTTCTTTTGGTCCTTTTGGTCCAGGCCAAGAAAGAAAAGTCCTGGATTTTCGCTTACAGTTCACACTGTAATTTTTAACAGTGATAAAATGTGTAAAGGAGTCAAAACAGCGGCAGGAATCCCTCCATCACACACACAAAACACAGATCTGCTGTGAGGAGAAGTGGTTCTGATGCCAGTGATGGGCAACATAGCGAATATGAAGAGAAAAAACAGGTAAGCTTGAGCAATCTGTCCTTTTTAGGGTCGCATCTTGTGACATCATGTCCCGTTTTTTTGGTTCGTTTACATGTCTTTGGTCCGTGTTGCGTTCATATTTCAGTCGAACTGCACCAGAGATCGAAAAAAACATTTTTTCAGCGGTCTTGGTCCACTTGTTTGGTGCGCACCAGGGTTCAAACCAAAACCTGACAAGTGTTAACACACCCTTAAACAAGTCTCTTATGCTCACTAATGCTGCGTTTATTTGATCAAAAATACAGTAAAACAGTAATATTGTGAAATCTTGTTACAAATTAAATATCTGTTTTCTATTTTAATATATTTTAAAATGTAATTCATTCCTGTGATGCCAAGCTGAATTTTCAGCATCATTACTACGGTCTTCAGAGTCATATGATCCTTCAGATATCATGATGCAGATTTGGTGCTGAAGAAACATTTCTTATTATTATCAATGTAAAAAACAGTTGATAATAATGCTTGATATTTTTCAGTATTATCATCATTAATGAATGTATAATAAGCACGGTGATTTTACTACAGTTAAGGCATGGTTAGGCTAAGAACATCCCAACCTCTTGGCGAAATTTTGCATGCAAAAAGGTTGATTCTCTATTGTCAATAGTGTATGTATGTAGTACAGCTCAAACAGAAGTCACTTTCAAACCAAGCTGCTCTCTGTTGTCCGCAAGATTAACTTGAACCCCGTTGAACCTGAAATCTGCGTGCTGAAATCTTTTACCCTCACACAAAATTCACAATCACAAAGATTCCTATTGAACTGCCTGGATTTCAACCACATCAATAGCCGCGTTTCCACTGCCGGGCTAGGGCCGGGCCAGGGCTAACAGCGAGCCGAGCCGAGCCAGTGGCCTCGGGCCTTAAGCACCGGGCTTGCGTTTCCACTGCCGGGCCAGTAGCCCCGCAGCGCTGCCCTAAACCCCGCCCCTAACACGCCTTTCTGGATCAAACGTCATACATACAACCCAACCCATTTCAGCGGATATTATGAATGTATTTATTTTTTAAGTTAGGAAGATAGCATGTATATGAACTCACCGGCCGTGGCTGCAATAGTGTCCCGATTGTCTCGCGAGTTGTCACTAACAGAGAGACGGTGACCCAGCACACGTCCATCAAGTCGAACCATGGAAAGTTCCTTTTCTGAGCTCCGCTTTGTCCATTGTGCATTTTAATCGCCTTGAACAATACTGCGCCCTTTTATTTTTTCCTGAACTTGAAGCGTTGATCGCTGCATGCTTAGCTTAGAAAGTTCAGCATCGATGTATTTTATAACGTCCTCGTTTCTTCGCACGCCGTCAAATTGACGTTGTACCCTTTCTTCTGCCCAAATGCTCAGAAGAGCTTTGCAGCGATTATTTTGCACGATATAAAAAAGTGAAATGTGCATCTTGCTTCAGATAACGTTCCATAACACCGATAAACTCCTCCTTTTACCTTGAGCACGCCTCTAGCCCGAGCTGGCCCGCTTTGGCCCAAGGTATTCGACGGGCCAGAAATCCTGGCCGTTGGCCCTGAGTAAGCCCCGATCAAGCCCCGGAAGTGACAGTGGAAACGCGACTGGCCCTGGCACGCACTAGCACGGCTCGGCCCTGGCCCGGCAGTGGAAACGCGGCTATTAACTGTTGCATAATCCCTGTAACTGACCTCTCATTGCTTTACTATCCCGACGGCTTACAGAATGGAGCAGTACAACTACCGAGTGCTCATCTGTCTAGCGGATGATTCAGTGAAAAGAAACCATCTGAAACTCTTTGACCTTTTCCTCTGCTAACACAAAAAGGAAAATACGCAGAAAGAGAGAAGAGGAAAGATAAAGGAAGAGAGGGAGCCAGGGAGAAACAGCACAGCTTACAATTTTTTCCAAGAATAATCAAACTCCTCCTTGAGCTGACAGTTGGACAAGGCGGCCTTGGCAAAGTCGAGGGGACAGATAGTTGAGTGCGAATCAAAAAGCTGCTCAAAAGCCTTTTCTGGCATCTCAAGGCTGATTCTCAACCCTCAAAGCCCAATCACGTGCTATTCCTGTAGCTGAGAAACACTATCCTCTTCTACAGAGAAAAATGGGTTTGTAATGGCACATATCTGGATCACAAAAGGTTTATTTACAGACAGGCGTAACTGAAAGCCGATCGGAGCTGATTCCATAGTGTTTATCTTGTTCTGAGTGAGGTAACCTAAGATGAAAAGCACTGAAGGGCCACAAAGAGCTCTTACCTGGGCGGCTGTGGGAACTCATTGTGGCTGCGACGGCTCTTTCTGAAGTGACTGGGTTGATAATAAGAGGAGTGTGTCCTGGCAGATGAGGATGTGAGAAACACCTCACAGCTCCTCTGGGACTCGTTGGCTGCTCACCATCCACGGCTGAATGGAAAGACGAGTCAAAAGAGATGCGGGACAGGAAAGAAAGGACAATCTCAGAAACTCATAGCGCCCCCTCTGGACGTAATCCAGCTCTGCGTGTTGGTTCCTCTTCAATAGGCTTGAACTGTCAAAAGAGCAAAAAAAAAGAAGAATGATGTAATGGCTGTGTTTTATGAGCTAATGAGCTGCTTTGCTGCCTATATTGAACTGAAATATGATTTGTGATGTGCAACGCTCTACATACAGTTAGCAAAACATATGAAAAACATCTTATGGAATTACCTTCAGTATTATACCTGCAATGTTAATTTAGATTTTGGTCAATGGGAACGCCTTATAATGTTCCCTATGTAGGCAGCACACTTTGTTTTGTAACAGAGCCAGAGATGAAGTGCACGTCACTCAAGTGGGCTTTTCCTCTACAGTGTAAATACATGACAAAGGCCAGAGCAGAAGGACGCCGTGACACATTTTTGACACGCGGCGGGGCGGGTGTAAACCACCCTTTACCAATCTGCCACGCTGACACATTCCCTCCCAGCCTTCCATATTTGCTGTCACAAAGCTTAACAGAACTGACAATAACAATCACATGTCAAGCAGACATAACGCAGCTCGACCCACAAAAAGAGCGTGTACATTTCTCCTTATGTCCACCTGGAACAAAGGAACCTGTCTGTCAGCATAACAATAGTATCTGGAGCAGTCTAGCACACGGCAGGACTTCACAGCTTATCCATGTTATGTAACCATAAACATCAGCTGTTCCAAGAGGAATGAGGCCTAGAGTAAAGGAAAATAGTCTGTGAATACCCGAATACCATGTTTCTGGCAAGTAGGGCTGGGTAAAGCTAATAGGGATGAGAATCTGAGAGAATTTCTGATTTCAGGACCGTAACAATTCAAAACAGTTATTTTGGGAGTTTTGAGAAAGAAAACCCCATCAATAGGTCACAACGATAGAATAAATAAAATACAAATGCCTTATGTAAACAATGCAACAACCGTTTTCTGGTTCATATTGAGTTGAACGGGATAAATATAATGACTTATTTGAATGAAACTGCTTAGAATCTGTAGCTGCGTCCAAAATCGAATACTTCCCTATTATATAGTACGCGAAAAACAGTACGTAGACAGACAAGTATATCGTTTACAGTAGGACAAAAACAGTTACTTAATTACTAAAACAGTAGGCAAAAGGTACCCGGATCACCTACTTCTTCTGGCGAGATTCTGAAGTGCACATTCAATGGACACTTTACTATCCCATAAGGCCACGGGTGAGGATTAATGAATTGAGGTGAAGCGACACAACTGACCCTGGTAGGTCACATGATAATGACAGCATGGCAGATGTCAGATAAATTTCATTCATACTACCCAAATTCATACTATATAAACTTTTTTTTAATGGCCGCGAAGTTCAATTTCAAATGTAGCACATGCAGAGGCAGACAGTACGCACCGTGTGAGTGAGTTCAAGACTGATTCATGAGTCTTTTTAACAGATTAACTCAAAGAACCAGTTCCTAAGAGTAATCCCTTTTTGAACCAGAATGCAATAGTCATGATTCTACATAAATTGAACTGTAGGATATGCACACATAAATATAAAAAGTATCAATACAAGTATCTACAGTATCAATGCAATTAATTGTTGAGTAAAAAAAAATATATAGCCTTTATATTTTTGGCCCTAATAAAAAGAGGTGCACCTAAATCGATGCACAGATCTAAGAAACATGTCCACCTCAGTTCAATGCTGAATGTGTTCAACAAACCTTTAGGTTAAAGAGTTTAAATGTTAGGGTTTGGGAAAAAAAAAGTAAAAAGTAAAATGTGCACGGCCGCACTGGCATTCATAATGATACCGGCATTACCAGAGTTGTCAAACGTTGATTAACCGGTGGGAAAATTTCCCAGTTCAATCAAAATTACATTTGTATTAAAGATTATAAAAGACAAACAATATTCCCCTTAGAATAACATGCACTGGAGAAAAATGACCAAGAACGTACATTACAAATTTTAATTTGTAAATTAATAATAACATTTTAATTTGATAGTGACTCAACCCATTACAAAACACTTAAGCATAAGATTCATGTCAGCAAATCTCATCATAAATTCTGAAAATGTATCCTACTACAGCACATGAATAATTGGGATACGCACAGGTTTTACTATAGCCCCGTTCTAAATTCTGTCAAACCCATTTGAAAAACCTGCTGAGACGAGGGAAACATCACACAGGGCATGCCTGCGTTTAAAAGAGACGAGTCCAAACCACACATCTATGCCCTCTAAAAATCCCAAACTGCAAGTACTCAATCCCAATTAAACATGCCAAGAATTTGTGATTTAATCTTTGCAACTCCCGAAGCTGACGTGAATTTTTCCGCGCACTCCAGAAAAAGGTGTAGCATCACAGGCCCCAGAATTAACTGAAGCATAATAGTCTATAAATCTGTTTGTTTTAGAGAAGAACATCACCCGCAGAACCACACACAATCTTTACGGGACGTCTGATTTTCCAGCTTTCCTCTCAAAGTAACTATGGCTTCTCACTGGGGCCAGGTGGCGTGGATTACATGTACTGGAGGGAGTTTAGTTCCAGTTCCTCCGGCAGACTTTTGCACTTGCTGTCATCACACGTCTCACATGGCGCCCTTCCCGCCCTGTGAGCGCAATAAACAGAGCGAAAGTGGACGTGCACGGACACAGTGGGTAAGGATCTCGAGTAAGTGTGAGAAAGCAAGGGCGGAGACTCAAGCCACAATGACATATTTGTGCAAAGAATAGTAGGTAAAGTGTACAACTGAAGAAACAGCTATTTATAATATTTTTATCAATGCATATATGAAGGAGGATGCAACGATTTTGGTTGTGATTATGATTCCATTTAAGGATTCAGGTTCCTTCACGCAATTTCTTTTATATTGTTTTTTAACATATTTATGTGCCCGCAGTGTGTGTACACAAACACCCTATTGTGGTAAAAATCCACCCACTCCGTTTGTTATTTTACACATAAATCTGAAACATTGTCTCAAAACGTGCCGGTAAGGAATGTGATCCAATGTGACATCACATTGGACAGGCCCTATTAGCTTAGCTCCTCCCCTGAATGAGCTGTACGCAATCCACCACGTTTATCTCCTCGCCTGAGCATTTAACAGCAGCATTCAAGAAATCTATTCTTTTTAAAGCTACTAAAGTTATTCAATCAAGTGCAGTGAGTGATTTTTCTTTAGTTGTTTGATTCATATTAACAGCATAGAGCAGTATGTACTGTATATTACGCTGCTGTCACTTTAATACACAGATCTAATATACACATGCAATATCTTTCCCTGCTGTTTACGTTCACAGACATAACCGACTGTGTTTGTGAACTTGTGTGTTTGTAATAAGATGCAAAAGAGAAATGAGTTTACGCTCCGTCTGACAGACAGCTTTATTTGCGCGTGCTTCTGATGTGTGCGCGAAGAAAACCATATCAGAAGTATAAACTGATATGGCTTTAAAATACGCAAATGAAAAACTTTCATGATGACAAAGAACTGCAATGTCATGTGAGCTTGGCCATGGATAGCGTAGCGATGATAATCAAAACCAAACAAATGTTTTGTTAGTATTCAAGGCACAAGCTGTACAGGCTCCACCCTCTTCTGGAATGCAGGGTCAGGGTATATGCATTTAAAGATGCATGCACGGAAACAGCATGATGTTCCTTTCACTCAAAAATGGGCATTTTCAACATGGTGTAATAAATGATCTGTGGGGTATTTTGAGCTGAAACTTCACAGACACATTCTGGGAGCACCTGAGACTTATGTAGCATCTTGTAAAAAGGGCATAATAGGTCCCCTTTAATGGGAATAGCTCTAGTAATGTCTTTAGCTAGTCAGCTTCAGAACCTTTCCATCTAAACTTATATCTCTTAAGCCTATAGTGGATGTTTTAAGAGCAGTAGGATTAACCATAACCATATTAATCCGCAAAGCCAAAAGTTACATAGTATACCTTTAACCCCCTTGGGTCTGAGGTGTTTTTGGAGTCCTTGAGATGTTCTGACATGCTGTGACATTTGTGTTTTTTTTTCAGTTGCTTATAAACATATTAATGGCACAGGTGAAATTACACTATATTTAGCACAAACATGGCTATGATAATATGTGATATAATATGTTTGTATATTTGAGAGAATATTGTTTATGCGTGGTTATTGAAAAAACTAAAAATGAAAGTTTCTGAAATAAGGCCACAAAACACATAATAAATATGTGTCCACAAGACTTTTGACTAATGGATGTTGTTGCCTAGTGCTTTTTCTTCAAAATGATCTGAAAAACATCCTGCCTAATCATTCACATAAAACTGTGAATTGGGTTTTATTGTGAAAAACTTTTTTTTGTTTGCCAAGGCAATATGTGAATGGCCTTGAACAGTCCAAGCCCCATCATGAATAATTAGGTGATTCTCACCTGACCCGCATAATAATGAGCCTTTCATTCAGGTGTTACACAAGGAAAAATTGAAAGGACAACATACACACATACATACATACATATATATACATACATATATACATACACACATACATATATATATGAAGAGTTCAGATGCAAAAGCCTCTAAGTGCCATTTGAAATTTTCTTCTAGAAAAATCATTTTTATCAAGCTTGTATATTTAAGTTCAGTCATTTCACTTAAATGGCAATGAAGATTACCTAATAATTGTCATTTAAGTGAAATTACTGAACTTAAAATGTACAAGCTTGATAAAAATTATCATTCTAGAAGAAAATTTCAAATGGCACTTAGAGGCTTTTGCATCTGAACTCTTCATATAATCAAAATATAAACGAAAGTCAAAAACGCATTTTTAGTCATACCTGGAAACAAATCCTGGTCAAATAGGTTATATGGGTCATTGTATAGAATTGGTTCAAAGTTAGAGTTGGAAACATCTTGAAAATATTTTTTTTTCCATATAAAGTAGGCTATTATAAGCTTGCATTGGATAACAGTTGATTAGTTTATTTTTTACAAAACATAGGCTACTATATATTTAACATATGAGCAGAAACTGTCTAACTAAAGCTTGTTTGATGTCTATTTTATAGTAAAAACTTTCTAATCTATTTCGTCTGTAACAGTAGGCTATGCATCTGTGCGTTCGTTCGTTCATACACCCAGACACCTGATTCATATTTAAACAGTCTTTTTGGTTTTACAGATGCTATTCTATATTGCGATTAGAACAAATCTCAGTAGTCTTACTAATGTAGGAGCGAGAGTGAATGAACGCACAGCGCGCGCGCGTCTGTGAATTCGTCCATTCATTCGCACACAGACACGCATTTAAAATTTAAACAGTCTTTGTGCAGTTTACAGACACTATTCAATAACACGATTAGAACAAAGCACTTAAGAATAAATGACTTACTACATCAGCTGAATCCGTGCTCCTCGAATGAAACAGGTAACTGAGTTAACTTTTCCAGGAATTATTCCTCAGTGCGCAGCAAGACGAGATAAAGGTTAGCGCGTTCTGATGTGGGCGTTTTCATGGCTTGCCTCAACATTAACGTTTGAATAGCGCGCGCTCTCAGTGGGCGTGGTCACATTAACACGTCATACGCTATAATTAGGTGAAAGGAAAAAGACCGACATCTCTCTCTTTTCATACAGATTACATCAACTGAGAATAGTTGCTTTTTTATTTAAGTTACTTCATTTAAAAGAAGAGAATTTCAGCTTCATAAAGAGAAATCTTTCGTGTCTCTGTGACAAGTATTTATTGAGTTACAGTTCATTTTTCGGACGCGTTTCAGAAAGATTTTTGCGGAGACAGTGTGAGCTGAAAGCGCACCCAGTTTATTTTATTTATTTTACAAAAACACAAGGTTTTGATGTTAATAAGAGTGTACACAAAAAAAAGAAGACATTTAACAGTATTGAATGATGTGTAACACTTATATGTAAGATCAAAATCAACAAAGTATTTTGAGTTTGTTTTGCACTGATAAGAAAAAAAGTGAGCAGATCACGCCGGCGTGATTGCCGACCCCAGAGGGTTAATGTGAGCAAAAGATTATTTTGAACTGGTTATGTTAATGGAACTCGTTGAATTATTCAAAGAGGTTCTTGACTTATTCGTCAAACCACAAGTAACAAACCACATTAAGTATGAATATGAACAAATTTGACCAACGCATTATTTTTGACAAACTAATTATTTTTCATTCATTAAAAAGAACCATTTCAAACGAGTTACTGCCCCTTTAAATTCAGTGAATGAACCATTTTACTGAACAGTGCTTGAACAGTGGAAAACAGAAGTTTCACAAAAATTACATACTTCACCTTTAAGAGCTGCCAAACAAACCCACTTCTCTAACATCATTTGCAGTTCTGTCCGTCTACATGAGGCGTAATGTTTTCCTTAGAGTGTTTAATGGAGTGAGCTTCCTCCCTGACCCAAACTGAACACTAAAGCTAAGTCACTTTCTCCCTCACGGCTCAGAGATCGCTGACCGACTACATTCGTCCCAAACCACAAATGGCCCCAGCAGCAAGACCAGCGTGACCGTGAGAACCGCAGTGACGCAGGGTTGACTTGAGGGAAATCCCTGATATAAAAGTCAAAGTGGCATTTGAAGAGCCGCAAGGAAGGAGACGTTTCCCCCCGGAGTACCGCTGCTATTCTCAGCTCAGACCTATTTTAGTAAAGGGCTTTCTCTTGAATTGACATTGCCCCGTATAACTGTCAAAACGTGTTAACTGCATGTAAGTGTCGATCTTTTCAAGCGGCTGGTTTTCATGCTTGCTGGCCATCACACTATGTTTGTTATTTCAGTCATGTTGCTCACGTACCAGATCATTGTCATTCCTACTTCTCAAGTGTCAGTGGCGTCTTCTAACACAGGTTTGATAAATGATAAGATAATGCACACAATGGATTTAAATGAAACATATCTGTCTAAGACGGGTTTCTGACGTATGAAAGTCCACTAAACTTGGCTCGATACCAAAATTTTGGCTTCGGAATTATTAGGAAATTTCAGATCAAGTCACATAATAATAAAAAAATATTATGAATATGTAATATTAATTATTTCATTAACATTTGGTACCACAGTCTGAAGATGCATGCAAGGCATCCACAACTAAAATATTACAGAAATATATTAAAAGAATACTACCATATCTATATATATATATATATATATATATATATATATATATATATATATATATATATATATATATATATATATATATATATATATATAGTAGTAGTATTTTTTTAATGTATTTCTGTAATATTGCAGTACTTTAGTATTTTATACACAAAATATAATTTTTTCTACAATATAGTAAATATATAGTAAATACTTGTCATCAGTCTAAAGATGCATGATAAGACCAACCACAACTGAAATATTAAAATTACGTTAATTTTTTTGTTGTTAAATAATTACAATAAACATAATATATATTACTATATAATTATTTCTACAATAGTCTAAATATGCATGGTCAAGCCTGGCACAGCTTGAAAGTTATTCACAAAATGTATGGCAATTGCCAGGAAAATAATTTTCAGTTATAAAAAAAATATAAACATCATATATAGAGTGATAAATATATAAACAAATATATATATATATATATAAATATTACGGTATCCTCCTTTCTACAGTATCGTTACCTTGTAGATTATTTGTTATTACAGTATGAAGGTGGATAGTCACGCCAGCCATAGCTTAAATTTTATTTAAAAATTTATTAATTAATAAAAAATATCATACAAAAATTATAGTAATCACCCAGGAAAGAAGAAAAAGTTTACTTTTTCAGTTATCAAATAGTTTTTAATTTTTTTCCTGGGATCTTGAGGGTTCATTTAAATTCAGCAATTTCATGGCCTTCATATTTGCTGTTAATAAACTGATATATCACCATTAGGATGCTCCAGCTCTGTAAATATCAGCCTCGGCCATTCAAAAACACTTATTCCAGGTTTTCCGAGATTTTGGGAACCCTCCAATACATAACAACTAGACATACACATTAAGACATTATTAAAAACAGGAATAGGAATGGTGGCCTAGTTTTACATAAAAGTGTGTCAAGGAAGCGGGGCCCAATGTTAACAGATCGCTTCAGGACAAAAATCAGCCAAAGTCGGTCAAGCGTCCACTGGCCCTGACTGCTCATGTCTGGGGGTGCGGGTTTAACCTGAGGGAAAGGGAAGAGACTCATAAACCCTCAGCGGCATTTCAGTCTTACATCATCCCGTCTGGGACAAAACAAACCCAAACATGGCGGGCCAGTCAGCCGTCTAGAGTGACCATCACAGAGGAGTAGATCTGACACAGGCTGACAGGCCCGAACAGAAGAGCTCAGCAGGAAAACGACACCCAATCCAATATGACAGGACGTCGCCTGTGTTTGTACAATACTCACCGCTGCTCGCTCATGTACGCTACAGGACCAAACAGCAGCAGGACAAATATAATACCAGTTCGCCATTACGCCGCACTAGAAGAGCTAATGAATGCTTAAACGACTCTGCTTTTGATGAGAGTGAACATTTACTGTCTAAGCTGAGAATCGACAAAGAAACCAATGTCTTTGGGAAGTCAATTGTGTCTCTTTTATCCCAATGTCTTTGCCTCGGCTAAAGCTCTGTGTGTCACATTCCATTAAAATGACAAAGTTGCAGAGCTTTTGAGGGAACGGTATTGCAAAGAAACTCCACATCTACTAGCAGACAGCCAGTGATTTTCAGCGTTTCTTTCCAGGACTGACGTGGTACCGTGTTCTGTGCCATTAAATTCACTCTCATGCCACTATGGCCAAATGCTCCATTAAGGAATTCGCTCAACCACTGACGTCTTGTTTTGGAAGTAAACTAGTGCAAGGCATGTTAAAAAATGGGATGGTGCGCAACAGATTGCGTATGTTTTAACCAGTCATTTGATGCAGTAAGTGTTCATTAAAGGAACTAGTTCAGCTGAAAAATAAAAATTCTGTCACCATTTACTCGCCCTCATGGCGTTCCAAATTCATACGCTTTTCATCTTGCTTTCTTTTTTTGCACGGAACACGACAGAAGAACTTTCATGAAGAATCTTCACGCAGCTTTTCCAGTAACTACAACTGTCATCGTGGTTATTATTAGGGCTGCAACTAACGATTATTTTGATAATCGATTAATCGGACGATTATTTTTTCGATTAATCGATTAATCGGATAGAAATTCAATTAGATTTTTTTTTTTATAACTAAATAAAACCGTAAATCAGGGTATTTATGTGTAAAAGTGTACTTTAAAAAGTGCAAAAGCCACACATTGAGTTTTACTAATATCAATATTTGCATTGTTTTTAATGATAATTGCTGATGGCAAGTTGACAAACATGATTATTGTTAAAAAAATGATATCCAACATATTATGTTTTAACACAATTTTTGTTAAAACAAATTTACACAGACATGTTGTTCAGATGGAAATATCTGAACTAAAAACAAACTAAAAACATCTAAAATATATAATTCATTTAATTTTTATTTAAAATTAATTATATATAAGGAATATAAGGATAAAGAATATAATATATATTATATATAATATATAAAAGAATATAATATAAGGATAAATTGATTAAATAAATATAGAAAGACTGAAAACAATTGTGTAAACGTAGAGCCGCAGTAGATCGCGTTTGACAAACAATTAAAACTTAGTAGACTAATGCTATAAAAAGAGAACGGAATGGAGGTAACGTTACCCAGCAAGCTAACAGGCTTGAGTAAAGGACAGGAGAAATGATGCATTAGTGCACAAGCATTCGCTGAAAACCACTGAGTACAGTGACTAAAAAACAATATTTTACTGCTGCTGTTATTAACTGCCTTTGTATTTAGTGCTTCACTTTGTAAACACCATTTTAATTTAACCTATTTCTGCGGTAGCGCTATTTTAATCCATCACTTACGTTGCGAGCGAACTGATTGCGCAACCTGATGCTCGAGACAAAATACAGACATCCCAAGATCCCGGAAGTCCCGGGAGTCTCCCTCATATTGATTGCGGCTCCCTGATGCCCGCGAATTAGTTCAAACTCCCGAAATCTAGAGCGCGCAAGCAAGAGCGCGCATGCGAGACAGAAGAGACTGCTCCTAACCGTGTAGCGCGCGCGCTCGGCAGAGAGAGACCTTGCGTGTGTGTGCGTACCAGTAAACGCTCCCCGTGACGTAAGCAGACCAACTAATCGATAATGACATTCGTTGACAACGATTTTCATAATCGATTATAATCGATTTTATCGATTAGTTGTTGCAGCCCTAGTTATTATCGTCAAGTAAAACTATTAATAAAAAAACTTTTTTTCATTGAAATGAAGCTGAAATCAAATAACATATTAAGGTGAAAAACTAAACAAAAATGAGAAACGTTGCTTAGGAAACTAACTTGACTTTAAGTCGAAGCACAAACTGGAACTGGAAATTCATACAAATTGAAAAACTGAACTAAAACTAAAAAAATGAAACCTATATAGTAATAAAAATTCCTAAAAAATAAAAGCCAATTCAAAATGTAAATAAAAAACTGTAATTGTATAAAATAATACTAAAACAAAACAACACTGGCTGTCATCAAGCTCCAAAGAGGACAAACACCATAGTAGTAGTTCAAATGACTATGTGCACTTTAGTCCAAGTCTCATGAAATCATATAGGCCTAATAGTTTTGTATAGGAATAAATCGTTTGAAGCCATTTTTCCAACCTGAATGAGATTTTTCAGAGATGATATGGCACATGAGCTTTAGGCATTAGTTTCTGGTTCTTTAAAGAAATATTTCCCATCGTTCAACAATCAACATTGACTCACACTCATGTCGCATCTATCTGCATTTGAAGAATGTTTAGGAATCCAAATTCCAACTTAAACTGCATGGGGGAAAAACACACTCAAGACAATTGGCATCAAAATATCTTCATGTTCCATTGAAGGAATTAAATGAAATGAGGGTGAGTAAATGATGACAGTTTCATTTTTGGGTGAACTATCCCTCTAACAGTGTTTATTAATGTCTATTTTGGAGCATGACACCAATGAACACTATGAACTGTTGGAAAAGATACGTGAGATAAAAAAAATTCACCTCATGCATTCCTCGGGGGGAGGAAACAACAGCATACAGGTTTGGAACAGCATGAGGGTGAGTAAATACTGACAGAGTTTGCATTTTAGGGTCAACTATTCCTTAAATAGTCAGATGAGTATCAAGAATTCAACATCTCCATTTCCATACAGGCCTGACTGTTTCCAGATAAACAGAGATCAGGAAATGAGCCTTGCGACTGTGTGCCTGTCTGGACCGAAACAATCATCATCACTCACTTTCCCTCGGCTGTTGTGTCCTCCGCTAGGACTGCAAGGGTCACAGTCAGGTGGCGATGAGGTTACCACCTTGACCAACAAACACTTCGTTTTCATTAAACCCATCACACAAACAGACAAGCTTTTCATTATTGCAATCTTGGGTTTCGGACAAACACAGATTGCCAAATGAACCCTGCCAAATTAAGCCTCGCCAAGTCCTGCCGGAGCACAATGGAAAACCGAACGGCCGCTTAAACAAACCAAAAGTGACACGGACACCAAACGATTCCACACTGAGGCGACAGCACTCTAACCACTGAATCTAATACACAAAAATGAAAAGTCTGTCATCATTTAGACATTTACTCATCCTCGTGTCGTTCCAAACCTGTATGAATTTATTTCTTCTGTGGAGCACAACGAATAGGCTATTTATTGTTTTTTTTCTATATAAGGAAACTAAATTGTAATGGGTGCTGTAAGGCTCTAAAATGATAAAGCAAAACCATAAATAATGATATCACAGAAATATCATACAGGGCAGCATGATTTGGAGGGGTGATGGGAATATAAAAATTGCGATTGCGATTAAAATGCCTTTGCTTTGGCAAAAAAATGTGAGATTATACATCAATATGACTATAATAGTAATATCGTTATTGTTATTAATGATATATTTTACTAAACAAAATATTAAAATTAGAAATATTACTAAAAAGAGTGTTTAAGACTATTTTAATTTGCAATTGCGATTAAAATGTCTTTGATGTGCTTGTTTGAACAATTTGGCCAAAAATAAGAGATTATATAACTATAGTAATAATAATAACAGTAATATCATTGTTTTTATTATTATTAATATTTGTTTTACTAAACAAAATTTTTATTTAAGAAATATTACTAAAAAGAGTATTTAAGAACATTTAAAATTGTGATTAAAATGCTTGTTTGTACCAATTGGCCAAAAATGTGAGATTATCAATATAACTATAATAATAATAATACCATTATTATTAATAATATAATGTTTTTTTACTAAATTAATATATGATGAAATTCCCTCATTTTACCTAATTACCTAACCCTAACGATAAAAAAAAAAAAAAAAAAAGGATTTAAGAAAATGTAAAATTGCGATAACAATTAAAATGATTTTACAATTTGGCCAAAAATGTGAATTATATAGCAATATGACTATTATAATAATATTTTAACTAGTTAAAAATATTAAAATAAGAAATCACCAAAAAAAGAGTACCGTATTACAATTTTTAAGTATAACCGATAAGTTAAAATACTTATGTTTTAATTCTTGAATTATCCCCAAACTGCAGAGTTCATGCGAACCGAGCCGCTCTGAGACACTGAAAACACTGGATCATGAGCTGTTGGGTTTAAAAGAACACGCACGCTATATTTCATTAAATCAGAGCCTTTGCTATTTGATAATCCCACAAAGCAAGATCGTAATTCTGATTTTATTCAATAAGTCATGCAGCCCAAATATCTGACTGACTTACTTCTGAGGAACACAACATGAGACGTTTGAGTTAAACATTTCTTTAAGATGAAAGTGAAACAAAAACTGTCAAGT
The DNA here is from genome assembly GCA_030578255.1 of Tiaroga cobitis. NCBI lineage: Eukaryota > Metazoa > Chordata > Actinopteri > Cypriniformes > Leuciscidae > Tiaroga > Tiaroga cobitis. The sequence continues at coordinate 47,850,100 of CM060599.1, forward strand.
TCCAATAAGGACAAAATAGCACTATAACAGAAGAAAAATAGCAATCCATATGACTCTTGCACTATATTCCAGTCTCATGGAGTCCCATGGAAGCATTATGTGAGGAATGGACTGAGTTTAAGTCAATATTCATTCAAATGTTGCTTTACTCATCATTCATTTTCACTGTATGGAAAAGAGCAGCTTGCACATTCTGTGTAAATATCTCATAAAAGCCACAGAGGTTTGGAAAACCATGAAGGTGAATATCAATATATATAATGACAAAACATTCTTTTTAGGAAGAAGCACCACCATCCTACAAGTATCCAGAGACTTAGCAGACAACACAAGCCCTCGGGGGCATTAAGAAAATCCTCTAAATAACACTGCCTGTGACAAACATCCAATTTTCCAGTTCTACGGATCGCCAGTCACACTTGTCATCTGTCCAGCCGCATTTCCCACCTACAGTTACGCCCCGTCTCCTGTTAACACTTTTCCTCGGAGCCAAACTCTCGCTCTCTTTCCTCTTCAGTCACAGATGCGGCAAACGGTGCAATCTGCCAATCTCCATGAGTCATCCAGCACTGTTAATTATGTACCCTAAGGATGAGAATTGATTAGCGAGGGTCTCAAACTGATTTAAATTGTTATTTGAGACTATATAAAGCGTGGGCCTAAACATTGCCATTTAGTCACATTCACTAAGCGCTGTCGTTTTTCAGAATCCTACTTTGCCAAGCCACACAGACTGGAACTGTGGAGAGAGAGAAGCACAGGATAAACGATGCCGGTGCGTTCACTGACAATGTGTTTCAAGGGGAGAAACTTGTTCACTTTAGCTTTCAATGAGAGGTGCTGTATGATATGAATAATTATTCAACCATAGACGAGTCACTACGAGTTGAGTAGAATGTCAATCATTATGGCAAGCTCACAGTTCAACTGTTAGCACATGAAAAGAGGTGCGAACTTAATGGCAAATCATTCATGTCAGCATAGAAAAAACATTCAAGTTTGGAGTTTATTTCGCCTCACCAAGCTTGTATTTTTTGATGAGTAAAATAAGTGGTAATTAAAAACAGTAATATTTAGAAATACATCAGTTTTAAACCTGCGATGACAAAGCATCAGTCTTGAATGTCACATGGTCCTTCAGAAATCATTCTAATATGCTGATTTATTGCTCAAGAAACATTGCTTATTATTATTATCAACAGTTGTGCTGCTTAATATTTAGTGGAAACGGTGATACGTTTTTATCAGGATTCGTTTATAATTTGAAAGCTCAAAAGAACAGCATTTATTTTAAATATAATTATTTTTGTAGCGTTGTAAAAAGGCTTAACTGTCACCTTTGATGAATTTCATGATCCTTGCTGAATAAAAGTATTAATTTCTTTAAATAATAAAGTTTTTAAACAGTAGTGTATATGGATCTAGTTTACTCATGAGTAATTGGATTAGATGACCAGTGCATTAATTCAACTAGTTAAAAAGCAGATGGGTTAATCTAACATTTCACCCAAAATCAAAAACTAATAAGAAATTATATTTTGCATAAAGAAAAAAAAATCTATCTTTTTAATCTAATGACCATTATTTTTTTATGCTTTTTATTTTCATAAATCCAACCGTAAATTCTCAATACCATCATGCATCTGGATATTTTTGTAGGTGTAATTTTCATTATACTGAACAGTATATTTTCATCACTGTAATGCAATGCATATTTAAGTCAGTAAATATAAAGCCAGTACAATGATTTTAAATTTGTTTTGACTTATTTTTGCATTACAGTAATGGAATGATATCTTTTTGCCATGAGAGATGAGGACAATGATATTTAATTGCCATGAAAGTAATGAAAAACAGAGAATCTTAATGGATTTTTTTTAAAGGCTTCAATATATCTTGGAGTGAAACATTGGCAAAAAATAAATAAATTTAAGGAAAGAGCAAAAATATTCCAAAAAGTGTTTAAGTGACATAAACCCACACAAAATCACATGTGCAAATTATTTTTTTGTTTGTTTCCAGAAATCCCAAAGTGCACAACTAGGGTCAAGCAAAACTAGATTAACTCTCTGCTGCCAAGTTCTCGAAGGCTGCTTTGACCTTCTTCCTGTGGGGCCTGGAATTTACAAGGTCTGAGCGCCGGTCCTTGAGAGCCGAAATGTGGAAAGACGAGCGAGTTTCCTACAGGCTGTGATTAAAGCCTAGATTTATATGCCTGTGCATGATGCCACATGTTAGAACTTCAACCACCAGCTACGTGTGACAGCAGCCCAGACCGACAGCGTGATATAACCACCACCACCGGACAACACAGCCGGCATGACTCAGCTCAGAACATCAAAACAGCCCAGGGAACTTGTCAGCCCTCATGTTCTGTTTGGTCGTTTACGTCAAGACCGCTGTAAAAGCACAAAAGCAAAAATTTTAACCTAACATAAATGATACACCCCAGCAACTTTTAATCTCCTGGTTTATCTGTCTGGTTACCAACATTCTTTAAAATATCTTCTTTGTTTTGTGTTCAACAGATGAAAGAAACTCATACCGGTTTGGAACAACATGAGGGTGAGTAAATGATGACAGAATTTTCTTTTTTTGGGGTGAACTATCCCTTTAAGTGATGCATAACTGACAAGAATCGTCAGTTATGCATATGACGTCAGAACTTCCATTGACAATAAGGAACACGCTGTTTATAGCTTGGAACTCCACTGGAAACATACTGTATATCTATAATGTTTAACCAGAAGTTGAAATAATGTAAGCTTTTTTTTTTTTATCAACCACTGGGGATTTGACTCATTCAAGGTGCACAAAACTACCAGGTCCTAAAATGTCTCTCATGAATATATGTGTAAAGAATGACAATGCAAAGCTGACGACTGTCATACTGATAGTCGACCCTGTCAAGTAAAACTGTCAAAATTATGTCAAATCTAAACTGTCAAACCAAAGCACTGCTATGAAAACATGCAAACATATAGTCAACATAAGAGTACAATACAGCGCATATGAGATAAATACACACTTTCAAACGATTTCTGACAGACAAAATGTTCAAACCTTCAAAAAAATTCAAAATGAAAAGATCACATTTTGTGGAACGGCCATTGTATAGTTGAGTAATAGGCTATGCTATGCCTTAATTATAATCTAAAATATCAGACTTTTAAAAATATGCATTTATGATTCTCCTGCAGGTATTAACTAAACGCATACACAGAAAATGAAACGTGATACAACTACTCCGAGAGTTACGATTCAACACACATACACACACACACACACACACACACACACACACACACACACACTGTTTTGATTGTTTCATCTGATCGCCCACAAGTTTCTTTCTCTTACTGAAATGATCACTGCATTTAAGGAGAAAATCACAGGTAACGCAGGCGAATCGTCGCTGCTCACCTCTCCGAAGCTCCGCCGCGATCGGACGCAACGCTCCGGACTTTATTCCCGTTGGAGAGCGCGCCAACGACGGATCCACTCACCGACGGGTTCCGCCATACTGGATTGTGTCGAGCGGATCACGTGTGTGTCGAGTCCCCGGCGCATGTCCTCCAGAGGCGGGCGCTCACAGTCAGTCGAGCCCGCGTCTTCATGTTTCTCACATGGGATGAGAATGATTGACCGATTCCGATTCCTTAGCAGTGCAGTGCCAACACCGATTCGTTTGATGAACACATATTTGAAATAAGAAATGAAGTTATTTTGTTATTGTAGCCTATCGTGATCATTACAGATTTCAACAGATCAGATGTATAAAACAAAACTGAAAAATGATTTAAAATAATATTTTCAACATTTAAAAGACTTTTCAGACTTTTTAAAGGCGATACAATAATTTGTCCTATATGCTGGTGCAAAAAAAATGGCTGGGTGCAAACTGCAAACAAACTGAATTATTGATGCAGGACTAAATGGCTAATTGTTAAATAACCATTTAACAGTGATAATTTAAACAGCTAAAAATGGAAAATTCAGCATTTAAAGCATCCCATGGTACTAGGGTTGGACAATAGCTAATGGCCACAATTATTTTTATTTTTTTTTAGCTACATGGCGATGTATAGGCTAATCTCAGTATTAATTTTTTTTCTATTTGAAATTTTAAAAATCTGTATTTCATTTAACAAATGTTATTTCATATCCTGATCAATATTTTCCTACAAACAATTATATTGTTTATATTGAAGGCTATGAAAACATTGAATGTAACCTTGCAGTATTTGCTTGACTTTCTAACATTTACAGATGGAGAATATGTCCATGAAATGTAAGTTATGCACTGAGGAAATTATTGGATGTCACTTCAGCTTAAAGATTATCAATAGAGGTATATTTGTCCCCACCACTCGCTGCACAAGTTAAGGTCACGTATGATGACGAAAGCACGTTAGTGCTAGCCCTCCCGGAAGCGATATTTTTTTTCCAGGATGGTAGAAGGGCTCTCCTCTGATTGGTTATTTGATTTGGGTTAGTGTGTGTGTGTGTGTGTGTGATGGGTAGGTTTAGGGGTCGAGCTAGTGTGTGTGTGTGTGATGGGTAGGTTTATGGGTCGGGTTAGTGTGTGTGTGTGTGTGTGTGTGTGTGTGTGTGTGTGTGTGTGTGTGTGTGTGTGATGGGTAGGTTTAGAGGTTGTGTGAGTGTAGTGTGTGTGTAAATGTGTAACTTCTCATCTGAAGAGATGACGTTTCACGGCCAAATCAAATAACCAATCGGAGGAGAGCCCTTCTAGCCAATCAGAGGCGAAAAAGGCGGTACCTTCCCCTACCGTCCTGGGGGAAAAAATATCGCCTCCCGGAACCCATAGAGAATGCATTGCAGTGCCTGCAGTTCGAAAAAAAAAATCTTTTTATGGAAGTCTATGGGAACACTCTGGACGATTCTCGGCCAGAGTGAAATCGCCTAAAAAGAGGCGGTACACCACAGTGACTTGACACTGATTGGACTATATACAGAGGCAGAACAACAGCGTAACTCTGTGGTTGAATGCGAATGTGATTGAAAAAGTCCCTTTCGCATTTTGGTGGTGAGTCGCCCTATATCGCCCTAATGAAGAAATTCATTATGCCTATATGTGAAATTAAACGTTATATTTCATGTATTTATTTACTTTTATAGAATACCACTGATTACAACACCACTCCAACACACACAACATAGGCTATTAGTGCATATTTAACTAGGCCTACATTGTCATATGAACAACTGACAACCTTGAATTTAACACAACTGTTCTTTTGAATCGGACATGTAATAAGTCGGTAAGTGAGTCAGAATAATTCAGAAACCACTAAATGATTCACAAGTGTTCCCATTCAGTCGGTCAACTCGATACAACACATGACTATGGGATATCGCAATCTTTCGCCATCTGCTGAAAAGAGAAAGCTTTTAGCGCAAGTTTAGCTTTGCTAACGCAGGGCTAATGAGTTTTTCTCAAACAAAATGTTCAAACATGCCCCATTCACAAGAAAACCCATGGTGGTGACTCTTGTTGAAGGAAAAGGCATAAAAGACGATTTTTTAGCTCAAGTTTTAGCACAACTAACAAATGGCTAATAAACATTTTCATAAGAAATATATATGCACGAGCACTGTCCAGTGTGTTTGGAATTGTCCACGCTAGGCTAGATCTCTCCAAACACAATGCATGTGTGCACTGCTCGCAGCTCTATCGTTCTGCACTCGAACGGTGTGTTGTGCGTGCTCAGTGGGGCAGTGGCCAAACAGGACACACTCCTGTCTTCAGGACAGGTGCTAATCAAGATGCGGCGATCCCGTTTTTGGAGGTCACGGAGAGTTGGGATAACAACAGTGTAAAGACCGAGGAATGTCAGTGTAGTGTCCACGACAAGGTTCCTCTGGCTGCCCTGAGTCTGAATTCTATCTCGCTGGATCACACGGGCGAGGAATGCTCTGACGATACATACTGTATCTTTTTAAGCAGGACAGATCACGGCTCCCCCGAGGTGGGTGGAAATGAAGTGATGGCTCTTGCATTGATATGTATTGGAGAGCGGTAACAAAGTTTGTCGGTCGAGTGACTTGCCCTGATCCAGTGAAGATTGCGGGTTCTATTTGACTCCTGTAAAACAGTGGTGGGAACTCGCCTGAAGATCTATCCAGATTGGGTAGAAATAACCCTGCAAGATAGCGGGTTCAGTGTTAAGTATGTTTAGTAAGTCAATAAAAGACATGTGTGTTCAGCATACAAGGCCTCATGTATTGGCTTGTCAAAACAATCAGAATGCATTGGCTAACCTCACAGTCTGGCTGTGTGCCGACAGAGGAGGAAAATGCAGTGATATGCAATATACAGCAATGTTTGCAAAAGGATTCCCCTAGGACTAGGTGATGCCTGGGAATCCTCGCTGCCTGCCTCAAGCGGTGGCGCGCGCGCACTAACACTGGTTTCTTCACACGATTCCAGTGGGGCTGTCGGCTGCGGTTTCTCTCGCGTCCCCCTCTGTTTCGGCGGAGTAACTGCAACTTCGGTGTCTGAGAGGGCTTCCCCAATACTGAGAGGGGAAATCAGTGTTCTCCTCAGCAAAGTGGCAATTCAGGTTTTGCCACAAGGGAAGATGGAGGAACATGTTTTTTCAGCCATTAATTCCTCCCTATCTTATATATGCAGCAGATGAACAAACACTTTAATGTGTTAGAAGTTCAAAAATGCTTGTCAACTGCTATGCCCTCTGCATCCTCGAGTATGGCTTACATCGGTGGATTTTCCCGATGCATATTGCCACAATCCACCCAGAGCACAGAAAATCTGAGGTCTCAGTCGAGAGGATTCCCTACAAGTTTTAGGTCCCTATAGCGCCGTGCATATCTGCAAGATGTGCAGAAGTGGGGTTGGTTCTTCTGTGCCATCAGAGCATAATATTGTTCGCCTATTTGGAGGAACTGCTCCTGGCTGCAGACAGCAGGGAACAAGCAGTGTTACAAAACACATGCGCTTGTTTTACATTTACGAGCTCTGGGATTCCAGATAATATCAAAAGAGGCTGTTATATCTTAGTCTGGGCCGAACAAGGGCAGAGGATTTTCACAGCTCTCTGGCTCAGTTTTGGCTGGGGAGGCAAGCGTATTTTCTTACAGCATTAAGACTGCTGGGGCTTATGGCCTCGATATCAGTAGTACGGCTGGATTCTACTCTTTGTGTGTGCAGTTCCGGCGCTGGGCGCTTGGTAGCTTGCTGTACACCACGCAACATTTTAGCATATGGCGTAGCGCCGTTGTGTGTTCAGGCCATGATACCATGGGAAACCTGAATCTGTTGTCAGAAGGAATTCTCCTGGGCAGGGTTACTGTACATGTCATGTGTAGTAGAGACGACAAATGCGTCACGACACGGACGAGAAACTCTGTAAGAGGAGAGTGGTCGACAGTGCTGTAAGAGCATCACATACATTTTTTGGAGTAGTTCTCCTGGTGCTTAAACACTTGGCCCAACAGGGCAAACGTGTTATTCTGAAAGTGTGTTCGGCGATCAAGCAATCAATTCACTCATACACTCATATCCTGTTGTAGGCGCACCGTAGACCGTCCTGTTGACCCTCCTGTCCTGCCCGGAACGTGGACAGCCGAAGCATACTTTGAGCTTAAAGGTCTGCATTTTTAGGCTTGTTACAAAATTGAATAGTGCCGTCATGACCTGATGGTAGATCTGGAGGCTATGTTGAACCACCGTTTGAGCCTTTAGAATCCTTAAATATAAAGATGCTGTCTTTTCCCTGTTTAGTTTAGCGACTTGGCGGGTGGTGAACATTATGTCCCATAGTCATGTGTTGTACCGAGTTAACCGACTGAATGGGAATGTTGAGTTATGCACTATGGTCCCAGAAGGAGGGAAATGAGGTACAACACTTCTGAGCCCCACGCAGTCGGAGGCTCGGTGAAGAGCTGGACTGAACAAAGGGAATGACGCATACGACTGCATTTATATAATAATAATTAATCACATTTATATAGCTCTTTATTTATATTCTCCAGCATCCACCTGGATGATGCGACGGCAGCCAAATTGCGCCAGAACGCCCACCACACACCAGCTTACTGGTGGAGAGGAGACAGGGTGATGAAGCCAATTAGTATATATATATATATATATATATATATATATATATATATATATATATATATATATATATATATATATATTTATATATATATATATATATATATATATGGGGATGATTAGGAGGCCATGATGTACAGACAGAGGCCACTGGGCAAATTTGGTTACACCCCTACTATTTCGAAAGACATCCTGGGATTTTTTGTGACCACAGAGAGTCAGGACCTCAGTTTAACGTCTCATCTGAAGGACGGTGCTCTTTAACAGTATAGTGTTCCCGTCACTTTACTGGGGTATTAGGACCCAAACAGACCACAGAGTGAGCGCCCCCTACTGGCCTCACTAAACACCTCTTCCAGCATTAACCTAGTTTTCCCAGGAGGTCTCCCATCCAGGTACTGACCAGGCTCAACCCTGCTTAGCTTCAGTGGGCCAACCAGTCTTGGGCTATATGCTTTGGGCAGGTGGCCCCGTCCACGTCGTCATGAGTCATTGGCCTTTCAGGCGTTAATAAAAGTGTCTTCAGCAGATGAGGCAAGAGCGTGATATCCCATCGTCAAGTGTTGTACCTCGTTTCCCTCCTTCTGGTAACAGTAGTTATATGCATAACTCAACGTTTTCATTCCCTAAAAAGAACTGGTTCATCTTTGTCGGGAGTCAGACTACACTAGTCGCGGCGTATGTTTTTGATTCATAAAAAAAGAATCGGCTCATAAGAGTAATTCGTACGGGAATCAGACCACCCTTTTGGTGCTTTATGTTTTTGATTCACTGAAAGTAACGGACTGACAACAATCATGTTACGGAATCCAACTACCTTCACTTCTCGCTGTATTTAGTGGATTTGTTGTATTGTATGAATTTTTTTTTACAAAATAGGCCTAGATAAATAGCCTACTATCTTTGTGTTCATTTAAATTGTACCTTTATCAATAAAAAATTTAAAACAGAAAGATTTGTTCTTTGTATTGTACAGTATGCCTATGACCATGCGACACCTGGAAATATTAAGTCATTTTAAAATAATTATTTCCAGACCTGCAACCTGCAGTGCTCAGTTGCAAGAAACCTCTTAAAAAAAAACTCTTATGATAACCTTACAATTATAACCAAGCAGTTTATTAAGCAGTTCTTCAGTTGGTGAAGCTGAGGACCGGAAAAGATCATGAAATGAACCAAATCTTAAAAAATAGTTAATGCACGTATATAGCAAGCTACTAATGCAGGTTATGAAAGCCCCTTAAATAATTCTCTGTATTGTCTTGGATGGTTTTCACATTTTTTATGTTGCTTAAATAGGCCTACTACTTTTACTGTTCATTTTACTATCTTTGGCTGAACAATAATTAAAGTTGTAGCTATAATACCAAGATCCCCAGACATCTTAATAAGTCTTTGGTCAAAACATTTGATATATGCAATACACACATAGTATTGGTAAAATCTCTCTCTCTCACACACACACACACACACACACACATCTATTCTTAGCTGAACGTGCCTGATGGAGCTTGACCCTCATGTGAATGTAAAGTGATGTTGTGGTGACCGCTGTTTCTCAGGTTCCCCCATCTAATACTCAGAGGACTATAGAGTTTCATTCAGTACAGAGATCCACTGATCATTTAGATTGTCCTGTATTGTACAGCAAATGTGCCTTTATTGTGTCCTAATCCTCCCGTATACATGCTTCTCTTTCCAATGTTACACAAAAGTTTTTGAGGAATCTTTACATGACTCTTTTGAATTCAATAACAGTTTGAAGTGACCACATCTGGCTACACCTGAGTAACACTAATGTCCATTCACTCCAAGGACGATAACTATAACGATAAATATATAGTTCTAAAAATTGTTCTAAATATAAAAGCAGTCCACACCACAAATATAACGATAGAGGAACGATAACGTTGGAATCATTTTCAGAACGATTTTTTCCAGCTGATGAATGATAAAAACATTGACAGCAAATCAGAATTCACCCTTCTTTAAAGAGTTTAAAGGGGCAGACCACAAAACTGCAGAGCGCGCTTATAATCAACAGAGGGATATTATGCGTTGTTATAGACGCTAATATAGTTATTATCTGTGTGAACCAGCATTTTATCTAAATCACAGGTATCCCTTAACTCTTGTGCATACTGTTTATTGGTGATTTTCACAAATGCAGTGCACTTTGATCTCCCTGCATGCACTTTTTTTTAAAAGCAAATACCAAAAGTCGCAAATCCCATTTTTATTTTTTAAGAACTAGATATGTTTGATAAACTATTATATAAAATTAACCTAGTTTTTAAAAAAAGCATGAAATGCATTCCCCTTAAAATGATTTTGGCCTGTTGCATCTTGAGAGGTCTTGACATGTGAATAAAAGCCTGTTCATCATATCAAAATTTTTGACTAAACCGTTCAATTCATATGAATTTTACGAAGGTTAAAGTGCACGATAATTGAGTTATTGTCTCCAAAAAGAAAGAATCGATTCTGAACTTCCTGAAACAAGTCGTCAGCAATTCCAGGCTCGCTTACTGTTACATACATACCTATAATGTTTTTATAAATAGTGTATCACATAAATATTATATTTTATTATATATTATATACATTTTCATGTCATATTTTGCATCCTGTAAAATGCCTTTTACTAAAAATAGGGATAGCTATTTCTGGAGCCTTAATAAAATGCAGTTTTTGAAATTCCTGTGAATGCAGTGCTTGTGTTCAGAAACAAGCTTTGGCAGAATGAGCTGCTGCAGTTTGTGCACGAGCGTTCTGTGTTTAGCAACAGAATTCCAAGCCATTACACCTGGCTTGGTGACAATAATTATCACTTCCAAGCAAATGTAACTAACCTAATTACGGTCTACAAAGTTGTCAAGCTTCAAAAGCTGAACATGAAAACAAAAACAGGAGGGCAAATTAACTCAATTAGATGCCAAGAGGAAAAAGCACTGCACTGTTGTTACGATACAAGTTGTTTTTCCCTTTACAAGTTTCTTTTCAGTTTTTCTCACTGAGTTTTCTCTGTTCTTAATCAGACAGGCTGCAATCACACTCGACCGCAGAAGAAAACATTCTGCAGCAAACTGATAAAAAGAGAATTCTTCAGTTGATAAAGCCAGACGCTTCTATGATGACAATCAAACGTGCACTTTTCTGTTGATGGGAGGAAAAACACACACACACACACACACTTTACAGAGGATTTTGATCCACTGAAGTCATGCACTGAATCTGCGTCTCTCCATCAATGGCACTCATAACTGTTCAAGAGAATCCCTGGCCTCCTCTTTGAGGTATAGCTACTGTTATGAAGCATAACTGAGGTTTGGAAACACTTACTGCGGTCATTCAACTGTCTAGCGCTGCCATCGGAATGGAGCTTCATTTAATGCAAAGGAAAAAAATACAAAGGCCTTTGTGAGAACAGAGGGTTTCTTGTACAGTTTAAAGGAATAGTTGATTATTTAGGCTACTCAACATTTTGTTCTGACCCCATATTTTCTTTCATTAAATGCAACAGAACAATGTCCAAACTGTTATTTTACATACAATGACAAAACTTGAGCACTATATTACACAAGTCTTTCTCAACCAATTGATTGGAATGGGATCGGAACAGACCAAAAATGAATTGCAAACATGTTGCGTTTAAAAGACGTGTAATAGCCGTCCAAACACAGCCCTAAACTCTAGGCTAAAACAAGGCAAAATTTGGGCAGTCAGTGAAAATGTAATAGACGTCTAACCGCAGCCCAAAAATAGACTAGTCATCAACGCATAGAACATGTCAAAGACATGAAACCAAACACGTTGTAATCACTGTTGACTTTGATTACATGATGGAATGTCATACATCTTGCAAGTTTTACAAAATGATCTCACCCACCGTGTTTCTGCTGTTTGTTGCACTATGTGCACGAGCGCTCCAGGTAGTAATTAGATTACAATGATTCCAGGAATTTGTTTACATGCAAAAATGAGCCTGTCACTTTTTCAACAGCACGGTGCACTTTCGGGGCCCGTCTGCCATTTGTCACTGTAATTAACTGGAGAGAGTCAACTCTGAGCATGTACCTTGCGCCCGAGCGCGACGGAGAAGCTCAGACGTCCTCTCGATTAATGACACCGGATGTGGGTGCTTCAGAACCATGAATCTCTGATTCAGTAAATGTCAGTGTTATGCAGATCAGCCACATCACAGACAACAACGGCTCTTAGCATCCGACCAGGTCACCGGAGATGGCGGGTGGGGGTTTGCAGGGGAAACGCATGCACTGTGTGGAACGGCCTGATAAACTACCGTCTGCACCAAACTATTTATCTCTGCTGTGCAGGGACCATATACAAGCCCCTTTATACTGTGGTCATTATGGAAGAATTCATGTAGTTTACCCTGACAAATTGTAAGCTTTTGTTGGAGAATTGCTCATTGATCAGTTTATTTATTAGTTAGAGATCAGGTGGTTAAAAGCCCAGTTAAGAAAGTTTTGTCTATGTGGAACACTTTAATATTTCACCATAAACAGGCACAGACACTACATACAGTTTTTCTCAATTGCTTTGGCTCAGTTCTGAGTTCTCAAATGTTTTTTTTATTTCCTAAAACATTAAGCTCAGATCTCTGAACAATTCGCTTCTTTTTCACATCAGATTGGAATTTCTTATTGATTTCAGCAAATTCCAAATGCTTTGGCACATGTGTGTAAAGAGTACATACAACTGTCTGCAGTTTGGACAACAAATAATTGCATATGGCTTGTTGATCAAAACTGATGACTCGATTCTCACTTACACTGTCAAACACAGAACTTCTCAGACATTTTTTATTGTGTAAGCCATCAAATTCAAAACGATCTATTCAATTATCATAATTAGTATACATGAATGTATATTCTAAAATATATCTGACATTGACATTGTTTGTAATGTTTGCTAAATTGACACATGACCTCTAATTGCATTCGCAATCTAATTGCAAATTACCTCTAATATGAATCAACCATTTAACCATTTAACCAATCAACTTTGGGAGTATATATATATATATATATATATATGTCTATATATATATAGATTGCCCACAGCACAATCACTGCTGTAGAAGTTTTTGAGAATGGAGGACGTTCACAACCCTGAACTGCAGCAACATGCTCATGGAAGAGCAATTGGAAGGCGTGTAAGAATACGTGGTGGTGGTAGAGGAAGAAATAATCGAGGAAGAAGTGGAAATAGAAGAGTCAGAGTCTCTGATGAAATCAGAGCCACACTTGTGGATCATGTCACAAATCATGGTTTAACAATGGAAGAGGCTGGTCGAAGAGTACAGCCTAATGTAAACCGGTCCACAGTGTCATCAATTGTGCAAACAGGTAAATATGTTTTTTTGTTTTGTTTTACAGTATGTAAAGTATTTTTACAGTATTAACAACAATATTGTAAAGGTAAATGCAAGTCTATTTGTTTATTCTATAGAACTGCACGACAACCTCGCTCGCGCTGGTGGCAGAACAGCAGTATTTAACCAACAGCAAGAACAAGAAATTTGCAACATGGTCATAGCCAACAATTCCATCAGGCTAAGAGAGATCCAAAGTGCAATCATAAATGACAATAATGTCTTTGCAAATATAAATTCTGTCAGCATTTCCACCATAGACAGAGTTTTAAAAAGACATCAGATGACTATGAAACCGCTCTATAAGGTGTCATTTGAGAGGAACAGTGAAAGAGTCAAGGCGTGCGGTACCAGTATGTCAAGGTAAACCATTGGTGTGCACTTAGTGAGTTTTCCTGTTTTTCTAAGATGCCTGTATTACTTTACTGTAAATTTCAGAAACCCATAAGAAAAAATATTTACTGTTACATTTTTTTTCTGTTTCTTCATAGAGAATCATGGAGTTAGAAGTACATGAAACGACCCACATTCTTGTTTTTGTGGACGAGGCTGGGTTTGATCTGTCCAAAGGCCGGAGACGTGGTCGCAATCTCATTGGACACCGAGCCACAATTGACACACCAGGCCAACGTGGGGCCAATATTACAATGTGTGCTGCCATTTCAGAGAACGGTGTGAGCACACATATTCCACACATTGGGCCCTATAATACCCAACTTCTCCTGGCCTTCCTAAATGCACTTTACAGAGACCTGATTCCAGAACAAGAAAGAGGTTTAGTAGACCACATTTGCCTTATTATGTTGTTGTCTGGGATAATGTCAGCTTCCACCGAACCAACAGTGTTAGGGACTGGTTTGCTGCACATGAAAGGATAACAGTGGAATTCCTTCCACCATACTCTCCATTCCTAAATCCAATAGAAGTTTTTTTTCAGCATGGAGGTGGAAAGTGTATGATTATAGACCACAAAATCAGATTTCTTTGTTGGATGCCAATGCTGCATGTGAGGACATCACAGCTGACCATTGCAGGGGATGGGTGCGGCATTCAAGTAGATTTTTTCCACGGTGTGTGGCAATGGAAAACATCAGATGTGATGTTGATGAAAATCTTTGGCCTGACCAACGTGAGCGACAAGATGTCCACCAAGAATATTTTTTTTTTTTTTTTTTTCATGAATGTTATTTGTTGTTTGTGTATTTGTGGTAATACACAAATATGAAATGTAAAGTGATTCTTGTTACTCTTGTCAGTTACTTTACATGTACAGTAAATACACTTGTATTGTGTATATACACATGAAGTACAAAAATAAACACTGTAAAAAAACAAATGTTCATTGACTTTTTTTTTCTACATACTATTGACTTTTCTCAACAAATATGAGATTTGTTTACAGTAAACCCTTAATTTTCATGGTTGACTGTTGTGGTGAAAAAACAACTAAACATTTTGACCAGTGTGGCTCACACAATGACAAAAATACTTTAGATTTTGGTGGCCTTGGCCAAATTATTGACACAATAACTAGGTTTTGAAGCATGAATTAAATGTTTTGGGCGAGTAACTACATTTTGCAGACATGCTATAAAGTTTTGAAGTCCCTGCAAACAGTTGTGACATTTGCACTCACAGTTTAGAGAATGTTAAGACTGTTTCGAAAAATGTGCCAAAGCAATTGAGAAAAACTGTAAGCGCTAACACAAAAGTAAATGGAAAGGGAAAGCTCACAGAAGAACATTGAATTTTGGCTTGATGTCTTGAAGGTGTTTTTAGGTGCCAGATTTCATTCAATATTTTTAGAAAAATTGTAAGAAGTTACAAGAAAAGTTAAGAAAACCCAAAGCTAGGATTGTAATGGGAAAAAATATAAAATGTCAATACATTCAAACTATTACAAATTGCCATGATAGACAGACAGCGGCAGGTGGACATTTGCTAGGTAGTTCTGGGTGGTTACCGGGGCATTACTATGCATTTGCAAACCTCCACAGAACGACAGATAGATAGATAGATAGATAGATAGATAGAAAAACTAACAGATAGATAGATAGATAGATAGATAGATAGATAGATAGATAGATAGATAGATAGATAGATAGATAGATAGACAGATAGATAGACAAGCATATAGAGAATGGCAGACAAACAGATAGATAGATAGATAGATAGATAGAGATATATAGATATAGATATATACTGTATATAGATAGAATGACAAACAGATAGATAGACAGAATAACAAACAAACAGATAGATAGATATAAATAGATAGAATCACAAACAGATAGATGATAGATAGATAGAAAGATAGATAGATAGATAGATAGATAGATAGATAGATAGATAGATAGATAGATAGATAAAATGAAAGAAGGATAGATAGATAGATAGATAGATAGATAGATAGATAGATAGATAGATAAAATGAAAGAAGGATAGATAGATAGATACTGTAGATAGATAGATAGATAGATAGATAGATAGATAGATAGATAGATAAAATGAAAGAAGGATAGATAGATATTAGATAGATAGATAGATAGATAGATAGATAGATAGATAGATAGATAGATAGATAGATAGATAGATAGATAGATAAAATGACAGACAGACAGATAGGATGACAATCAGATAGACACAAACAGATAGACAGACAGAATAACAGACAAACAGATAGATAGATATAAATAGATAGAATCACAAACAGATAGATGATAGATAGATAGAAAGATAGAAAGATAGATAGATAGATAGATAGATAGATAGATAAAATGAAAGAAGGATAGATAGATAGATAGATAGATAGATAGATAGATAGATAGATAGATAGATAGATAGATAGATAGATAGATAAAATGAAAGAAGGATAGATAGATAGATACTGTAGATAGATAGATAGATAGATAGATAGATAGATAGATAGATAGATAAAATGAAAGAAGGATAGATAGATAGATAGATAGATAGATAGATAGATAGATAGATAGATAGATAGATAGATAGATAGATAAAATGACAGACAGACAGATAGGATGACAATCAGATAGACACAAACAGATAGACAGACAGAATAACAGACAAACAGATAGATAGATAAAATGACAGAAAGAGATAGATAGATAGATAGATAGATAGATAGATAGATAAATAGATAGAGACAGAATAACAGACAAACAGATAGATAGATAGATAGATAGATAGATAGATAAAATGACAGAAATGTATATACAGTATATATATAGAATAACAGACAAACAGATAGATAGACACAAACAGATAGATAGACAGAACAAAAGACAAACAGATAGATAGATAGATAGATAGATAGATAGATAGATAGCCAAACTGATAGATAGATAGAAAAACAGATAGATAGATAGATAGATAGATAGATAGATAGATAGATAGATAGATAGATAGATAGATAGATAGATAGATAAATAGATAGAGACAGAATAACAGACAAACAGATAGATAGATAGATAGATAGATAGATAAAATGACAGAAATGTATATACAGTATATATATAGAATAACAGACAAACAGATAGATAGACACAAACAGATAGATAGACAGAACAAAAGACAAACAGATAGATAGATAGATAGATAGATAGATAGATAGATAGCCAAACTGATAGATAGATAGAAAAACAGATAGATAGATAGATAGATAGATAGATAGATAGATAGATAGATAGATAGATAGATAGATAGATAGATAGATAGATAGATAGATAGAAAAACTGACAGATAGATAGAAAAACTGACAGATAGATAGAAAAACTGACAGATAGATAGATAGATAGATAGATAGATAGATAGATAGATAGATAGATAGATAGATAGATAGATAGATAGATACTGTATATAGATAGAATGACAAACAGATAGATAGACAGAATAACAAACAAACAGACATATAGATATAAATAGATAGAATCACAAACAGGTAGATAGATAGATAGATAGATAGATAGATAGATAGATAGATAGATAGATAGATAGATAGATAGATAGATAGATAGATAGATAGATAGATAGATAGATAAAATGAAAGAAGGATAGATAGATAGATAGATAGATAGATAGATAGATAGATAGATAGATAGATAGATAGATAGACAGATAGATAAAATGAAAGAAGAATAGATAGATACTGTAGATAGATAGATAGATAGATAGATAGATAGATAGATAGATAGATAGATAGATAGATAGATAGATAGATAGATAGATAGATAAAATGAAAGAAGGATAGATAGATAGATAGATAGATAGATAGATAGATAGATAGATAGATAGATAGATAGATAGATAAGCATATAGAGAATGGCAGACAAACAGATAGATAGATAGATCAAATGAAAGATAGATAGATAGATAGATAGATAGATATAGATATATACTGTATATAGATAGAATGACAAACAGATAGATAGACAGAATAACAAACAAACAGATATATAGATATAAATAGATAGAATCACAAACAGATAGATAGATAGATAGATAGATAGATAGATAGATAGATAGATAGATAAAATGAAAGAAGGATAGATAGATAGATAGATAGATAGATAGAGACAGAATAACAGACAAACAGATAGATAGATAGATAGATAAAATGACAGAAATGTATATATACATTATATATATAGAATAACAGACAAACAGATAGATAGACACAAACAGATAGATAGACAGAACAAAAGACAAACAGATAGATAGATAGATAGATAGATAGATAGATAGATAGATAGATAAAATGACAGAAAGATAGATAGATAAAATGACAGAAATGTATATATACAGTATATATATAGAATGACAAACAAACAGATAGATAGACAGAACAAAAGACAAACATATAGATAGATAGATAGATAGATAGATAGATAGATAGATAAATAGATAGATACAATGACATAAATGTTTATATACAGTATATATATATATAGAATGACAAACAAACAGATAGATAGACACAAACAGATAGATAGACAGAACAAAAGACAAACAGATAGATAGATAGATAGATAGATACAATGACATAAATGTTTATATACAGTATATATATATATATAGAATGACAAACAAACAGATAGATAGACAGAACAAAAGACAAACATATAGATAGATAGATAGATAGATAGATAGATAGATAACATGACAGAAAGATAGATAGATACACAAACAGAGAGAAAGACAGACAGTGTTGCTATGAGACAGACAGATAAAACTCATATAGAACAAGTTTATACAACCGTTTGTTGAGCAGTGGTTCTGTCTCAGAGATGAAGCAACAAAGGCAGTTTTACCAATTTGTTTTTGTCTCACTAGGGGGCATTTTTGTATCAAAAGCTCTTATAATCTATTCCCAAAGAGGAAGGATATTTTTTGGAAACGGACATCTATTAACCCCTCCACAGTGTGGACTGCGCGAGAGGCTAAATCCCCAAGCACTCCATCAACACGTTCTGATGTTGGACAGGGAATCTCTCCCAGCTTTCATCTGGTCTCTGCTGTTCCTGGTGGCTGTGCTGAAAGCTCCTCAGGGACGGCTTGTTTCCAGCTATTTCTGTGCCGTGCCGGGCTCTGCTGTTTGTTTGTTCTACACATCTGACAATCCGAAACCAGTCTCCCACAGGTTTCTCTTATAAGGGAGCCAATTAGTGCAGACACTCCTAACAGGATACGAACAGGACTGTCCCAACAATAGGCTCTACGCATCTGATAAAGGATAAAGACTAATACTGGGCTCATTAATAGAGTCGTTGCACATTTACATAATTAGACTGCATAATAATAATCTTATTGCGCAAGAGAGCAATGAACAGCATGGGTTTACGAAGATGCTGTTGAAACATCCCAGCTAAACATAATATTCTGAGAACATTCCCATCATTTTTCTATTGTTGTCATGAAGTTTTGAAAATGTTATTTTTGAACGTTCTGCTAAAGTTCCAAACATTCAGATTATTTTTAAATGTTTTAAAGACCCCTGTGAAAATAGAGTTTTTAATGTTGTTTATAAGTCTACGTGGTATTTTTAATATACTGACAAACCATGTGCAATTTCATAAGTCACCACCACTGCTGAGTATTTTCACCTTAAAACTGGAGTGAACCAAAGACAGTCTCAAAAACGTGGTTTGAAACTGCTGGTGTTTCTGACGTCACAAACGACCTTGTAACCAATCAATCACGTCAACGTGCCGGCGGGCTTTAGCATATCATTAACTATGCTGTGAAGCAGGGGAGTCTCAAGAGAAGCCAGGTTATCCCGGTATATTTTTCTGTTGTTATGAAAAATCAGGCACATTTAGCAATACAGCGGGAGAACTATGTATATGATGTATATTACAATGTTATGATGAACTATATGCTTTTCTCCACTGACGTTCTGAGTTGCAGATGCCTGATGGCAAATGGGAACATGGTTTGTGTACTGTTAGCAAAACATTATTAGCTGTTTGATAACGTATCGAGCCAAATGCTAATCATTTCAATTACCATCATGTGTCCAATGTTGTAGAGAGCGATAAATAAAACACATTACCATTCTGATACATCGACTTGTAGACTACCCTGTATAATTCACTCTTCCACTTATTCTTCTGAATCAGTTTCTGGTTCAAACATAATATGGCTGAATTAAACCACTATATACACTTGCCATTCTGCAGCATTTACTACAGTAAAGTTGACCGAGTTGATATCTGAGCTGGCGCGATTGGGTGAAGGCCGGGCTCATTTGCATATTCATGGTCCGCGTATAGAAGGTATGCGCGTGACGTCACTGCCAGCTGGAGTGATTGCGGTCACGCCCACTGAGTGGCAAAAAGACTGAGCGGCAGCATTGGTTTTCAGCGTGAATGCCGTGAAAAACACAAAAAATGCATCTAAAATGGGAAAGAGCTTTGCGATTGATTGTACAACTACATTTCACAAGAAATCTGAGGTATATTTTTACAGACTGCCGAAAGCTACAGAACAGATAAGCAAATGGATCGATGCAATTCATAGAAACAACTTGACTCCAGGCAGAGAAAAGTGGATTTGCAGTTATCATTGAGCACGTTTACATGCACACCAGTAACCATAACAACGCAAGTAAACCGAGGCATGTTTACATGACTTTATTAATAAATCAGGCCATGACCTGTAACGACAAAACAATCATTTGCGTATCTGACTTTGAGTATTTCATTTGTTGTATCGGTTGATGTTAAATAAAGCTGGCAACATGTCAACGGGAAACTTAAAGTTTGTATATTTTCCTCTCATGCAGTTACAGATGCAGCGTTTTGACTGAACCATTTCTACTTCTGCTGCACGAGATGAGAGGACATTTTTATAATGTTCTGTGTCATGAAAGAGTCTGCGTTTGTGATATATTTTATTCTTCCTTTCCAGCAAAACGCTCTGTCTGGATGCGTTTAAATCTGCACAAAGGATGCGTTTCTGTCACATTTCACACATGCGCACTTCAATAAGCTGACAGAAAGCAGGTTAATGCGTTTACATAATGCGAAATCCGAGTAAGAGGCAAAAAACGACCTGTGTCGACCGGTTTATGCTTAAGCCAGTTATGACCCTACTCCGATAAAATAAACTTTTTAAATAAACTGACAAAAAACTATAGGCTACAAGTTTTAGGGCTGGACAATATGATTATAGCCTATATATAACATTGATGTGATCACCTGGATTTAGACTTACCTATATTGTATTTATATAAAGCGTTCACAGGCAAATTTGCTTCACGTATTTCCCCGGCGTCGAAATCAGGCACATATGAGTGTCAGGAAACACGATGGCTCCGTGTCTATATCCATGGATCACTGGATCTTTGGCCTAAGTTGTAAGGAACACTATATCGAGTCCAACTTTTAGTTTAAACTGATAATAGGTTGTTTTACTCGCGTTTTCGCAGTTTCCACTATTAACTCCAGCCACGCAGCAGCTCTTTTGCCACTCAGTCCGGCTGAGGGGGGCGTGTTCCGGCGGGAAAGTGACGTTAATGCATTCCCTCTGAGGGTGTAGAGTTACATTCATGCGATTTTGTTCACAGGAAAAAGCATTTGAATATGTCATTTTGGCAACCCTGTATCACATGAAATACGTTCTGAGGAAACTATTTTGCAAATCGCAATTACGTTACATGCCAACATATAAGCAGTGCTATTACGTTGGTCCTTAACCTAATACAGTAGCCTGGTCTCATTGTTAATACGTAGGTATTAATACGTTATTTTCAAAGATAGAAAACGTACGTTTTTGTACGTTTGCGTTTTTACAGCTACAAAACGTGAACTATTTACGTATAGTTCATATCCTAAAGATATCTGTATACTTTCACTTTTAAAGATAAATGTAACAAGATCCCTTAATCCTACTCCCAAAACCTAAACATATCCATTTTATACAGAATATAAAAAGGATAAAACGTAATGGACAGAGATGTGTAGCTAGGTAAATGGCAGTTTTATTATCAATATAGCATTAAAGAATATTTTGAGCCACTAATCCTACTCCTACCCCTAAACCTACCCATAACCATTCCTTAAAAATACGTAGGCTAACACAATTATGAAGAAGAAAAAAACATAACAGACAGACAAGTATACATTTCACAATAATTTATTTATTGCGAAAATGTCAAAACCGGTAACGTAAACATTACCAAAAGTCGTTCACGTGATGATGCGTTGCAGTCAAAGTCCTCTCTGTCAGTATTATAGTAGTTGTGTATGAGGTACAGATCAGAATTTAAGTTATTAACGTTAATCCATGAAAATGTTAACCCGATTTCGGTTCGCTCTCTGAAGGCGCACGCGCTTCTCCATTTCAAATGTACTACACCGACTGTCTGAAACACGGCATGTCGCAATCTGTGACGAGACAGACGAGAGCCAATGAGCGTTTGATATCACGGCCATAAAACATGTCGTAACGCTTCTTGAAGGCGCGTTTTTTGAATTTGAATTCATCACCAGCGCGGGATAGATTTGACGTTTGCGGTCGCTGGGTCCGTGTACGTTTTGATAGTTTGTTTTCCAATTTGAAACGAAATAAGTAGAAACGAGAAAACGGCGCCTTATTCGTTTTTTCGTTTTTTCAAAAAAAACGAAAAAACGAGATTTCGGCTTGATTTTTTTATTTAGTTCACAGGCAAAAAACGAATAAATTACTTCAAAATTCGTTTTCCACATGTGGGCGGTCCTGAGACGCCCCCTTCCGCCGATTGGTCAAGTAAATCTGAGCATGTGACGTCATCAGTCGTCGCTCAGGTCTGTTCAACAAAATAATAGTCCTAAAAAAATAAAAAAATAATAGTCCTCTACTATGGCTACCGATTCTTAAACTGTACAGGGCAGGTCCTATTGGGCTTATTTCTTCTGTGTAACTTTATGCGTTTCACAGAAATCTTTACATCAGAAATATTAAATATTAGTCTGCTACTAGCCCGTTTTATTTAGCTGTGCGGAGTTAAATCTGTTTGGTGAAGCTGTGCTTGACAGCGGCGAGCGGGAGAGGCTCTGACCAATGTTCAGTCAGAACTTTTCTTTTAGACAGTATTACGCTCCGTTTTGACACGGGATTGTGATTGCAAATACTGTAATGCCAATCGGCTGAGGGTTTAGTACCGATGATGGTGAAATAAATTTTTACTGAAACTGTAATCATAGCCGCGACCCGCGAGAATGATTGACAGGACGATAGCGGAGCCAATTAAAAGCGCAATATAACTTCAGTTAACAAAAACACAATTAAAAAAGTGTTTAATATAAGTGACTTAGTCTTTGTTTTATTGTTTTTGATGTTTTTAATCAAATAATTGTGAACCACAAACCGATCGAGCCTTCGTTTTAAATTTATTTGTCATATGGGTATTTTATGTCACCTTATTAGTTTGATTATAGTAGGCCTATACGCGAGTTTTTTTTTATTGTACAATTTTAGTGTTGTTTTTTAATTAACAATCTATCATAACAACTTATAAAGATCTAAATCTACAGAAGAGATTAACAAATAACTGGTGTTGTCATAAGTTAACTAATCAATGGGAAAATTTCCTCACCGGCACAACCCTATTCTTCATGTTGGCTAGTTACAGATTTAATGTTGAGCACATAATGTTAAAGGCTTCTTAAATACCATTACACTCGGTTGAAGAGTCAAGAAGGACATGTTAATTTACAGTGATTTCAGTCTGTCCTTAGTTGGTGACCCAGTGTAATTATAATACAGCGTAGGCCTAAATAAAAACAAACACAGGAAATTACACCCGTGGTAATAAATGCAAATAATAATAATTATCATTATTTTTTTTTATTACATTTAGGCTATATAGGCCTATTTGGAAGACGCTTTTATCGACAAAAAAAAAGAAAAAAAAAAAGAACAAAGCAATTCGTCAAATGTCAGTCATAATACAAGTTAGACAATAATAATACTGGGCTAAGATTATCACAAATAAACACAAGTTTGTGACGCATATCCAATTGTGCACTGCTTGGCACGGAGGCGCCCGCGCAAACACTTGTATTTTCCTATCAACACTGGAACAACTTAAAATAATATAATTTCTGGTCATACAGAAAAAAATTATACATCATTCGCAACTACTTTTATTTGTGTAAACTCACAATAACAAGAAAACGTTGTGCTTTTGTAAAATTAAATAAAACAATCAGGCGCGCTTTCATGATCTCCGGAGCGCGTCTGATAAATGAACTGAAACAAAAGCCTATATCTAAAGCTTGAAATGTCCACTTTTAAACTAACAAATTCGAATCGAAAGCAAATACCGTCTGATTATAATCCGAAAGGTGCATTTCTCGGTGCATCCGCTTTACAGTGGAGATGGAGATATGTTTAGCCGACACTAATTTAGAAAACAGTTTATTTAATATATACCAGTATATACCACTGCTGAGTATTTTCACCTTAAAACTGGAGTGAACCAAAGACAGTCTCAAAAACGTGGTTTGAAACTGCTGGTGTTTCTGACGTCACAAACGACCTTGTAACCAATCAATCACGTCAACGTGCCGGCGGGCTTTAGCATATCATTAACTATGCTGTGAAGCAGGGGAGTCTCAAGAGAAGCCAGGTTATCCCGGTATATTTTTCTGTTGTTATGAAAAATCAGGCACATTTAGCAATACAGCGGGAGAACTATGTATATGATGTATATTACAATGTTATGATGAACTATATGCTTTTCTCCACTGACGTTCTGAGTTGCAGATGCCTGATGGCAAATGGGAACATGGTTTGTGTACTGTTAGCAAAACATTATTAGCTGTTTGATAACGTATCGAGCCAAATGCTAATCATTTCAATTACCATCATGTGTCCAATGTTGTAGAGAGCGATAAATAAAACACATTACCATTCTGATACATCGACTTGTAGACTACCCTGTATAATTCACTCTTCCACTTATTCTTCTGAATCAGTTTCTGGTTCAAACATAATATGGCTGAATTAAACCACTATATACACTTGCCATTCTGCAGCATTTACTACAGTAAAGTTGACCGAGTTGATATCTGAGCTGGCGCGATTGGGTGAAGGCCGGGCTCATTTGCATATTCATGGTCCGCGTATAGAAGGTATGCGCGTGACGTCACTGCCAGCTGGAGTGATTGCGGTCACGCCCACTGAGTGGCAAAAAGACTGAGCGGCAGCATTGGTTTTCAGCGTGAATGCCGTGAAAAACACAAAAAATGCATCTAAAATGGGAAAGAGCTTTGCGATTGATTGTACAACTACATTTCACAAGAAATCTGAGGTATATTTTTACAGACTGCCGAAAGCTACAGAACAGATAAGCAAATGGATCGATGCAATTCATAGAAACAACTTGACTCCAGGCAGAGAAAAGTGGATTTGCAGTTATCATTGAGCACGTTTACATGCACACCAGTAACCATAACAACGCAAGTAAACCGAGGCATGTTTACATGACTTTATTAATAAATCAGGCCATGACCTGTAACGACAAAACAATCATTTGCGTATCTGACTTTGAGTATTTCATTTGTTGTATCGGTTGATGTTAAATAAAGCTGGCAACATGTCAACGGGAAACTTAAAGTTTGTATATTTTCCTCTCATGCAGTTACAGATGCAGCGTTTTGACTGAACCATTTCTACTTCTGCTGCACGAGATGAGAGGACATTTTTATAATGTTCTGTGTCATGAAAGAGTCTGCGTTTGTGATATATTTTATTCTTCCTTTCCAGCAAAACGCTCTGTCTGGATGCGTTTAAATCTGCACAAAGGATGCGTTTCTGTCACATTTCACACATGCGCACTTCAATAAGCTGACAGAAAGCAGGTTAATGCGTTTACATAATGCGAAATCCGAGTAAGAGGCAAAAAACGACCTGTGTCGACCGGTTTATGCTTAAGCCAGTTATGACCCTACTCCGATAAAATAAACTTTTTAAATAAACTGACAAAAAACTATAGGCTACAAGTTTTAGGGCTGGACAATATGATTATAGCCTATATATAACATTGATGTGATCACCTGGATTTAGACTTACCTATATTGTATTTATATAAAGCGTTCACAGGCAAATTTGCTTCACGTATTTCCCCGGCGTCGAAATCAGGCACATATGAGTGTCAGGAAACACGATGGCTCCGTGTCTATATCCATGGATCACTGGATCTTTGGCCTAAGTTGTAAGGAACACTATATCGAGTCCAACTTTTAGTTTAAACTGATAATAGGTTGTTTTACTCGCGTTTTCGCAGTTTCCACTATTAACTCCAGCCACGCAGCAGCTCTTTTGCCACTCAGTCCGGCTGAGGGGGGCGTGTTCCGGCGGGAAAGTGACGTTAATGCATTCCCTCTGAGGGTGTAGAGTTACATTCATGCGATTTTGTTCACAGGAAAAAGCATTTGAATATGTCATTTTGGCAACCCTGTATCACATGAAATACGTTCTGAGGAAACTATTTTGCAAATCGCAATTACGTTACATGCCAACATATAAGCAGTGCTATTACGTTGGTCCTTAACCTAATACAGTAGCCTGGTCTCATTGTTAATACGTAGGTATTAATACGTTATTTTCAAAGATAGAAAACGTACGTTTTTGTACGTTTGCGTTTTTACAGCTACAAAACGTGAACTATTTACGTATAGTTCATATCCTAAAGATATCTGTATACTTTCACTTTTAAAGATAAATGTAACAAGATCCCTTAATCCTACTCCCAAAACCTAAACATATCCATTTTATACAGAATATAAAAAGGATAAAACGTAATGGACAGAGATGTGTAGCTAGGTAAATGGCAGTTTTATTATCAATATAGCATTAAAGAATATTTTGAGCCACTAATCCTACTCCTACCCCTAAACCTACCCATAACCATTCCTTAAAAATACGTAGGCTAACACAATTATGAAGAAGAAAAAAACATAACAGACAGACAAGTATACATTTCACAATAATTTATTTATTGCGAAAATGTCAAAACCGGTAACGTAAACATTACCAAAAGTCGTTCACGTGATGATGCGTTGCAGTCAAAGTCCTCTCTGTCAGTATTATAGTAGTTGTGTATGAGGTACAGATCAGAATTTAAGTTATTAACGTTAATCCATGAAAATGTTAACCCGATTTCGGTTCGCTCTCTGAAGGCGCACGCGCTTCTCCATTTCAAATGTACTACACCGACTGTCTGAAACACGGCATGTCGCAATCTGTGACGAGACAGACGAGAGCCAATGAGCGTTTGATATCACGGCCATAAAACATGTCGTAACGCTTCTTGAAGGCGCGTTTTTTGAATTTGAATTCATCACCAGCGCGGGATAGATTTGACGTTTGCGGTCGCTGGGTCCGTGTACGTTTTGATAGTTTGTTTTCCAATTTGAAACGAAATAAGTAGAAACGAGAAAACGGCGCCTTATTCGTTTTTTCGTTTTTTCAAAAAAAACGAAAAAACGAGATTTCGGCTTGATTTTTTTATTTAGTTCACAGGCAAAAAACGAATAAATTACTTCAAAATTCGTTTTCCACATGTGGGCGGTCCTGAGACGCCCCCTTCCGCCGATTGGTCAAGTAAATCTGAGCATGTGACGTCATCAGTCGTCGCTCAGGTCTGTTCAACAAAATAATAGTCCTAAAAAAATAAAAAAATAATAGTCCTCTACTATGGCTACCGATTCTTAAACTGTACAGGGCAGGTCCTATTGGGCTTATTTCTTCTGTGTAACTTTATGCGTTTCACAGAAATCTTTACATCAGAAATATTAAATATTAGTCTGCTACTAGCCCGTTTTATTTAGCTGTGCGGAGTTAAATCTGTTTGGTGAAGCTGTGCTTGACAGCGGCGAGCGGGAGAGGCTCTGACCAATGTTCAGTCAGAACTTTTCTTTTAGACAGTATTACGCTCCGTTTTGACACGGGATTGTGATTGCAAATACTGTAATGCCAATCGGCTGAGGGTTTAGTACCGATGATGGTGAAATAAATTTTTACTGAAACTGTAATCATAGCCGCGACCCGCGAGAATGATTGACAGGACGATAGCGGAGCCAATTAAAAGCGCAATATAACTTCAGTTAACAAAAACACAATTAAAAAAGTGTTTAATATAAGTGACTTAGTCTTTGTTTTATTGTTTTTGATGTTTTTAATCAAATAATTGTGAACCACAAACCGATCGAGCCTTCGTTTTAAATTTATTTGTCATATGGGTATTTTATGTCACCTTATTAGTTTGATTATAGTAGGCCTATACGCGAGTTTTTTTTTATTGTACAATTTTAGTGTTGTTTTTTAATTAACAATCTATCATAACAACTTATAAAGATCTAAATCTACAGAAGAGATTAACAAATAACTGGTGTTGTCATAAGTTAACTAATCAATGGGAAAATTTCCTCACCGGCACAACCCTATTCTTCATGTTGGCTAGTTACAGATTTAATGTTGAGCACATAATGTTAAAGGCTTCTTAAATACCATTACACTCGGTTGAAGAGTCAAGAAGGACATGTTAATTTACAGTGATTTCAGTCTGTCCTTAGTTGGTGACCCAGTGTAATTATAATACAGCGTAGGCCTAAATAAAAACAAACACAGGAAATTACACCCGTGGTAATAAATGCAAATAATAATAATTATCATTATTTTTTTTTATTACATTTAGGCTATATAGGCCTATTTGGAAGACGCTTTTATCGACAAAAAAAAAGAAAAAAAAAAAGAACAAAGCAATTCGTCAAATGTCAGTCATAATACAAGTTAGACAATAATAATACTGGGCTAAGATTATCACAAATAAACACAAGTTTGTGACGCATATCCAATTGTGCACTGCTTGGCACGGAGGCGCCCGCGCAAACACTTGTATTTTCCTATCAACACTGGAACAACTTAAAATAATATAATTTCTGGTCATACAGAAAAAAATTATACATCATTCGCAACTACTTTTATTTGTGTAAACTCACAATAACAAGAAAACGTTGTGCTTTTGTAAAATTAAATAAAACAATCAGGCGCGCTTTCATGATCTCCGGAGCGCGTCTGATAAATGAACTGAAACAAAAGCCTATATCTAAAGCTTGAAATGTCCACTTTTAAACTAACAAATTCGAATCGAAAGCAAATACCGTCTGATTATAATCCGAAAGGTGCATTTCTCGGTGCATCCGCTTTACAGTGGAGATGGAGATATGTTTAGCCGACACTAATTTAGAAAACAGTTTATTTAATATATACCAGTATATACCACTGCTGAGTATTTTCACCTTAAAACTGGAGTGAACCAAAGACAGTCTCAAAAACGTGGTTTGAAACTGCTGGTGTTTCTGACGTCACAAACGACCTTGTAACCAATCAATCACGTCAACGTGCCGGCGGGCTTTAGCATATCATTAACTATGCTGTGAAGCAGGGGAGTCTCAAGAGAAGCCAGGTTATCCCGGTATATTTTTCTGTTGTTATGAAAAATCAGGCACATTTAGCAATACAGCGGGAGAACTATGTATATGATGTATATTACAATGTTATGATGAACTATATGCTTTTCTCCACTGACGTTCTGAGTTGCAGATGCCTGATGGCAAATGGGAACATGGTTTGTGTACGGTTAGCAAAACATTATTAGCTGTTTGATAACGTATCGAGCCAAATGCTAATCATTTCAATTACCATCATGTGTCCAATGTTGTAGAGAGCGATAAATAAAACACATTACCATTCTGATACATCGACTTGTAGACTACCCTGTATAATTCACTCTTCCACTTATTCTTCTGAATCAGTTTCTGGTTCAAACATAATATGGCTGAATTAAACCACTATATACACTTGCCATTCTGCAGCATTTACTACAGTAAAGTTGACCGAGTTGATATCTGAGCTGGCGCGATTGGGTGAAGGCCGGGCTCATTTGCATATTCATGGTCCGCGTATAGAAGGTATGCGCGTGACGTCACTGCCAGCTGGAGTGATTGCGGTCACGCCCACTGAGTGGCAAAAAGACTGAGCGGCAGCATTGGTTTTCAGCGTGAATGCCGTGAAAAACACAAAAAATGCATCTAAAATGGGAAAGAGCTTTGCGATTGATTGTACAACTACATTTCACAAGAAATCTGAGGTATATTTTTACAGACTGCCGAAAGCTACAGAACAGATAAGCAAATGGATCGATGCAATTCATAGAAACAACTTGACTCCAGGCAGAGAAAAGTGGATTTGCAGTTATCATTGAGCACGTTTACATGCACACCAGTAACCATAACAACGCAAGTAAACCGAGGCATGTTTACATGACTTTATTAATAAATCAGGCCATGACCTGTAACGACAAAACAATCATTTGCGTATCTGACTTTGAGTATTTCATTTGTTGTATCGGTTGATGTTAAATAAAGCTGGCAACATGTCAACGGGAAACTTAAAGTTTGTATATTTTCCTCTCATGCAGTTACAGATGCAGCGTTTTGACTGAACCATTTCTACTTCTGCTGCACGAGATGAGAGGACATTTTTATAATGTTCTGTGTCATGAAAGAGTCTGCGTTTGTGATATATTTTATTCTTCCTTTCCAGCAAAACGCTCTGTCTGGATGCGTTTAAATCTGCACAAAGGATGCGTTTCTGTCACATTTCACACATGCGCACTTCAATAAGCTGACAGAAAGCAGGTTAATGCGTTTACATAATGCGAAATCCGAGTAAGAGGCAAAAAACGACCTGTGTCGACCGGTTTATGCTTAAGCCAGTTATGACCCTACTCCGATAAAATAAACTTTTTAAATAAACTGACAAAAAACTATAGGCTACAAGTTTTAGGGCTGGACAATATGATTATAGCCTATATATAACATTGATGTGATCACCTGGATTTAGACTTACCTATATTGTATTTATATAAAGCGTTCACAGGCAAATTTGCTTCACGTATTTCCCCGGCGTCGAAATCAGGCACATATGAGTGTCAGGAAACACGATGGCTCCGTGTCTATATCCATGGATCACTGGATCTTTGGCCTAAGTTGTAAGGAACACTATATCGAGTCCAACTTTTAGTTTAAACTGATAATAGGTTGTTTTACTCGCGTTTTCGCAGTTTCCACTATTAACTCCAGCCACGCAGCAGCTCTTTTGCCACTCAGTCCGGCTGAGGGGGGCGTGTTCCGGCGGGAAAGTGACGTTAATGCATTCCCTCTGAGGGTGTAGAGTTACATTCATGCGATTTTGTTCACAGGAAAAAGCATTTGAATATGTCATTTTGGCAACCCTGTATCACATGAAATACGTTCTGAGGAAACTATTTTGCAAATCGCAATTACGTTACATGCCAACATATAAGCAGTGCTATTACGTTGGTCCTTAACCTAATACAGTAGCCTGGTCTCATTGTTAATACGTAGGTATTAATACGTTATTTTCAAAGATAGAAAACGTACGTTTTTGTACGTTTGCGTTTTTACAGCTACAAAACGTGAACTATTTACGTATAGTTCATATCCTAAAGATATCTGTATACTTTCACTTTTAAAGATAAATGTAACAAGATCCCTTAATCCTACTCCCAAAACCTAAACATATCCATTTTATACAGAATATAAAAAGGATAAAACGTAATGGACAGAGATGTGTAGCTAGGTAAATGGCAGTTTTATTATCAATATAGCATTAAAGAATATTTTGAGCCACTAATCCTACTCCTACCCCTAAACCTACCCATAACCATTCCTTAAAAATACGTAGGCTAACACAATTATGAAGAAGAAAAAAACATAACAGACAGACAAGTATACATTTCACAATAATTTATTTATTGCGAAAATGTCAAAACCGGTAACGTAAACATTACCAAAAGTCGTTCACGTGATGATGCGTTGCAGTCAAAGTCCTCTCTGTCAGTATTATAGTAGTTGTGTATGAGGTACAGATCAGAATTTAAGTTATTAACGTTAATCCATGAAAATGTTAACCCGATTTCGGTTCGCTCTCTGAAGGCGCACGCGCTTCTCCATTTCAAATGTACTACACCGACTGTCTGAAACACGGCATGTCGCAATCTGTGACGAGACAGACGAGAGCCAATGAGCGTTTGATATCACGGCCATAAAACATGTCGTAACGCTTCTTGAAGGCGCGTTTTTTGAATTTGAATTCATCACCAGCGCGGGATAGATTTGACGTTTGCGGTCGCTGGGTCCGTGTACGTTTTGATAGTTTGTTTTCCAATTTGAAACGAAATAAGTAGAAACGAGAAAACGGCGCCTTATTCGTTTTTTCGTTTTTTCAAAAAAAACGAAAAAACGAGATTTCGGCTTGATTTTTTTATTTAGTTCACAGGCAAAAAACGAATAAATTACTTCAAAATTCGTTTTCCACATGTGGGCGGTCCTGAGACGCCCCCTTCCGCCGATTGGTCAAGTAAATCTGAGCATGTGACGTCATCAGTCGTCGCTCAGGTCTGTTCAACAAAATAATAGTCCTAAAAAAATAAAAAAATAATAGTCCTCTACTATGGCTACCGATTCTTAAACTGTACAGGGCAGGTCCTATTGGGCTTATTTCTTCTGTGTAACTTTATGCGTTTCACAGAAATCTTTACATCAGAAATATTAAATATTAGTCTGCTACTAGCCCGTTTTATTTAGCTGTGCGGAGTTAAATCTGTTTGGTGAAGCTGTGCTTGACAGCGGCGAGCGGGAGAGGCTCTGACCAATGTTCAGTCAGAACTTTTCTTTTAGACAGTATTACGCTCCGTTTTGACACGGGATTGTGATTGCAAATACTGTAATGCCAATCGGCTGAGGGTTTAGTACCGATGATGGTGAAATAAATTTTTACTGAAACTGTAATCATAGCCGCGACCCGCGAGAATGATTGACAGGACGATAGCGGAGCCAATTAAAAGCGCAATATAACTTCAGTTAACAAAAACACAATTAAAAAAGTGTTTAATATAAGTGACTTAGTCTTTGTTTTATTGTTTTTGATGTTTTTAATCAAATAATTGTGAACCACAAACCGATCGAGCCTTCGTTTTAAATTTATTTGTCATATGGGTATTTTATGTCACCTTATTAGTTTGATTATAGTAGGCCTATACGCGAGTTTTTTTTTATTGTACAATTTTAGTGTTGTTTTTTAATTAACAATCTATCATAACAACTTATAAAGATCTAAATCTACAGAAGAGATTAACAAATAACTGGTGTTGTCATAAGTTAACTAATCAATGGGAAAATTTCCTCACCGGCACAACCCTATTCTTCATGTTGGCTAGTTACAGATTTAATGTTGAGCACATAATGTTAAAGGCTTCTTAAATACCATTACACTCGGTTGAAGAGTCAAGAAGGACATGTTAATTTACAGTGATTTCAGTCTGTCCTTAGTTGGTGACCCAGTGTAATTATAATACAGCGTAGGCCTAAATAAAAACAAACACAGGAAATTACACCCGTGGTAATAAATGCAAATAATAATAATTATCATTATTTTTTTTTATTACATTTAGGCTATATAGGCCTATTTGGAAGACGCTTTTATCGACAAAAAAAAAGAAAAAAAAAAAGAACAAAGCAATTCGTCAAATGTCAGTCATAATACAAGTTAGACAATAATAATACTGGGCTAAGATTATCACAAATAAACACAAGTTTGTGACGCATATCCAATTGTGCACTGCTTGGCACGGAGGCGCCCGCGCAAACACTTGTATTTTCCTATCAACACTGGAACAACTTAAAATAATATAATTTCTGGTCATACAGAAAAAAATTATACATCATTCGCAACTACTTTTATTTGTGTAAACTCACAATAACAAGAAAACGTTGTGCTTTTGTAAAATTAAATAAAACAATCAGGCGCGCTTTCATGATCTCCGGAGCGCGTCTGATAAATGAACTGAAACAAAAGCCTATATCTAAAGCTTGAAATGTCCACTTTTAAACTAACAAATTCGAATCGAAAGCAAATACCGTCTGATTATAATCCGAAAGGTGCATTTCTCGGTGCATCCGCTTTACAGTGGAGATGGAGATATGTTTAGCCGACACTAATTTAGAAAACAGTTTATTTAAACAATAAAAATCCCTCGTTATTTTTCAGACACATTTATTATGATTAGCCCATAAATCACCTATAAATCATCTCTCCGTATGGTTCCAGAGACATGGCTCTTCTCATTCAGCACTGCGGGAAAAATATAATTTCCAGGTTCTAATTTAATTTTAGAAAGTAAAATCGATTTTTTTTTTTCCATATTAATTTGTGAATATTTTAAATGTTTAATAAAGGGGCAAAAAGTCATAAACAAAAATCTGAAAATATGTCAATGACATGTTATTTATTTTCTTGCGCACAAACACTTGGATATGCGTCAAAATCTTGTGTTTATGTGTGATAGTGTAGGCCTATAGTAGGCTGTATTATGTATCCTGATTGACTTTATGATTAGTTAAATCTGTTTTCGCCACAGAGTTAACCATTTCAGACAGTAGCTACCGGGCAGCCTCTGTCTCGTTACGCGTTACGCGCAGCTCAGTGTGGCCGCTCCAATTTACCTTCAATGAAATCTAACCTTAGTGTAATTGACAGAATTACTAAAAAATATTTTGCTACCTAAAAGTTAAAGATTTTTAATAAAACTCAAGAGATTGTCGATGTGTGAAATTTCATGATTTATGAGTGACGTTAGTCTAGTAGAATTTTCAAAAAAATATTTTGCTACCTAAAAGTAAAAGTTGTTATGATATATTGTGAATTAAAAAACAACAATAAAATAGTACAATAATAAAAAACAACTCGCGTATAATATAATCAAACTAAGACGGGTGACATAAAATACCCATATTAGGCCTATAACAAATAAATAAAATATATTTGGAAATCGCTCTTTAAAACGAAGGCTTGGCTTGTGGTTCACAATTATTTGATTAAAAACACAACAAAAACAATAAAACAGACAAAGTCACTTATATTAAACACTTTTTTAATTGACGTTATTGCGCTTTTAATTGCCTCTATCGTCCTGTCAATCATTCTCGCGGGTCGCGCCTATGATTACAGTTTCAGTAAAAATGTCTTTCACCATCATCGGTACCCACCCTCAGCCGTTTGGCATTACAGTAGGCCTATTCACAATCCCGTGTCAAAACGGAGCGTATACTGTCTAAAAGAAAAGTTGTGACTGCTGACTGAACATTGGTCAGAGCCTCTCCCGCTCGCCGCTGTCAAGCGCAGCTTCACCAAGCAGATTTAACTCCGCACAGCTAAATAAAACGGGCTGGTGGCAGACTAATATTTAATATTTCTGATTTAAAGATTTCTGTGAAACGGTAAAGTTGCACAGAAGAAAGCCCAATAGGGCCTGCCCTGTACCGTTTAAGAATCGGTAGCCATAGTAGGACTATTATTTTGTTGAACAGACCTGAGCGACGACTGATGACGTCACATGCTCAGATTTGTTTGACCAATCGGCGGAAGGGGGCGTCTCAGGATCGCCCACATGTAGAAAACGAATTTTAAAATCATTTATTCGTTTTTGCCTGTGAACTAAAAAACGAAAAATCAAGCCGAAATCTCGTTTTTCGTTTTTTTGAAAAAACAAAAAAACAAATAAGGCGCCGTTTTCTCGTTTCTGCTTATTTCGTTTCAAATTGGAAAACAAACTATCAAAACGTACACGGACCTCGCTGCTGAGAAATGAAGATGAAGATCACTGGATAAAAGGCTGAATTTGGATCTGTTTCTTGCAAACAACGTATGGATTCTAGGATTTGGATTACATCCAAATAAAATGTATGTCTTTTGTGAATGTATCAGTATGTTGTGTTTTATTGGAGAAAATGCTTTTTGTGTAAATAAACTAAATACTACAAAATGGTTAAACGGTTAAACAAGGTATTTTTAAGGTTAAACGTGTATTCTTGAAAAGTGTGAATGCAATAGTCAAAACATTTATGCCACGATTATGCATAAATAGTAATACGTACACATTTCTACGTCGGTAGATTTGTTCATACGTAAATAAATTACGTTTTTGTGCTGCTACGTGTGAAAAGAAACCTGCTTTTGATGTATTATGTTCAGGACAAACATAATAGCACTGCAATAGATTGGCTATATTACGTTAAGGACCAACGTAATAGAGTGCCGAAGTTACGACGTCACTCTGTAGGCCAAAACGCGGAAGTGAGTTAGCATTTTAGCACTCCCGGTTCCCTCGCTCTAAAGTCTATGGGATTTTTGAATGGGTTTTTGCTAAATCGCCTGAAATAAGGTCTGTGGTGAACAAAGCCTCTAAATATTTTCACGTTTTGATCTATGACATAGAACACACAGTTATAACCTTTTTGTGTTTTTTTTAACTTTATTGTGTCTGGTTGTGTTTTTTAAAAACTTTATATAGGCTTCAAAATGTATACATTTTGGATTAACTTGTAAAGATTATCTTGATAGACAAAACGTGTAAGGGTCACAACTCTTTGTTAAACACAGATCTTATTTTTTGCGATTTTCCAAAAGTCTATGGGGAAAATGCATAGCTTTTCGATCGAGGGAACCCATGCGCCGCTAGCTTCCGAGTTGTCCTACAAAGTGACGTCATCACTTCGGCACTCTATAGCACTGCTTAACGCAACATATATGTTGGCATGTAACGTAATTGCGATTTGCAAAATAGTTTCCTCAGATCGTATTTCATGTGATACAGGGTTACATTTTGGTGATCAAAGATGAGTATTAAGGGATAACATTATTGATTGTTTATATATACAAATTGTTTAGACCAACATTCTGAATAACATTATCTCAACATTAGCTCAACAAATATAAAATGTAAGATTAAAAGAGCAATGACGTCAGTTGTACCATATCAATTCGAGCCCGAGTCCTCATCCTTTGGAAGTGCATATAAAGAGAATTTGCTTTCACAGTGAAGAAAACTGTGTCTTCTCGACATGTACACAACACCAACAAAACACTTCAAGTGTTTGAGGGCGGGTCAGAGTATATGTAAAGGGCAGCTGATGAAGACCATAGGTGGGCATTATACAAATTTGTTACAAACCTATACGTATGTTCGTGCAGGAAGTAAGACTGGAATTACTGATTTCAGGCAGTTCAGAATCGATTCTTTCTTTTGGGAGACAATAACTCAATTTATCTGGACTTTGATCTTTGCAATTTTACCGACCTTTTACATTCACAGACATCTATATTACACACTACATGAAAGGTAAAATACGAAGAAGCATGATAGGGGCACTTTAAACAAAAACAAAAAAACACTTACTTGCCCTTTGGACCTTTACTTATGGTTTTCTGTCTTTCTTGGAGAAGATTTAGACATGGCATATGGTTCTTCAGAATTTCCCCTGTGTTTCACAGAAAAATAAAACAACAATAATGCCATAACCTTCATTTATTGCTTTAATAAAGGTAATGCAGTGTATTCTTATTGTTATTTCATTGCAAAAATAAAGTGACAGTAAAATAAACCATAACAGCACTAAATGTGTTAAAATGCTGTGCTTTTGTGATAGAACCTCTCATAGTCGAACACCTGTCTATATAAAACCACATCACTGTCTGCTGTACACACAGAAGCCATTATGTTTTAAAAGGGCAAGCGATTGTGACCGATGACATTGATCTGTCAGTTAATGCATTGAGCAAAGCTGAATGTCAGAACTTATTTGCAGGGTAGTCTGTACAAAATGAGGCTTAAATCAAGCTAAAAGCCCAAAAGATAAAATATAAAAGCAGTTTTTGTGATCCTGGATTGAGAAGCTGGTTTTTGTAAATTGGAGTGTAATTTGCATCACTGTACGTCTTAATGGGATAAATTCTATATCAAAAAGCTTTCATGCTGATGTTGCATGTTGTCTTCGAGGTAAAAGGGGGAAATTGCAATAAAGTGGCACTGACAAATGCACAATATTCATTACAGTGAATAATCGCTCCCCTCCACACCTGGAAGATCCTTTCAAAAAAAGACACTGACGATTTTCTGATCATTATAAGAGTCAGAATCAGAAAGAGCACATCCCTTGAGACAGAGATTTAACCTCTCAGGAGATAACAAAAATGGCTCATTTGTACACAAAGAATAATGCCGTCTAGGCAAGGAGGATGTCAGGATTCATGCTGTGTTCACTATAAACAAGTAAATGCAACACTCAAGGCCGTAATACATCCGATCCACACAAATAAGATGTTGCTATTGCTCCCATAATCCAATAACTCCCTTTCTGAATTACCTAATTAAGATTTTATACATGGAGAAAAGAAGCGAAAAACAAGTAAAGTGCCTGCACATCCTGTTAACCTTATTACCGCTTCAGGTTTGTTTGTTCTGCGCAGATTTTATTAGTATGCTCAGACTAGCGTCTGTTCTCAAATAAAGCAATAGGCCACTTGAGGCTGTCCGTTACAGTGATTTTACCATGTGTAATGTGTAAAACTGCACTAAAGCGGCAACAGCACTGTGATAAAAAACATCAATGATCAAATAAAAAGTTAAATGTTGATACTTGTAGGAATAAGCTATAGGGAAACTAGAGTTTTCGTTTCCATTACAGTGATATTGTCCACTAGCGTGTAGCCGGTTCTGTAATGCTCTTCTGTTGGAGCCTACGCCAAACAGCATGATCTCTGATTACTCATCTAAAACCATCTGATACCACCAGAAATCATTCTGCAAAGACAGCTGGGCCATACAGATAATGGCAGCATTTAAGCCTAATTGTCTACTGTGTCTAGCAGATTTAAACACTGCTTTGCTTTCCACTATTCCCATTCTACCACCTCTCATGATCTAATAACCTCAAACCAATCATTACTGACTAGATCATATTCACTAGATCATAGGGATCATATCATAGACAGGACATATTTTTCCATCATGAGGCGTACTTGTAATTTTTTTGCACCAAAGCCATTTTTTTCTGGACAATTTCCCCCTCTCAATCTGACCTTAGAATTAAATGAAATAGGAAATATGTTTGCATATATCAAAGGGAAAGGGGAAAACAACTTTTCAATCTGTTTCTGACGCTAAGATTTCACATGACTTCAGAAGACTTGGAATATAGTGTAAATATAGTTGTATGGACTAACTTTTTAGGAATTTTTCTTCTATGTAGATGAACCTGTTACTATGAACTGTTACTATGAACTACTATGAACTATGAACAGCTGCGTAAAGATTCTTCAAAAACTTCTACTTTTCCGTTCCACTTTGGTGTGACTTATGTCCCCTCTAGATGTTGTGAGTTGGCAGTTGGCACAAATGCTCTGCTTTTCCCACTTTGCTTTGCTCCGCTATAGCCTATAGGTGCTGTAATTGGATAAGAAGGAAAAAAGATTAATGGCTCAGTCCCCAGTCCATCAGCCAATCCCGTTAAATGCAGCAGGTCACGGAACAGCGCAGTGTAGGAGCTCTCGGCTCCATGTCCTCCTGGTACCTTCTCCACACACACTCCCACTCTCCTGAGCCTCTCTCTCTTCCTCTGCTAATCACGCTCCGTCAATTGGATTTCCTCCTTTCAAGCTCATGATCTTTGTGAGGTGTCTATCCGAATCTGTCTGACTCAATAAATAGAAAAAAGAGAATATAAATAAGGAACAAAGAGGAAATCATAACATCAAACTCATAAATAAAGACATGTAACAACTAATTATGTTTTTGTAAAATGTAGAGGTGTGCAATATGACCAAATGTATTTAAAGATTATATATATATATATATATATATATATATATATATATATATATATATATATATATATATATATATACCCAGGGCCTTAGCTAGAGGATTCGGGGCCCCCTGAAAAAATATTGATGTGGGCCCCTACCACCCTCCCCAATATCATATACTGTACAATAGCTGAGCATGGAGACCCACATATAACAGAAGATGGTGATGTTGTTGTAAAACCTTTATTTTAAAAGTTAAATGTTTATATAAAAATTACAACTAATAAAAACTAACAAAAAGCAAGAAATTATTAAATAATAATAAAACCAATTTTAAAAATTCAGTCTGTTATAATTCATAAATCAAAAAGTAAACACTTAAAATTGACAAGAATGCAGTCTAATTAAAAAAATAAAACCATTTAAAACCATTTATTGTCTTATTTTTTAATAAAGATAATATGGAACTGGTAATATTATTAAATAAAGCGAATACATTTATGCGAACACATCCAAGTGCAGTGTGTTGTATTCTCGATGTATTAAATATCATCAGCCGACAGGTCAGATGCATAATGCAATGCTTCGTGACTTGTGAATTTAGACCACGTAATCATTCGGTCGATTGTGGCGCGCACCGATAAGAAAAAATGACTGTACACGGCAGACTGTAGACGGAAGTTTTCTAATTCCCAGCGAAATAACAATACATAACCTGTCTTTAAGAACATCTTGATCGACTGGGATACAACCACTCTCCTTGCCTCCCTCTCCGTCTTTTCGTGGCGTTTCTGGTTCCCTGATTTATGTTTTCTTTTCCCCGACATTTTTCAGTCAGTCAGTCTCCTGCTCGCTTTTCCACCAAGTTCATCGTTAACTTCAGGCTGCCGCTTCAACTCTGATTGGTTCTGTTCACGAGCTGGGGTGGGACTTAAATTTTATTGGGTCCATCTGATGTTTGTCACTGACTCTGACTGAATAATTAATAAATACTTTAGGTCAGACTAAACCATTTTTATGGAGGTAAGAGAAGCAGATATTTGGAAAAATATTTAACCAAATTGCACGTTTTTTGTGGTTTTCATTTAAATCTCAGGCACACAACTAATATAAATATTAGAATTATTCATACAACAGCCTAAATAGTAAAACTGCTGGATTTTGTGGGGCCCCCTGGGCAGCGTCACCACCTTTCACCCCACTAGCGACGGCCCTGTATATACTGATGAAAATGTTGTGGTAAAAATACTTTATTAAATGTAATCTGTAATCCGTTACAAAAAATAATTTAAATGCGTTACAAAAGTCACCTGTCACAAGTCGGTGTATAACTTATTTATTTAAATGGTTGGACAGAGTACGAGCATGCACATACATCAAAAGTTGCACTTTTAAAAAACTTTTACACATTTATTTTTTATTTTAATAAAAAGCTTTTCTGTGTTTTTTTCTTTTTTTTTTTTTTTTGGGTTTTCACATTACTCCATTTTTCTCGCATTCACATTAAAGGGTTAGTTCAAACAAAAATTAAAATTCTGTCAGTAATCACTCACCCTCAAGCCGTTCGTTCCAAACCAGTAAGACTTTCATTCATCTTCGGAACACAAATTAAGATATTTTGAATGAAATCTGAGAGATTTTTTGATTTCTGTCCCTCCATTGACAGCTACACAACTACCACTTTGACACTTAAGAGATCGTACAACTAATCTATATGAATTGAGTGGTTCAGATTAAATTTTCTGAAAAGACAATCGCTTTCCATGATGATCACATTGAATATAGGCTTTTAGACATAAAATGACATACTTTACTCCAATAGTCATGTAGAATATACACAAATGAGCCAAAACATTATGACCAGTCACAGGTGAAGCAAATATTGATGATCATCTCCTAACAAGGCTACATATTAAGGTCTAGGTAGATTAGATGGTAAGTAAACAATCAATTCTCATAATCAACGTGTTGGATGCAGGAGAAATGGGCAGAAATAAAATTCCGAGTGACTTTGACAAAGGCCAAATTGTCATGGAAAGGTAACTGGGTTAGAGTATAGGCTTGTGGGTTGCTCTGGGTAAGCAGTGGTGAGACTTTAGCAGTGGTGAGCATCGAATGAGCGTCGGAAATGGACCTTGGAGCAGTGTAAGAAGGTTGCCAGGTCCGTTGAGTCCCATTTTTTTGTGTGCTGTTTACCTGAAGTAATGGCACCAGGATGCACTGTGGGATGACAAGCAGCCGCTGTAGGGGGTGTGATGCTCTGGGCAATGTTCTGCTGGGAAACCCTGGGTCCGGCCATGTGTTGTGGACTGTAAATCTGACATGCGCCACCTACCTAAACATTGTTGCAGACCAGGTACACCCCTTCATGACAGTGGTGTTCCCTGGTGAAAGTTGTCTCTTTCAGCAGGATAATGCATCCTGACACTGCACACATTGTTCAAGAATGGTGTGAGGAACATGATGAAGAGTTCAAGGTGTTGCCCCTGCCTTCACATTTCCCAGATCTCAATCTAATTGACCATCTGTGGGATGTGCTAAACCAACAAGTTTGATCCACAGCGGCTCCACAGGAAACCTTCAGGGGTCCATGCTTCGGCGGGTCGGCGCTGTTGAAAGCAAGCGGAGAACCAACAGCATATTAGTCCGGTGGTCATAATGTTTTGGCTTATAGGTGTATTTAATACAGTCTACAGTCTAGACCCATTCAGATTCATTGTGTCAGTAAAAACAATGGTAAACTCATTCCTGAAGCAGCTGACCTTTGTAAATGTACTATACAAATGTGGTCTTTTGTGTTCAAAGGCTCTAACATCATCATCGCCGTTGTTCTCCAACATGACCTCCACATTTATTTTGTCCAATGTCACAACCTTCTTCTTTATCTCTTTTATATTTCCCTCAGCCTCTTTCTTTCTCTCCCGACGTGCCCTTCATACACAGAAACGCATATACACGCATAGTCCTTTTGCTCTGAAGGGAAATAAGAGGACCTCCACCTGTCAAAGCTTCATCACAGCACAGTTTGTCTCCTGCCCCCTCAGACCTTGCAAACTGCGTTGCTGTTCCTCTCACAATCCCCAAAGCTCATTGTCTCTGTCAACAGGCACAATAATGAAACGCCAATGCCATAGTACTAACTATTTATTCAGCTCAGGCAAAGCCGTGTCTCAGTGTGTTCAACGCTTTTAGCAAGGTGAGACACTTTCTGCCACAATGAAAGGAAATCACTTTTTTCTGTCAATGTGTTTTGGGGTTTTCATTAAGATTGGCTTAGCAGCCTGGCAAGGAAAATATGTGATTATACAAAGATGTTACACTGTTAACATTTTTCTTTGAAAACATACATTAAGCCCCTGAAAAAAATCCCAAAATCTGATTCCTCCCACTACAACATCTGATCCGAGCACCAGGGCGTAGACTTTACGCCACTGAGGTGTAATATGCATATTACAACAAAATACATGTACACAAGATTGTTGGAGAGGAAAGGATGGGTGCTTAGCTACAGCTCTGAAAGATGCTCCCACGGTACAAAGAGGATGCCAAGCGCAACAATATTGCGTTTATCCGCAGACAACGACTACTGGCATCAAAAGGACAAGCGTTTTGAGTGACGGTTTGAATGCATACCTTTCTTAAAGTCAGTTGGGGCTGTGGTAACCATAGTAACAGAGGATTATGATGTCTTACATAACCATGCCTGAGCATTTAAACCCCCTGGATGAACCACGCCACATTGATTTCATAACCAGCATGTGTCTTTTGGGCATGTTTGAGTGTGGAAAAAATTTCTCATTACTGTTATGTGAACAAAAATCATGTATTATTCAAACTGTGAAGTATTTATGCATTGTTGTAGCATTTTGTACTGTCTGAATAAAATTAAGGTAATAAGAAAGACCATTTAAAAATTGATGATTTTAATTAAAAGTGAATTAAAAGAGATATTCACAATTTAAAAAAAGATCAATGCAACAAAAAAGGGGGGGGGGGGGGGGGGGGGGGGGGGGGTGGGGGGTGGGGGGGTGGGGTGTATATATATATATACACACACTCACCTAAAGGACTATTAGGAACACCATACTAATACTGTGTTTGACCCCCTTTCGCCTTCAGAACTGCCTTAATTCTATGTGGCATTGATTCAACAAGGTGCTGAAAGCATTCTTTAGAAATGTTGGCCCA
This sequence comes from Tiaroga cobitis, assembly GCA_030578255.1. Classification (NCBI taxonomy): domain Eukaryota; kingdom Metazoa; phylum Chordata; class Actinopteri; order Cypriniformes; family Leuciscidae; genus Tiaroga; species Tiaroga cobitis. The sequence continues at coordinate 47,894,019 of CM060599.1, forward strand.
TATTGATAGGATAGCATCTTGCAGTTGATGGAGATTTGTGGGATGCACATCCAGGGCACGAAACTCCCGTTCCACCACATCCCATAGATGCTCTATTGGGTTGAGATCTGGTGACTGTGGGGGCCATTTTAGTACAGTGAACTCATTGTCATGTTCAAGAAACCAATTTGAAATGATTCGAGCTTTGTGACATGGTGCATTATCCTGCTGGAAGTAGCCATCAGAGGATGGGTACATGGTGGCCATAAAGGGATGGACATGGTCAGAAACAATGCTCAGGTAGGCCGTGGCATTTAAACGATGCCCAATTGGCACTAAGGGGCCTAAAGTGTGCCAAGAAAACATGCCCCACACCATTACACCACCACCACCAGCCTGCACAGTGGTAACAAGGCATGATGGATCCATGTTCTCATTCTGTTCACGCCAAATTCTGACTCTACCATCTGAATGTCTCAACAGAAATCGAGACTCATCAGACCAGGCAACATTTTTCTAGTCAAATTGTAGCCTCTTTTTCCTATTTGTAGTGGAGATGAGTGGTACCCGGTGGGATCTTCTGCTGTTGTAGCCCATCCGCCTTGTGCGTGTTGTGGCTTCACAAATGCTTTGCTGCATACCTCGGTTGTAACGAGTGGTTATTTCAGTCAAAGTTGCTCTTCTATCAGCTTGAATCAGTCGGCCCATTCTCCTCTGACCTCTAGCATCAACATGGCATTTTCGCCCACAGGACTGCCGCATACTGGATGTTTTTCCCTTTTCACACCATTCTTTGTAAACCCTAGAAATGGTTGTGCGTGAAAATCCCAGTAACTGAGCAGATTGTGAAATACTCAGACCGGCCCGTCTGGCACCGACAACCATGCCACGCTCAAAATTGCTTAAATCACCTTTCTTTCCCATTCTGACATTCAGTTTGGAGTTCAGGAGATTGTCTTGACCAGGACCACACCCCTAAATGCATTGAAGCAACTGCCATGTGATTGGTTGATGAGATAATTGCATTAATGAGAAATTGAACAGGTGTTCCTAATAATCCTTTAGGTGAGTGTTTATATATATATATATATATATTAGTGTTGTCAAAAAACTCGGTACTTCGGTACCAAGTCGGTACTAAAAAAATTAAACGGTTACGGTCCCAGCTTTTCTAGGTACCGAGTACCGGTTTAATCCGGTTCTTGATGCGCTGTCGGAAAGATGCAGAGGTGCGTACTCTTCATAAAAACACTGAGACACAGCGACCGGTGCTGCTAATGCGGTGGCTCTGAATCCACTTGTTGACAAGAAAGGAGGAAAGAGCCACATATGGAAATATTTTGAATTAGGCTAATGTCACGTTGCCATAAAGGGCCGTTCACACGTTTATATAGCGCGTTTTTTTTGCGCGTGCAAATTTCAAATGTAGGTGCGCGGCAAGCGCGCTCATAATAGAAGAGACGTGCGAGCTTTTGTCTCAACAGAAATCGAGACTCATCATACCAGGCAACATTTTTCTAGTCAAATTGTAGCCTCTTTTTCCTATTTGTAGTGGAGATGAGTGGTACCCGGTGGGATCTTCTGCTGTTGTAGCCCATCCGCCTCAAGGTTGTGCGTGTTGTGGCTTCACAAATGCTTTGCTGCATACCTCGGTTGTAACGAGTGGTTATTTCCAGGCTCGCCGCTGTTCATGGTTGCATAGCGGAGACACGGGAAAGCAAGCGCTTGTGGAAAGGAGAAAGCGGTGCGATGTGCTCTCCATGATGACGAGGAAGTATCAGAATTAATTGATTTCTAGCCCTTGCATTAGAAATCAGCTACAGGGTTCTCAAGCTTTGAAGACAGGCAAGAGTGACATTTTTGGATTAAATAAAAGTACAGTTAAGTCAAATAAAACATGTTTTATCTCCTGTATAGTTAGGTAACACTACAATAAGACACCATTCATTAATATTACTTAATGCAACATCAACACATTGAGTGAACAATATATTTTTACAACATTAATTAATGTTTGTGAATGTTATTTAATACAAACACTTGATTGTTCATGTTTGTTCACTTCATTCATTGTGCATTAAATAATGTTAACAGATAAAACTTTTGATTTTAAAGATATATTAGTACATTTTTAAGTTAACCCCATGGAGAATAATTGCTACAGTATATAACTTTATTGTTAGGTAATTTTATCTAATGTTATCTAACAAATAGAATCTTATTGTAAATTGTTTTTAATACTACAGTTTCCATCTTTGTAACCGTGATATACACTTTAATATGTGTAAATTTAATCTAAATTAAGCTTTGGTACCGAAATTGGTACCGAGAACCGTGGATTTTCACTGGTATTGGTACCGAATACTGATATTTTGGTACCGTGACAACACTAATATATATATATATATATATATATATATATATATATATTTTTTTTTTTTTTTTTTTTAAAGCAATGACAAACTGTTCTTTAATGCACAATTAGTGCTGTCAATCGGTTAAAAAAAATTAACTAGATTAATCACACATTTTTTCTGTGATAAATCGCGATTAAAATCACTTAAGATTTTATATACGTTTTTAATATATTTTATAATGTAATCATTTCAGTTAATCTCCAGATTAATGTAGAAACAACATAAAGACAGTACATTTTAAATACTCACCTCACATAAAACCATAATAAATGTCATATTTACCTGTGCTCTTCATGTCTAGCAGTAGCAGGTAAATATACAGAAATTGAATAAAGTTATTAAACAGTATGCACTGCTCAAATTATACATAGTTTAGTCCTTATTAAAGCTACAAAAGTTCTTTAGTCAAGAGCAGTGAGTAGTTTCCTCCGTTCCCTTTGTTCTTTATTATCTTTACAGACAGACAGCATTAGTGGCTGCTGTCACTTTAAGACCTGCCGCTGCTGCACACGAGGCGGCTCTCAATCATGTTTCACTTTCTCACAACTCTTTGCGTTCTTTATGTTAAGACTTTATTTAACTCATTTTGGCATAAATGTGTGTGTTATTGTTTGTTCGACAGCGAACGCGTCTCTCTGTGTCGTGTGTTTTTCACAGACAGCGTGTTCTCTTTTGTCTTGCCGCGCTTGAATGGTTTAAAAGCATTTGCATGATCCAGAGCGGGATAATAATGTAACGCTAGCTAAAGGATGACAGAAAAAACGGATGATGCGTTAATTGCGTTAAATATTTTAACGCTTTACAGGACAAAAATTAATCGCGTGCGTTAACGTCGACAGATCACTTTTTCATTTTTGATTTCTCATGTGACCTATATACAAATAAAAAAAGATTTTTTTTCAACAAATAATTTTTTTTTTTTTTTTTTTTAACTTTGATTTGCAGTGTGACCTGGGCTGCGTTTCCCCAAATTATCTTCAGCCTAAGTACATCATAGAGACCATTGCTGCTTGTTTGGACACTTTAAAGCATGTCAATGCAATGCAGACATTACAGTTTTTAAGGACACTGGCAACATATTCAAGAATATGCTTCATCATTTACATTTATGCATTAGGTAGGTGCGTTAATTGCCAGCATGTGTGTTGCCTGGGAATCAAACCCATGACTTTGGCATGGTTAGCGACATGCTTTATCAGAACACATTTTATCATTGTCCAGAATTCAAAATAATGTAATAATGAAAATATGAGTCAAGGTGCTGGAAGAAGCTCAAGAGGTAAATGCACTAAAATCCCATAATTGTGATTTCAAAGATTCTTGAAGAACAACCATCACCTCATCCTGACTTTCTGCATTGATCTGAGGCCCGTGGACATGACAGAATGAAATTCAGACTGTGAAAGATTAAATGTGTAACTTCTGCCTCACAAGTAGGCCAGACATAATGGAGGAATTAATAATGGTGGAATTCTGTTTGGCATAGACATTACACAGTTCACCCCAAAATAAAACTGAATTGCCATTCCAAGCTATATATATATATATATATATATATATATATATATATATATATATATATCATATGTGTGTGTCTGTGTGTGTATGTATAGCCTTGAAAAGTCATACAATGGTTTTGTGTGATAAACAGACCAGAATACATTAGTCATTAGAGTCATTCAGAACACATTCGAGTCATTATTCAATGATAATCAAATATAGCATGTTGCATCATGACATCAAACTTCCACCACAGCAGTAATATTTGATTTAAAAGCAGCAGAGGTTAACATTTTTAATAAACAATGATTTTTGACCAAAAAAACATGACTGCATACTGGTTTCAAACTATATGAGGGTGAGTAAATAAGAACCGAATTTCATTTTTGCATGAAATACTCCTACAGTTTCTTGACACAACCGAGTAGCACTTGTGTCAATATGGCAGACTTTGGAATCGCCTCAGTAGAAATCAGTGAGTATGTTAAGATGTTTTGTGACTTGTTGGATCTTTTGATCTCACAGACGTAAAGCACAACAGCTATTTTATTGAGAGCAATTTGCCATTACTGGCCCAAACCAGTTCCTTCCTCTGCCTGTAGTATCTCATATGTGGGCTCTTTCCAGAACCGCCATCTGTTGGTCTTTGTTAATGACACAGTTTGTCTCAGCGTGTTGCGCATCTCCATTCTGCAGCACAGCTCTAAAGTCACAATGTGTAATTGTGTGCGCCGATAGGCAGTTTGTGTTTTCAGAGTTTTGCGTTGATAACATGGGATGCTGAGCGCTCTCACGGTGGAGGGGGAATGTGTTCAGGCATTATTTAGACAGTGGGAGAGAAACTGTGTGGGTTGGATTACTCTCTCTCTCTTCTTTATTTTTGCTTATTGCTTTAGTTTGACTGAAATCGACCGTTAAAAGAACATTGAAATGCAATAACTTTCTTTTCAAGCTGTTGCCTCATTTGGAGACAAGTAATGATAAGTCGCAGTTCAGTAAGTGAGTCAAAAGTTGATTCAGTAACCACTCGGACTGATTCCAACTCTTTTTTTACAACCTGTTCAGAAGAGTCATTTGCTCATGATGAATGAAACTACACTAGTGCTATTCTACAGAAGTGTGTTTTCTTGCTATTATTTTGTAGCACATACTCTATGTACCAGTGTTATTTGATGTTATTATAGTTTTTGTAAATATTTTGAATTAGTTTTTATTTGTATATTTTCTGTTTTAATTATAATTTTAGTTAAAAACTTTTAGTAAATTTGGTGTGTTTTTTTGTCATTTTTATTAGTTTTGTTTTTTATTAGAGGTCATCTAAAATAAAACATATATATATATATATATATATATATATATATATATATATATATATATCTACACACGAGTGTGTGCATACATATTTATATACATGTATATATACACGCACACATATGCATGTATATATATACACACAAACACACATTTATTATATATTTACAAACTTTTGTTAGATGCGATTAGTCGATTTAAAAGCACTATTTTTTATATTTTTTTATTAATTGTATTTATTTTTATTTATTTAACTATTTTTATTTATTTGACAACTTCAACTTTAAAGCTGCTGTAGGTAACTTTTCATTATGTCCTGACAGTAGAATATGAGACAGATAATCTGTGTAAAAATCAAGCCCCTCTGGCTCCTCCCAGGGGTCCTATTGCCATTTGCAAGAAATACACGCTCCCGGTCAGAAACAACCAATCAGAGCCAGGAGGCATGTCTTAGCAGTGTCAATCACGCTCGTGTACGCGCTGATCACACCCCTCTCTTGCACAGCGCTAGCGCCGGAGCACGAGCCGTCGTTCAAACTCAAGATTGCCGGCGAGCTGCAGCTGTGCTAATGACGGAGAAACAACCTAAACTGCCAATTCTCGAGTGACACCTGCTCATAAAACAAAGAGGCAAAAGGAAAAAGACTGATGACGATAAACAAGCGAAAAAGAAAGAATTACACAGAGCCCATTGACTCGGTGTCAAAACTCTAGCCGCATAACATGTAGATAAAATGTCACGCACTCTGCTAAGCAACAATTGAAACCTGCTAATTCACTGGCTTGTCATGTTGCTGAAATAATGTACTAGCACACCTTATCTAGCATTATATATCGCTAGAATAATTACTTACATACTGTAACATTAGTTACCGTTATATTAACGTTATCTTACTAGCTATTTATAACTTATAGAAAGAGTGCAGCGTTATAAATTTACATGTAGGCTATTGGAAAATACATAATGATTTGAGGACCAAGTTTGTAGTCAAAGTATGGGCAGGCCATAGTCAATGTAAAGCATATTATTGACGTTTAGTCCCTATTAGTGAATGTGCCATATAACTTTTTATCCGCTGTTATCGGTGGGCCTGTTTACTAGCCTGCGCGTTCACGACAGGCTCCGCTGTGGAGGACCAGCTGTGTAGGGAGGGCTGTAGCGCAGCAGAGAGCAAGGGGGTGGGACCTGGAAGCTGTGCTTGTTCAAATTTTCAGGCTAAGTCAACGTTTTCTCAAAACTCCCTACTGCAGCTTTAAGTGAAATAAAATAAGGTTACATTTTTTATATTTTATTTTCAGTTAATGTTTATTTTATTTCAAGTATAATGAAAAAGTTGTTCATGGTTTTAGTTTTAGTTAACGATAACAACCCTTCTTTACGTCTCATCACATTCAATTCAGACTGCAAATTCACATTAAGAACTTGAATGAAATAAGATTTCTTTTGCCGTGAAGCTGAAGATCCAGCCATGCAGGCGTAGATTCTCCATCACTGAATAGTGGTGCATGAAACACTGGACAGGAATAAACTGTATGAAACACATGAACCACTTTAAAAATATGCTTTTTTTGAGCTATGCATTATAAATCAGCATCCACTTACGTATGGAAAACAGCTGTTCGATCATTCCACTTGCATTTCCAAATGGTGTTTCACTGAAATCAGAAATGAATACAGGATTAAAATGACATCAGTATATGACAATTCATTTAGGTGTGAAAAATTCCTTTAACCATCAGGCACGTATTGTGAGAAACACAATAGCTTTAAGTTTTACATCAGAGTTGACAAAACAGAAATAATGCGAACAGGCTGTGCTGACAATAATGGCGTTGTTAATTACATCTAACCGGGGAACATTACGTAGCACAAAACAACAGCAGACATATTGCATTAAAGGAGCAGCATCCAGTGCCCCCAAGATGTTTCCATTCTTAACATTTTATTACCACTTGTTTATCACAGGATTACGTGCCTCTATGAAAATCCGTAGCAGGTTATTGCGAACACCTGGGATTTAATCAACTTCAGTTGAAGCAATTTCCCTTTTGCATTCAGCCATTAGAGAACAACTGGGTAAATGATGTGTTACCATGGAGGAAATGTAAACAAAGTTGCAGCGTTCCTTTAAAAGGGAAAATGAATGGAGATTTATGAACAACAGTGTATTCATCGGCAAACATTTTGTTAAACTAGTTCCTAATTTATGACTGAGTGAAGCAGACCAAACATGTGTAGATGACTATCATGGCAGCCTGATCATTTGTGAGCGCCTTAGCGGTTAAATTTTATTAATATTTAATTGTTTTCGGGGCGTGTCTGAATCACCATCATGATGACTTAAGTACAGGATTTAGTCAAACTCTCCCCGTCACTTTGATGGAAAGTTTGCTGAAGAATAAAAAGCTTTTTACTCCGAAAATGGTTCATCAAATCGACGGCAGTTCAGCCCTTTATAGCAGAAATCTGACAGCATATTCCCGTCGCTCAACTTTGGCAGGCCCATCAAAACAGCCGATCGGGTTTTGCTCTTAACTGACATTGACATGACATACATGATGTATCTGAATTGTGACAGTCCTGCAGGAGCGCAGACATTTCCTCTGACAGCTAAATTACAACGTGGCAAGTCGGTCTGAATGAGTCTCATCTGCCACTTCTCTCTCTCTCTCTCTCTCTCTCTCTCTCTCTCTCTCTCTCTCTCTCTCTCTCTCCCTCTCTCTCTCTGGAGTGAAAAGGGTGCTATTTTCTGCCGAGTCCATAAAATCACTGTTATAGAAAGTTAGAAATGAGGTACAGAAAGCAAAGGTGAGATAAAAAAGTTGGCGGATTAAAATGTGCAGCATCATTTTTGGCACATATCCCATTAATTATAATGCTTGCAAGGCAGCACTAGGGTTTGTTCAGTCTAAGCATTAAACTTTTTTAAAAATGTACAAATATTCAGTTCAGCCCAAACTACTTGACTTACACACTCCATTCAAACTTTGTTTTGTAGATAATTTCATTTTCAGGTTTTCTATCTATTTTTGTTCTTCATAAAATGTATTTTTGAAGAAATTTAATATTACAGTTTGAAAATCCCATTGACTCCACTGATATTTTCATACTACAGTGTTGTGGTTTTCACTGCGACATACTCACCACTTTTTTTGCCAATTAATTGCTTTTGCGATGAATCTTATCCTTTGACAAAGTTCCGACAGTGTGACTGAATGTTGCAATTACGATTGGGTCAGGTTCTGGAAATAAAAACGCCATTAATTTTCTTCATAGGAAAATAGATTTTTACCGATAACTTATAAACCGCTAAAGACAGACCTACTGTGAGCTACAAGGTTGTTAAGGCACCAAATTTGTTAAAGTAGGTCTCCCGCTTTGGCCTACAAAAGAAGTGAATTAGGTATTACTAAAACTGTTAAAATTTTTCGCCTCATGCAACAGGGATAAGTTATTTAAGGCACGGCTCAAACCGGCGTCGTGCTCGTGCTACGAGGGTTTAAGGTTCCATTGTCCATTGCTGAAGCGGGCTGGGAGGGATGTTCTTCACATCCTCTCATATTCCAGGCTGCTGAGCTGAAACAAGAGAGCTTGAAGATAGTGGGGATCAAGGGACCAGAGGCCCCGGGGACCGAGAGACACTACACCTAGGCTATGTTCACGCTGTCAGTCCAAATCCAATTATTTGTCTATCCGATTGAAATCTGGTCTTAAATTATTGACTGGCCCCATTCTGCATCGCAACTGTTCAGATCCAATTTGTTTTCCGAAATATCTGCACTGGTTTCTATGGCAATTAAGTTGCGTTGGTAGCCATACGCCAACAACAACCGCAACATGGAGGTGTTTGCAATACAGATGTCTTATTTACAACATGACAATGTGTAGCCGTCACGCTGGACTACAACGTCTTCTGAGCCAGTGGCAGAAAAAGCAGATTTCCAGAAATGCAATTATAGGATTTCAAACCACATATGAATGTAGCTCGTGATTTTTTCATGTGATTTTTTTTTTTTTTTTGCCTTTCACACTTGCTAAATTTGATCGGATTTCAATCGGATGTGCACAAAAAAATCGTACTTGGACTGACAGTCTGAACGTTGCCATAAACACTCACACCAGAACCAAACCTTACAAGAGATGCCATGCACAGACTGCTATTCCTTGCCTTTAAGTCAACATGAAATCAAAATTGCCCCACATTCAAGGTCTTATTGGGCACAACTCGATTGTGGATTTTATTCTAAATTAAATTGTCTTTTTAATCTTTTATCAAAACGTAATTACTTGTTTACCTTCTAAACTGACTTTCCTTGACATCACAAATCCCTCTTACTTTTCATTGACCCCTACAATCACCTCCATTTTATTATGTAACACCTGTTTATCATGATCTAATCCATTTCCAATGGATAAATTGTACATTTTTGCTCTCACATCCATTGTTTCACTTGGAAATAAATTGTATGATTATGAAAGCAAAATGGGTTGCAAATATCCTGTCATGTTTACTTTAATGGCTTTTCTCCATTACCTGGCGCACACAAAAAAATAAGATGGTCATGCTTATGAAATACAAAATATGTACCAGCAATCCAAAAACAAAAAGTCATAATCATGGAAGAGAATTGAATATTTACTACCATTCAAAAGTTTGGGGTCAGTAAGATTGTTTAATGTTATAGAGGGAAGTCTCATCGTATGTTCATCAAGTCTGCATTTATTTGATTAAATTTCCCATTTATAGACTGATACCTCTCTTGTCCCCATGTTGAAAGAAATCAGGAATAAGTGCATAGAAATAAAAACAGAAACAAATGTGACAATTGTTGACATTTGATACCAAGATCTTACCATATGATTGTAGACTGCAGACATTTGGTGACATTGTTGAGATATCTTCTGAAACACAGGAGACACATGAGATTTCTAGTCTTTTACTCGGAACAAACATCTAAGGAGACCTCAGCAAAAGTCTTCATTTGCTATCCACCTTCATCTCCCTGCTGTTTGGGAGAAACAATGGAGATTTTTAGAGAGATTTCATTTGTGATTTTTCTTTTCAATGGGCCCTCATGTGCCAGTTAACAGAGAATGTAATCTTTCGCAATCATTTGTGCTGCATTACAGGGCCTGAGAGATCTTCATTACTTTCTTGGAGAATTTTCTGGAAATTATAAGTTAGCAATTGCAACAGCTCAGGTATTTAACATTCCATGGTGAATTAAACATGGCAGTACAACTCCATAAAATCTGATGTTAAAAAGCAAATGTTAATCTATTTGAGTCACACTTTTTTGAGTTTCCTAATTAACACAAAATTATCCTATTTACATATTTTGCGCCAGAGCGAGAAATCTCTTCAGCTCAGAGTCTTGCATATGATTAAACCAGAGCCCTTTGTCAGCGTTAATGACATCCTTTTGTCATGAAGGGTCATTCTGATGGAACCTCAGAAGACAGAAGAAGCTAATGACCAAATAAATGTAATATTTCTTCTACGTTTAGAGAAAAAAAAAATCCATCTACACTCTTAGAAGAAAAGGTTCTATATAGAACCTTAAAAGGTTCTATCAGCGCTACGTATTTCGAACCCCTAAAATTTTCTATACAGAACAAGATATGGGGGTTAGAAAATTTATATATTTATATAATTTCATGTAGTTAATCAATATCACACGAAGAGTGCCATTTCGTTTTTTCTCCTCCAAAAATCAGCATGATTAAAATGTGATATTAAGTTACTACAACAGTTTAATAAACAATAATTTAATTACAACTACAAAATGTTGTAGAATAATGTAATATATAAATGAATAATAGCCTATAAAGAACCTTTGTGCCAAAAGGGTTCTTTCTTGTTATTATAGTACCTTTTTTAGCATTTAGGTTCTTTGGAGTTGAGTAAAGAATCATTTGCTTCATATATAGAACCCCAATGAACCCTTTTTTCTAAGAGTGTAGCATATTATTTCTGTCTAAAAAGGACAGTGAAATGGCTTATATAATATCCATATTAATTAGCAATGTCTTTCCTGGTGCAAAGATGACAATTAATGATTGTCACTTTTGGAAAATTGTGTTTTTATTGCTCCTAGACTGAAAAGCGTCAGTTATGGCTGTTTTGTAATGGCAGCACAGATTTGACTTAATGTTGCAACAATTTTTAAGTAATTTTTATGACCATTTTACACCATTGTTTGATAAACGTTCCCATATTTTACTCAGTGTGTGGTCACGCTTTAGATTAGGGCCCAATTCTCCCTATTAACTATGACTTTTGCCTCAATAAACTCCTAATTACTCCTTATTAATAGTTGTTTAGGCATTGGGTATATTAAGGGATGTAGAATATGGTCATGCAGAATAAGGCAATAATATGTGTTTTATAAGTACTAATAAACAGCCAATATCATAGTAATATGCATGCTAATAAGCAACTAGTTAAGTGTGTTTATGCAGTTCTGAAAAAAAGCATGAAAACGTATTTATTGCAGGAAACAGAAAGGCTGAGTGAACTTCAAATCATCCAAGTGGATTGGGTTAAACTTTGAGTAAAACTATTTAACAATTTGCTGTAAATGTGCATCTCTCTTGTCTAAGGGTAAGTAGTGCACAACATCGAACATCTCTCCATCCTCTGAAGTGCTCATTTCCCCCCATAATTGTGCCAGTATTTTCCATGCAACAAGGCAAACACGCTCAAGCTGTAACAGAACCCTGTGTGTGTATAAATAGCCCTTTTATCACATGCTTGTGTCCGTTGCTAAGTGAAATCCAAGTCGAAAAATTGAACACCAGCTTAGCTTGAATAATTTGATACACTACTACTATTTCTCCAACTTGGCAAGATCAATTTTCTCTAAATCAAATCACTGTAATTACAAACAGAAAAGTCTGCAGTTGCAACCTTGCAGATTCAGCAAAATAAATCAATTAAAATGTCTGTTTCAACCGCTGTTAAACCCATTTAAGAATTCAAAGGATACACAAATAGAACACATGATCAGCGCAATTTGATCAATTGTACGTGAGGAATAATGGCCATCAACTATTAATGCTTTTGTGTTTATCATCAGATAAATCATGATGGAAAAGAGCATTATGTTGTATTTAGACATTCTAAATATAAGTAACTTTGCAATGACATGCCAACTAACTTACATTAATTTGAAACTACATGTCATAGAATACTACATGTTAGAATAAGTTGATGTACTTACAAAGTTTCTTAGTCCATGACCATCAAAAAAAGTGTTAGCAGATATTAAGCAGAGTTTACTATACTAATACCCTAACGACTGGTAGTTGACATGTAGTTGCAAAGTTACTTGAAGTTAGTAAAATGTCTAAAGTGGACCATCATCCACGTCACTCCAAAATCCATTATGTTTTTATTCCGTTAAACAAACAGGAGGAAATTTGAAGAATCGTACAGCTCTTTTTCATAGTGACCACAACTGTGAAGCTTAAAGAATGCATAAAACACTATAAAATAACCGATTAACTAAACCGATTTAAATGGTCACAGATAATCTCTACATTTGTGTTACCGTTTTATTGCGAAGTCTTGTTTGTTGTCACACTGTAATTCTGAGCACTATCCTGGTTTCCTGTGTTCATGGTTTTTTTATGGTTCCTGGTTTATTGGATTATCCTAATTGCCTGTGTTTTCAGCCTTGTTGTTTTTTTTTTGGATTGTCTGCCCTGTGTTTTGACCTTTTGCCTGTTTTGGATTTACGATTCTGGACTACCCTAAAAAAGGACTGCATTTTGACCCTAGCCTCAACCAACGTCTCAGTTTGTGAGGGAAACATAGCTATTGACACCAAAAACACAATGTGTCCAATGTCTCGTAACCAAATGCAACATGTTAGTTTGCGTATATGGATAATGAGGTTTGAAAGCTGCAGTAGCAATAACTTAAATTTCATCTTTTCGCCACGCAAAGCTATTGTATGGCTTCATAAGTCAAGTCAAGTCAAGTCAAATATATTTATATAGCGCTTTTCACAATACAGATTGTATCAAAGCAGTATCAATCAAAACAACTTAACAATGTTTGTTTATTACTGGAAAAAAAGACATCCAAGTTTGGTAGAGCTGATCAATGGTATGATTGGTTAATTCATTTGAATATCCCCTAAGGAATATAGTGTATAAGTCATACTTATTTTGGTATATTTAGAAAAGAATTTACCCAATGAAATGGGGTGGTTTCAAGTTTTCACCACCTGGAGTTGCATTGAGGAGTCAGCCATATCTGTGAAAAAAATCAAGAGTTACAGTGTTTACATGCAAGGATGGGTACAGATGGGCGATAGAAGTATGCATACCAAAACTAAAGCTAAGTTTTCTCAATTTTGACTCAGTTGATCAGAGCCAAAAATAGCCCAAAAAACGATGCACTGACACAGAATAAGATTAATACAGCAGTGGAAATAAAATCTATATCACGCATTTCATGTTTTTACACAATAGAGCATGGGGTCATGAACTATCTGAAGGATTTAAACAAGTGAACCTCTATTTATCTAGTTTATAGTGTGTAAGTTTTATGAAATGCCACGGTGTAATAACGCTGGATGTAGAAATGTAGCACAAAGCCAACAGTGTGCTAACATGAACCTTCAGGGAAAAAAGAAAAGAAAAACACTTGCTAAATTACAGAGATATTTGCACTCAGGAATACCCCTGACGTTCATATTATTACTCACTATTGGTTTGAAAGCTGAGAATCAATATAAAGCAACCTAAAGAGGTTTGTCGTCAGTGTGTAAAGGTTACAGCTATTTTTCTTGAAAAACAAAAAAATCAGTCAGGGTGCGATATCCCGCGAGCAATCGTTCATATTGGTAGATTAACCTTTTCAAAAATAGAGCGCACATAATTCCAGAGCAAACACAATAGTGACGATTGCTTTCAAACATGGGGTTTTTTCCTGAAGAAAGATGAGAGATTCAAAAAGGTATGTTTTAGGATGTCGATAACTAAAACATTTAGAGCTGCAATTCTGCTCAATAAATCAGAAATAGTCTCATCAACCAGACTTTTTGACTATTGGCAAAATGTTCAGAGTACATTGTTGTTTATTCTGAAAGAAACTGAAAGCTTGTTTAAATTATAGCACAGTGTTGCGTCCTACAAATAGCAATGGAGAAATTAGAAAGAACAATCTATTGATTTTGTTTTGTTTTGCTAGAGCTTCTTGTCATCCATATATAATAAATACAATAAATCTCAGAGATATACTGTGTAATAGCGTGCTGCAGGGATAACTACACACCTATATCAAAAACGAGAATATTAAACCTGTAATGTTTATTTAAAAAAATGCATGTTTCTAATAAGTAAATAGATAAGAACATTTGGAGTGTGAGTGTGAGCAGTTTACATAGTAGAACAAAACATCCAGTATCATCAAGTATCGTTAGACCTTGTTTTACTCATAAATTGAAAAACCTTATTATTAAAACCCATAGGAAAATCTTGAGGGAACCACTGACGAATTAGTCTTCTGGGTTTTGACGTCATCCCTGCAACACTCTCTATCTGCAGTAGTACTGGAGGAATTTGCAAAAAGACACAAGCCTGACTACTTGTGGTTCCTGCACAGATCCTTTATTAAACTAAACGGACGGACGGACGGACAGACAGACAGATCGCATCTAACATTTGTGTGTGTATATATATATATATATATATATATATATAAGGGGTGGAACGGTACACAGAAGTCACGGTTCGGTTCATACCTCGGTTCAGACATCACGGTTCGGTACGATTTCGGTACAATGAAGGGAAAAGCAAAACAAAAATGCAGAAGGCATTGTATTTTTTAAATAAGTTTTATTAGTAAAGGCATAGAACCAGTTTATTTGTAGTGCACTGACAATAGTTCTATATAATTAGTTTATTAATTAAATTAATAAAAATACAAAAAGACCTTGCGATATGTTTGGTAATTGCTGAATTAATGAAAAAATAATTTGCTATATTTCAGATCAATATTTTAATTTGATCATTTTAATTAACATTATTAATTAGCAATGTAACATTATTCTCATCTGAATTATAAATAATTGTATAAATAATTATTAAATAATTTCTGTATAAAATAATACTACCATTAAAAACACATTCGATTTTCTTCTTTAATCAATGTATAATGTGTAAGATAGTGCTCCGAGGACAAGAAATGGAAACCAATGCAATATGATGAATGTCCAAAAGATGGGACCCACAGACTGTTTTGAAATGGAGTTGGATAAATATGTTTTGCTTTTAAAACAGTGTGTGTGTGTGATTTTGGTTGGGTGATGGTTGTAGGTTCCAGTTTGACAAGAGTTTACAGTGTGACAAAAGCACAATGTTATTGCGAGTGTACACAACTATAAGTAAACACATTGCAGGTTTAATGATCTGTATGAGCAAAATGACCGAGTTTGTTTTTTGTTTCCACTATTCGATCTCGCCCGCGCCTCTCTGCCTGCCTCTCTCACACACACACACACACACACACACACACACACACAGAGAGAGAGAGTTCGATCGCGCCCGCGCCTCTCTGCCTGCCTCTCACACACACACACACACACACACACACACACAGAGAGAGAGAGAGTTCGATCGCACCCGCATCTCTCGCGCGCGCGCGCACACACACTCCAGCATTGCAATCTTGACATCGCAGCCTGTTCATATGCGGTCACACCAAACGCGAATAGAGCGTCAAATTCGCGTCTTTCGCGTCTAGTTCGACGCTAGTCCAAAGCGAATAGGACGCGCGTATAAAGCCAACGTTTGAAGTGAACGCGCGTTTAGAGCTACGCCGATGGTACAGATTATGTGTCCCTAAAGAACCCGCGTATCTAACAGTAGTTCCGCATTACATTAATTAATTTGCACGCGAGTTTTATTTATTTTTATACCGTGTATTCTCCGTGTAAATTCGTGCAGCGAACCGTGACGCCCGTTCCGTTTCGGTTCAATACGAATACATGTACCGTTCCACCCCTAATATATATATATATATATACACACACACACAAATGTAGCCTACTGTATATACATTTACAAACTTGTATGTTAGATGCGATCAATCAAATCGATTTGATATATATATATATATATATATATATATATATATATATATATATATATATATATATATATATATATATATATATATATATATATATATATATATACTGGCTTGCCACAACACAACAACAATGCTGTTTGGATTTAACTAGGCAAATGCTTAAAAGTCTATGATTGGTTCATTATTGCAGTGATTATTATGTTTCTCTCATGTTATATGTTTGGCAACAGTTCTTCTAACCCTAATTGATGGAGTGTGTAGCTTTTCTTTTCTTAAACAACCATGTAGGAATACACATCATGGCCATATTCCAGGATGACAATGTCAAGATTCATCAGGCTCAAATAGTGAAAGATTGGTTGGGAGGAGCATGAAGAATCATTTTCACACATGAATCGGCTCCTCTGAGTCCAGAGCTTAAATTCATTGAAAGTCTTTGGGATGTGCTGAAGGAGACTTTACAGAGTGCTGGACTCTTGCATTGTCAATACAACATCTTCACCAAAAATGTATGCACCTCCTGATGGAATAACATCACAACATTTATTTCCATCAAGAGGTGAATCAATTTTTGGCATTTAATATACACACAAACACAACAGTATTTGAAAATTGGCATTATATAAATGACAATGCAAATATAACATTAGGCCCTTTATTATAAATATTAGACTTATTTATAATAAAGGGTCTAATGTTATATCTGCATTGTCATTTATATAATGCAAATTTTCAAATACTGTTATTAGAACCACTGCGGATGGCCTCATACCCAGAGGTCTGAGCTGAACTTTGAATATCCACTGCTGATCTTTTCATTTAGAGAAATTTTATATGTGGTTCTGCACTGACGTGAAATAAATTGTTCCGCCCTCTTGTTGCAGACACTGTCAAAGTCTATATTTCTAAACGATGAGCCTGAAAAATACCGTTGTGATGAAGCCAGGCAATTTGCAGAGTAGATCGCTCACTCACCGGCTTCAGCTCTCCGGGTCATTGGCCAGAGAGCAAGAGTCAATGCCAACTGGCCGACGGAACAGAATATAATCCAAAAATAAATGAAGAAAGAAAAAAACCTTAAAGGAATAGTTCAGACCAAAAATAAAAATTGTAATTGTACAGTCTTAGAAGAAAAGGTTCTATGTAGACTCTGTTGGGTGCTTCATATACAGAACCATGGGTTCCCATTATGGGATCATTTTATGTATTTCGTTTTAATTCATTAATTTATGGTTTAATAGATTTTTAATTTTAATTCAACTTTATGAATTAAACAGCTCTTAAACATACTTTATTGCTAGAAAAAAATGAAATAACCTGTTAAAATAAAAGTATTATTTAAGACATTTCTCCTGATATAGAACCTTTTCTGGCATTTAGGGTTCTTGAAATCTGACTGAGAATTTTTGTGAGAATTTTGTGAGATTGTGAAAAATGTGTTTAAATTTTCAAAAAAGACATCTCACAATTCTGAGAAATTATTTCTCAGAATTGTGAGATATATAAAGTCAGAATTGCGTGACAAAGTCACAATTGCGTGTTATAAAGTCAGAATTGCGAGATATAAACTCGCAATTGTGAGATATAAAGTCCAATTCTAAGAAAAAAAAGACACTTTCTCACAATTGCGAGTTTATATCTCACAATTCTGACTTTTATCTCACAGTTCATATCTCGCAATTCTGAGAAAAAAAGTGATAATTGCGAGTTTATTTCTCACAATGGCAAGTTTACATCTCGCAATTCTGACTTTATAACACAATTGCGACTTTATATCACGCAATTCGACTTTATATAACGCAATTGTAAGAAAAAAAGTTAGAATTGTGAGATGAAAAAGTCGCAATTACCTTTTTTATTTTTTATACTGTGGCGGAAAAAAGCTTTCAGGTTCTCAATAAAACCTTTTTTTTCTAAGAGTATTTCTAAGAGTTATATGCTAGTTTTTTTTAGCATTACACACAAAGAGATGTTATGTGGAATGTACAAGCTGCACAACTTTTGGGTAAATTTTGCAGATAAGAAATATTCTTGTATACATACATCATAATGTTGCATTTTACCATAAAATGATGGAACATGGCTATTTTTACTTAAGCAAGACATGTGATAATCGCACTTTTAGGTTGACATTATCCACAATTCTACTTTATGGCCATGCGTAGGTTGCCGCGAGGGAAGCTTTGAAGGTATGGTGTATTCATGAAAGAAAGGGATTGTGAATCAACCTCATCACAGTGAGCCGAAGTAATGTTTGAATAACTGTATCGTCACAGCCTTGAATGGTGGAGTGCGCCTGCCCTTTCAAGATATCTGTAGAAGTGAGCGTCTGAGGAATACATGAATGCCTAGCAGAGACACTGATTCTGCGGTGGATGTGGTAATCAGAATGCATGCATAATTCAGGCAGTTATATGAGAGTCGGTGAACATGGAGAAAAAGAACGTGGGCGATGATGAACGCTAATTTAGTGCTTTTCGAGAGCACCATTCAAAAAGCATCAAGATGACGCCAAGAAACTTTTTTTCACTTAGTATATGGGTTATTCTTTTTCATGATATGCAGCAATTTGACACAAAAAGCCTAAAGAAGGTGTTCTGGCATGAGAGGTATCCAAACTAAAGCTGTATTGTATCTGGATGACTACGGGAAAACCAAGGAGTCTAGATTTGGCTGGTTAGCTGGTAGGTGCCTTAGCTACATCATTCTGCGGCCAAAAAGCTTCTTTTTCCACAGTGTTATGGTTAACTAAAAGAAAAAAAAAATTTATTTTTGGTAAATGAAATGAAGCTGAAAAAACCCCCATAAATATTAGATGAAAAACCAACATACAAAAATGTAAACAAAAAATAGAATAGAATAAATAGAAATATTGGCTTGGCCATTAACTGATAGTACTGAAATAAATAAATTGTAAAATTACTAAAACTACAACTGAAATAAAGCTAATTAGAAATAATAACTAATAAAAATGATAAAAGTGCATTCAATACCAGTGAAAAGTTTCATTTTTTTTTGAAAGACTTATGCTCACCAAGGCTTCATTTATTTAATAAAAAATACCGTAAAAATAGTAATATGGTGAAATATTATTACAATTTAAAAGAAACTCTTTTCTATTTTAATCTATTTTAGAATATAATTTATTCCTTTGAATAAAGCTGAATTTTCATCATCATTACTCCAGTCTTCAGTGTCACATGATCCTTCAGAAAACATTCTAATACAGTAGTGCAAAACAATTATTAAAGCTTAAACTAAAATAAATGAAAACTGAAAATATAAAAACAAAAGCTAAACCAAGAAAATATTAATAAATACTATAATAGTATAAATAATGCTAAAATAACACCATTCAAAAGTTTGTACGGCTCTTTTCAGGTATAGACCTCCTTAGGTAAAAAATATTGACATCTCTTTCTTAGAAAAAATTATTGCAAATGTCAAGAAAACTGTTTTTTTTTTTTTTTTTTTGCAGAAAACTTACTTTGAAGGCTGCATTTTGCCCGAGCAACCCTTTCAGCTGGAAACATTCTTCTAGTATCATGTTCAGATTATTGAAGTGAAAATATTCGCCCCTCGAGTTTGGACTGCAGATTCCACGTCCCACCCCGCGCCATTCCTTTACAATAATGTTTTCATGATCTCGCATTACAAAAGAGAAGATTTCAGGCTGTTTCCAGGAAAAGGGAGTATGCCAGACATCCAAAATTGCAAATAGAGGGAAAACATGCCACGGCTGAGACGTCCACAGGGTTTGGTTATCCACTTTGTTTATAAATATTCCCCTGAAATTTGGGAAAAATGGATCCAATCTAGAGCCATTATAATGTGGAGAAAAAGCCCAGAAATGCATGCAGAACTGCTCAGAGGTACAGTGAATATGATGGCTGTTTATTTGATATTTTTATAGCATGTGATTTCACTTTACTGAAAAATGTGTGATCATGCATGTCAAGTGGGAACAGACCCATTAAACAGGCAGTATAGGGGAACGCAATCTGCACTCTTTATACAAGAAGAGAGCGTTTCTCTTTCCTGGGAGTATTATTGGTTTAGAGCACTTTGCAATCACAATTTCTCAGAAAATGTGACACCAAGGTGCAGTTATACGCAGAAAGCATTTGATTAAGCAACAGAGCAACTGTTTCATCTTTCTTGTGGCTTAAAGAAAGAGGATAAACATTCACCGCGCTGCACTATTGTTGTAATTCCGCAGAACTCATTGGGCGTGTTGTCTTTTAGTTACTGTGGACAGAAGGTGTCCTAGGGGGTCATTTACGGAGCAGGGGTTTATCTGACGTCAAAGCATCCCAGGCAACATTACTGCCACCTGGGCCCTGGCTAATAATGCCCCAGACAAGTCCACTAACTCTTATGTTGCCCAGCGCAGGGCTGCAAAAACGTCACCGAAGGCTGACAGTGCCGTCCGTGGGGACTCGCTGATGACGCTCGACGAGATCTGATTTCGATTGTCTAAGATTAGACTTCGCACTCACAGGGAATGAGCAAGTCTCTGTTGTATCACACTCCCAGCTCGGGCGCTGCTTTTAGGGGGAGAGCACAAGAAAGAATATAAAGCGCTACAAAGGTTACCAAAAAAATAAATTATAATAATACTTTTATTCAGCAAGGACTCTAAAGGCAATTGTGATGTTACGAGACTTCAAAAAAAGATAGAAAGAAAGAAAAAGATTTCCATTTAAAATAAATAATATTCTTTTGAACTTTCTATTCATCAAGGAATCCCGGGGAAAAAAAGTATCACGGTTTCCACAAAAATATTAAGCAGGACAACTGTTTTCAACATTGATAATATTAAGAAATGTTTCTTGAGCACCAAATTATCATATTAGAATGATTTCTCAAGGATCATGTGACTGAAGATTGGAGAAATGATGCTGAAAATTCAGCTCTGCATCACAGAAATAAAATGTTTAAGTATGTTAAAATAAAAAAGTTCATTTAAATTGTAAAAAATATTAAACAATATTTTTGTTGTTACTGTCATTTTTGATCGACGCTTTGTAGAATCTGCTCTGGCTGTGTGTGTTTTGAAGGATGTGTGGCTTTGGAGACGCTCTGAATGGAGGGCGGGATCTCACGCTTTCAAAGCTAACTTGCTATTGCTAGCCTCTCCGAAATCACCTACCCTACCTTTAACTAGTATTTCTTATCCAGAAGAGTGGAACAAACAATTAAAGATTCAGATCATCAGCTTGTTAGGAATAAGCTCCATGAACTGAGTGATAAGGAAGATTGCAGAGCAATGGGTCCCCATGACCGAGGCTGTGAACCTCTGCTATGCAATGAGAGAATTTAAAAGCTTAACTCTTTTTATGCCATTTGAGCTTTTTGACAACTCGCCAAACTTCAACACTAAGACCGACCATTCTCTCCAAACAGTCAAAAACTTTAAACCCGCACTTGAAACCCCAGCATCAGCAAATCCCAAGCATTCAAAATGAGCAAGAAGACAATACCTGTAAATTTCATCGGATAAATAACAGTGACCTGCCATCAGATTCGTGTTTGCTGCTTCCAGAGTTTAGAGCTGTCACAGAAACAGGTGGGATTTCCCAGGACGCCTATTTCAGTGATAGCTGTCAGGCAGTAGAGACATTTTATATATATATATTTATATATATATATATATATATATATATATATATATATAAATATCCCTTACAGCACCTTTAGCTTGACACCTCAGCCTGAAAACACAACGCTTGTGGTGTGTGGCACTGAGAATGAAAAAAAAAAACAGCAGTCAAAGATGTCTATCCAACACATAAGCACAACAATTCAAAATTAGCACAGAAAGAAACGACAGACTCAAACAAATATATAAATTACTTGGTCACTTTCTATTCTCACATATACAGACAATTAAAATGCAAGTATGCAAGGTTAGTGAGTTTTGTGCCAGTTCATCTATAAAAAGAAGAATCTTAGGGGCTGTTTACACATGACACAATTTTCAACAAAAAAACGTAAAACTTTTTATGCGTTTTGACCGTACATTTACACAACAACAGCGAGGGCCTGAAAAAGCAAACTTAAAAATGGGTTTTATCGTTTTTGAAAACGATACGTCATGTGGGTCCGTGAAACGGTTCACAATTCAATTTTCAGACCATACAATGCAAATGCAAAAATAAAACATTGAAACCAGACGTTCATTTTTCTTGTTTTTCCAGTTACATTATCAATGGATAGTTGCCTTTTTCTCACTTTTTTCAATTTTACTTGTGCTAAATTGTGACTTCAGAAACAAACATTTGAATAAATGAAATCTTACTGATTTTTATTTTATTTTCGTCTTGTAATTTGCGCCGTGGGCGGTACCATTAGCACGGGGGTGTGGCTGTGGACTAACTTTACTATCATTTCTATCAAACGTTTCTTTACATGAAAAACATTCTTTGTAAACAAACACACGCCTATAGACTGAACATGTAATACACAGTCACATGATGTCACTGTTTTCCCAAATTCGCGTTTTTGTTCGTTCAGTTCTTAAAAACTTGCACTTTAAAACCCGTTTTCAAAAATTTGCATTGTCATGTAAATAATGGCCAAAATGTTTTTAGTTGAAAGCGGTGTCATCTAAAACGGCCCCTAAGTGGAATGCAGTGGCATGCATGTTTAATGGGTTGCTTGGGTGATTAGGAGCTCACTTACAGCAAATCATCCACCTGTGGTTAATTGATGTGATCTTTCCTTCCAAAAGAAGTTGATCTGGAGACCAATCACAACCTCCTGGGCGGGGAGTTAAAAGCACACTTCAGAATATGCAAAACGGCAGTCATTTGAACAAGACTAATAAAAGCAAGGAGTCAAGGACAGATTAGGGTCCTGTGATGCCACGGGGCTTTTTGGAGGACCTTTCTTGTCACAATTGTGATTTATCATATCTAAAGGCCTGTTTGCACTGACAGGATTTAAATCACTGGAGGTCAGCGAGTCTCTGTGCTGTTGGTTTAGTAGCCGTTCATACTCTTCTGTCACGGGTTTCACGTGGCGAATCCCCTGTATTTAACATAAGCTGCCATCTTTTAGTGATTTGAATTTTGTAGTGTTCCTGACTAAAATGTATGTGAATTTATTATCATTAGTTTTTCTATTAAGTGATTAAGAACATGTAAATAGTTCTTAACTATATATATATATATATATATATATATATATATATATATATATATATATATATATATAATGTATGTGTATTAATAGTTATGTATATTACCTTTCTCTCCAAGCATGATTCTCAGATAATGGACAAAGTTTGAGACAGTTGTGTTACATCGCCACCTAGTGGACAACAGATACTAGCGACCAGGTAAAATGTTTATCATGAGCATAAAACAGTATTAGAGAGAGGAAGAGAAGAGGAACAGAGATCTACTATTGAAAAGTACATAGTTATTTTAAAACTTGAATAAAACGATCCACAAACGTCTGTCTAACAGAGACCTATGATACAGCATTTCTTGCTTCTTTAGTTCAGTTACTTCAGAACTCACAACCTGCCTTGATCTGTCAGCATGTGCTTTATTTTTAGCCTGGCACTAATTTGTGAGAACAAATTAGAAAGAAAAAAAATGTTTATATTAGACAATTGACTGCCTTGGGTTGTATACAAAATTAAAGAATGATGCTAATGGCTATATTAGAATTCCATGCTAAAAGAAATGCATTTACATAGATGCATAATCTAGTTCATAGTTCAGAGATCTAGAGAAGATTATTTGATTTATTAGTAAGTTCAAATGTCTAACAAACATTTAGATGGGGTCCAAATGACAGCTGGAAAATGTTGATTGCTGATTCACAAGAAAATGCACAATGTTATGCAACAGGGCAACATTCAACATTTCCTAGTCATCTGGTATTTATTCACAGGCCTTATCAAAGGTTGCAATAAGGACAGTGATATGCTAGCTTTTGGCTTACATTTGTAATTACGTAACAAATGTAAATACTAAATAAATAGTAAGCTATCACTATCAAAGTCCATGTAACTACTACAGAAATGCTGCTGTATATGAGAAAAGATTATCATTTACAATTTGTAAATATGTTGAGCTCTAATAAATGATAAAAAATGATACATGTTTGCATTTAATAAAAAAATAAAGATTCTCGGTATAGTATATGGCACATATAATGCAGTGATATGATGCCACAGATCAGCACATCACAGGAAAATGAGACACTGCCTCCCTCGATCCACTGGTGTCGCTGTTGGACAGTCTAAAATGAATGGTTCACACAGTATTTGATCTCATATTTTGTAATATTTGTGTTGTTTTGTTTGTTCATTGCAATTATTTTCTAATCCATTTTTTTTGAGGAGACCTTGCCTACTTTGAGAAGAACAATTCTGCATGCTGTAAGGCCCACAAAACTTAATATAACAACAACAACAACAAAAAAACAACAAGAATAGCCTACAAATATAAACATAAATATACACAGTTGAAGTTATTACGTTGGTTATCAAAAATATAAGTAAGTGATGAATAAGCAGTAATATTCACATGTGTGTTTTCAAGCTGCATACATTCTTAACATTAGGCTATGTGCAAATTAATTGTTGGCCTTCGTACCTGAAAATTAGAAAACATCGCGGTAATTTAGTAGGCTATTAGCATAACATTAGCGTGTTTAGCATAGCATAATGTCGTGTCTTTCCCTTTTTATACGGTTCACTGATCATTTACTTATAACAGGTTATTATTCGGATGTAAAGGTTTAATTGGTAATCATACACTCACGGGAACACGTACGTGTATGAATTAGAATTGTTTGTGGGACAGCCATGTTTCTCCTCTTCTTTTACAGTTAGGCTATGTGCTCTTCTGGGCATGTCTGAGGCAGAGCGAATCAATATATGATTCATCCAAGTGAATAAAAAGTGTTCAGAATCGTTCACTATTTCAGGAGGTTGCATCGTTATGCCAGTAGGTGGCGGGCATTTTTGTTGTGAGTGATGTGCCCAGGAAATATAAAACAATTTAAAAGATTTTGCTTTTTATCTCACAATTCTGACTTTTTTCCCCATCAGAATTGCGAGTTATAAAGTTGGAATTGCGAGAGGAAAAAAGTCGCAATTAACTTTTTTATTATTATTATTCTGTGGCAGAAACCAGCTTCCATACAAAACTCATTATTCTTAAAACATAACATTTGAATATATTTTTTTATAATTAAAAAAAAAAACAATGCTATAAGATTTAATGGGAGGATGGGGTTAAGGTCCAACTAAAGTCAACTTATTGTAACATTTGGTCAGAAGACTTCTGGAAGTGCATAGAGAATATTCTAGGAAAATTAAAAGCTCTCTCTGTGGCGTAGCTACATTAAAAAAAAATCTGTTTCTTTTAAATAGATCAATTGCAGAATGTTTATCACACCTGCAGACAAGAAATGTATTATAATTCCCCATTTTATACAAAAAAAAAAAAAAAAAAATCTCAGAAGATGCAATGGAAACAGATCTAACTCGTCTGTCAATTCCGAAACAGATAACCAGTTAAAAGTGGTCTGATCACAAACTCAAGTCTAGCTACTTTCTATAGAGTATAGAGAGGAAACAAAGCCTCTCCAGGAATAGATTTTGAGTTGATTTGATTGACTTTTTTTACATAAACACATTTATGACAGGCCTTATGCAAACACATCGCCTGCCGCTGAAATTCTTAAAGATGACGTTGGGTTATTAAAACAATTCAAACTGTAGTGTGTGTGTGTGTGTTTAATGGGCATTAACTCATTGTCCTGGCCATCAAATAAACCAGGCAGGGAATACATTGAAACTTCAT
Source organism: Tiaroga cobitis (assembly GCA_030578255.1). Classification (NCBI taxonomy): domain Eukaryota; kingdom Metazoa; phylum Chordata; class Actinopteri; order Cypriniformes; family Leuciscidae; genus Tiaroga; species Tiaroga cobitis. The sequence continues at coordinate 47,920,158 of CM060599.1, forward strand.
TGTTGTCCTCATACCATCACAACCCATTTGCCTTTTGCGTTTATGCCTGTGAAGTGTTCATGTGTGTCATACATAATAATAAAAAAAAATACTGCAATAAAAATGTCTCTGTATTATCTCAGGATATAATGAACAGCAAAATGTGCATATATCACTGACGTTTCTAACACTGAGTTCATGTGGATGATTAGTTTGTTCTGTCTATATCTGTATATGTGGTATTTGAAAAAAATAAAATAAAATCCAGAAAATCAGACGTCCCTCTAAACACACTCTCTGTACATGGGCATAATGTTGATAAATGTAACCATTCACAGCAATACGAAAAAAATCAGTTGAATCAGTGAACTTTGTCTTCAAACTGTGTTGATCATATCAGTCTGCAATTATGCTGCGTTATCTGACTAAGCAAAGATATAAAATCTGTTTGCTTTCTCCTTTTGATTATACATGTTATCTTGGTGTGTGTGTGTGTGTGTGTGTGTGTGTGTGTGTGTTTGCAAGGCTTTTATAAAACTCCCTACAGGGGTCACTAAAAAGTATGTATATCAGTAGACCAAAAGTAATAAGGGTAGTAATTGAAAATAAATTATTGTTGTTGAGATAATGAGCAAGTGTGTGAGTTTACTTTAAGTTATTGCAGTATGCAAATCTTTTCTATCTATATATACAGTGATCGTCTTTTGTTCTGGCAGCCAGTTAAACAAATTCACCCTCTGTTATGTTTAAGATTTTGCACATCTCTGTGCATATGCTTATCATGTAAAATTACATCACACTTCAGGATCATTTATGGTCTGTAATGTATTTTCCTCTGATATCAGCAGTAAATGGTCAATGGCCTATTAACATTTTAAACTGAATTTCATATGACCAAATTAGCTCATGCAATTAATCAATTAAAACAATTTGTAATAATATCAGGAATCTAACATTATATCATAATGTTTCAAAGTACAGTGTCACTTGTGATCACTTGTGTCACAATCGTGATATATTCACTGTAAAGTAAAGGATATAATTGACTCAGATTTGCAGTTTACATTAAATACTCATTTATTACATTGAGTAAATTACATTAAGTACATTGCAGCGGAGGCAGATTAAGTTAACCGATATTTTAGCACTGTCAAAGCCAGAAACTGATGCAGTTACTGACATTTATTTTTCATATTAAACGTCAAATTAATGACAACATTTAACATTGACAGTTTTATATAGGAAGCTTCAGCTCTACTGGTAACATTTCATTATGCAAAGAATAATTTCTTGTTTTATTCAGCTTTATGAATTACATAATTTTTTACATACTTATCTTTACACAAAATGTACATTTAACCAAATAAAAAAAATATATTTATATTAAGATAATTGGTATAGCAGATATTATGTTCAGAACTTATCTTCTTTTACAAGGTCAATGTGTTCCTCTACTGGACGTTTTTGTTTCTTGGATGCCTTGACAAGTCCGAAAACCAAGAGGACAACAGCGACTGTAGCAATAATGGTGAGACTGAAGAGGACATTGAGAGCCCGTTCAGCATCAGGACCTGACACTTCCAAACCCAAGAAACTGACTGACAGTTCCCCACCAGGAGGAATAGTCCCTGTAAACAAGAAAAGACTTAATTTAATAGATAAACAGACAGAGAGACAGACAGATGGACAGTACCTGGGACCTCACCTTCAGGTTCATGGACCTGACATTCATGGGGACTTTCTCCTGGACTTATGAAGCCATTGCAGTTGACTATTGTAGCATAGTTCCAGACAGATTTCTTAGGAATACGTGGTAAAGTGGGATCTGATCGATTTACATAGAAAAAGCCAAATTTATCATCATAACCCGTCGCCCATTCGAGATTGTCCATTAGTGTCCAAGCAGAGTAGCCACGGATGTCCACAGCATCCAGCAAATACGCTTAAAAATGAAATGAAAACAAACAATGATATTAAAAATGCATGGAATTACACCACAGAAATCTATAGTTTCTGTGTAAATCTCTACCTTTCAGGGCCTGATTGATATAGTTATCAAAATAGTGGATACGGTGGACGTCGTTCAGATCAACTGGCCCTCGTTCTGATACGCCATTCTCTGTAATGTAAATAGTAGGGTTTCCATATTCCTCCTTAATGAAATTCAGAATTTTTCGAAATCCCACAGGAGTTACTTTCAACCAGAAGGATCCAGAATCCAGCCATGTACGATCCGTTACAGTTCCTGCACCCCTGGAATAGATATAATATTCCAGACAAAATATATATTTTTATTTCATTGCACAATGTAACTATATTATCTCTCAACTTGTTGGATATATGAGTATGTCCAACTTTATTTGCATACATACAGTGTACTCACGTTAGACGAAATATAATATATAGCAGTGGATCTCAACCTTTTTGACTTCAAAGTCAAAACCCCTCCCCACAATTTCTACCCGATTAAATATTTTAAAGCTTGGGATAACAAGAAATATGATAAAAATAACCAAATAATAAGAAGTACAAGTATAAGTATCACCTTGTTTGGTAGCTTATTTTAAATAATTTTTTGTCATCTTGAGGCTCCCTTGGAAGTTTGTTGAGGCCCCCTAGTGGGCCCCAGTCCCCTCGTTGAGAACCACTGCTATATAGGAAATCTCAGCAGTGTGAGTATCGTTACAAAATGTAAACTATAGTATCGCCCAGCTCTACTTTGCTAAATGTGACTATAAGGCAAGAAGATTTTAAGATATTATAAACATTAACATCATGATTTTCTGTAAAGCTGCTTTGATTGATTGTTTTAAACAAATTGGGCCTGAAAGAGTTTGACAATGATTAAAGCTAAAAGGCTACCTGTCTGCATCATAGTGCTGGAGGTTTTTGTAGTCCATGTTATAGGCTAAGACAGTGGTGTAGTGGTTGAATCCAAAATAATCATGAGTTCCCTTAATCCTCGCTACTTCCGCAGGGGTAAATTCTGGAAGCCTGTTAGATGCGAAATGCAAATGAAAAAGCATTTATAAACGCAGAATCTTTTGAATGCAAAGCTTCAAATTACTCACAAACAAGATAACATCTTACCTCGACTGAGGTCGGCCAGCTGCTAAACTTCTCTCTCGAATTATGTCTTTCATTAAATCACTGTAATCTCCATTGAACACTGGATGAGCAAACCAACCAACCTGGAACTGTTTCGAGAAGAGAAGTGGCTTGTTATTGTTTATTTAATGCACATGACTACAGACATGTTTATGTGGTTGAACTACAAATCTGTACCTGAACTACACGCATGGCAGCATCCACATCTTCCTGTTTGTATGGGTTTCTTGGTTCAGCCCAGTCAGAGTTTATGGTGATGCCAATAATGCCACCATGTTTTGCACGATACTTGTCATTATACAGATGCCAGGCCTCAGCATGAGCCTTGATGAGGTTGTGTGCCACAATATATGGTGCAGTGCCCGGTCTGAAACTTATACCTGGACACAAATAGATCATCAAGAACCTTATGTTGCATTATTAACTGTTAACACTGAAACTTATAAGATAAGTCATATTGTACAAAGAGTAAAAGTATAGTTCTTAAAGCGAACGATACCTGGTGCTGCACTTCCATAGCCATGGCCGACCATTGCAACATTGTAGGGTTCATTTATAGTGATCCAGAACTTTACTTTGTCCCCCAGACTGTTAAATACAACATCAGTATAGTCTCTGAACCTGTCGACAATAGTGTCATTCTCCCAGCCACCAACATCCTGGAGTGCTTGTGGGAGATCCCAGTGGTACAAAGTCACCTGTCAGATGTCAAAATGATTAAAAGACTGCCAGGAACGATTTAAATACTTTTAGGTTACCAAGGCAATTTTTTTGCATTCAAATTATTTCAAAATATTCCACCTGTGGCTTGATATTGGCTGCCAATAGAGCATCTACTAGTCTATGATAGTAGTTAAGTCCAGCTTCATTGATTTTCCTGTTTGTTCCATCCGGCATAATTCTGGGCCATGAAATCGAAAACCGGTAGTGGTTGACCCTCAGTGTTTTGAGATTATTAATATCCTCAGCGATCTTGTTGTAGCTGTCACAGGCAATGTCACCATTTTCATCCAGCGATATCTTTAAAGCAGTGTGTGCAAATGTGTCCCAAATGCTGAGACCCTTTCCATCTGCTCTCCAGGCACCCTCTATCTGTGGTGTTAGAGCATAACATGAAACAAAAATGTCCTCATTTGATAAAATATGATCATATAAAAAAATGTATTTGTTGAAATGTACCTGATATGCAGCTGTTGCTGTGCTCCATATAAATCCCTCTGGGAAATGTCCATATAACATTTCTTCCTCCACTGGCAGTGGAAAGCCATTATTTCTCATTATATCATAGTAGAGGTGAGCTGAGCGTTTTGGAGTTCTCGGCCGATTTGAAAGTTTAAAGTCCACATGGTGCAGTCCATATCCAACAGTGTAGCCATTCAGCCACTCAAAGGAGTCCATTAGAGAGCTAGCAATGTAACCCTTAATGCGTACTCCATCCAAGTTGTGTGCTAAAAAGTAAATGTGCATCAATTTAACACTATTACAAACAACAATTTAACACTATTACAAACATTAAGCCTCATTCATAATTAATTTTGTACAATTTGTGTATTTATGAGCCCAGAAAATGTTTATGCAAAATTCCCACAGGATTAACAGGTGCAAACGCACATAACTTTGCTTTTATCCTCGTGCATTAATATGTTGCTGAATTTGGATTATTCTAAATGTGGGAGTGTGTTCACACATCTAGTAATTTGCATAAAATATGCCCAGGTAAGGGCTTTTCATACGACATCACCTTAGATCCTTATATCCGTAGATCCTTTTCCTATTTAGCACCAAAACTTTGGAACAGTCTTCCTACCATCGTCCGGGAAGCAGACACACTCTGTCAGTTCAAAGCTAGACTAAAAACACATCTCTTTGACCTAGCATACACATAACACACTATAGACTTGCATAGATTAGGTCAGCCGGAACTGGGAACACTTCCCTTAAATCTTGATGTACTCGCTACATCATAAGAAGAATGGCATCTACGCTAATATTAGTGTCTTTGTTTATCCCGAGGTTTTCCCGCAGCCTGCCGGATCTAGGCCGTGTCCAGATCTGACGAAGGAGATCCGCCTGGACCCGATGACAATGCAGTGCTGAAGTGTCAACTATCCTCTCCCTATGGAGGATCCCTTTCCAACTCTACAGATGAAGCGTTGTGAATTCTGGCTCGCGTACCCCGAAGTGATAAAATAAAACAAAATTCTGTATCAAAATTTATAGGCAAGAAAAGTAGTTTGTTTAGGCTGGGTTGTATGAATTATAAACCTGCGCACATATTTTAAAAAGCACATAACTATAGAATCAATTCTGAATGAGCATGTGAACGCCGTCAGCGTTAATCACAGGTTCGCGTTTAAAAGTCTGATCATTTCGACGGAGGTGAATCAATCAAAGTTAACTTTAGCTGGAAATAACATTATTCAAGAACCGCTTTAATGCCAAAACAATCTGTTACCTTAAATTATATGTTTATCTCTGTAAAGCTGCTTTGAAACAATCCATTGTTAAAAGCGCTATATAAATGACGATGACTTGACTTGACTTAGAACAAGCATGATGTTTGCACAAAGCAAGTTTGTCACTCTATACAGCCTGCATTTTGTAATATCATTATATTTGTTGTCAGAAATAATTCATACTTTTGTACAGTTATTCCATTTAATTTTTTAGAACAAAATAGATACCATAAAATATAGTTAAAATATAAATAGAATATAAAATATTCTTATAATATATATATTTTTTATTTAATTTTATTTTCCCATATGTATTTGGTTCAAAATTTAGAATACATTTCGAAAGATTTGTAACTAGATTACTGTACATGCAAAAAATATATATGTATGCACTGTTAGAGAAAGAGAACCATTGTTAACATACCTTTAAGAGCCTCATCAACATAGGTCTTCAGGAAGAATATTCGATCAGTATCATCAACCCTTATGGCAGTGCCTGTAGCCACACCATTTTCCGTTACATAAATCTCAGGGTCTCCATACTCTTCCTTTAACCAGTTAAGAAGTCTCCTGAGTCCCCAAGCAACAGCCTTCTGCTCATTAACAGCTGTATTTTCAGAGCCATCTGCATTGTCCTTCTCAACATCTTGATCAGTCTCATAAGACACAATATTAAGTCTGCTGGTCACATGGCGCACGACTTTGGTTGTGTATGTGTTAATGCAGAATACATCAGCTGTTCCTTGGATAAAGGCTTTGTCTTTGTCAGTGAAAGAAGGCAAGCGGGATTCTGTCAAGCCTTGAAGTTCACTCTTGTTGCCAACCTGCCACTTCATGGCGTCAGGGTAGTCACCATTTTTATATATAGGATGTGCAAACCAGCCTAGTTGGAACTGAAGGGCTCGATCAGCTGCCACCACCTCTCGAGGAATACTGACATCCTGGGGTTCTGCCCATTCAGCATTTAGACTAATTGATACCAGACCTCCTTGAGATGCCCTGTATTTCTCATCATAGGTGTGATACGCTTGTGCATGAGCTTTTAGGAGGTTGTGTGCAACCCTGTATGGAGCATCTCCGGGTTGTGTCACTTTAGGTGGAATCTGACCTAGTCCATATCCCGACCATGCAATTGTCTGGGGTTCATTAAATGTGATCCAAAACTTCACCCTGTTTCCAAATGTCGCATAACAGAAGTCACAATATTCATTGAATATGTTAATCAATTCGGGGTTGTCCCAACCATTGATGTTCTGTAAAGCCTGTGGCAGGTCCCAATGGTAGAGAGTGACCATGGGTGTGATATTGTTTGCTATTAGACGGTCTATGAGTCTGTTATAGTAGTCCACCCCCTTCTGGTTAAGAGAAGATTTATAACCACTGGGAAAAATTCGAGACCATGACAAGGAGAATCTATAAGACTTCACTTTTAGGGCTCTCAACATGTGTAGATCCTCATCTATTTTATTGTAGCTGTCACATGCAACATTACCATTGTCATTGTTTGGGATATTACCAGTTTGAGTAAAATGATCCCAGACACTTGGTCCTTTTCCATCTGCATTCCAGCCACCTTCAATCTGGTATGCTGAAGATGAGACACCCCAATGGAATCCCTCTGGAAATGTTCCATAGTGATAAAGCTGTCTCTCAAACTTGGTCTGAGGAGAGAACTTTCCCCAAACGACCTTGGATTTTGAAGGAACTTCAGATGGCGGCTGACTAGGGAGTCTTGTGCTCTCAATTTTATTTCCATAGATTTGCATCTTAGGGCTTGCTGCAGTCTCAGCAAATCCGTTACTCTCAATCACATTTGAATAGTAATATGCTGATTCTTTGGGGGTTCTTGGCCTGTCAGGATCATCAAAGTTCACATAGTGCAATCCAAATCGTTGACTGTAGCCTTGAGGACCCTCAAAACCATCCATAAGAGACTGGACTGTAAACCTCTGGACTACAACATCATCCAAATGCACAGCTGTTTAGACAGAAAGAAGTAGTTAATGGACTTTACATAGTGATCGTGTAATAATGTATAGTCTGATGTTAAGGTTTGGCAAAGGTTTTGTTAATTTGGTGGAGGATTCCTTTAAGGTCAGTCTGTGTCAAATCTGAAAAGGCTATGAACAAATCCCCCCATGTTTGTTCACAGCTTGCTGCTTTGTTGTTGGTAAAATTATTGCAGATTCTAACAATTCCATATATTTTCAGCCCCCTGAAGAATTCATTTCCAGATCAAAATCTTCTTATTTGGGAACCTTTTTAGTGTATTTGTAACGTTGGGTCAGGAATGAAGCAGAGAGTGAATCCAATTGCAAGCACTTTATTAACTAAACAGACAGGTAATCCAGGGTAAACAGCAAACAAAGAAACTCAGACCAGGAACATGGAACTCAGAACACGAACAAGGAGACAGCTACAAGCAACAGCAAACAACGACCGATAAACAACAACTGAAGCATATGGGTTTAAATACAGAGGCAAATGAGCTAGATAGGATAACAAGGGGGCGTGTTTAACGGGAAACACCTGGGATGAGTAATAGACAGACAGGGAACCACTAAACATGAAAAGACAAACCCACACCGTGACAATATTTTTCTCATTTTTGAGAGACTCAATCTATACATGCCTTCCCTGATGAGGTGTTTTTGGCCTGGAAATAACTAATGCTAAATAATAAATACCTAACAAATATACAATTTTTAGTATCTGCAATAAATATCTTACAAACCTTGGTTTTAGGCCATGCACTAACCTCTGATTTCACACAGACTGACCTGTTATCTCTAAAAAGACTAACATGGTCTTTGTTTTAAACACTGACCAGTTCTCTTAAAATACTTACCTTTCATTGCTTCATTAATGTAAGCTTTGAGATAGTCAACACGGTGAGTGTCATTGAGCAGATCGCCATTGTAATCAGTTGGCATTCCATTTCCTGTGATATAGATGGGGACCTTTGTTATGGATGTGTACTCTAAAAAGATGTAGTTCAATAACCGCCGAAGCCCCCACGGAACTGAATGGATCTGGTCAGAAGCTGTGGAAGGCCATGTGGGGTCAATATGAGCCTCAAAGTCCCCAACATGATTTGGTCCAGCATCACAGCTATTCAAGCTCTCACTAATCAGTCGCGAAGTCTGGTGGTTAAGCCCGAAGAAATCAGCTGTGCCTTGGATTCTTTGTTTCTCAGCCTCAGTGAAGACAGGGAGTCTTGCCAGCTCTTTACCACAGAAATCTTTCTTTTTTTCAATTTGTTCCTTTAGCACGGCTGGATAGTCTCCATCTACAAATATGGGGTGAGCAAACCAGCCCAGCATGAAGTTCAGATAACGCTCAGCTGCAGCTACATCCTGATCACTTGAGGGATTCAACGGCTCTGCCCAATCAGCGTGAAGAGCAATGCCCACTTTTCCACCATGCAGTTTCCTGTATTTATCATTATAAATATGCCAGGCTTCAGCATGAGATTTCAGAATGTTATGCGTCACCTGTGAAAACAAGCAAAGCACTGTCAATATACACTTTCAAAAACTATGAAATAGATGGTTCTTTCTCAGATTGACAGACACACCTTGTAAGAGGCTATTATTGGGTCATTCATCCGTGGGGGATGTTCCCCTGTTCCATACCCCAGGTTGCTCACAACCCAGGGGCTACCGAATGTGATCCATGTTTTGACTCTGTCTCCATAACGAGAGAAGCAAAAGTCTGAAAATTCTTTGAAAGCTTCCACAATAGAGTCATTAATCCAGCCTCCTGAGTCCTGCAGAGCTTGAGGAAGGTCCCAATGATGCAGGGTAACAGTGGGCTTGATGCCTGATTGTAGAAGGGTGTTAATCATCTTGTCATAATAAGCAGCCCCCTTTTCAACCAAACTTTCTCTGCGTCCAGTTGGGAAAATGCGAGCCCAGGAAATTGAGAACTGATAATTAGGTGCCATCATGCCTCTAAGCAGATACACATCATAGTCCACCTTGTGATAACTATCACAGGCCAAATCAGTGGTCTGGTTGTCAAAGACGTGACCCTTTTGGCTAAAACGGTCCCATATGGTCTCACCCTTTCCGTGTTCAGCCCATCCACCCTCCACTTTGAAACTCTCACTGGAGACGGACCATTCAAAATCAACCTGGAATGAACCACTCAGGAACTGATCGCGCTCAGCTTCGGTTTGACTTCTGAATTTCTCCCAGACCTTCTGGTATGAGAATGCAGAAGCTGATTTCTGATGGACAACAGTTTTAGTATTTTCCTCCTGCAAACTGGATGAGAACATTCTTATTTTCACTTAAAAAATAGTCATTATATACTGCAGAGATGTACCTTTTTGTTCTCAGCTTTACCTTTTGATTGTTTCTTCCTGATCTAGCGTCTCAAAAAGCTGTGTGATGTCACAGCCTATGATGTGAAGATTTTTGTTCTGTAAAACTGACATCCATAAATAATACTAGGTTACCACATGGTCAGGCACGTGCACACATAGACATCAAAGGGGGCTTGAGCACCTGCCCTTTTTATTCCTGGAGAGAAAGTGCCCTTTTTTCTGGGGTGCTTTTTTTTTTTTTACTTTTTGAAAAATAATATATTCCTGTTTGCGCACAGCTTCCATGTCAAACAAATATATTTATTGAATCAATAGTGTATCTAAATATCAGATCAGGAGTTCTGAAGCGCTCCCTCTCAAAAGCGCCGATCAGAGTAAACGCGTCTGCGCTAGTGAGCTTGCGCTGCGCTGCCGTTTGGACTTTGAGCCGAGCGGATAAACAGTCCGTGAGGCGCGTGCGGTTTAAATGAGGTTGGTTCCGCTTTTGGCAAACATTATATCGAACATTTATCAAACTCGATATTGATATCGAGTATTGACGATATTGCCTCGAACTTGATATTGTTTTATCGAGAAAAATTATATCGCGATAATGAATTAATGAGCATATCAATTTAAGACGTGGCTAAATGTAATTTATGACCTTGTATGGAAAATCCAAATGTTTTTATGACTTTTTATGGCCTAAAATTCTTATTATTAAAGGGGTCATGACATGGTTTTTTGTTTTGTTTTATTATGTTTCCTTATGTGCAATTATAGTATTACTATAGTTTTTTGTACAAGAAAACTTTAAAAAAGTAGTGATTTATGACCTTTTCCCCACCTGTTTCTCCCCCTCTGATTCAAACAGTCTGTTTTGGAGGTGTTTCCCCTTTAAGAGTTCAGTGTTAACGCCCATTGTTATGATTGGCTAACGTCAGTGCTGCTTATGCATAAATTATTAACGTTAATCATTTTGTATCAAATGTAGGCTACACAATGCTCCGCCACGTGAAACTTCGGTCTTCCGTTCTTTTACCATCGTGTCAATTCTCAATTGATTTTGATTCATATGCGCGAGGGAGAGAGAGAGGGAGAGCAAGACAGTTTGAAGGCGCGCGCGCGGCCGGGGCTCTCTCTCTCTCTCTTGTTGTTCTTTCAGTAACATGCGCCCTGTCACACTCATCTACATCACTCACCGAACAAATAAGGCTTTGGCGGTCTGCATATGCTGCAAATAAACTGCATCCAACTGCTTTCCCTGACGTCTGGATCGTTCGGCAGCATTCAAACAAGTTGTTTGTCCACAGCCAGGAACCGCACATCTGCGTGGCATCACAGTCATCTTGTAAACAGACCCACTCGCTGCACTTCAACGCATGCGATGATGTCAAATGAGGCGTAGTTGTCTTGCGCTGGAGGCGGCCATATGCAAACGACTGGTACGTCACTTCGCACCGTGACGTCACTAAGTTCAGAGGATCTAGAACGAGCTGTATTTAGAGCTTGATTAAATAAATGGTTCGTTTATAATGGGGAGGACGTCTTAAGCTATGAAACTTGCAGGAGGTTTTAATGGTACAAAGACCTCTTAAATACCAAAAGATCAAGGCAAATTTGGTTTCTCATGTCATGACCCCTTTAAAGTTAATGACTTACATACATCAAGGGTCTTTCCCCCTGAAATGTAGAAATCTAAATTGGTGAATTTAGAAGAAATCTACAGATGCAAACAGATGGAGGATAGTAGGTTTAAAACAAACTCCATCTAAATGTGGATTTTGAAGGTTTTATTTGATGATGATGATACAGTCCTCCCTCAAATGTGAAACTAAGTCTATGTCACCATCAGGTGTATCACATATATACTTGATTGAAACTAGTAGTATAGAAAACATGCACATTGTGGCATGGTTTCCTTTGCTGCTCTATAAACCTATGAATACTAAGGAGACCATGGTTTCAGTGTGAACTGATTATTTTGTAGACATCTTTTGAAAATGAAACAATTGCGTGAGTTGTGTTAATATATTTTTTGTTTAAAAAAAGTAAAAAAAAACTTAATTATGAGAAGTGCCCTTTTTTTCACCTGAGCCCCTGCCCCTCAAAATGTCTGTGCACGTCCCTGCACATGGTATTTTAGACTTTGGACACATAACTTAAAGAAATAAGCTAACATTTACCTCCAAGAATTGTAGTAAGTGGCTGGAAATTATTTTCATTTCCATCACAGTCCTTGACTGTCAACTGATACACAAGAATGGACTTTTGAGCACTGCCAATCTGAAACAAGAGTGTCAGTGTCATTTTGGTGACCTGAAATATTTTCTGTGAAATCTGATGGCTATTTACAGGGCTGATCTATTGCGAAGATGATTACCGGTATATAATCCTTCAAGAGCCATATAAACCACATACCTGTAACTTCCTCAATTCCTCAGTAAGAGCTGTCTGCAATTTGCAGTTGTACTGCACGTGTACAGTGAGGAAATCCACATATGCCTGGTGGTGAGATAAGAGAAGTATGTCATAAATTACATAATATTAACTTATACATGTAACTATATATATATATGATAATCTGCCTTGAACTTTTACCATGATTTTTGACCCTGCTTGAGAAATCAATTTAACATCATTGGCTCTGATCCCAAGAGACAATTTAAGCGCTAAAAAAAACACATCACTATGAGTGACCATCATTGCACTATTATAAAGAATGTAATATGGAGACAGAGGTTAGTTACACTTTTATTCCAGTGAATATGATTAAAATAACATAATTTTTATTTTGAAAGTCTTGACCACAAAAAGCTTTTGAACATTTCCAACACATTTCCATTGACCATGCACATGCTGCAGGGTAAGTTGTCATAAAATGGACCATAAAATTAGCTATTTAGTGGTCTTTCAGCTACATTTAACCTTTAAAACAATTGTGCACATGCTATACTACTTTTGTATACACCATACAAAAATAACAAACCATTATTACAGAAATCATAAGTAATAATTTGAATAAAACTACATTCAAGATGCATGTGACAACCTGCTTGGGGACTTGAGGGAAAAAAACTGCATGCCCTAAGAAACTTTTCAAGCTTTCATAATAGTGTGGTTTTATTTAGTTGTGTAAATTGGACTTTTAACTCAAAACCTACGGCGTTACTGAGACAACTAACCCTGTTCTGTTTTGTGTAGACCTACATATTAAACAAATTAATAAACTCAAGTCTTACCTTCGGACATTTGATGATAGACATTGTAAACGTTTGCATGGGACTGGAGAGCATTTTGAAGTTGCACTTCATTGTGCAGCTCATGCAGGTGACTGAACGTGACAAATGTGTCCACAAGATCCCTAAATGTATTGAACACAAATCCTGCATACTGCTCAAACATCTGCACCAGTAATGGATTCTCCCAGCCTCCATATCTGGCTCTGAAGACTTTTGGTACAGCAGAGTGGTGGAGAACCAGCAGAGGTTTGATGCCCAATTCAGTCAGTTGCTGCACAAGTGTCTTGTAGCATGTCACAGAGTCCTCATGTGGCTGGTTGGAGTCACCTGTGGGAAGGATGTGTGACCAGGAAAGGGGAACCTTAAAGTGGGTCACCCCTCTGGTCCGAAGATAGAGAAAGTAGTCTCTGGATTGTTGTGGAAGTGGACCTCCGCAGTTAAACGCATTGTCTTCATCTGAAGACCCTAAAGGTAAAGTTTGCCCGGTGGTCAAAGGGCCTGCAAGTAACATGAAGTCCTGTTGCTCTGCATTGCTGCAGCTCCAAAAAACAGCCAACCAACCTAGAGAAAGAAATCCTACCAGGACCTTCATCGTGACAAGTGTTACAAGTGGAGAAGAGTTCTTTATAACCACCTCTGCTAAACAAATAGTGAGGCATTAAGTGTTACAATCATGCAACTCAACCCTAATAGTAGATCTTATGGCAGTCATTAAGTTATCATATAGACTCTGGACTAAGATAAGTGTGATATATTGTAAGGTTATCTGTAAAGAAACACTGGGGTTACTAAGAACATTTAAAATAAGTGAAAACATTTTCCCCTCACTTCTACATTAATCTTTAAAATAAATTCCTCCTTTCCATTCGTGCAAAATTGTTACCTCCACAATGCCCATCTAAACATTAGGGAAATCACAAAAGAGAGCAATAGATTCAGTGTGGGCAAAGACGTTAAGTTTTATCTACCAATCCTTAACTGGCAAAATCGATATCCAAGTACTTTGTACTAGAGTGACACAAAGATGTTTACAGATGGCTGTAAAAAGTTTAAAAACAGAGTTTCCTGTGAAGCTCTACAGTTGCTTTCCAGGCAAAGGCAATAACATGAAACTAACCAAATACTTTTAGATTAACCAGCATATACACTCGCCTAAAGGATTATTAGGAACACCTGTTCAATTTCTCATTAATGCAATTATCTAATCAACCAATCACATGGCAGTTGCTTCAATGCATTTAGGGGTGTGGTCCTGGTCAAGACAATCTCCTGAACTCCAAACTGAATGTCAGAATGGGAAAGAAAGGTGATTTAAGCAATTTTGAGCATGGCATGGTTGTTGGTGCCAGACGGGCCGGTCTGAGTATTTCACAATCTGCTCAGTTACTGGGATTTTCACACACAACCATTTCTAGGGTTTACAGGGAAAAAAGGGAAAAACATCCAGTACGCGGCAGTCCTGTGGGCGAAAATTTGGCGTAAACAGAATGAGAACATGGATCCATCATGCCTTGTACCACTGTGCAGGCTGGTGGTGGTGGTGTAATGGTGTGGGGGATGTTTTCTTGGCACACTTTAGGCCCCCTAGTGCCAATTGGGAATCGTTTAAATGCCACGGCTTACCTGAGCATTGTTTCTGACCATGTCCATCCCTTTATGGCCACCATGTACCCATCCTCTGATGGCTACTTCCAGCAGGATAATGCACCATGTCACAAAGCTTGAATCATTTCAAATTGGTTTCTTGAACATGACAATGAGTTCACTGTACTAAAATGGCCCCCACAGTCACCTGGGCCCGTATTCATAAAGAATCTTAATGCAAAGAGTAGCTCCTAGTGACAAAATTCTAAGAAAATTCTTAGAAATGTGGGTGTTTACTCTTAAAATTAAAGAAAAAATCCTAGTAAAGAAAAAAGTAATTCAGAAAGCATCTTAAACCTTAAAAGAGGTCTTAAGGTCAAAATTGTTAGGAGTACAGATGAGGACTTTTAAGAGGCTTAAGAGTTTCTTTAGCAGGGGAGAAAATGACAGAACGATGAAGAGGGAGAAGAAATGTGTTGCAGACAATAGATGACAGTGAGTTAATAAGACGCTATAGATGAGATTGTGCAGGGATCATGTTTGCGACTGATCTTATTAGAGACACGCTAATATCTCAGACACAGCGCAGGAATGCCATAACGCCAGAAATGAAAGTAATCATTACATTAAGATATTTGGCAAATGGGAAAATGCAATAAAGCAGCAGTGATTTGGGTCTGTCACAACCTTCTGTAAGCAGTGATCACACAAACATTACAGCACTTTCAGAACCTCTTATTGTGTCGCAGTTCATTTAGTTTCCACTGGACATACCTTTATACCTGCAAACTCAACAGTGCCGAAAAAGGTGACATGGGGGGGGGGGGGGGGGGGGGGGTATCCCATCAAATTGAATAATTCGCACTGCAAAATTACAACTGCAATAAACAATGTTATTAGATTGATGTTTTAAATAAATGTTTGAATATACAAATAAAAAAAAATGCAATACTTAAACATGAAACGAAACCGCCAATAGGCCTATTGGCGGCAAGGGACCGTCTTAATTAGTGAGTCATTGGGTCATTCATACAAAAGATTCGTTCAAAACGCTGAATCATTCAGTAACAAAACACCGCGCTGCTGTTGCTTTCCTGTGGAACTATTAATTTCGTCTGTGAAATAGAACAAAAACAGTTGATATTGTTTGTGTCTAAAATGTAAGTAGCTTAATAATAAATATTAACTACGCTACTTGTTTATTGAACTATAAATTCAATGTAACATTTTCAATCGTGATAATAATATTCACCAACCCAGATAGCAATATCTTACGGGCATTTTCTGGATTCTTCTGGCATTTGTTTGGTTTGTGTACGATGTTGGCAAATGGATGGCAACCCTGAAGAGTTCCGGAATCGGTGGTGGCGCAGCTGGAGGTGGGGGAGGGAGGGGCATTATTTTATGGCTCTCTTCTGGCAAATATGAAACATGCCAGATTCAACGTATTTTTCAGTTGCTGTTATGATTGTGAAATTGCTTAAACAAGTATTTCCTCTCCAGTTTTATCATATATATATATATATATAGCCTCTAATGGACAAGGTTGTCTTTGTTATAACTAAATTACACGAAGTTACAGAAATTGTATTTAATAATAAATTAATTTAACTGAAATCGTATTTAAAATTTATGTAGGGTCTAACCATAATTAACTTGACATAATAAAATAAAAACTGATACATGATATTTAAGTATGAAAAAACGAATTTATTAAAACATTTGTGATTTACCCTTTGACCTCGCCGCGCCATTTTAAACGATGTCGGACAATTATCATCCTCATCTGAAATGAGAAGTGTTGTTTAAGCTGAATATGCTTTATTTTTAGCAATTCCATTAACTATCCTGCAAATAGCCAGTTGCCTAATTATATTTTCTGTATTGTAAGTTAGGTGGTAAGTTCCGTGTAAACTGGCATTATATGATATGCCATAGGGATTAGTGAACGAGTGAGTGCGCACATTCGAGACAACTCGGTATTCCCGAGTCATATTAAAGATTTGTTCACAATGAACGAATCGTATATATTGAGCGTTCGAACTTTAATTGTTGTATTAAAATGTATTCTTTCCAGTATATTTCCTTCCTTGGGAGTAAATGCCAGTTATCTGTTTTTCTCCCAAACGAGTGAATGTTTTAGCATTATGTTTTGGTATACTTAACTGATAATAAGGAGCTCAGACTCTCTTCAGCCTTGATGGGAGCTGTTATTTGCTAGTGTCTGTTATTTGTGTATGACATTCTACGTAGGTTCTGGACGTTCGGACCAGACAACCCGGCGCCCTTCTCTAACCTGCGAGGCCACCACAGACCTAAATCTATTGAGTGGACGACAACTATCTTTACTAATGGCGATAGGCACCCCTATCTCCTCACATATGTTAAATTGTTTAGGCTCTTAATGTTTCTTAGGCAATGAGAATCATTCAACCTGTAAGCAATGACGTAGCTTAGACCTTGGAAATGGTATAACTGCTGTGATCTTTGTAACTGTAAGCGAGGCGGCCTACGAACTCCTGTGTAAGTCTTGAAGCTGACTTCTGCTGATGAAACTGCAAACTATCTTCAGTAAAACTTTTCTTACATTTTTTATAATCCTGACTCCGGGTCTTCATTCTTCATATCTGGTTCTGGGTCTTTGACTGTATACCCCTTACATGATGATGTCAGGCTATTGTTGCAAGAAAATTTATACTGAAATAGTGAATCAGTTGTATTACATAGCCATTGTCTTTAGCCATAAATTGTGGTAAATATTATTTATATATGTTGTTACAATGCTATTCTTTGGCTTAGTGTGTGAATTTAATCAGCCCAGTGACAGCAGATGAAAATGATCTGTTTATATACCACCAGTGCTAAGTAATGTTTGTTGTCATTGACAAATAAATAAATACACAGTATTTATATATATTTTTTTATTATACATGCATTCATATAAGACGTACTCATATATAAGACATGTACAAGTCAAGTCAAGTCAAGTCACCTTTATTTATATAGCGCTTTTTACAATACAGATTGTATCAAAGCGCTTCACAGTGATAACATGAAAACAATATAACAAAGTTTGTTTCTAAAAGATATTGCGTCAACGTCCACCTTAAGTAAGGCAGATCAATAATATTATTGAATATTAAATGTCCCCAACTAAGCAAGCCAAAAGCCAAGGCAACAGTGGCAAGGAACCAAAACTCCATCAGGGACAGAATGGAGAAAAAAACCTTGGGAGAAACCAGGCTCAGTCGGGGGGCCAGTTCTCCTCTGGCCAACGAAGGAACCGTGCATGATTCGGGCAGCATTACAAGTCAGATTGGATCGGAACATTTAGAGTATTTTTTGGAAGTCCAAGTATGCACGCCGGTCTTAAGACGAGTTGTTGAGGATCAGTGCCGTCCACCATAGAGAGTCCATATCGCCCGTGTTGAGTCGTCACTTCATAGGCTTTGTGATTGGAGCATCTGAAGTCTCCGTGAGAGGCTGGATACAAACTGGAGCTGACGAATGCCATAACAGCAGAAAAGCAAAGGGAAAATAATTAGCGTAGCTGCTGTTCATAATGATGATTTCCATAACACAGGCGTAAATGACAAAACATGAGGACAGTGACTCTTGCGTCCCAAAATCACCCCCCTCCGTCCCCCACTCAACTCAGCCCAGCTAACTGACCTCTACGTCCCTCCTGCTGCTGAGACCTAACCACAATCTCACAATCTCTCCGCAACCCAACCATACGCGCCAACCCGTTGACTACGGCTGTCGAGCCCCACTGGTGTCGTGAATAGGCAGTTTCAGTGGACAACGGTTCCGTATGGCATACTACCTACCGCAACACAATATCTGCCCAACCACCCGTCATTCACGCAATATACACAGGAACGTAATGACTGCAAATACTATGCAACCTATACAGATAACCTACAGTCTCTTCAAGTTTTATAGTATTAAATGCATTTGATCTGATTCAGCAGTATTATAAAAGGTAAGCATTATGTAAATGCTTGGCTGAAGAGATGCGTCTTTAATCTAGTTTTGAACTGGGACAGCGAGTCAGTACAATATCAGGAAGGCTATTCCAGAGTTTAGGAGCTAAATGTGAGAACGCCCTCCCTCCTTTAGTGGACTTAGATATCCTAGGAATGACCAGAAGCCTCGAATTTAGTGATCTTAAAGAACGCGATGGATTGTAGGGCGATAGAAGGTCCATTAAATACACAGGAGCTAAACCATTTAGGGCTTTATAGGTCAGTAGTAGTACTTTGTAATTGATACGGAACTTGATAGGTAACCAGTGTAGAGATGATAAAATCGGTGTGATATGATCATATTTTCTTGACCTAGTAAGAACTCTAGCGGCTGCATTTTGCACTAACTGTAGCTTGTTTATTGAGGATGCAGGACAACCGGCTAATAAAGCATTACAGTAATCTAGTCTCGAGGTCATGAATGCATGAACTAACTTTTCTGCATCAGAAACAGATAGCATGTTACGTAATTTAGCAATGTTTCCAATTACAATTGTAATTACAATTACAATATAAATATTAAATATTTGAAATTACACAAAATTTAGCAAATATGCTACATAAATAGTCCATTTGGTCTAAGCTGCGTGGATCCGACTGTTGGTTGTTGACTTTGATTGCCATCCGCTGCTTTTTTTGTGGGGCTGACCTGTCCACTCCTGCACTGTCCTGTTGAAGGAACAGACATAATCGTGACGCTGACCAGATTTAATGAGTGATTCTTAAAGAAAATCTAAAGAAAAATTGCTTCTACCATTTCGATATGAGGAGTCTGAAGTGAAAAGGATATGATATCTTAATTATTAAAGTATTTAGTTTCTAAATCTTAGTAAAATTGAGAGATAGGAGGGTCTAACCAATGCTCTTTTCCGGGTCGGCTGGGACCTGGGCTGAAGTCTGTTCCGAGTTCTCCGGTCCGGTTGTGAAATGGTTACCTGAGGGGCTGGATGGTTGTAGCGCCTCAGTTCCACACAAAGTTTTTGTGGAGGTGCCTGAGACAGACCTGTGTTGTCCTGTTGAGAGAACAGATATAATCGTGCAATGCTGGGCAGGTTTAATGGGTGCTTCTTAGACTAAATCTAAATCTTTTTTTTTAATCATTTTGAAATATAAATGGATTTTAAATTGAGGACCTAGAAAACAAAGTAGCATAATTAAAGGCAATGTTTACTTGTTTGAATACATTTTATAATAGGTAAAAACAAGAGATATAAGGGACTTACAGAAGCTTCTGTGCTCCATAGATACACGCTCCTACTCCATTTGGACATGGGTGCTCCCTCAGGAGACCTGGGTGGTTGCTGTGGGGAACACGGTGGAGCAAGTGTTCTCTGTGGGGTCTTGGCAGGCACAGACACTCCCTTTTGGATATTCTTCTGCCTCTGCTGATGCCCCCACTGTTCCCTTAACTTCTTCCTCTGCTGCCTAGGGATCCTGAGGTTTGCGGAGGACACAAGCACTGGTGCATTTTGCGAATGCTGCCTCAGCAGCTCAGGGTTTTTAAGATCTCTCCTCATGGAGATCTTGTCAATAACAAGTGCTCCCTGTGCAGGACACAGAGGCGCTATCTCAGGCTCAGGGATCTTTCGTTTTTGCCTGTTTGGGATGTTGTCAGGCATGGGTGCTCCATGTGAGGAGTATGTGAGCACCTTTGAGGCAGCCACGGGTGCCCTCTGTAGAGACTGGATGGGCATGGGTGTTTCAAAGGAGGCCTTTTTTAGATGTTTAGTTAAATGTTCAGGGATCCTGAGTTTTCCTCTTTGTTGGGACCCTATGGGGACAGGTGCTTCCTTTGGGGACCCAGCAGGCACAGATGCTATATGTGGCTTTTTCTGCCTCCACTTTCTCCTCTGGTCCATGGCCATTGTTGCATCAGAGAAACTTGAGCGCTGAGCTTTCTCCGGTGCATCACTGAAGACCAGAGATGAGGTGAGGTCCTCTTTTTCAGAACTGTGAGAGTTCTGCTGGTACCGGACAAGCATATATTCTCCCTGAGTGGACCCGTTAGGCACAGGTGCTTTCGGTGTCTGCTGCCACTGTTTCGTGGTCTTCAGTTCTCCCTCCTCATATTTCCCAGGCCTCTGCTTTCTCCACTGACTTGTGGTCTTAGATGCATCACTGAAAACCAGGGATGAGGTGAGGTCCCCTTTCTTAAAACTGGCAGGCACAGGTGCTCCCTGTGTGGATCTGGCGGGCACAGGTGCTCCCTGTGTGGATCTGTCAGAAAAGGGTGCTCTCTGTGTGGATCTGGCGGGCACAGGTGCTCCCTGTGTGGATCTGGCGGGCACAAGTGCTCCCTGTGTGGATCTGGCGGGCACAGGTGCTCCCTGTGTGGATCTGGTGGGCACAGGTGCTCTCTGTGTGGATCTGGCGGGCACAGGTGCTCTCTGTGTGGATCTGGCAGGCACAGGTGATCCCTGCGTGGATCTGGAAGAGAAGGATGATCCCTGCGTCATCTTCTGCCTCCACTGCGGTGTGGTCTTCCGTGTTGCATCTGAGAAGCCCGAGTGCTGGAAATGAGCCTTCTCAGATGCATCACTGAAGACCTGGGATGAGGGACATGATATTTCTCCCGCCTCCACTGTTTCCCCCCACTGGCCTGAGATGGGGTCCCTGTACTCATAATCCTCAGGTATGGGGTCTGAAACCTCCATCATCGCCCACCACCGTCCCGCAGCAAGGGCCGTAGAGAGCTCATCTGAGTATTCAGTAGATGAGGACTGCTCTGCACTCTCAAAAATGGTGGGCATGGTTGACAAACTCATATTGATGTTGGATATGATGTAGAAAATTAACTAGAAGTGAACAATACTTTTTGCAATTTATATCTGTGAAACACTATGAAAGAAAGAAAAAGGGAAGAGATGATTTGAGTAAACATACAGTACAAGAACCTGAAAGCTTGTTGTCTTAAGCCCATCGTAAACTTATGTCGTTCGCATTCTACAATTTTTTGTCATCTGAAGTTCAACGGACATCCGTGTGTAGCCCAATTTTTGTGTTCACACTAACGGTGAGTGCAGAACAACGCATACGCTAGGTGATTGTTAAGATAGAAGAATGTTGACACGACTCAGTACTGCTCGTTGACATCTGGTAGAGTATAAATAAGAAATTGTGCAGTGTCACACTGGTCCACCAACTAATAGCTGTGCGGACACAACTGTGCGCGAGATGGAGTGGAACGCGGAAAATCAAGTAGGCCTTTAATGTTCTAAAAAATAAAAATAAAAATGTATACAGTGTATGCCCAGTGGCGATCCATCAGAAGAGGCAAGGGAGCCTGAGAGCCTCCTTGAAATGTATTTAAAATGAACAATGAAGCTAAAAAAGTTAATTGTTATTTTTATCAATTTACCTACTAATGTGCATAACTCAGATGCACATAATGTAAATTTATATAGTCATTTTTTATTATGCCTGGTTGTTGAGGCAAATTTGATTGATTAAACGAATCAGCTTAAGGCCAATACGCTTTCAGTATCATTTCAGTGTGTCATCAGATCTGCTATCGTTTTGTCATTGAAATATAAATTATCAACAATTATAAAGATTTGATCATGATTCACATATCATGCTCTCATTCCACACAAACCGTAGCCTATTTATCTAAATGTAGCTACAGCAAATCGAGACAATAACATTCCACAGTTTAAGCAGATTCTTCTGCAAATTATATAAAGATTAAAATTCAGGTCCCCAAACCCAGTGTAAAAAGCATACTCACACAATCGCCGACTCGCTACAAGAAGAATAAATCCGCTGCACTCATTATACTCACCGAACGTTCTGAGGAATGCGGCGATCATTATGACGTAATCGACCTTGAGTTTGTGAGGGATGGGAGACCTAGGCTGTTTCGTTGTATTAAAAGTGAAAATGTAATACAAACAAAGACTGACTTTTTTAATTCATGATTGTTGATAAAACTAAAACTTGAAAAACTAGCGCAACTTATTGTTTATTTTTAGCATTTGCAGCTAGCTCGCTTAGTTGTTTTATTTATAACATAAGATTTAGTTTAACATAACACAACTATTCAAATTTTTACCTAAGTAGGCTACATTTCTTCTGTGAGTTTTCTGTGTGTTGTTTCACTCAGTTGTTTTGATTTCTCCACGAATGCATCTCTAAAAGAGCCTCAACGCGACGTTGTTACCAGAAATACACAACCCATTATCAATCGCTGTTTACATTGAATGTAATAAAATCACATTCATTCTTGCGTTTCGATGCTTCCCTGGTTATTTTTTGTCACTAAAATTAAGTAGGCTAATTTGTCCGGTCGGGCAAGTAAAATTATCTTTCACTTGTCCCGGACAAGCGTTAATGTCGAGCCCTGAGTTCATTCATGATGATTTTTGTCCTGCTGTAAAGCGGAACAGGTGATCGATTCACAGCGATCTGAGTGACTGCATCATCAGAGCGCCAATAAGATCACAACAGCTCGAAAGACGTCTATGCTCTCACTCCAGTCTAATTAGCACATTCCCAATTATTATTGTGAAGTTTACCGAAGTTGAACCCCCCACCACCCGAAAAAAAAAAAAAAAAAAAAATCAGCGGATCTACACGATTCCCATAAATGACATTTTTTTATTCAAAACGGCGAATTTCGCCGAAAAGCGACTAGTTTGCAGGTATGCGACCTTGCAGGCTCAAAAAAACTGCAGTTATGAATAGCAGGCTTCCCTGGTGCGCACAAGCCGGGGAATGAACCGTTAATCATTCGCGCTATAAGCTCCCACGTCCGCTTCTCGCTCCATGCTGACACCCGGCCCGAATTTTCCTTTAATGATGGCCTAGTGTTCATCCACTAACTGGGCTAACAGTAAACACGGTTCTTCTGACCAGTCGGGCTTTCTCGTCTTTCTTGTTTTTTAATCCAGGTTTGCTATATTAAAACAAACATTCAAACCACCACTTAAATAGACAGCAATCAGTGTAATTAGAAAGAGTGGAACAATTTTTATCATTCTAAGACAATCAAATACCTTAGGAAATTAACAGTAAGGTAAAAAAAAAGGATTTATATACATAAATATAATGTGCATGTGTGAGTAAACTCTATACTTAAAATGGCCCTTTTTTCCTTATTGGACAACCAACCAATCAGTCTTCAAAAGATTGTGTCATACATAGCAACGGGGTCAGCCCCGCCTCCTCACTAAGTTTTTGTCTTTTCCTTACTCAGGAGTTGCTCTCAGATCGTTCCCGAATCGCTCTTAAACTAAGACTCCTACGTAAAAGTTAAGCTAAATTAAGAGTTTTCTGAGAGGATTCTTAGAATCTTTATGAATATGGTCCCAGATCTCAACCCAATAGAGCATCTTTGGGATGTGGTGGAACGGGAGCTTCGTGCCTTGGATGTGCATCACACAAATCTCCATCAACTGCAAGATGCTATCCTATCAATATGGGCCAATATTTCTAAAGAATGCTTTCAGCACCTTGTTGAATCAATGCCACGTAGAATTAAGGCAGTTCTGAAGGTGAAAGGGGGTCAAACACAGTATTACAGTAGTATGGTGTTCCTAATAATCCTTTAGGTGAGTGTATATATATATACATAGCACAGAAAAAAAAAACAAAGAACTGACACATGAATACAGTTTTAGACCAAAGGTTTATTTTGGCATATTACAAAATACATTTTTACAAAACCTTACAAAACCATTAGAAAAATGTAAAAAAATTGAGATCCTGGGAAAAAAAGTATCAAAAGATGGAAACCCTGGCTGTTAACAGACATGGGTGGATTATACTCCTACACTTTAAACGGTTTCAAGATGACATATTGCATTGGTACCATGTGTAAAACTTTCGGCTTTATGGCTTTCCTTATTGCTATTCAATGTAAACTGCATTTGGACCAACTTACGGTTTGCATTTGCATAAAGGAGGCAAATATATACACTAATCTGAACAGAAACTATTTAGAGAAAGGATGAAATTGAAAACCAATGAAATGAAACGTTCTTTATTAGTGCTTTCAAATGTGATAATCTCTGAAATCTGAGTTTGCCTCTAACAGTTGGTCAAATGAAACAAAAGCCAAAGAAAACCAAATTAGCTTAAAGCCTCACAAAATGTGAAAAACTAAAGTGATAGTCTACGGAGAAGCTTCCTCAAGATAAGAGGGGTATCAAAATACTATTCATTTACATCTAAAGCACACAATATGCAAATAAAATATCAAAAGCCTCTTTGTAGATCAATAATTGATTCACAAGTATTCAAGCATTTCCAGGTTTCCATTTTGTTCATTACAAACACACTAATTGTGGTCCACTACTCAAAACACAGCACTATTCTAAGTAACTACACTACATTTCTGACGTGGCTTTATACTGGCTCATCCATCTCATTTTGGAATGGCAAAGGTAATATGTAAACTCCAGTTTAAGGCATTTTTGAGATGTAACCCTTGGCACTTCATTAGAAGTGTGGTAAACAAATGGAAGAACCACTGATTAATTTTTCCTATGAAAAAAGAAAAGAAAAAGGGAGAGATACGAGACAAGGAGGCATTGCCGTCGCCTAGTGACCGAGTATAACAAACATCTTCCTAACTAGCCTTAGGGCACTTTGGAGTATCAGGCAGACTGGCGGATGTCAAGTATAACTGGCTGGTGAGATGCTGCTTCTGAGATGGACTCGACGTTCACTTGCCATAATACTGCACAACACATTATCACAGATTCACCAGTGTGCATACAGACACAGGTTCCACTCAGTCTCACGATGCTTCACACAGTGTTCAGCAGCCAAACAAAAAATACACAATACACACATACAGACTCTTTCCACTTTCCAAGATGAGCAATTCCAAACCCACTTGGGCCACTTTGTTGAACAGGAAAGCAGTTGATAGTCTCTGAGCCTCAATCAGGCACGGATCCCTATGAGAGAGAGTGAGAGAGATTAATGTTGTTATATTCTTTGAATAAAGATGTGTTCGTGTTTTAATTCTATTTTGCCTTATCTCTATTTACTGACTTTTCTTCATTTTAAATAAATAAATAATATATATATATATATATATATATATATATATATATATATATATATATATATATATATATATATATATATATATATATATATATATATATATATATATATGCGCATGTGTGTGTGTATGGTTCACATTTACTCTATTTCTTTACAACAAATTAAAGTACAAACTACAACAGTACGTTTACCTTTTTCACATGTGCTCCCCTGCTTCTCCTGAGCGAAGTTGAGTCTGTTTTGCTCGACAGCGGTGCCGTTGGACTCTGGGCTGCTGCTGCGTAAAGGACTGCTCTCACCGCTCTGATAGGCCATATCTAGATGCTGCTGGGCCAGTTTCAGGTGTTTACGCAGGTGGTCGATCTCTCGCGATGACGACTTATCACGAAAAGGCTCTCGACAAGAGTCCAAGTTATACTCCGGTTTGATTCCCATGGACAGCTTGTCTTTTTTCAGGGCAGTGTGGTACCCTGGCGGGGCAGTGGGCTCCTGTCTGCATATGGCACCACGTTGGCGTGCAACGCTTTGTTGGCGTGCACGCCGCCGGAAAGCATCACGGATTCCACTGAGGCCCAAATGAAGAATCTCCAGCACCGTGAGAGACAAGCAGAGACAGCTCACGGCATACATGATCAGCAGGAAGATCGTTTTTTCCGTGGGACGTGACACAAAGCAATCCACCGTGTGCGGACAGGGGCTGCGAGTGCACACGTACGAGGGGGCGACCTCAAAACCATACAGGATATACTGGCCGAAGAGAAAGCCCACCTCAAAAACAATACGTGACAAAAGCTGCAGGACGTACACCTTCATGAGCCCATCCCGCTTTATTCTCCGTCGTCCATCGTGTTTAGAGGGTGGCTTCTCAGGCGCTGGCTTCTCAGGCGCTTTCTCTTTCTCTGACAGGATCTCCTCCATCATCATGGGGTCTTCCTCACCATCGTCCTCAGCCTCCTCATAATTACGGTTGGCTCCACGGTTGATCATGGGCATGCGTTTCCTGTTCCTCGGCCTGTACTCCTCATCATCCATGCGAGCGATCTTGTGCATAGCAAAGCCCAGGTACATAATAGTAGGGGTTGTGATTAGAATGATCTGAAAAATCCAGAACCGGACATGAGAGAGCGGTGCAAATGCATCATAGCAGACGTTCTCGCAACCAGGTTGCTGGGTGTTACACTTGAATTTGCTCTGTTCATCGTTGTATATTGATTCGCCGCCCACAACAGTCAACACAATGCGGAAGATGATGAATAACGTAAGCCAGATCTTGCCCACAAAGGTGGAGTGGTTGGAGATTTCATCCAACAGCCGTGTAAGAAAGCTCCAACTCATGGTGCTCCGAGAAGAACGGCCGTCTTAGTCCTGCACGAGAACAAGACATTAACTGTTAGTAATTGAAAACAGCATCTTTTTTTTTCTTTTTTTTTTAAAATCCATTACATCCAATAATAAACATATCATGAAAATAGCCTATCTTCCTATAACATGACTGACAAAAGCTGTATCACTAATGAGAGGAAATGAAGTGCTAATTCAAAAGTAAGAATGAATTAAATGGTAAACATCAGGGCAAAGCTAACTTATAATTTCCCAAGGATTTTAGAAAAAAAATGTTGAGACAATGAAATCTGTTAAAGGTCCTTTCCTCCTTTAGGAAAGTTGAAAGTTCACATGAGCCTGGACTAACCAGAAAGATCCTCTAGATGGAGCTAAAAGGTTACTTTTCTAACAAGCTCTTTCACAGAAACACCAAGTCGGCTAAGACTAAGTAAATAAAATAAAAAAATAAAAAAACTCACTTAACATTAAATAATTGAATAACTACATTTCAACCATTTAATAAAAAAAAAGAGGCATTTTAATAACTATAACAATGAACTTTTGCTCTTACATGAAGAAACATTCAAGATTAAATGTGATAAAACATTTAAAGTTTGATGCTAAAATTCACCTCACTTTGTATCAGGCCTTTAATTAATTAACTCATAAATAAAACAATTAACCTTAAGAATTACATTTGCATAACATGGATTTAAAAAAGGCAAAAAACAAAAACAAAAAAAAAAGTAAAATATACTTTGAATATATCATTTGAAGGAGGTATTTATTTTCCACCTTAGTGTTAACTGATCTCTAGTGTGTAACACCTACTTGTCAGCAAATACAGCAGTGGTTCCCAAACGTTTTAGATTGGCATACCCTCTGAGGCATTTCCACTTAGACTGCAGTCACACCTTTTCCATTAAGACACAATATTTGACCCCTTAAATTGATTTTGAGGTGCATTTTTAACCTTTATAAAAGACCCTAGTAAATGCATGTCATGTTTTGTCAAATTCTGAAAATTCCACTAAATGATTAATATAATTAAGCAATAAATTTATCTAAGTCAAATTTTAATCATTATCAACAAAATCCATCTTTGCACTGGCAGTGGCACAAGCTGCATTTACACAGTATAGGCTAATGCTAGTGCTGTAGCGGCGCGTCGATGATGTCGACGCTTCGACGTCATATTTGAGTCGACACTTTATTTATTTATTTACTTTTTGCAACGTTCCCGGCGGTACAGCTCGCCACACACACGTGGGAGACCGAAACATTGCAGAATGGAGGACGAAGACACCAAGAAGTGAATGTGCTTTCCATTAAATTAATCACACACAGTAAACAAACCCTTAAAAAAACTTTGCAAACTTCGGCTTGTTTACTGTGTGTGATTAATTTAATGGAAAGCACATTCACTTCTTGGTGTCTTCGTCCTCCATTCTGCAATGTTTCGGTCTCCCACGTGTGTGTGGCGAGCTGTACGCGTCGGGTGCGGTGAGACGTACATGCTCGGGCAGATTCGGCTTGAAGTCGTTTATCCTCGGACGCGGCGCGCGCTGTTACAAAAAAAAACCGCGCCATTTTTGCAGCGCGCACCTTCGCGCTCATGCGGACGCGTCGAGTACCGGTAGGCTTTACTCTGATCGGTAAAGGGACACAGACCTCTCCCGAATCATCTCCAGCACTCAGCCTCTGAAGCACCACTAACTCCACCTCCACTTCCCTCGTAAGCTGATATTAGTATTTAAACATTCTCTATGATAACGGTTTTGACAAACACGGTTTTGGCGGTTATAGAGTTCTAATGACGGTATTCAAATACATAACATTAGACGTTAGCCAGCTTATAGTATCATGATTCAGTACACTAGTTCGTAGGCTATTTATTTTAGATACATTATGTTTTTTTTTTATTAATCGAGCAGCAGAAAAATAATCGGTATATTAATCGCGCAATTAGCCGTTAGATTAGTCGACTAACCGATAATATAATCGCCTGACTAATCGTTTAATTAATAATCGTTTACCCCAGCCCTAGCTAATGCTGCCTCAGAGGTGCCCTGAATGCAATTACAATGGCATACTGTTATGAGATATTTTAAATAAAAAAATAATGGTAAAAAAAAAAAAAACTAACAAAGTGATACTTTTAAATAGGGGTCGATCGATTAACCGATCGGTCTTGGCGATTATTGCCGCCGATATTAAGCATTTTTATGGTTATCGGTATCGGCCATTTTCAAAACCGATTTGCCGTAAAAATCATTTTATTTTGAAATGCGCTATATTTGGCTCTAACGAAGCCACATCTGTCGAACTCACTACTCTGTAGACTAGACTAATGTCCCCGCACATCTGATTTGTTGGGAGTCAAGAGTCCGGCCAATCAGCGCGGAAAGCTGAAGGCAATGAAAGTTTTGCACTCTCACACCGAGAGCACTCGCTGACTGACTGGAGCTGCTTCACTGATCACGCATCAGTTGTCTCTCAAAGTTAAGGCAGCAGCAGACTTTGCTGAAGAAGCAATAGATTACTACACTGAAGTTGCAAAATACCTCAATATAATAGAGCCCTGTGATTTTCGCGATGCAGAAAACAGACGAAATCCAGTCATAAAAACGGAATTTACTGTATAAAGCGGAATTTGTCAACTTTTTGATAAATTAATAAAAAGCAGGTCAGTACAAATCAAACTGCAAAAAGACTATTTAAATATGAATCCTGCGTGTCTCTGTGAATGGCGCAGATGCGTGATTTCATTTACCACACACACACACACACACACACACACTGGAGCACGCGTGACGCTTGCGCTGTTTTCAGCCTCAGCCGCTTCATGATATCAGGACATGATTGCATAAACATATACTCCAGAGTCGCTTAGTCACTTCATGAGCTTTTTAATGCTTCAACTGAGAAAAGTTATCGTCATTTCATAAATACACAAACTCAAAGATCTCCACGGCAACCCGTCAAAATAAAAGTTCGGTTTTTCATAGGCTCCAAAAAAATTAATTTTTGTTAAACTGTAAATAAATTGAATAAGTTTGATGATTCCAATTAATTAGATATGCTTTTTGATTACTACAGTTTAATTTAAACGTTAAAATAGAGTCTTTAAGTTTTACAAAATGTTTACAGAATGCTGCTGGGTGCTCCCTGCACTTTTTAAGTTATTATAGGCTAATTATTATTATTAATAACAGTTCTCAGATTTAAATATATCATTTAAAGAAAGTATTTGTCAAAACCCTTTGTTATTCTTAATTTTGACATTAATAAATTTTTACACCAGACATATATCGGTTCAAAATATCGGTTATCGGCCTATTTGATCTGTAATAATCAGTATCGGCATCGGCCCTGAAAATCACATATCGGTCGACCCCTACTTTTAAATTAAACTAAATTTGCATGCAACCTACCAAATGGACGCTTCTTGGAGTCATATATTTGACCTTTTAAAGCACTACAATTTCCCCATTTTTACACTAGATGCTGCATTTTTTTCTGTTAGAAATACGTAAATGTTTGGTGTTAATGTTATTTTAGGGTGGGGTAGAATTAAATGAATGCCAAAACTCAGCATTTTGTTTGCATACCTCGTCACCCCACGTTCCCCCAGGGGTATGTGTACATCAGTTTGGGAACCACTGAAATGGAGCATGTGTCTTATGTAGACCTCAGACTCAAAAACAAATTCCTATTCCCATTTTGGACAACCAAAGGCCTGTGGAATTGGCAGCTCTAACAATGTAAATTCGAAACAGGCAACCAGTTGAAAATGGTTTGGTCACAAACTGGAGTAGAGATACTTTAAGAGAGGATGGGGTCATCCACAGGTCTAATCAAACTGTGCAATCCTCTGTGCTACATCAAGTAAACAAAAGATGCTTCAGGCATGGCTGTGACTTGATTTTTCCACAAAGTTATGTGTGTGAATTTACCAAAACATCTGTTAAGACACTCTGGGGTTCTCACCATTATTGATCATTGATTTTCTATAACTTTGTTCTTGATTACAGGATGTGGGTTTATACATTTATAGATAGGCCTATTACTTGTTATACTTTACAATGCTGCACTATAGAAATGTATCCAAGAAGACCCCCCCCCCCCCCCCCCCAAAAAACATAAATAAATAAATAAACCCTAATAACAAATTCTATTAAATTTATAGGAACTGGTGGATGACATGCTGCCAATGGCCACAACTTCTGTCCAAGGGTTTATTAGAGACAGTTGCATAAGTGAGGGCCACGTTGTTGTGGTAGAGAACAGAGATTAAGAGTGCCATTTAAAGGCATCAAATCACTGTAATTTGTACTCCGTACAAAGGGGCCATATCCGATTGCCTGAAGAAGTACAACTGTGTGGTTGTTGTTTTGAACATTCCACAGCTGGTGCTCAGTTGGCCCTCAAATGACACCTTAGCAGGGCCCCAAAAAGGCTCTACACACTACACTCATAACACACCTAGCTTAGAGATCTTATAAAGGTGCGATCTTACAACAGGGTGCTTGCAATTTTTCCATGCCACTTACAAATATTAGACAAAGACCTTAAATCTAATTTTTATATATATATATATATATATATATATAAAAAATAATAATAACACCAATTTGAAGCAAAAGTACACAATCAGTATGGTGAGGTTTTTCTAAAGACTAGCAGAACTTAAAAGGCTGTCCATGTGTAGAAAAAAAAATTATCTTCTGTAATTGCTAGGGCTGTCCCTGACTCAATTTTTCTGCTCCGCTGCTCAATAAAGCCATAAGCGGACTGGACTAGTTGGGTGTTTATATTATTAATTTAATTACTTAAGGAGTGACATTGGAAAATGGTTTCAGTAACAGGGCTGAGAAAGAATATTATATATAACACAGTGTTTCCTCTAGGATTTTTTCCAACTGTGGTGGCAGGCCCATTTCCCCAGGGGGAGGGGATGTGGCCCATGAGTGATATTTCCATTGGCCACGCCCCCTCACCCCAAGGTGTTTAAACCTCCCCTAAGTATAGAGGGTAGGCTATGCGCATGATGTCACCATCGGCCGGAGTGAATGCGGTCACGCCCACTAAGTGGCAAAAAGACTGAGCGGCAGCATTTGTTTTCAGCGTGAATGCCGTGAAAAACACACACAACACATCTAAAACTGGAAAGAGCTTTGCGATTGACTGTACAACTAGATTTGACCAGAAATCTGAGGTGCTCTATATTTTTACAGACTGCAAAAAGCTACAGAACAGACTATATTCTGCATAATTGGATGTTTTTAAATAAACACTGACAAAAAACTATACAAGTTTTAGGGCTGGACGATATGATGATATACAGTATAACATTAATGTAAGTGATCACTCGGATTTAGACCTATCTGTATTGTATTCATATAAAACGTTTACAGCCAAATTTTCTTAATTTAATTCCCCGGCGTCGAAATCAGGCAGATTTAAATGTCAGGAAACACGATTCCTGGCTGCATGTCAATATCCATGGATCACTGGATCTTTGATAAGTTGTAAGGAACACTATATCGAGTCCAACTTTTAGTTTAAACTGATAATAGTTTGTTTTACTCGCGTTTTCGCAGTTTCCCCTATTAACTCCAGCCACGCAGCAGCTCTTTTGCCACTCAGTCCGGCTGAGGGGGGCGTGTTCCGGCGGGAAAGTGACGTTAATGCATATTATAACATGAAAGGCTCCAATAAGAGCAGCAAAGCAATTATGCGCATCCCGTGCGCAGAAGGATGCACTTGAAGCAACGCGAAGTCACAGCGCGCAGCGCTTCGCATTGAAAAGTTAAAAGCACAAAGCGAAGAGATTATATCTATCTATGCTTAGTGTATTCTATCTATGCAACAGTTTACTGAGCCTTTTTTTTACAGTTTTAAATTTCAGTTACAGTGCGCATGAAGAACAATTCATAATGCTCTGTAGGCTACTCCTGTGCTGTAGCCTAATCTAACAGACACCCGGGAGAAAGGAATAACGTTATGATTTAGAAAGCGCAATAAACTCCAGCAAGATAAAGTCATTTTATGGAAACTATAGTCCTTTATCTACAAAAAAAGTATAATAATGGGAACATTGATCTTGAAGAGAGTGTCGTCGTGTAACTGTCGTTACCGAACGCGACGCGCTGTTTGAATGCTGAATGGAGAATGACTGAGGAGAGATAAGTTTTTCCATTAACTTTAACTTAACGACTTACATATGAATTTTTACCGCACATTATGCTATTGAAAGAGGTTAGAAGTCTTGGAATATAGTGCGGAAACTTTATTGTGCTTTACAATGTTGTTTATGCTTAAACAAATAACAAATATCGGACCTCACTGAGAAGCTGCAGCCGTGGCGGGATGATTTTAGGTGTGGCGGCCCGCCACGGCGGAATGAATGTAGCGGAAACACTGTAACATTGCAGTGTTTCCCACCGTATACTATTTTGTGAAACTGTGGTGGATGGACCTCGGCTCCTCTAGGGGGGTTGGGGGGCATGCACATTTTAAGTTCATTCAAGTTGAGCATCCATAGGAATTAATTGAAAACGCTCGCTCTGCGCCAGTGGACTAGGGGTCGACCCATATGTGATTTTCAGGGCCGATGCCGTTACCGATTATTACAGATCAAATAGACCGATAACCGATATATATATATATATATATATATATGATAGCCTATGTCTGGTGTAAAACTGTAAATTAATGTAAAAATTAAGAATAACAAAGGGTTTTGACAAATACTTTCTTTAAATGATTTAAACATATGTTTGAATCTGAGAACTGTTATTAATAATAATAATAATAATAAAAACTTGTAAAAAGTGCAGGGAGCACCCAGCAGCATTCTGTAAACATTTTGTAAAACTTAAAGACTATTTTAATGTTTAAATACAATTTTAGTAATCAAAAACCATTTCTAATTAATTAAAATCAAACTTACGCAATTTATTTACAGTTGAACAAAAATTAAATTTTTAGGGCCTTGTGAAAAACCGAACTTTTATTTTGACGGGTTGCCGTGGAGATCTTTGAGTTTCTGTGTATTTATGAAATGACGATAACTTTTCTCAGTTGAAGCATTAAAAAGCTCATGAAGTGACTAAGCGACTCTGGAGTATATGTTTATGCAATCATGTCCTCATATAATGATGCGGCTGAGGCTGAAAACAGCGCAAGCGTCACGCGTGCTCCAGTGTGTGTGTGTGTGAGGTAAATGAAATCACGCGTCTGCACCATTCATTTAGAGACACGACGCAGGATTCATATTTAAATAGTCTTTTTGCGGTTTGATTTGTACTGACCTGCTTTTTACTAATTTATCAAAAAGTTGACAAATTCCGTGATATTCCGCTTTATACAGTAAATTCCGTTTTTATGACTGGATTTCGTCTGTTTTCTGCATCGCGGAAATCACAGGGCTCTATTATATTGAGGTATTTTGCAACTTCAGTGTAGTAATCTATTACTTCTTCAGCAAAGTCTGCTGCTGCCTTAACTTTGAGAGACAACTGATGCGTGATCAGTGAAGCAGCTCCAGTCAGTCAGCGAGTGCTCTCGGTGTGAGAGTGCAAAACTTTCAGTGCCTTCAGCTTTCCGCGCTGATTGGCCGAACTCGTGACTCCCAACAAATCAGATGTGCGGGGACATTAGTCTAGTCTACAGAGTGGTGAGTTCGACAGATGTGGCTTCGTTAGAGCCAAATATAGCGCATTTCAAATTAAAATAATTTTATCGGCAAATCGGTTTTGAAAATGGCCGATACCGATAATCATAAAAATGCTTAATATCGGCGCCGATAATCGGTCGACCCCTACAGTGGACACGCACCGTAAGCTATTTAACTCTTTCCCTGCCATTGACGAGTTATTGTCTCTTTTATGAGAAAACGCTTCCCTGCCATTGACGAGATTTTACAGCTCTCTGTGTTATCTCTGTTATAAAGTAGGGGGCGCTATTACTGATCTCCTGAATGAGTACAGCATCTCCAGATCAAAACACAGGCAAAGAAGCAGCAGAAAGGATCTACATGAAATGTCATGGTGCTCAAAACTACACAACAGGATTTCTTGTCAGCTGTCGACATCTTGTCTTAACAACGCTCATACTAGAAAACGAAATGCCGATGGTGCACAAACTACAAGATATTTGGCCAAGTGGCAACCCCGAACAAGTCAAAAAAGATGACAAAAAAAAGAAAATTGGTCCCTGGCTAACCATGTCTGTTCGTAGATCGACTGGTAAAGATTGTATTTCAAAGATGGCTCCTGTCTGTATACGCGAAGTTGACTGTATGTATAAAATATGTTCTTATTAAACTGTCTGGACACTGACAAAGTTCTCAATGCTTCGGTTTGAAGGTAGGGACCCTCATTATGCTACCGTGTTAGTGTGGGGCTATTTTGAGCCTTGTTAGTGGTATTAACAAGCGATTTTTATTTGTCATTACTCTATGCCCAATATACTAGCGTTATACTAGCTTTATAGGCTAAACTGTTTTTAGAGATAAAACTATTTACATTCGATAATCATGAAAACAAATCTCAGATAACGGTTGACTAGGTAACAATGTGTAATTAGACCAAAGGTTCATTTTGCGCCGGAGTTCTCCTTTAAGGTGCATGATATCATTAGAGCAGTTTACCATATCGTCTCATCGTTCGCACTACAAGATCACGTGGCGATAATATCAAACAGGTTAGAACTGCTCAAGACATGCTCGACTCGTATTTGATGAGCACCGATTTGGCCACGATTCAAGGGTTTTGTCACAGACCTTGGATATCTCGCTGCGACAGCAAAATCCAGCCAAAAGTTGTGTAGTGTGAGCCTGCCTTAAGCCTACTCTCGTCGACTAACATTTAGTCAACTATTAGTGGGCAGCCCTAGTAATTATTAACTCGAGTCATTCCATCTGTACTTTCTTCTTTGGAACAAAAGATGTTATGAACAATTAACAATAGAGGTCGACCGATTCATCGGTTTTGCCGATCAATCGGCACCGATAGTTGTTTGGTGGAACTATCGTTATCGGCAAAAATCCACACCGATAGTTTTTCCGGGTTGCGTCCGTTGCTGGAGCGGCTGAGAAGTGCGCGCGGTCATTACACAGCACGAGAGCGCTCAGAACAGAAGAGACTGCTGGTATTATACAGAGTGAGAGCGGCCTCTAGAGGACAAATAACAAACTATCACTGGTTGAGTTGTTTACGTTAACACGTGAGGCAGCGCGCAGCACAGAGAGAACACGCAGCAAGAGCGCTGACATTTAAAACACCAACAGCGAAACGGTATGAATACATAACACTAAAGTACATATTGCCATATCATTACAAAGTAATTAATTTGTTGACTAGATGCTGCATCAGCAGAGAAAGAACAGTAGTTTGCCGTCGAGGCTGTGAGGACTCTAACATTACCTCAGTCAACCGTTAATGCAATGTGACAAAAACACACGCTGACCTGACCCAAATGTTTTATGGCGCAATTGTTACCATCTATTTGCATTATTTTTATCCGGCTGATCACTTTTATGCATTCATTAGCCGACGAAGTTGCATATTTAAAACTAGTGACGTGATTGCTTTCTCAACATTGATATGTTCATGCAGCCAGAAACGTAAACTAATCAGAAACGCGTTCGATTTAAGATCTTTTTAATCACTACAATAGATCTTGTTATTTTGATTAGATAATCATCAAGTGTTCTAAAATATAGAAGCAAATAAAGTGAGAGGCTATAGGCTATATTACGTATACATAATACAGGTCTTTATTACATTTTAATGGCCATCTTTAAGCACGACTCTTTGGAATCATATGAAATGGTAACACTTTACAATAACATTCCATTTTTAGCATTAACTAAGGTCAGTGGCGGCTCCGGACAATTTTGATTGGGGGGGCAATGGGGGGTCCTGGTCCTTTCAAGGGGGGTCTCATGAAAACCAACAAAAAATACAGTGGACACGGCTAATAACTTCATATTACTGCTACTTAACAACAAAAACAACACAGCATATCAACTACTTTGTTTTTAATTAATTAATCAATTTCATTTTGCAAACAATATGCTTGAATTTTAATTGCCATTGCCACACCCATGACAGAAAACATATTTACAAAATAGTATCTATATTGTCATGCTCTCACTACCTTTTGATTGCCCTACTTCTGTCCAGTCTCCTCCTGTCTTCTTCTCTGCCATTTGCCATCACAGGAATAAATTACATTTTTTAAATACATTAAAATATAATTATTTTAAATTCCGTTATAATATTTTATAATATTACAGTTTTTATCAAATAAATGCATCCTTGGTGATCCATGAGAGACTTTCAAAAACATAAAAAAATATTACATACCCCAAACTTTTGAACGGTAATGTACCTACTACCTAACAGTGTTTAATATGTGTCATAAAACAGATCATCTCTCATTCCTTTTTTCAAGCGTCTCTCTGTCTAATTGATGTCTCAGCCATTACGTCAATTTTGTCTTGTGCCTGCTGAAGTTGTAGCTGTAATTACAGAATTGTCTTGAATCAGGATTGAAATAGGCTACTTATTGATAGCCTACTCCCAAAAAATATGTAAAATAAGTCTTTGGTGTCCCCAGAGTGTGTATATGGGCTACGTAGCCGGTACCCCACAGATAATTTTATATAGCATGTTAAAATTTACACTTTTTGAGGAGACTGGAATATGAGTGACCACCAGATCCATGCACACAGTGAAAAAAATTACGACAGGCAAAACAAAAAGCCGCGTCTTTTTTGACACAGAATAGCCTATTCAAGCCACTGACTGTTTGAATCACGAGCAACTAAAACCCCTGGATGCTAGCTGCCCCTGCGATCCAAAAGAACGACGCGGGTATGATTTTAGTTGAGGCTGTCTTGGTTTTTCGGCTGGGCCATGGCTTAAATCCCCCGTTAAATCCACTCAGCCGCCAGGATTCCCACCATCCGTGCCCGCTGTATCGTAGCAGCTCTTGCGGGCTCGCGGGAGCGCCTTGAACGCAATTACTCAAGCCGCAGCGACGTTCATGGGGCGTCGCAGTGATTCTATGTTTATATTTTTTATATGTCGAATAAATTATTAATTACTATTGTTCTGCGTAGTTTGAAGAGAAACATGTTTAAATATTTATATATTTTTTAATCAGGAAGGGAGTGGGGGGTCAAATGGGGGGTCAAAGCGTTTTTTGGGAGGGTCTTGAGACCCCCCAAGACCCCCCCTGGCGCCGCCACTGACTAAGGTTAATACAAGTTGTAGAAGAATTATTCATTGTTATGGTAGTTTGTTCATTTCAACATTTACTAATGCATTTGAAATGGAGTTTTAATTCTTATTTTATCTTTTATTACCTTAGTTAATGTACTATGAATGAACTAACATGAATGATAAAGGTACAATTGTGTTGCTCATATTAATACATTCAGTAAAAAGGTATATTGCATTATGCATATAGTTCATGAAAGCTAGTTAATACATCCTTGTTTACAAATGGGACTTGCAAAGTGTTACCTATGAAATGTATGTATGTTTCTAGGTTATAGCTAACGAAACCTGTAATATTTTATTGTTTAAATTATTTTCTGTTTAAAGTTTTAATATATTCATATTTATTTAATTGAGCACATTTCAGTCCAGCACTGTTTTATTGTGAGTATGATGTTTGTTTTTAATCCAGTATCCATAAAAAAAATATCGGTTGAATTATCGGTTATCGGCATGTGTGGTCAAACCTAGATATCGGTATCGGTAAAATCCACTATCGGTCGACCTCTAATTAACAACATTGGCCCACACCGACTTTCATCATATTGACATCAACTTAAAAAAAAAAAAAAAAAAAAAAAATCTTCCGTGTCCCAAGTCCCATATATCTTTGGAATGACATGAATGGGAGAACTATACCTTTAAGTTGTTAAAAGACTGGGAGACCCTCAGCAATACCTCAAACCTAACCCTGACCTCCTCTTCAGTCAAGCAACTCCCCACAGAGAAACCATTACCACGTCAGACATTAACTTCAAGAGAGAGAACAGAGTGGCTTTGTGGAGACATCTGAGAAAGAAGTTATCGTTCCAATCCAGATTCCTTCAGCTCTGGTGGAAGGACAGGAGGCTGCTACTTCAAAACAACATCTCAGTTTCAAAGACACTGAAAGCAATTTGAAGCAGCCACACTTACCTGTCCCTTGGAAATTAATTGATAAAATAATAGCCACAAACATGCATTCGGTGTAAAATGAATTTCTCCCATGCTTGTCTTTTTAAGTTTCAAAATAAATCACATCACTTCCCCTATACCAAAAGAAATTCACAGAACACAAGCTTATAAAGCAATGTGGCAGGATGATGGGTAACTTTGGCTTTTAAAACGTGGCTTTTAGTGTAATATCTGTAATATTCTTGATCAAATAAACAAAGTTGTTTAAAAACAAACGCTTTAACTGTCATTATATGATATGGTTAGCAGAGAAGTATATCATT
Organism: Tiaroga cobitis; assembly: GCA_030578255.1. Lineage (NCBI taxonomy): Eukaryota > Metazoa > Chordata > Actinopteri > Cypriniformes > Leuciscidae > Tiaroga > Tiaroga cobitis. The sequence goes on from CM060599.1 coordinate 47,959,712, forward strand.
AAAGGCCAGTGTAAACCTATGCTCATAAAAATATCGGTCCATAAACGGTTTGACGTTACTAAGCATTTCCAATATTTAGTTTTTTTCAATAAGTAATTGAATCTTTAATATCAACAAATGAGTAGCCTAGATTTAAATAAATCGCACCTACAACATAAAAGTAGGCTAACTTATTAAACAATTAGTATACATTAAAAATTACATCATAAAATGCATTAAAACTTTAAACCATTCACGTAAAAAAAATTTTTTTTAACAAACTTGTGATCATGTCGAACGCAAATACATTTGCATGAAAATAATATAGGCTAATGATAGTCTTTAAAGTTTTTAGTTTAATTTATGATGCCATCAAAAAGTAGTAACTTTAGGCTAAGTTACAACAACTAGGCTAGCCTATGGGTTACAACCATTTCAGTATCGGTTAAGGGACAAGAGATCCAAGATGCAAAATAATCTGTATTTTGTCTTTTATTTGATAAAAATCGACCGATAAGACAAAATTACATAAGCATATTTTAAGGATTCTAAATTGTTCGATAAATATCTGTCTCATCCAACGCAACGTGTCGATGTGAACGCGCGCGAATGGTGGCGCGCTTTACCTGAGGCGAATCTTTTGCTCCTCTCTAAATAAAATCCAACATCCCTGAAAAACAGCGTGGCGGTTCAACGCCACTTAAGTTACAGAAGACCATGATGACGACTTAATATCGACCATAGAGACGTTTCATCGTACAGTTACGAAAGGTCGGTTTGTTATCCATCCACATTTCCATGAAAAATCCCATTCCAGCTGTCTTTAAGTTTACTATTGTTCTCCGCCTGAGGCAAGAAAGACGCGACAGTTCCTTATAAAACAACAGGCACTAGTTAACCACTAATTGTCTTGTTATTTGAAAAATATACGTATAAACATCTCACAACGCAACCGATAAATCAGATAACTAGCTATTTTGCAGTGTGTGAGCAAGATGTCACCAAAAATCCGTTGGCCGAGTCACTGTCGAAAAGCGGGAGAGAAAAAAAAACATACCTCGTTTAGTAGATTTCCACACTTTTCCTCAGCTACGTCCTTCGAAAGAGTTTGTACGAGACCATGAAATATCACCACATCTCAGCTATCTTTGACGGTAAAAGCCACACTCTTTTTTTAACCCATTCGGAGTATGGCTGGATGTGAGTCCTCCCCTCACGCCGTCGGGGTTCATATAGCGTGAGTAGGACAAAGACTCCCGAAAATGCTTTGCTCCCGCCTTCGTCTCCGCACCCCACCCCCTTTCAGGATTGAGTATGAAATATGTCTGATCATGCTTTCACCGATTTTTTTTTTTTAAATATATATCTCATACCCACTATCACATCTTGATTTGCATCCCATCACATATTTTGGATAAATGTAAAAAATAAATAAATAAAATTAACAAATTCCACTTAGCACATTACTGCGGAGCCCCTAACTGGACATGGTGAAGAAAAAAAATATGAGATGGAGGAAAGAATATTTGGCTGCATCTGAAATCGCATACTTCCCAAGTTGGGAATTTATTATACCAGGTATAATAAAAGAGTAGGCAAAAAATCCCCAGATGACCTAATTCTTCCGGCGAGATTCTGAGGTGTGCATAAAATGGACACTTTACTATCCCATGAGGCCAAGGGAGAGGATTTATGAATGGCAGTGAAGCAATGTAACTAATGCTGGTTGGTCACATGATAATGACAACATGGCGAATGTATGGCCAGATTACATTCATACTATAGCCTACACACTCTTACTATATAGGAGTGTAGAATAGTATACTTTTTTAACGGTCATGAAGTATTTACTTATAAGTACCTACTCAAGCGATTTCGGACACAGAGTCTGTCGATGCTTTTGTGTTCTCTCGCAAATGTTTTGCGTTCCCCCGAGAAACTTTACATTCCCTTGCAAAAACTTTGCGTTTGCTCGGAAATAGCTCAAAAGCGTTGTTTTGCGAGTGAACGGAATGTTTCTCAGGAGAATGCAAAACGTTTCGCGAGTGAACGCAAAGTTTCTCGGTGGAGCGCAAAGGTTTTCCAAGCGAACCTAAAGTTTCTCAGGGGAACGCAAAACATTTGCGAGAGAACATAACCCCTTTAAGTGGCAACATTTGCCAACATTGATTTTTTTTAAAAAAAATTCAGTTTCTGGTTCATGAGGAAATTTTTGTCTAACCATATAAAGTCATATCCATGAATCGATACTGAGGTATTGATACTTTCATCAATTAATTAAAGGTGCTCTAAGCGATGCTGGGTGACGTCACTTCTTGTTGACGTTCAAAGTATTGTCAAACAAAACAGAGGATAGCTAGACCTTCCCTCCTCCTCATCCCGTCCCCTCCCCCTGTAGTTTTACTAATACTTCTTTCAAGGTGTAATGTCGCCAAGTGAGATAAATGCTTTCATATAATGCAAAAAAAAAAACACCAGAAAAACACGATAAAACGTTTCGCCACCTGAGGTTATAACTTTAGCTCCCATACCAGGACGCAATAATAGCAAGATAACGTTAGCTTCAAATTTAGTCAAAGTTGTCAATAGGCTATGAATGAACATTCAATTTCATAATAAATAGTTGGTGAAAACAATCATTCACACAAACTGTCGCCCTACTGTGAGTTTGCTTGATTATTTACAATAGAGATCGATCTAGCTGCTAGAAACCTATATGTTGTATTCACCAAAGTTAGCGCTGACTGCATTGTTCTAGCTAATTATATCATTGTGTTTGTTAGGTGAACATGAAAGTCCATTTAGAAAAACCAAACTGGATTTACCCACCTGTCCAGTAAAAACAGAGCTAACGTTATCTGAATGTCGGATTGGAAGCCCTTCTGCCGGCGGAGTTCTCACCACCTTTCAAAGGCTTTTCCAATGTAAATTCGGGCATGCGTTCCTTCTCCTTTTCCCTCTTCTTTGTATTTTTGCAATCTGTTCATCAGAACGTCGTCTCTTTGGTCGTGTGTCGGCCATATCAAACTTAAAGAGTTAAAATTATAACTTCCCTCTTCATGCTTCTCTCCTCCACACCCCCCATGTACGCTCACTAACCCCACCTCCCAGACTGGAACACTGTTTGTTTTGTTTCGTGGAGTGGGTTGACCCCAGTTTGTTTTTGTTGCTGTTTGTGGAGCCTGGGCTGTCTACAGAGACCGCATTTTTTTACAGTGTGTTCAGGGGACAGGCAGCTAGCGGATTGTGAGGAAATGTTTGCTGTATGTGACAAAAAATGTTTTGGCCTAAAAAACGCGTGACATCGCGTAGAGCACCTTTAATTTCATTAATTAATTAATTATTAATGTTGTAAGATTGATCCATATGCCAATATCAGTTCTAAGTGTTCTGTTTTTTAAACTAACTATTTTATTAGCCTATTTATTTAGCATGTAAATGGATGTATATCATAAAACTTGAAGTGACAAAACTTGACTTTTACGAGGTGGCAGTTTTGTATGAATTTGTGCGATTTGATTAGTACGATTTTTAAACGAAAAAAAGAAGCGTCACAGCAAATGATTTTATTAATAGCACAACGTTTCGACCATCAGGTCTTCATCAGGCAGGCACACATTGTGAAAATAAGCTATTAAGAATATAAAGCTTAATATATATAAGGCCTGAAACGAGACTTCAAGAGATTTCCACGACGCGCACGCGCGAGAACTTCACTGAAGTAGTTGAGGTAGATCGCAATTCTCGCGCATGCGTCGTGGAAATCTCTTGAAGTCTCGTTTCAGGCCTACAAGGAAGAAAAGGAATAGTCGAATAAAGTCGTTATTTTTGTCGTTGTTTTTTTCGCACAAAAAGTATTCTCGTCGCTTGATAAACTTATAGTTGAACCACTGTTGTGACATGGAATATTTAAACATTTTCTTCATTGACTTTCTGGGCCGTCAGGATTCATTCCCTTAGGGAGCCTATGGAGGAGTGATCCAGCTGTCACATTTAATCAAAAATATCTTCATTTGTGTTCCGAAGACGAACGAAGGTCTTACGGGGTTGGTACAGCATGGGGGTGAGTAATTACTGACTTAATTTTCATTTTTGGGTGAACAAACCCTTTAAGGAACTATCTTGATTAAAATGTTTACATGACTTGGGCAAATATCTTTTTTGTGTTCCATAGAAAAAAGGAAGTCAAACAGGTTTGCAATTATGTAAGGGTGAGCTAATGAATATAACATTTTTATTTTGGGGTGAACTATCCCATCAATCGCAGTACTGTCTTAATCACATTACAAGGGCGTATTTCAACATAGCAGGCGTTGTACAGGATTCCATTTTGGTGACTATATTTTACAGGTCCTAACTGTGTCAGTGTTTAAAAATGAGTAATTGAAAAACTCAAATTGTTTGAAAAATTTTCCGTTGCATGCTACGTTTATTTCAATGAGCCATTGTTAATGTGGTTTTTTTTTCAACGATATTGCATGCAGTTTTTCATGTATTGTCATTCTTCCTTTTTCCTCTTAAGTTTTACTGGATTTAATTTTAGATTTTTGCTTCCTTCTTCACTTTGGCCCAGACAATGAACAAAACTGAAAATATAGATCTGGACGATAAATCACGCCTGTTTCAATATGATATTTTTTCCGTCAGTTTGTCATGAGAAATGATTATGGAACAACTTACTCATCCCACTATTCATTTTCTCAATTCATGTTATGTACAAGGAAGAAATTTACTGTCAATCCTTACAAACAATTTGGATTGGGAATGGACTATATGGACTAAAGTCCCATTCTAAGAACTATTTAAACCATTTGTTACATTTATTTAATACATTTTATTGAAACCCTGTTTACAGAAAGGAAGGAGGGAAATAAATATCTTTAAAAGCATTGCCTGAATGTAACGTGTCATTGTATGTAACCAACAGCTTTCCCTTTTCCTGCCGAGGATGGTGCTCGGAAGTTGTTGTTATTGAAGATCTTTCCTCCATTGCGTTTTCCACAGGATGAGGCTTTAAGGGGGGCTTCCCTGTCTGAGTATGTTTTTAACAGATCAACACATATTCAATACCTCCAAGTGATTTAAGACTTATAGTTGCCTGTAATCTTCAATTACAACTTTATGTAGAAACAGTGCACCCAACTTTCGAAGACTTTGGATAAACCAGCTGTGGCTTCTGGCAGCATTAACCACCAATCAGATGAACAAATGCAGACAATTTACATTTGTAAGGCAATGTGAGGGATGCTCGTTTAATGCACTATTTTCATCTTTATCTTTGCAGAAAAACTACAGAAATATATTTAAAACACAAAAAAACTCAGACTTCATACTTTTTATCCCAGTGCCATACCAACAGAATGACTGAGACTGGGCTAATGGCTCATCACAAACTAACAACATTCAAGAAATAATTATCCCTAAACAAAATGTCAAGCCTTTTATTGAGCCTTTGTCATAATATTCTCTACGCTATGCATCCGTTTCTGTTAACTATAGACCAGCAGTGATTTTACAGAAGATTCTTTGGCTCAGGGACCTTTTTTCTTTTGCCAGAGCAATTTAGAAATCTATTTCAAACAAGTCTCTTAAAGTGCTGGGTCATAGAAGAATCTGATAGCCTGCCAGTCAGATAAATGCAACTGTCTAATGTGGTTTGTTTCATGGTATTTTTTACTGCTAACCACAACGCTTTTGACAATAAAACAAACTTCCATATTCGAAACATGTGCGGATCTAATCACTTGCATCCTAAAGTGAACCTCCACTGCAGTTTTTCCCAGAGGTTGGTTATTATTTAATAAACACAAATGGCCTAAAACACCTTAAGTTGCAGTCGCCATTCAATGCTAGTAATTAACTAATGCCATAAACATACACACAGTTGTTAGAGCTTCATTTACAGTTCTGCAGGGAAGTGAAATAGGTGCCAACTTCCGTAATGTTTACCACCTGTGTTGTTAAGCCTAATTTGCGCTTTACCAACTACCACTTACTTTACTGTAACATAAAATACTTTTACAGGTCCCTCCGTCTTACACCTGTAATTTTTCTGATTTGAAAATTTCTTATTTTCTTCTTAAAATCAGAATTATGATTTTTTTTTAAGTAATCCACTCCTGAATTAATGAGTGTGTTATATTGTGTTTTTAGTGCTGTTCACTTTGACATTGTGATTGTAATTGAAGTTGCTTTTATTTTTTTCAGTGGAACACAAGGATAAATTTTGAAGAACCCTTTGGGGATCTTCCATTCTGCCACTATCTCGTTTGTGTTTAAATTCAGGTTTATAAAATGCACATGGATTCACCAGGGTCCGGTTGCGGTCATTGATGCAAGATTGCATTGTTTTGAGAGGTGAAGATATATATGAATGCCAACCTAAAAGTTCTATATTGTTTTTCTTTAGAAGGCTTTGAAGTGGATGGGATGAATGGTTTTTAATGTTTTTTTTCTGTCCTTTTTAGAGCTTGACAGGTCAATGAACTGCCCTACCTTGTGTGTTAGATGGAAAAAATAACATGATTTTGGAATGGGGGTGAGTAAATCATTTTATTTTTGAGCAAACTATTCCTTTAACCGAACAAAAGAATGTTAACATACTCATTAAGCTCTAAAACAGATAAGAAGGTTGGCCAAGCAAATGGTATAGTTCCTCTCTGGCAGGGATTTTCAATGTGACTGCTTAGCCATTTGGGGGTTGGGGTACAAACCAGTGGATGGGGGTTGGGCACTTGGGCTGTTTCACCCTTGTGTTAGATGACGGTAGAGGTGGGGGGTGAATCTCCTATTTCAATAAAGGTAAAGGGAGGATAGTGTAGTGAGACAAGTACTTCTCGGATACCAGGTGAAAAAAAAAACAAGACTTGAAACCCCCAACCCCCTAAGTAAAAGCCATAGAAACAGACAGATCTGGTGTCAAACTCCCCCGACATTTTAACAGATGGTTGGAGGTAGAGCCGTTTGGGGGGTGGGTTAAAACAGCAATTTCTCAAAGATCCCCATTAAAAGTTTCCTTCTTGTACAGCTCTTTTCTCAGTTACCTGTAAAAAAAAGGGAGGAACAAACTAGACAGAATTAGTATGAAACAAGTGGGACATTTCAAAACCAGGACATTTGGTAAACAGTAATTTAACAATTTATCTGCACCCAATTTCCCTAAAATACAGAAATTTCGGTAACCATACTATTCACCTGGAAACACCTAACAATACATGGAATCTATCTCTGTCTTCAATTTCCTGAATCTTGTTTGTGATATGGAACAAATCTTATCACTTAGAACAAATTAGTGTTGACAATAATCTTTATTTCCTTCCTTCTTTTAAAGTCCCCCTGTGGTGAAAAGCCAGCTTTTAGTGTTTCAAATCACTGGTGTTTCAAACAAGTCACAAACCTTCAACGTCAATGTGTGATCGTCAACGAGTGGATCTCTGAGCTGGTGCAGGTCGGTGGAGGCGGGGCTCATTTGCATATTCATAGAACCGCGTATACTTAATGACGCAAGGTTGGAGAGTTACATTTAAGCTATTTTAAGGCATGAAGAATATTTTTCAAGGAAAAAAAAATTAAATATGTAATTTTGGTGATCAAAGAAGTTTTTAGGGATAAAATTATTGACTGCAGGGGAACTTTAACACTGCTTTTGAAATTAAGTAATGCTTAAAGGGATAGTTCACCCCAAAATGAAAGTTCTGTAAGTAATTACCCTCAAGTTGTTCCAACCTGGTAAGACTTATGTTCATTTTCGGAACACAAATGAAGATATTTTTGATTAAATCTGAGGCCCAGAAAAGTTAAAGACATCGTTAAAATAGTCCAAGGGACTACAGTGGCTCAACCTTAAGTTTATCAAGCGACAAGAATACTTTTTGTGCGCAAAAAGGGTTGTATGTCACACGCATCACACACATGACCAGCGTCGGCCAATAGTGAGCCTACGTGTGACGTACAACCCAGAAGCGCTGCGCAGTAACACTGCGTGAACTATCTTGGACTATTTTAATGATGTCTTTAACTTTTCTGGGCCGGCAAGTTTCAATCCCTTAGAAGCCTATGGAGGAGGGATCCAGCTCTCAGATTTAATAAAAAATATCTTAATTTGTGTTCCGAAGATGACCGAAAGTCTTACGGGGTGTGAACAACATGAGGGTGAGTAATTACTGACAGAATTTTTGTTTTGGGGTGAATTATCCCTTTAACCCTGCCCAAATTGTACACAACATAGATGTATTGTGGGATAATCCTCTAATAGTCGCTAATAATGTATTTTGGATGTCAAACAGCTTTGTCTAATCTGTAAGTAAATTATGTGAGCACCATTACAAAGTCCTAAAATTGTTAGGGATTCTTCAGTGTCCCGGCCCAGTGTGATTCACATCTCAGTGAAACTTGAACAATCGTTGTGAGATTTGCAATCAAGAGTGGAAGTGTTGCAATGAATTTACTTATATAGAAGACACTTTTATTAAAAGCAACTTACAAATAAGGAACATCACAAACATGTTATTATACAATGGACGACAATATTGTGAATTCCACAAGTTTCAAGAGAAGGCTAGAGAAGTCCAAAAACTTTTTTTTTTCCGTAAAATTAATTAAAAAAACGTATTTGTGGGAAGTGTCTTAGATTGTGGCTGTGCGTTAAGGTTAGAATAACACACATCATATCGAATAATGGTCAGAGATATGATGTATAGGGTGTAATAGTGTATGTTCATAAATTAAAGGGATAGTTCACCCAAATAATAAAAAAATTGCCATTATTTACTCTTCCTTGTGTTTTTCTAAACCTGTAAGACTTTCATGCTTATGTGGAACACAAAAGAAGATATTTTGAAAAAAAATGATCTTTCTTTTTTTATCGTGTAGTGAAAGTCATTGGGATCCAGTATTATTTGAACCCCATCGATCTTCAAAATATCTTTTGTGTTTCACAGCGGGGAAACATCATTCAGGATTGGAACAAATAAAAAGTGACAGAATATTATTTTTTTTGTGAGAATTATCCCTTTAAGTGCCAAGTATACATAAAAATAGCATCAACTTGATAAAAAGTTTTAAGAACCAGACTATATGTAACTCATTTTTTCGTGATGATGTCAGGTTCAGGCTTCTGTCAGTGAGTGGGCAGCGAGGGGCCTCACAGAAGCCTTTAGTTACACCGTGGTTTATAGGTCAGCTTTGCCTGGAGAAAGCACATTCTATGAAAACATTCACACACACAAAGCACCTCTGTTTTAGGAAACAGTCTCAATTTCCAAAGGTATTTGGAATTTCTAGAGAAATGGTTGCATCTTATGGACAACAAGACAACAGTGTAGCGGCACATTATTTGCAGTTTAAAATGATGCATCTCAAAAATACTTGGGCAGAGAAAGAGACTGTGCATGCATGAATGGAAAAGTTGATGACTTCCATCTGGTACACAATGTGCCGAGAGGATGGGTGTGAGTTTTGGGGTTGACTGGTTGCCTTGTCATGTTGTTTAAAATTGAATGTCAACCAATTTTGATACAAGTAGTTGTCTGAAATATTTAAGAGACCCTGATTTTTCACAAAGACTAATGTTATTAAAAAAAACAAAACAATATTATTACAAGATATTTGTTTTGGCCAAGAAGGTATACATAGATGTATTTTTTGTAAAACAAATTGGTCATGTCTAAACTGTGAAAGAAGATGTGTTTTCATGCCAAAGTGCTAGCAACACTGCCTGTGTTGATCTTCTCGACAGTGTTTTACGTAACCAAGTCTAAAGTTAGTATCACAAGTTAGTATCTCATTAGTATCACAAAAGCTGAATGAACCTTGTCCTTGTCCAAGCAGCCATAATGGGGGTAAGCGTGTAATTGGGTTAAAGTATTTACACCTCAGTGCTCATCGTTCACACCTGCTTTGGCAGACAACGGCTCTATTTTATGCTTTCGCAGTTGAAAGGCTGTGCAATCACATACGCATAACAGAAAGCCACATGGTGCAGATGCCACACTTAGCAAACTTGAACTCATGAAAGGACAATGTCAGCACAGCATTCAGTGGCACGACCTGCTTTTGAATACATTAAATATGGAGAAGGAAGGGTTGACGTTTTAACAACGCAACGAATCTTGACAAATGTTGAGGACCCCTGTTCAATTGAAGAGGTCACTTTGGGTTGAGACTTCGCACCTTTTACCCCCACTCCTCAACCAGAGGGTTGAAACTGAAAGCCATGTGGCTCCATAACTTTGCACCATGAAAAGAAATACCTTAGAATTTTAGCACCAGACTGGAACTTGTAACAATAGCCTTTAGAAGCGAATTGCTCTTTTACTTGTGTTGAGGTGGAAGAAGTTTATATCAACGAAATCACACCTACTGTTCATTGATGTTTGATTTTCAAATAATGTCTCAAGTTTGTCTTAAACTATGGGCATTACTCGTATCAATCAACATCATTAACCTTGTAATTTTAAGTGATAAAAGTTAAAGTTCAGTGCTCAGAAACACATACCAATGTTTATTGCTTTCTTACTTTGCATTGTCTGAAATGTGGGTCCCCTCTAAAGCCAATCTGCTGAACTTCCTTTCAAAATTTACGCAATAAAGTTTAATGACCAGTCTGCAAGCATAGATGATTATTGCTCTCCACGGGTCTTCTTCATTTGAACTCCTTTAAGGACTTTCAGCTCCTAAGGCTTAAGTTCCCACTGTCCCAACAAATTCCAGTGGTTGTTAGGTTTTGTTGGATTAGTGTCTTAATTCAACAAAAAGCTGAGGCAGTGTAAACCAGCCTTTAGTCTATACACAGCGATTCCTGTGCGAAAAGGAACACCTACTTTGGGTATGTGCAAAAGTAGGTGTTCCTTTTTACATTCGTTTTTTGTTTTGTTTTGATGAATATACTTTAAATTTAGACAAATTATTCTAAATTTTGAAATATAATTTTTTTTTATCATAATTTAACAAACAAATATCATGTGAAAACGTATTAATTTTGTTAGGCGGCATCTTTTTGCAGTGTAAATATAAGGCTATTTCCTCAAACGCCCCTCACCGTTGCCCAGTTTTTTGTCTTTACAAATATTCTGTTTACAATTTGTGTGAATAGCATTATCATTACTTGCACTTAGTGTAAACAAGATGCTATTTGTTGCGATTTGTACTTTGTGCAAACAGTATCACCACTACATTAGTGTAAATAGTCATACCAAATTTTAATGCTTTAGTTATTCATTGTCCTTGTTTTAGATATGTTCTATTGAGCTGTCACGTAAAGAATGCATTCACAATGTGACTTACACATTCTGGCACATACCTTAGTTCAAGTTTAAATGTAGATTTCTCTAATTTTCATTCGATTAAGTAATGTTTATGTTGTCTATATATTTGGTTAAATTCATATGTGTGTTTAGGTGAGCAAATTAACCTTGTAGAAAAGCGCTTCAGTTTACCGGTGTTCATTCACTGTTCAGTTTCAGATCACACAGCTCAATCGGGTCAAATTCCACACATTTGACTTTGATTGAATTAATTAAAAAATATATTGTTTCTAAATCTTTCTTAGAAAATATTGTTAGTGCATTGTATTGCATTGTTCAAGCCCTTCACTAGTGACTTCTGGTATAATTAATGTTATTTACAAAAGTGCAAATTCTATTTTAAACATTCCATGTTCTATATTATGACTGTATTTCAAATTATGTGTTTTTTTTTTCATTTATTTTTAACTGCTACAGATTACTCTAACAGTCTTCTCCCAGGCATGATGGAACTTTAGCCCAAGTCTGAGAAACAGCTGATCTATTTGCCTTGGCTGTAGCTTACCAAATGCTGAATGTCTCCTCAGCCGTTCAGTGCAAATTAAGATGCTAAAGCAGGGGTTCCCAACCTTTTTTGTGCCAGGGACCAGCATATTCATAAAAAAAAAGGGGTGTTGTTCTGCCGTGGGCGCGATACATGGTCCGTCTCGCATGAGCAGCTCTAGATTCCAGAAGATTTGAACTCATTTACGGGCATCAGTATGCGGGATATTTATAAATAATTTATATCTAGATAGATTAGATAATTCATTCTCAATTTATAGTTTGATTGTATGGTCGGATGCGCGTGACTGGATGATGACCGGTGTCATGGTCATTCTCAAGTGTCGTGTTGCTGTTGTATCAGTCAGATCAGCGTAGCACTCAATAATCGGGACAAGAAAGGTCCCGTACGGGAAAAATAAATTAGGCCCAATAATCGGGACGTCCCGGCTAATTCGGGACAGTTGGCAAACCTAGCCTAGAGCCATGCGTTGGTGTTTCACATTAGTTTAAGCTCACGCAATCAGGTCTGCTGCCCAGAAGAATGGAGCACTTTGCCAGACCACTATTTAGAAGAGCTCAATGAATGTCTGAATGTCCCTGTCTTTGCTGACAGTAGGGGACAACCAGAAATGAGGCCAAATTACTGTAGAGTCTGTATATATGGTCGCTGTTGACCTGAATTATCCATGTGCAACACTTCATGAACTACACTAAACAATTAGTTGCTCATCACTGGTTTAATAGTAATTTGTTTGCCATTCAACAAGCAGAGTAAAATAGTAGCACAATTGCATAATAAGCACAAAAACCACGTCTTCTCAGTAAAAAGAGAGAATTTCAGTGTCTGTTGTTGAGACAACATGGTTAAAGTAAATTACTACTCAGCCATGTTACTCTATGTGGGATAAAGGCCGCACTTGGCTGTCTGATGTGGTGGTTAATGTTCTATGTTTGTATCCCAGAGTTTGCAGAGTTCAATTCCTAGAAGGGGCGATTCATAGCCTTAGACTGGAGTTTGGGTTTCTGCACTGTCGCCTCTGGCTTGCTTAGTTTGGGACACTTAATATTCAACACTATTATTGATCGCTATGAGAACTGAACTGAGCTGCACGATGACATCTTTTGCAGTACTGCTTTATAGATTAATTGAACTAATTTAATAATTGATGATCTTTACAGCGGGACTGAAACAACGCTGAATGACTTCAGCTGAACAACAACCTAAATGCATAATTTTCCTGTTATCACTGCAAAGCTGCGTTGAAACCATCTGAATTTTATCTGAATTGTGCTATATATAAATAAAGGCCGACTGCCTGCACATTGCTAAAAAAAAAATGTCAGAAAATGGCTGAATAAAGCTATCAATTTCTTTCAAAAAACATTCTTACCAAACCTAAACATCTGAATGGTAGTAAAGGATATCTGTATTAAATCAGTTGTCTGAATTATAATCTGTACATATGCCTTTTAGATGGACAGAAATGCAAATTAAAAAGTCTACACACATTTCTGCTATAGATCCTGCAATGTTTGACTTTTGTGCAAACGCTATGACACTGTCTAAACAATTTAGATTGATGGCCAATTCAGATTAAAGTCTACTTCATTGTATAGGATGGTGTTTAAATTTTAATCAGCACAAACACAGCTACTAAGCTGACAAGATGATGCAAAACTGCAATTGCTCATGGGAAACAGCAAATGCTAGACAATAAATGCTTGCTTCATTGGTTTCAAGGGCTGGTGATGAATAAATGGTGTTGAATTCAAGGGGCTCATGTTCACTTTATCATGGATCTGAAGTTACCACGAGTGACAATGCAGCTGTAATAAAGGCTTTGTTATGTAGGGACATAGTGGCATAGGTGAGCTAAAATTCCCTGAAGCACTTCATCTGAGCACTGGTAAATAAAGATGTAAAATCCACATCCACTGACCTTGCCAGTGAAATATTACCAACACATAACACAATGCTCTTGACTGAAAACCCACCCTCGCCTTTCTTTTTCTTTGCTGTGTTCCAGGTCACTGAAACTGAAACGAAGACTTGTACAAAAGTTTCAAGAAATAATCTACCCCCAAAATGAAAATTTTGTCATCATCTATTCATCTTCATGTTGCTCTTAACCTGTATGTTTTCTTCTATGGAACATAAAAGGTATTTTAATGACAATTTTTTTATTATAATAAAAGTGAAATGGGGCTGTCAAGCTTAAAAAAGGATGCAACAACAGTACACATTAAAATTTGTCCATAGTCTTCCAAGTCTTCAGAAGTCATACTATAAATTTGTGACAAACAGACATTATTCACTGATAATATTCCGCTTTTTCCTTTTTCTGATAACTGCTGTTACCAGATCATTAAGTTTGTGAGTTCAATTTAAGAGCCAAATCAATTTGATTCATAAACTGCTACCTGATAGCGGCAGGTGGATATGCAGATTTTCCTTCCAAATATTTCATTTTGTGTTCCACAGAAAATACAGCAGAATACGATGTGGAAAGCTATGAGGGACAGTAAATTATCAAACTATTTCTTTTATGTTGAGGTAAAAGGCAATGAAATGAGCAACGAAAACAAGATCTTCTGCCCGCAAGGTTCGTCCATATTACATTTATATATATATTTTTTTTTTTTTTTGAAGATGAGAATACTATTTTCAAAAGGATTTTCTCTGCTGGCTGAAGACACAAGGGAGAACACAGATAAAGAGATTGTAGTCAACCCTAGCCAAGCCGATTCTTTCTTAATGAAAACAGATATGTCCTGGAGTCCAGGAAGGGGAGTAAAATAATAAAAAGTGATTCCCTGAAGAGCCTCTCGTGAGAAGTGCATCGTGGGTGATATTATTCTAACCAGGTATGCTTACATCAAGGTCTACTTTCACAGGAGGAAACTGAAGCTGGACCAGAGGAAAGCAGCCGAGCGTGAGAGAGGGAAAAGTATGTAGCAGGCATAACTGATCCAATTTAATTTCCTTTTAAGATATACCATTTCAAGCTCACTGGTGCCAAATAGTAAGCCCAGATCCTCAAAATACCTCAAAACCACCTCAAATGGTTCTTAACAAATCCTGGTCCCAAATAAAGTTGTGAATTTATTTAATACAAGAAGGATTGACCTCATTTAGAGTTTTCTAGCATTTGGTATTTACTGCAAAATGTATCGAACATGCAGATCCAACCACTGTCGACTTTACTATCAAGGATTTTTTATAGCCTCCAAGACCTTTATTTGTCAGCTGACTTGTTTATCACGTTTAGGGTGTGTAGCAACTCTTTCTTCGCTTTGTATAGGAACGGAATACAAAAGCACAAACCTGTGAAAGAAAAGAAAATAGAAATTCATTCTCATCAGTCAAGATACCAATTTGAACATTTTTTTATCGAGATTTACTGTTAAAGTCAGCATGAATTTCCATTTGCAACTACTTCCTTAATGTGATGCATTTTCCATTATTCATTAAGAAATGTTTGGATTGTGAAAAGTGGGCATTACAAACCAAAATTAAGTCATAGTGAGTTTGCTAAAACTATCCCTATGTATCATCCAATAGTCTGTGTGACCTAAGTGACGTCAGCAGAAATTTCAGAGGAAGAGACTACATTTTCATTACAAACTATGAAGCCATAATGTGGACCAATGAATTGTTCAAAATAAACCAGAGATGTGCATTAAGGGAATATATTGGTCTATTTTGAGTTCATGATGACTTTAAATTTTTATTTAACTGAAACACCATTTTCAGCCAAATGGCTTACTTCTATCATAGTAAACTGTGGGGAATGTACTAAAAGAAATATATTCCTCATTCAGGGAAAAACCACAGACTAATTTACGGCCTCAATTTGATACCGTAGTTTTACATTGTTTTAATTTATTATGAATTTTATTACTCAATGATAAATAGATTTTTATTTTGGCTTGTAGAAACCCTCTGCAAACAAACCCTTCAGAATGACTTACTGAAAAGAATTGGATCTTTTTTAGTTGTTGGCAGTGAAGTTATCCAGCACTGCCATTGTTGGATTTATCCCATTTGACTACAGCTGTTTGACTGACACTAAAAGCCATGGGAGGACGAGCTAAATAGGTTAAACACATGAATCTCTGCTTGTGTGCTAATCCTCCATGCCCTGCACCACAGCAAAATATTCCTTCCTAGTTCCTTATCAGCCGAGGCATTTTCCTGAAATCAGACCAAAAAAAGAAATAACACTTCCCTTTGGCCCTGAAACTTTTGCACCAGTCAGGCAACATCTGCAAAGGATCACACAAATCAGACAAACAGTTTTGTCACTCTCCTAATAGATAAATATCGTAACAGCTGCACTTTAACACCACTAGCATTCTGAAAATGCCACTCATGAATGCATGCTAAATTGTTTTGGGCAGAATGGTCATACTTAGACTAGAGTAAATGTATGCTGGCAGGGTTGTGCACCATTCATAATTGATTTCTTTTTTTCAAAAAAACTGAAACTGAATCCATTTCAAAAGCAACTATAGCAAAGTGAAAAGTTTGATGGTTTATAGGCGATAGATAGATAGATAGATCTCTCAGTCTCCTGCACGAGCCTGTCAATAGAGCATTTTTTGAAAAGGACTGCTCACCTCCATTCCAGATGATATGGAAGCTTGCGACTTTTTATCTCACAATTGCGAGTTTACATCTCGCAATTCTGACTGTATTTCTCAGAATTGCGAGATATAAAATCACAATTGCGTGTAATAAAGTCAGAATTCTGACTTTTTTCTCGCAATTGCGACTTTATATCTCGCAATTCTGACTTTATAACACGCAATTGCAAGTTTATTTTCTTTACTGACTTTTTTCCCCTTAGAATTGGACTTAGCAACTATATCTCACAATTCTGAAAAGATGTCAGAATCGCAAGATGTAAACTCGCAATTGCATGTTATAAAGTCAGAATTCTGAGTCAGAAGTCAGAGTTATAAAGTCCAATTCTAAGGGAAAAGAAACTTCTGAGAAACTTTTTTTCTCAGAATTGCGAGTTTATATTTCACAATTCTGAATTTTTAACACGCAATTGCGTTATATCATGCAGTTCGGACTTTATAACGCACAATGTGACTTTATATCACACAATTCTGACTTTAACTCGCAATTGCAACTTTATATCACGCAATTCTGAAAAAGTCCCATAAAAAGTCATAATTGCGAGATTACCTTTTTTATTTTTCATTCTGTGGCGGAAATAAGCTTCCATAAGGTGATGCTCTGTTGTAGTGAATTCAAAGTATTCAGTTAACAGTTTCATTGGTTTACTGGGAATCACTGGTTTTGCTCTTCAATGCAAATGAACCTACTCTATGGCTACTTAAAATATTTTAGGTCTCAATTTCTTTTAGAAAGAAAAACAGCACATTCAAGAGTGTTTACCGGTGACTGGCAACCTCAATCTCCTTTTTAGAGGAACGTGGTCTGGAAGTTGTTCATGGACATGCAGGTTTTGATGGACTCTTACGTAAGCACTGTTACATCTTGGCTTCTTGTTATGCAGTTGAGTAAGAATCTATTCCTCATGTTGTCAGATGTGTCCACTTTGATTCAAAGAGAGACAAAACAGAAAAGTACATACAGCAGCATTACAAGTAGAAACATTAAAAGTGCAACAGACAGCAGATAAGCAATGGTTTGAAAACATAAGACATTAAGATAAAAGTAAGTTGTAACAAACATGTCTCCCGTCATTCATGTTTGGATTATAGTATTTGGCTTCTTGTTTGAATTACCCTTGTGATTGTATGTTTTTGGAATAAAGACTGCTTGCTAAGATCCTCACGTCTCATTGTCCCCAACCCCGTGACAGAACGACCGCCCACAAAAGCATATAGCAGCTCTAGATCAAGCAGCGGTTTCTCTTTTTAGTCTTCATTCTAGGCGACCATGCCATAGAGGATTTTGTGAAGGATTTTTGATTTCTGATATGGCGATCAGGTTGAGTCCAGTGATCTTAAGTCCAGTGGTCTCAGCGCTGCCAAGTCCAGTGGTCTCAGCTCCACCAAGTCCGGTGGTCTCAGTGCAGCCGAGTCAGGTGGTCCCAGAGTTAATACCACTGTCCTCTGCGCTGCATGTGATGGCTACCGCCATCTTGTGTGTTTGGGCCGCACACACTTCTACAGCTCCTCCCAAGGTGGTGACGACAGCTACTGCTCCTAGCGTTTAAGGTCCTCCTAAGGTGGCGGCGTCCGCTTGTGAACTCTCTGTTTTACCTGTGCTCCCTTTTATCTCTGTCACGGCCAAGGAGGCCGGACATGAACTTTCTCTCTGGCCTGTCGTGGCCAAGGAGGTTAAATATTAACTCTGAGCTTCCTGCCACGGTCTCGGAAACCGATTTTGAACTCTTTGAGATCCCTGTAATAGCCACTGAGGCTGTCAATAATCTCTCCTCATAGTGGTCTCCTGCTCCGTCTTGGTGGTCTTCTGCACATTCAGCTCCGTCCTGGTGGTCATCACCTCCGTCTGCTCCGCCTTGGTGGTCTTCAAGTCCTTTCTTCTCCGCAGTGGTGGTCTTCTACTCTGCCTGATCTGACGTGGGGATCTTCAGTCTGGTCTGTTCTGCTGTGCTGGTCTTCTGCTCCGCCATGGCGATCTTCAGTTCTGTCTGCTTGGCCGTTTTGGGGAGTCTCCTGCTCTGCTGGCTTCACCCTATTCACTGCTAACTTTGCCTTGGCTCCACGAACTGCCAGCTTTGCTTTGGCCCACTTCTGTCACACAGGTCTGGCCCTCTATCCCTCCCCCTGTTGTAGACAACAAATCAGTTTTCTTGCCACTGCAAACAAACATTTTGAAAGGAAAAGTATAAATATAAATGGAATCAGTTCATACAATGCTTGTGGCATTTCGGGGCCCAACCCACAATGCTTTATATTAAAGATGAACGAGAAACAGCGAGTGTTCTTTGCCATCTTGGCTATTTATCTGCGGTTAAAGCGCACATACCGGTCTATCTGGATTCACAAAACCATTCAGGCTTGGAGCGAGCATGGTGAGTGCCACCATATATATACACAGAGACAAATCATACATTGTAGGAAAGTTTCACCGCTAAAATTAACTTCTCCATCTTGCCTCAACACTTCACTACAGGATGTAGTGGCGATCATGCTCTCCACTGATTTTACTCCTATAAGTTGTCACTCCCAAAAGTCACTCTTCATTTGCATAAAGTTAAAGGACAACTCCGGCGCAAAATGAACCTTTGATCTAAAAAACATTGGTACGTAGTCAACCGTTCTCTGAGATAATCGAATTTAAAGATTAAAATCTCTAAAAACGGTTTAGCGTATAACGCTAGTATATAGGGCATAATGAAAATTAAAAATCGCTAGTTAATACCAATAACAAGGCTCAAAATAGCCCCACACTAACACGGTAGCATAATGAGGGTCCCTACATGCAAAACGAAGCATTGAGAACTTTGTAAGTGTACAGACAGTTTAATAAGAAGATATTTTGTAAAGACAGTCCACTTCACGTATACAGGCAGGAGCCATCTTTGAAAAACAGTCTCGACCAGTTGAACCACGCAAGCGCCGGAAGTGATCTAAATATGGTTGTGAAAAAAATTCAACGTTGTCTGTTGATATATCGAAATCATCTTCCATTGCGATTTCCCGTATATCTAAATATGTTTAGGTCTTCACAGTGAAAGGTAACACTTCCGAAATTTCTGTGTAAATAATCAGTGACGTAAACGCGCGAGAGATCACTTCCGGCGCTTGCACAGACCGAAGCGCCCGCGCCCTCAGATCACTTGGACGTGGCTGTGGTTATAAGAGGTAAAAACGATATAAATACTGTTCGTTTTCTCACACAAACCGCTTGTTTTGTGTCTTAAGCCATCAATGTGTAACATACCAAAAATTCATTTCAAAGTGAACTATCCCTTTAACGAAGGCCTACTGTTAACCTACAATTTTTACTGTTCAGCTCCATTTCTAGTATCCATCTAAAAATTAAAGTGTTGCCCTTGAGGTAAAACATACCAAAAATTAATTTCAAAGTGAACTATCCCTTTAAAATAATACAGGCTCACGGCTTTAACAGAAGGAAATACCACCGATTAACAACCTCGTAGCTCACAGTATAGGGATGTCTAAAAAGGTTTCTTAGATACTTGTTGAACTGGAAGATCGTTGATTGCCTTATATCAATCACTTTAATCAGAGCGCTATTTCTCATGCTCTTAAAACAATGATGTTTTTTGAATGACTAAATTAATATGGATTAGGGTGACAGTATGAAATTGAAGATAAATTTACACTAAACCTGTCTTTTTATCATTTAACTAAATATATTGCAATAAGTTGCATAATGCCACACAGGGATGTATGCACAAGTGAATTGTTACTTTTTGATCCAGTTCATTCACATGATCCGATTCAAAATAACAAATCTCAATCTTTGAACACTTAGGAATTCTGCGTAGTACAATAAACATGCTCAAAGACGGGTGACTCAACCCTGGGAAAACAAACGTGATTATTAAACATTAAAATTACAATCATTAATATCCACACCTTCACAAACAGAAAAGCTGACAGATTAACTTGTTTAAGTGGTTCGTCATGTGTGTGTGTTGACTAGATGGTTTAATTTAAGGAGTGACATCTCAGTTTTTTGGTAGGCTACAATGGTTCTTTACATGTAATCACCAGTGTTGTATAAAGTACTAGAAAGCAATACTTGAGGAAAAGTACAAGTATCGTCCTAGAAAAAGACTTTGGTAGAAGTGAAAGTTACCTTTTAGAATATTACTTAAGTAAAAGTCTTAAAGTATCTGATATATAATGTACTTAAGTATCAAAAGTAATTTTCTGATATTTAATGTACTTAAGTATTTGAAGTAAAAGTAAAAAGTTTTTTTTTTTGTAAAGCAAGCGGTTAGAACTTTGATTGTGAACTTTATTGTGGCCGTTCGAAAAGAGAGAGGGAACGAGTATTGAGTAGCCGGCCGCATTATAGTAACCTGGCGAGTTGTTGCTTCAGTCGTTAAACCCATAGTTAAACCTGCTATAATGGCGAATTCAGGGGACTATTATAGGCTAAGCCCATGCCCCCTTGTCAGGCTCTGACGTGTAATGACGTTGGGCTAGCTCATTGGTCGCACGTCAGAGGCGCCCGCGCCATTGGATATGCAGTTGCCGCAGCACAGCCGATGAGCGAGCTAGACGCTCAATGTGCTAGCTGTGCAGCTGCAAATGCGTTTTACACATAGGCTTCAGTAAATCAAGGAAAAGGAGTTTCCCCCCGGTCCTCCAGTAGGTGCTTCCATGGCGGTTTCAGTTGTGCTTCCTCCTCCTTTGGCAACAAACAAGCATTACGCTGAAATAGAGCGTGCAGAGCGTGCGTAATGCAATCTAGGAGCAGTGATTCGCCAAACCTCCCTTATTCCAGTCGCACACATTTCTTCTGATTTTATTTTGTAGTAACGAGTAACGAAGATTCTTCGTGGAAATATAACGGAGTAAAAGTATACATTTTATCTAGGAAATGTAGTGGAGTAAAAGTAAAAGTTGACATAAATTTAAATAGCGAAGTAAAGTACAGATACGTGAAATTTCTACTTAAGTACAGTAACGAAGTATTTGTACTCCGTTACATTACAACACAATCACAGTTCTATTTAGAACCTTATCGTCCTGAAGAACACTTTATATGCCGAAATGATTCTCTGTGTTAGTTTAGGGTTCTTTATTCCCGCCTTTTTGTTTTTCAAATCTGTAACTGTCAAAGTCACCTCATTACTGATTTTCTGGAGCTCAGCTATACAACTACAGACTGTCAACATACTCTCAACAGGTAAATTATTTCTTTCTTAAAATGTCTATAAATTATAACTTTAAAAATTGTAGCTGGTTTCCTACCAATAATGTATTTTTCTCTTTTTAGTTGAACTGAACATGTAAGTGTAAGCAGCTCTGTTCAGATAAGGATACACTCATCTTCTCTTCTCCACAAAGTAAGTAACAGAGATATGGAATTTATAAACATTATGTCTTTATGCCTAAATATACACAGTCACAAAAAACATTAAAGCTATCCCATGACTTTATATCACTATTTCCTTTTAATACGGTAAAGAGCTCATAATGTCCATTTTTGCTAATTCTATGGCCTTCATGAACATAATTATTTTTACATGATCAAATGGAAGAGACACAATGTAACTCTAAACTCAATTGTATGTTTCAGATGCTGTCTCGTATCTTAACCTCATCATCTGCAGAGAGAAACTGCTATTTGGAATAAATAAACACATAATAGAGGACGTAAAGACATCATAGGGGATTGTGAAGATATTTCACTGGAACTTGCTCATTACATCTATATCTTGTTCAATGTCAATTGTTATTATTAATGTATTTAGCAAACAGCTGTTGTTAGAGCACTGTCATTTTTGCTACAATCTACCATGCCAATAAAAGAATAAAAGTAATTGACACAATGACGTTTTTTTTTTTATGTAAACCCCAAATAGAGGCAACAAGATAAAATAAGACCAGGCAGATAGAGGACTAAAAAACAATATTAATAAATAATATATAAAATATGTATAATAGTAATATTTATAATATAAAGATACTAAAATATACTAATATTAATGAAAATAAATATTGTTGAAAAGGTTATTTATAACACCATTAAGGTTCTATATAGCACTTTCAAGGCATGGTTCTTTATGGAGCCTGTCATAATTCCTGTCTTGTGTTCCCCTTGTCTTGTATGGACTTTTTGTCATTTTGTCATGCCTGTTCCATGTTTTGTAGTCCTTTGTAGTTTTTCTTGTTTATTAGTCTCCCCAGGTGTTTCTAATTAGCCACACCCCCTTGTTATCTTGTTTAGCTTGTTTGCCTGTGTATTTAAGCCCTGTGTCTAGTTTCAGTCTTTGTGAGTTCTTAATGTTGTATGTTGGTTGTCCTGTTCCCGAGTCTTGTTACGGAGTCTGTGTCTGAATTTGTGAAGTTTTGAGTTTATTTAATAAAAGACTGCTGCACATGGATCCTGCTTCTGCTTCAGCCACGTCGTTACAGAACCTTATAAAAAGGGTGCTATTTAGCACCAAAAAGTGTTCTACTATTGTTACAAGCCGAAGAACCCTAATTTGGTACTGTTTAGAAGAAAAAAAAAACTACCATTTTTCTTATGCAACCAGTGAATGACCAGGGTATGCTTTCAGCCTCGGCCTGAACAGCAATTGGATTGCTGTTTTAGGAAGTGTGTCCACTAGCTTATCTGATCTAATTGACTGAGCTAAAGCAAAGCAAACAGCTCTGACCGTGTCAGAGGGGGAAAACTCAGAGATGATGCCAAATTGAATCAGATTTTATTCAAGAGCTGTCTGAACGGTGTTTGAGCTTGTAGAGACTGCAGCTTTTAAAGAAGTTATCTTATTTCACAGAAAAGATGTCTTCACATCTGTTGTGCTTTTCTGTTACATTTCCTGGCCCTGGAATAAACAAGTCTCCCATTCAATGTTTATTTAAAGACATTTTGTGCTACTAATGCACCAAGGTATGTATGCACATGGTAAATACAGACTGGTTTAGCTGGTTCATATACTCCACAGTTAGCTTACATGTAATACGTGAATCTGTATAGTCATGGTGACTTGTAGTTTCTCAAGTTATCTTTTGTAATAAGCTAGCCATCATGACATTCCTTTACATGATTTACAACTAGTTTTCTTGTAATATCTTGCTTACTACCTTAAATCGTTATCTTACAGTATACAGTTTGTATGTCAGCTTTATTTAATATTTAAGTACATTTAATTATTGAAGTTTAATACTCAAGTTTAAGGGTAGAGATCTATAATTGATATTATTGGTTTGATTGTTATATTGTTTGCATACATTATAATTATGCTTTGTACATAGTAGCCATTCATGCTTAAAGGTAAGGTGGGCAATTTTTGGAGAGGCTAGCAATAGCAAGCATAAGATCCCACCCTCCCTTCAGAGCGCTTCCAAAGCCACGCCTCCTTCAAAACACATGAACGCACACAGCAGAGTTTGCAAAGCACCACGAGAGATGGCAATAAACAAACACATAAACAACTTAGGGCCCTATCACACACCTGGTGCAATGCAGCGCCAGGCGCGACGCAAGTGTTTTTGTTAGTTTCAGCCTGATGCAATTATCATTTTCACGTCCTGTGCCACATTGTTTAAATAGCAAATGCATTTGCGGCAATTTGTGTGCCTATGGGCGTGCTGGTCTGAAAATGAGGTGTGTTCAGGAACATTGTTGGCGCGTTGCTATTTTGAGGCAACTGAAATAGACTGCACCATTGACCAACAAAAACCTGGTCTAAAGTCAATGGTGCAATATTTATTTTGTTATTTAAAGGGGCGCGTTAATAATATGCGCCTATAGCCGGGTGCACAACACACGTACACTTTGTCCCGTAGATGGTCTGCTTGCACGTTTTAACCTCGCACACGAGCAGATCCGTTTCCTCGCTAGAGAAACGTTCAGTTTTTCCGCTTGCAAATTCCACCATGTAAATTGTAAATCTGCCATGGCGCGCAACTGGCTTTTAAAGGGAATGGGAGATAATAATCTGATTGGTTTATTGCGAGAAACAGAGGAACTTAAATACACTAGGTGATGAACTCAAACTACAAACAGATGTGCTCTAATTAGGAACATAATGAGTAACCATGACAACTGATGAATGACATGCAAACAGAAACATAGGCAGACGGCAACGAAGAGAAACATAATAAAAGTCCATAAAAAGCGAACTAAAATAACTATTTAAAATGTTATGTTTCTATTAATACAATTTAATAATTGTAAAATACTTATTTTTTGTGCCAAAAATAAAAATAGCACATTTTACTCTTCGACTTTAGGTGCTCGAAAGCCTTGGGAAGCTGCTCTGATTTTTTTTAATGTTGATTTTTTGACTAATTTTTTTTTGCTCTCTCACGTGCACAGATCTTTGAATATGCCCTGGGGCTGTTTACACCTGGCCACTTCATGCGTTTTCTCAGATCGGGTAGCTATCTGATTTGTCAAAACGATTCCATTTACACCTGGTCACATAAATGTGTTTTTGCAAAACGGATATAAATTCGATTTTCAATTGCAATTCAATGCAGATATAATGGAGTGCACCGTGCACCGTCCAAGTCAAGTCTCAAGTCTTTGAGCTAGAGTCCAAGTCAAGTCTCAAGTCTCTGTGCTAGAGTCCAAGTCAAGCCTGAAGTCTCTTGTGGTTATAATAAGAGTTGCATCACGTACAGCGACCCATCCAGGCTGCATAGAACACTGCATATCTATAAGGAATTCAAAGCATGTAATATGTTATTATGACTCCTTTATCTATTAGCATAAAGTATCAGCTTTTATTTTGGTATATAATCAGTGTAAACAGGCTATTGCAACATGACAAAAACACCAAGAATGCTTTACTTTTATGTTAATATCTGTATTTTGCCGTGAAAAAATTTGTGCGATCTCTCAGCCGCGTGTGGCTCGTGATTTCCACGCCCCCGCCATCACTTGCAGATCGATGTAGGCCTAATGTGCACTGCCTACCCAACTAATCATAGCTTATAAACTAAGTCAGCAACACATCCCAGACTCTCAAACCAGTGTAACGTTATAACTAGGGCTGTCAAACGATTAAAATATTTAATCGCGATTAATCGCATTAATGTCATAGTTAACTCGCGATTAATCGCAATTATTTTTATCTAATCTAAATGTCTCTTGAATTTCTTTTTGTCCCATTATTTTTTCTCATTTTAATGCTCTTATCAACATGGAAAAGTGGATCGGCTTGCTTTGTGCAAATGTTTTTTATTGAAAACAACATTGGCATATACTGTGTTCAATTTCACACTAACATTCTCACTTGGAGCAAATAATCTCTCAATGTAACACTGTCCATCATTAAAAGGGTGAAAGAAATACTGACGAGGTCCTGGTATTGACGAGGGGACGCAGAATTCGCATCAGCTGTGTGTGTGTGTGTGTGTGCTTGGCCATCAAGTGGTATTTCAGACTGGACGCGCTGCGATGATGATAGCTCAGTTCACAACGACAAAACACACAGATCACTTTGGTCGTGTCAATGGAACCATTGTGGAACTTTTTAAAAGTAAACTTTCCATTCAGAATCTTATTGGCATCCATTTCGGCGTCTCGCGCTCGTCATCCACTCAAAGCGTAACGTTAACCAACTATTTGACCGGCTTGCACGCCCAAACAAGTGTGTGCGGCGCGCCTGTTGTTTTGTTTCCGGTCTAGCTAGATCCGCTTGCGCTTTGGTCGACGAAGCAACAAAACGTCCTCGCGCGGCGCAATCCATTGAAATGAATAGGTTTCATAGCGCAGCGCCGCGCATGCCGCGTCCTGTTGTAAAAGCATGTGAAAAAAACTAAAAAGTTTGTTAGGCCAAAAAGACCGTTAATCGCGTGATAAAAAAATGGACGCCGTTAAAATGGGTTTGCGTTAACGCCGTTAATAACGCGTTTAACTGACAGCCCTAGTTATAACTAAATGAAACAACAATAATCCTGTAACCTGTTTGCAGACAACGTTAATAATTAACGTAATGAAAGCCAGCGGCACGTAAATTATTACGTTAATCGACCACCACAAGTTTGGCAATTAAACAAACGCTCATTAATATTTCATAAGGAAGACGTCGGAGTTAACCTCCCGTAACGTTAGGTTGTAGCTAAAGCAAGAAGCAAGCTAACGGTAGATGGTCAATGCTGAGCTAAACATGTTTACTGACCTCAGGGTGTGTTTTCAGATGCCTGATGAAATTAGATGTTGAGCCAGAATCTTTTATCCTGATACCGCATATTTAGCATTGAGCGCTTCTTTTGTTTGGGCCGTCTTGTTTGAAGTTTTTAAACCCAAAGCTTACAATGAATGGCACAGCAGCGCTCGGTGCAGTTGGCATGTTTGTTTGTTGTCCTCTTATGTGTGGTCGCGTGCGCGCGCAGCCGATACGTAGTACGTGTTACGTAGGCAGGACAGGTTATAGGTAACGGAGGGAGGGGAACAACAGCGAGCTCATCAGACGTTTCCTAAAAATAAACATTGTTCACGAGTCCCGCAGCTCGAGTCCGAGTCGAGTCTGAAGTCTTTCGAGGACGAGTCTCAAGTCAAGTCTGGAGTCACTGTGTGTGCGACTTAAGTTGCACTCGAGTCCGAGTCTCAAACTCGAGTCCCCATCTCTGATAGACGCTCATCTGCTCATCTGAGGTGATGCGTGTCACAGTGGCGTCGTGATATCTGACTATAACATGACATATAGCCTATATAACACGCTCTCACACGTTTATTTTTTTAGCATTTTTGGGAGGAGTAAAATTTACAAATGTGGTTTCAACAACCAGATGCATTTACACTTGTCCAGTTTCATCTGGAATGCGGCCCAGACCACCTCCTGAAGTGGTTTGAGCGATCGGATTCAAATTCGTCTCGAATGCGTTTCGGAGGGCATTTACACCTGGTCTTTTCACGATCGGATAGCTATCCGATCACAGAAAACCCATGAAGTGGCCAGGTGTAAACAGCCCCTAAGGCCCCGTTCACACTGCAGGCAAAAGTGGCCCAAATCTGATTTTTTTGGGGTCAAGTGACCAGGTCAGACTTCTTCAGAGGTAGTGTGAACACTCAAATCTAGCCCAGATCTGATTTTTTTCAAATCAGATTTAGACCACATACATATGTGGTCCTGAATCAGACCCAGATCTGATTTTTTTCAATGCGGCCGCAGTGTGAACAATCAAGGCGGATTAGATGCGACTTTTACGTCAATCTACGTCGACATTTGTCACAATTATGCGCCGGCGAAGCCCTAGACACAACAGACACAGACAGTAGCCTAACATTAAAAACTTGACTAGATATGGAGAACAGCGATGAAGCGAGTCAATGAGAGTGAGGTGTTAGATCTAAGTAGTATATGGGGAGATACTTCAATTCAAGCTAGAAGGACCTACCGTAACCGCTCCGTTTTTGAAAAAATTGCACACAAAATGGAAGAACGGGGACACAGGAGAACAGCGTCTCAGTGAAACTATTCACGTCATATTCCCACCACTCCTGGCTTCGTCTACGCATCCACACAGATCTCTGTAGTGAATTTGCAACCATAAACCCGCAAAAGTTTCCATTACACAAACATTATGAAATAAATGCGAATATGCTTACTTCCTCCATAACCTCCCGAACTTTAGTGCAACCGCGTGCTGCGTCTGATGTCATTGTTATTGTTCTTTTGCGCATGCCGGTTAGTTTGAAACCTCACAGTTCACACTGCAATCAGATATAGGTCACATTTTAAAAGGTAATGTGAACAGCCAATCAAAAAATCGGATCTGAGTAAAAAATCAGAATTGAGCATTAGGACTTGCGGTGTGAACGTGGCCTAAGTGTCACGGAAACAGCCTCGTCAGCACCAGACCTCCTCACTCCGCCCACTCGTTCCACATCCCCTGAATTCTGATCACCTGCACCTGTCATCATCACCTGCTTGCAATCTGCACGTTCATCACCAGCACCCTTAAAAACCCCACAGTCCACTCAGCTCACTGTCTAGTTTCGACGATAGCGTCAACTACCTGAATCTCTATCTAGGATCACCTCAACCTGCTATTGACTTACCTGCTGTGTTACTTACCTGCCTTCTGAGAATCTCCCGTCTGCATCAGGACTGCTGGAGCCGTTATCTACCCTGGGCCGAGTATGCACAGAACTCCCTTCAGCAATCCACCACTGGTTTAACACTCTTTCAGTGCATACTCAGCTACCAACTGCCCCTGTTTCCCTGGTCAGGAGAGCCTTCCGACGTTCCAGCAGTCCACCATTGGTTCCAAGAGAGCGAGAGGGTCTGGGACTCAAGAGCCAGGCCGACGCTAGGAGATCTGCAACCCCCGTATACCAACCAGGAAAAATGGTCTGGCTCTCCACCAGGTACATCCGTCTCCGACAGCCCTGCCGTAAGCTGAGTCCCAGGTACATCGGTCCGTTCGCAATACAGAGGCAAATCAACGAGGTCACCTACCGGTTAACACTTCCCTCACACTACCGCATCTCACCTTCATTCCATGTCTCACTTCTGAAACCTTTCGCTAATCCTCAGATTCCTTCCTCCCCAGGGTCTGGTGCTGGAGATGTACCTCCTCCTCCATGTGGATCCTGAGGAAGAAAATATTTACCGAGTTCAAGACATCCTCGACTCCCGGCGACGGGGCGGCCACTTAGAATACCTTGTAGACTGGGAAGGTTTTGGCCCAGAAGAAAGATGTTGGGTTCACCGTGATGACATCTTAGACCCAACATTTCAAGACTTTCACGTCGCTCATCCCGGTTGTCCAGCGCCGAGAGGTCGTGGTCGTCCCCGTTGTCGGTCTTTCCCACCATCAGGAGATGGCCGTGGAGGGGGGGGGGGGGGGGGCACCGTCACGGAAACAGCCTCGTCAGTACCAGACCTCCTCACTCCGCCCACTTATTCCACATTCCCTGAATTCTGATCACCTGCACCTGTCATCATCACCTGCTTGCAATCTGCACGTTCATCACCAGCACCCTTAAAAACCCCACAGTCCACTCAGCTCACTGTCTAGTCTCGACGATACCTTCGACTACCTGACTCTCTGTCTAGGATCACCTCAACCTGCTATTGACTTACCTGCTGTGTTACTTACCCGCCTTCTGAGAATCTCCCGTCTGCATCTCCGGTCTTTCTGTCTTCAGCCAGTCATCTGTCTTCCATCCAGCTCGACATCTTGACCCTGCATCAGATAATAAGAGACCCAGTCAAAACCATCGATACTTATATATTCATATCTGTCATCAAACCTCTTCCTGAGTGTCATTAATAAAAACCTCTTGTTTACGTTACCTGTGTCGTTCTGATCTGTGACAGTAAGCATGAGGCGTGCATGAAATGCAGGCGTGATGCAGGATTATTGTCTCAGTGGTAAGCCAGGATGCGTGTTAAGTCTGAATCAGAGAGATTCATTCCACGCCAAATGCCTCCAGTGCATATATGATAAAACCTGGACTTAACAGAGCAAAATTTGTTGTTTCAACTTAAAAAAAGTAAGTGTTCGTGTTGCCTTAAAATGTAAAGTTTAGTCAACTTGAAATGTGAAGTACTATTGGTGCGTTCACGTGCTATGGAAAATACGATATTTTCCACCTGTGAACTGGTATTTACCAGTGTGTTACGTTCAAGTGTTTTTGTTGTCGTAGTGTGGTAAAAAGATGGAGATCCAGACCTGTTATTTAGCTAAAACTATTTTAGATTGCTTAAGTCATCTGCTACAGCAAGAAAATGATTTATCAAAACTCAAACGGTAAATAATATGCTGTATATTTTCTAGATCATGAATAGTACATATTTTTACCGTTCACGACTCTCGCGTTGCTCTCCGCCATTTTGAAAAGGTCAAAGTTTATCTCATCTCTGCAACTCATGCATCAAAAATTCTACGAGCTGCCCAGTGGAAAATACCACATGAGGGGGTGTTCATGTGCATTTTCCACGTCGGCTTTTGGTATTTACCATAATTACTATAGCATAGTGTGAAGTGACAACATCCTGGTATTGTTCTCCATAGACATTTAAAAAAATCTTTAATAAAGAGCCATGAACCAAACAGCTCAGAGATGAATTACATTTTTATGAGGCAATGAACTTCTCCTCCCTTGCTTTATTACAAAATATTTAAAGGTACGAATAGTTGTTTGAGAGTATTGGGAAACTGACCCAGTTATGGCCACAAAACAAGGCAAAATTGTATTCCTAGTTCACACTAGTGTCTTACAACAGTGTTTTCAGGTAAATACATTTTCTTTTTTTTACATAAAATAAAATTATACTTTGTACATAGTAGCCGTTCACATGAAATGCTTCATGTAGCATATAATGGTAAATATTAAATATGAACTGAATTGATTAATTAACTGTAATATTATTTACATTAATATATTATTTAAGATAAATATTTTAAATATTACTATAATAATAATTCTAAATTATTTTATTTTCATAATGAATGTTTTTACGCAATATATATAAATGGTTCAGTGAACTTGTGCGAACTAGAGGGAAAGATCCGTTTTGAATACATTCTAGTTAAAAAAAAATAAAAAAATAAACTTGCCTAAAGTAGAGCTTTTCTGAGAGAATTGTCCGCCTTTGTGTATATATTTAATATAAGAGGGTTGCACTACATAAAAAGAGCCACTACAAACTCATCATACTTGGTTGAACCCTCTAAACCTGTCTCTACTGGACAGGAGTTCAGAAGCAATAAAGGGCCTCTGCAAACAAAAGAATTACTGTAAAGCAGTTCATTTCCTGTTGTTGCTTCTTGATCCACACCTTGAACATTTGCCAGAGTGTGGATTTAGTGAGACATTTGGAGATGTAGAGTTAGTAGATATCCTGGCACAGTCCCAGTTTCACAAGGTGTGTGTGCAGTGTCACAACAATATGTGTCCTAAATGATGTTCAAGCTAGCACCTCTGGTATGTTTTCTGGTTCTAAACAGGAGATATCAGTGAAGCTTGCCAAGCTGTTTTTCTGATACTTTCCTTCTGGTCTTTCATCATATCAGTTTGTAATGTATCTGGTTACCATAACAAAAAAAACTTCACACACTTGCTGCTGCTCCCTGACGTCCACTCGGTGCAAATATTGTCTCAAGCTAGCTCGCTAAGCTGGAGAAATACCCAAATAAAAACGTGTTTTCAACAATAAGCTGAAAGAATCTTTCTTTACACATCATCGGAAACTGCATTTGAGGTTTTGCTGTCACTTAATGTTTTTGAAATTGCAGGTCATATTCGGACAGCTAAGCACAAGACACACTATCCTTTTTTTTTCTTCTTTTTTTTTTTTAGATAGCATGTTTTCATTTGGAAGTACTTTGTATAGTTTTAGGTTTCAACGTTGTGAATATTTTGTGTAAAAAAATGAATGAAATGTGATGGAATGTTTTTAAATTTACCATACATTCACATGCAAAAACAATACATTTGTAACTTAACACATTTATTTGCCTTTGATAATGTTATAAATGCATGGAAAATGTAAATCGGGAGCTACCTAAAGGGTTGAAACACACAACCTGCTGAATAAACATCTTAAACCAGCATAAACTTGTTTGCTGGTCTCCTGGTCTGGTTGGTTAGTTCCTGGTTGGTTTTTGGACAGTTAGCCACCCATGTTATTCCATGTTTCAAACGGTGGGCACAAAAACTCCCGGTTTGAGACTTTACCTGATCTGGCATAGGCTAAGTAGGAAATTACGAAAGAAAATAGGTATTTTGTGAGTTCACGTCTGAACAGGTTCCAACATATTTTTTCATCCCACAACCAGCAGATCGGGTTCAGATTGGAGGTGTGACAGAATATTTTGTCCTTGTACTTTTTCAAGATGCAGGCTTACCTAGATGGGCTACATAAAATATTTTTAATGGTAAAAAAACAAAGAAAGCTGACACTAATAACTGTATTCTCTGAGGCTAATCATTTTACTTTTAGATTAGAAACTTAGTTTAAGTGTAATACTGTGAATTTTAACATGGTATTTTCCTTCCAAACAACAAGCTTGCCCAAAAATACAAATTAAGTTGATCTTTTGGCAAGTTGAGCATCCTGGACAAGAGAAAACAAATGACATGTCATAAAAAATATTTCTGGCTTCTGAGCGCAAGTAGTCTGTTTTTAGAAACCAGGAAAACAAAGCCCTGACTTTAGCTCTCAGGAAAACGTGATTTAAGTACAAATGTACTCACAGATGTATCACTGACGACTCATCTTTGCGTGACTTAAGGTTAGTCATGTTTGCCCTAGCTAAAAAAACAAAACAGTATTGCTTATTCTAATCTGAGACCAATTCTGCCCTCTAGTGGAAAATCAAAAGTCAAACTCTGTAAAGAACAGTATGTTTTAAACGAACCATAGTTATATTGGTCTAACTGCTTTCTTTAAAACAAACAAACCTTATCAGATTTATAAAGTATAACAACTGCTATCAAATTAATTAGTCATTGAGATGCTATCAAGACAGTCAAAATTTGGACTAATTTTCTAAAGTAAAGAGTAAAACTCTCTTATAATTGTTAAAGGGACAATGTGTACTTTTTAATGTATTTTATTATTTAAAATCAATATTTTTATTCATAAATATGTCCTCAATGGTGTACAAATACCTCTGCCAATTATCTGACTTATCCTCGTAAACGAAGAATTTATTATCTTTATATACATGGGACAATAGGTCCACGGAGGCTTCCATGTAGTTCCGCCATCTTGAAAAACTATAATAGCAGAGAGGGACAAAAAGTACTAGGCAAACGCGTTTCCACAGCGCGTTTTCTTTCAGAGCCAGCGTGACGTAACTGAAAGCAGCAGAAACGGAGGAGCAGCAGTGAGAGGCACTTGTCGCCAGAAAAGTCCAAAATAGATCGTAAAAGGAAACGTGACCGAAGATTACAAAAAACACGCGTTAATGTCGGTATAGCTTTTTCCAGGTGGATTGAGCTAATGCAGGAGAAAGATTTCAAAAGAGACGCTGAAGTCCTGCTTTCTTCTCAACAGCTAAGTCAATGTTACAGTCTTAATTACAAGCTTTTTTTCATTGTTTGGTTGTGTACTTTATTTTATAGACAGATGAACATTTATAGTTAAAAGTTGATGATGATATCTAACACGTACTTCAGAAAATATAACGAATAAAGAAGGCATAACTACTTATTACAATAGTTCATGTTTTTCACAGTCAGTAATTCATACTGTAACATTTGTTTGTTGGTTGTGTCAAGTTGCTGTTTGTTTGAAATAACAAACCTGTTGACCCGAAGGAACATTCGACGAAGTGCTATTAGAAGACATCCTGTCATAGCTTTTTGGTACATAATGGCTACCATAGATGCAACACGCATCGGCGCTGGAGAGCACAATTCGTTTGAATGCAAAATACATTTTCACCGCTAGATGGGAGAAATTCCTACACATTGTCCCTTTAATAGCCTAGGCCTACTTCATATTCTCAATATGAAGGTTTTCTCTACATGTTTCCTACTGTGGAAGTGTGCATAATTATAAAACCAGTCTAGTTTGAAATGATGTGAAATTAAATCTGTGATTTAGTGATTTTATAGGAACAGATTTTTGACTGTTCTGTTGCCAAACAACATTTGCTGAAGCTCCTGATAATGAGACCTCAAACACAGTTGCTACCGGCCATAAATACCTGGAGCATCTGTGGCTTGACAAAACAAGACAAGACACAGACATCAAGACATCACCTGGATGTCAGCCCTGACTCCTCTGTTTGCATGCAAACCTCTCTACAGACTTTGCGATAGATATCACGATAGAAGGTCTGGCGAACTCAAACACATAGTGGCTTTATTACCACAAACACATGAATCATGCGCGCTGAAGCGGTTTGAAAGCTGCATTTGCAGTCCAATGTAAACAGCACCAGCAGAATACCCTTGCTTTTGACTGACATATAAGCATTGCTTTGATTGACAGGCTGTATTTTTGAGGGCTTGGATCTTGGCCTGGCAGAAGGTTGCAGTAATACCATCCTCCTGCCCACAGTCTGTGCTTCATACTCACTGACGCACTGTCTGCCTTATTGCGGCTGAGTAATGACAGGTGCTGATAGTGAGCGTCTGTACTCCTCCAGGTCTGTGCTGCTGACGCTGGGTTCTGATGGAATGTTGGAATCGTGTCCTGGGATTCACGTCGGGGGAGGAGGAGATCACCACCACCATCACTGAGAGACCAGTCTGGGCAATGAGCTTGGAGAACAGTGCTGTGTCACTAACGAGATCCAGATATGAGACAGATGGCTTTTTAAATTAAAGGAAGCAAAAAAATTAAAAATAAATAAATAACTAAACTGTGAGCAGATAAGAAAAGGAATTTAAATGTAGAATAATGGGTCTGGAAACTGCAGCTGCTCCACTGTAATATAACTGTACAAAAGAACAACTGTGTTCAACGATGATAATGATAATAAATGTTTCTTGAGCAGAAAAATCTGCATATTAGAATGATTTCTGAAGGACCATGTGACTCAAGAGTAAAGTAAAAAAAGAGTAAAAAAAATATTACTGCTTTACTGTTTGTGTAACAGTTATCCTGGTTTTGGTTCTGTGTATGTCTTTGGTTTGTTTTGTTGCTGTTTATTTACCTTCTCTCATTATTTAATCAGTTTGATTCAGGTGTGTCTTGTTTTCTTGATTAGTTTGCTTTGGTATTTAAGCTTTGTGTTTCTCTCAGTTGACTATTTGTTCAAGTTGCGTGTTAACCGGTTGTTCTGGTCTTGTTTGTGTTTTATGCCTAGTGATTTGTTTGAATAAAGGACTGTTTACTGCTGCACCTATTGATCCTCTCCTCTGTCCTCACTATTATTTCAACCGATTGTGACAGTTTGATCAAATAAATGTTGCCTAGTAATCACAAGAGACGTCATAAACACTAAACAATATTAAAGACCTCAAAGTTTTGAATGGCAGTGTAAAACCTGTTTCAACCTTGGAATATCTTTGTCCTGTTTATGAGATATAAATGTGCAGTTGTGAGATACAAAGACGCAAACTTAAGAAATAGTCACAATTGTGAGATGTAATGCCAGTTTAATGAAAAATATTTAATAAATAATTAAATTAGTTTAATCCTTTTTTCTCAAATATAACAGATGATGAGTCAACAATGATGTTTTTAACCAAAAGCCTTGAGAATATGTCAGTTTAAATTCAAAGGCGACAGACAGCAGAATTAGAAAAATCACTCAAAAACTAAAATTTTCACAAAGTGAAAGGCACACTCTTTATTTATTAGGAATAAAGGTTCTTTATTGGCATCTGGTACAAGAAACTTTAACATCCATGGAAGCTTTCCATTGCACAAAAGGTTCTTTATATTGGAAAAGGGTTCTTTAGATTAATAATGTTCTACAACACACACACACACACACACACACACACACACACACACACACACTGCTGTAAAAGGATCTTGACAACAATTATGTAAAAGCACTTTAGAAATAAAACTGAGTTGAATTATGTTCAATCCACAACTTAGATGGATCAGTGTTTAGAACTACATCATAATATTAACATATTCATGTTTGTTTGTTTGTTTGGTGACGTTTGTTGATACATAAGGAATATCAGTCGTATCAGACAGGGCTTTCCAGCTCAGATCTTACATACTGAAATTTTCCCTGCACTGATGGGAAAGAAAATTACCATCCCTCATCTAACACAATTTGCTCTTCTTATAAAAGCTCATGAATATTTTAGAGATTCTGCTGACACAGGACATTCATCTTCGGAGAGTAAATGTCAACTAAGTTTTTTCATTTTCCAAAGAAAAGTGAGAGCTTAGCAAAACAGCACACCTCTCCGGTCATGTGTCTTTAGACAAACAGTGCTGTGTATAAATTTGTAATTAGTAAATTTGAATGTTTAGTAGGGGTTAGTTCAAATCTAAGTATGAGTAATAGTAATAGTCATACTTATGATAATTCTCTCTGTATTTATCATTCCATATCATCACACTTTGAAAACATGGTATACAATATAAACATTCATTCACATATATATATATTCCACATTCAAATCATTTCAGATTCTCCTATGAAAATGACAACGTTGTATCCACAAGGAGGCAGCGTGATCTGAAAGTGTGAATCTTACAGTTGGCTGTGCATCTTTCATACTGTTATTAATTTAGTAATTAATTTAAAGTCATTTACACAACTCACAGTGAATAAGCAAAAACACATGATTATTTAAAGTAAAAGGTTTATCTCAACCCTAGTTTAACCATTTCAAGTGTAAAAGGTTTGTCGGTTTAGTGAAATTAGCCATCAATAGAACAAATAGAACACAGTGGGACTCTGGGATCATAAAATAAAATTAGCAAATCAGGGTCAGCAGCATCTCCGTCTGAAATACTGTTCACAAGACATGCGAGCAACCTCTTATGACTTATTTATTATTGAATAAAACCTAAATTAATAATCATCCTCGCTCTAAAACAAGACTGTACCTTATCAGCAAAACCTCTACATCAGGTTTGTCCAAGGAAAACACTCTATTTCCATGTGTCTGATCTAGTTCCTCTCAATTATTTGATAAACCAGCTGTTGTGTTACGGCATGAGAAGAGCATCCTGCCTTGAGCTCTGCAGTGACAGAATGAGAGAAATCAATGACAACAAAACAAGTGATTAGGGACAAGGAAATAAGCAACGTTTTCATGGTTTGGAAACAGTCCAAGCCATAAATTTATCAGTCCAACACTGCATTCATTTCAGACCCTCTGATATGCTGGTTTCGTTTCACTGCAAGGCACTGAATGGGAAATGAGTGTTATAGCCTATGTCTGGCAGGAAGGAGTTGATATGTAGGCCTACAGGCTCTCATCAAATCTGACAGGTCACAATTTCTTATTTTCAAACAAGCAAATGTAGGGTACAGTTGAAAAGAAAGGCTCGCAAATCTCAAAATGAGCAAAAGGATCTGTAAGGTTATTTGCAGAAAAGCAAGAGAGTTCAATATGGGCCCAAGTTATTGAATTTCAACTATTAATCTATACTTGCTATTCATTCATTTAGTACATCAAGTCCCATTTAACACCAAGAACTGTTCTTGGCGTATTTCGAGTAAAACTTACACTGTAAAAAGGTCCGTAAAAATATGGCACAATGTACCTCTACTGTATAAATATGAGTTTTCTGTATTGGTATTTTACAGGTGTATTTTGAATTATGCATTGCATTGTGTTGTGCTTTAAGGTTAACGTACATTTCCGTGAAATACTGGATAATGTCCTGGCAGAAAATTACTAGTAGGCTATATGTTTTGCTTTTATTTTGTTGTTGCAGTGTTTGAAATCTATAAACTGCCCTTTCATCCATTCATATTAAGAACAATTTTTGTTCGTTTTTATTATTTTTTAGTTGGGAGTCGGACCAATGCTATCTCACGACCAATTCGTACGAATTCGTACGAGTGATTAAAAGGCGGCTAATTAGTACGAATTCGTACGACCTCACTTTACTAAGAGTATGTTTACACGACAAAGACGATGCACTAAAAGCGGAAACGTTTTTTCTTTGTACAGATAACAATGATATCAAAACAATACCCATTCACACTGATCTGCGAAAATGACTAACAACGCTGTGTTATGCATGTATTTATGCATACCAGGCCAGTAGTTAGTGACGTCACTTTGAACTAAAGACATCTCATGCCAAATGTCCCTGCAATAATTGTCCGGTGTGAATCTATAAATTGTTAATTCAAGAACGTTATGCAAGTTTACTGCAATAATGGAGCCATAAATTTCACATACTTTTGAAAATCCAGCGTTTAGTTGATCCTAGTAAGCGCGCATTGTCATGTTGTAAACATGACGGCGTTCTTCTTCCATGAGGGGGTTTTGCAACATGGCATTTGTTTCCAGGCGGACCATTAAAGAACGCAACACACACGAAACGTCTCCCGGACATCCTGTAGAATTCAACCAATCAGATGACGACTTCAAAACTCCTGAAGTGTTTCCAGATAAGTGTGCCCTATGCATCAGACTGAGGCTGAAACTAGGTTGCATGTTTTATGCTTTTGATTCACTATAAAAACCCGGCTCATGAAAGTTATTTATTTGGGAATCACACACCTAATCCATTCGGTATTCGGACTGCACATAGGTGGCGAGTGGTTTAGATTCAGTGAATAGTAGTGCAGGTGTAACATTGTCCGAAAGTATATAGCTCGATGTTTCATGGTATAATTAACGTTCGAGAACCGAATCATGAAAATATATATTTTTAAATATTTTGTAAAGAAATTGAGCCTTTTTCTCGGCTCCCAACATTAACTGATTATGTTATAAATTCAATTTGACTGAATTAATAACAGAAAAGAAATCGAAATAAAACTTATAATAAAAAATATATAAATTAAAAACAATAAAAAGTAGATTGACATACGTAAAAATGATTAAAAAAATATTTTAAAATAATATGCCTTTTCAAAATTTTAGGAAGGGGGTCCCCTCACACAAGGATGATCATATTTGACGGCGTGGCCCTGATGCACAGCACCCATGATGCGCGCACCACTCATCAGCATCATCTAGTGGCTGGCGCGAGCATCGCTCTCGGATGAGAGAGAGAGAGACAGAAAGAGAGAGATAGAGCAGCTGGAGCGCTTCACTATGGACCAGCACGGCCGCTGCGCTCTCTGACAGATCGTCTACATTCTAGTTTTGCTTGGACAACTCTCCAAACACACAGGTAGGCGAGCACAACACTGCCCGGGTGCAGATCTTTCGCATCACACATATTCATGATGGCACGATGAGGAATAGCGCAGATCATCTTGGCTATCGTGGATACGGCTGCGTGCATGCGCTCCTACCTCCAGAGCCTATGGCAGAAATGGGTCTCCCCATGGATATGATGATGGCAGGGGTGTGTGCTGAACAACAAAGCCGACAAAACACTCGGTTAGGATGCGTAAAATGCGCGGACAGGTCATTCATATGGATAGGAAGATGCTCGTGCAGTCGTATAGTAAGGTGAAGCGTTTACAGACGCATTTTATGGATTGGATACAATGATTCAAAGGCGATGGTGTGTGCAGAAATGTTCAGTCCTTTATGCAAAATATAATAGTGGAAAGACATTCAGATTCATATCGAGAACCCTATAACAAAGAGCAGAGCGTTTGCGCGCCTGAAAGGGTTAATGCTTGAAAGATGCTGAAGTAGGTTATTTGAGCTAGTCATCCTGAGCATGCATGAAGTTATTAACGAAACCCCATCATTGGTTACTAAATATAGAATGAAAGATTTATGGCAGAAACTGTTGAAATGAAGAGTTCAGATTTTTTTTAAAGTCACTCAAATATATACATTTTCAAAAGATATTATCTTGCATTAGCCATTGACCCATATCAATAAAGGAATATAATAACGTTTTAATAACGTTAGTGCCAGAGTTTTTGCAATTATAGTTATTAAGTTTCCTTCCCGTCTCTTTGAAAAGTTATGTAGTTATCTGGATCACATGTAGAGTTTAGGATGTTGGTCATCTATTTAGTTGTAATTGGGGCTAGTTGTCACAATTCTTTTCTAAGTATTCCGGTGGTTTTATTTTTGAAATTCCGTTTCTGAATTGCCACATGTAGAAAGATACATTACATTTATCACATGCTGATGATGCATTTTGTAACAGTATATGGGGTAAGTTGTCACTATGAGAAGAATCTACCATTAAATAACGTATTACAGATTGGCCTAATAGAATAGCTTTGGTTTAAAATGCAGTTTAAACATTTGGTTAAAATGTATCTTCAACTAGGTGTTTTAAAACCATTGCTAGAGAAATTAAGCATTTGTGCAGCTGGACTCATGTTAGAGATATGGGATATAACCCTGGTCTACGTCTTTACAACTTTTTAAACTTCATGATGATCAAATGTAATACACTGATGATGAATGATATGAAAAAATAATGACAACATTACATAGTTGGTTTGTAGAAGGGCAAGAACTGGATTGAAAATGCATTTTCATCATTTTTACATCCTTAGATACTTACTTAATGCCACAACCCTGATATTTTACAATTCAAATTTGCACCTGGCCTTATCTTCAGCATGTTGGACTATCCTTCCTTCAAACAACACTATGAAGGTTAGCAGTGTAGCTAAAGTATTATGTTTTCTTCATGTAGGCCTACGTAAGTGTTAGATCTTTGCAGATGTGCCCTCGACATCGTTTCTCTTGCCCACACACATATCCAAATAGATCCATACATCAACGGATAGGACCTTGTGGATTATGTTAAGTAGGGTGAAAATTATAGATACTCCCAGAAGAGGTGGAGCCCGTCAGAGCCTTTGCAACTGTCTAGATCTGTGCTACTATGGCATTATAGATTCATAAGCTCCAGTATGTATACCAGTGGTTCTCAATCTCAAGGTGTGGCTTTGCGACTTACGACACAAAAATGGGTCACTGATCTGTTCTGATACAGGGTCGCTAAAAATTAATTTTTTGAATGGGAAAACCCTTTAGGGTCCTATCATACAGCTAGCGCAATGCGGCACCAGGCGCGAAGCAAGTGTTTTCTGCTAGTTTCACCGTGACGCAGTTATCATTTTCACGTCCTGCGTCACGTTGTTTAAATAGCGAATGCATTTGCGGCCATTTGTGCGCCCATGGGCGTGCTGACCTGAGAACGAGGTGTGTTCAGGAGCATTGTTGGCGCATTGCTATTTTGAGGCAACTGAAATAGACTGCGCCATCGACCAACTGAAACCTGGTCTTAAAGGGTTAGTTCACCCAAAAATGAAAATTAAGTCATTAATTACTCACCCCCATGCTGTACCAACCCCGTAAGACCTTCGTTCGTCTTCGGAACACAAATGAAGATATTTTTGATTAAATGTGACAGCTGGATCACTCCTCCATAGGCTCCCTAAGGGAATGAATCCTGACGGCCCAGAAAGTCATTAAAGAAAATGTTTAAATATTCCATGTCACAACAGTGGCTCAACTAGTTTATCAAGCGACGAGAATACTTTTTGTGCGGAAATAAAACAAAAATAACGGCTTTATTCGACTATTCCTTTTCTTCCTTGTAGACCTGAAACGAGACTTCAAGAGATTTCCACGACGCATGCGCGAGAATTGCGATCTCCTTCAACTACTTCTGTTAAGTTCTCGTCGTGGAAATCTCTTGAAGTCTCGTTTCAGGCCTACAAGGAAGAAAAGGAATAGTCGAATAAAGTCGTTATTTTTGTTTGTTTTTTCGCACAAAAAGTATTCTCGTCGCTTGATAAACTTATAGTTGAGCCACTGTTGCGACATGGAATATTAAAAAATTTTCTTCATTGACTTTCTGGGCCGTCCGATGTCATTCCCTTAGGGAGCCTATGGAGGAGTGATCCAGCTGTCACATTTAATCAAAAATATCTTCATTTGTGTTCCGAAGACGAACGAAGGTCTTACGGGGTTGGTACAGCATTGGGGTGAGTAATTAATGACTTAATTTTCATTTTTGGGTGAACTAACCCTTTAAGTCAATGGCGCATTATTTTGGTTATTTAAAGGGCGCATTCGTAATAGTGCACAACGCACGTACACTCTGCTTATTACACACACAGGGATGAGCAGCAGCACACAAACTAGCCAAATATAAAAAATGGATTAATTAATTAAAGGATTTCAATGTAAAAGATTAATATTGTGTACATAAAGATATGGTGGAAGCCGACTTGTCCCGTAGATGGTCAGCTTGCGCGCTTTAACCTCGCGCACGAGCAGATCCGTTTCGCGTTCAGTCTTTCCGCTTGCAAGTTCCGTCATGTAAATAGAGAATCCGCCATGGCGCGAGCGCAACTGGCTTTTAAAGGGAATGAGAGATGAGACTCTGATTGATTTATTGCACG
Source organism: Tiaroga cobitis (assembly GCA_030578255.1). Taxonomy (NCBI): domain Eukaryota; kingdom Metazoa; phylum Chordata; class Actinopteri; order Cypriniformes; family Leuciscidae; genus Tiaroga; species Tiaroga cobitis. Next base: position 48,001,996 of record CM060599.1, read on the forward strand.
TTACACCCAAAACACACCCATTACTCATTAAGAGAATAGGGACAACACTTTTAGACCATGCGCCTGGCGCGCCGACCATTTTTCCCGTCGTTAAACTAGCAAAAGTGGATTGGGACACGCCCTAAGTGCACTTGCGCCGTGCGCTTTAGACCATGCGCTTAGATCCTTAAAATAGGGCCCTTATTCTTTGTTGTTGAAGACAATTTTTGGCACATCACACTTTTTCTGTCCATGGATCTACAAAATTGTCCATTTGACTATTCTGCCTATGTACTGTAGTAAGTAATGTAGTAGTAGTTGCATATTGCTGAATGGATGCAGTTCGTGATAATATTAATAGTAATACATCTTTATTTTCAATAATCTGTTGTATTGTGTCGCCACTTGATGTCCATTGTAAAATCTGGAGCCTGAATCAAAACCAGTTGAAGCACCGCTGAAACATAGACATGCTTGCCTTTTGAACCTTAGGTTTGATGGATTTGACGGCCACTAAATGATAAATGTAATTCAGTCAGTCCCGCTGTAATCGACCAGAAGAAACTGCTTTGTTTTTCAAATCCTTAACATCCAAAAAGGGTTGAATGGTGTTGAGTCTTGACTCATCGATGCATCATAGAGCCAGCTGTCTACTTCCAACACAGCTGCAGCAGACCACGTACATTTATACGGTCAGGATTGCATTGAAACATCTTCAACATCTTCTGCCGGAGTCCTTTAAATGATCAAAGCTTCAGTTGTAATTAGGTCTCATCTGTTACCCGGATAAATGCCCAGGAATAGATGGAGATGTGCTCGTTTTCAAACAAGCACAAAGTAATGCATTAATGAGGAATCACACAAAGAAGTAAAGTAAAATAAGATGCAGGGAAGTTATTATGATCTCTATCAGTTGACATTAGAAGCGTGTCAACCGTGTATTGATTTTTCTACACACATTAGAGATATATTCAGGTGTTCTTCGGCCTAATGTTTCTCGTTCTTCAGCTGTCAGTGGCGTGTTTATCATCTGTATAGATGGGGATGTAAACAGTGTTTCCTCAGCTTGTTGTTTGCTTGTTCATCCTGATGGTTAATAAGTTAATTGTTATATTGAGACAACAGACTGAAGTATGTCTGCTGGAGAGCTAGTTTCTTTCTAAATCAACATGCAATAGCTGTTTTTCAATTAACAGAGTCAAAGCGATTTCTTGACATTTAATTACCCCCTTAATTATGTCAAACAAAAAACATGCAAACACAAACTAGAATAATTGTAGTAGAATGATTGTTTGTATTGTTATTCAGCAGAGGCCAAGACTGTGGGTGTGCAACTTAAAGGGATAGATCACCCTAAAATTAAGATTCCATTATTTACTCACCTTAATGATGTTCCAACACACACAAAAAGATAAATAATAATAATAATAATAATAATAATAATAATAAAAAGCTAAAACTGTCTACTGTTTTGGACCCCATTGACTCCCATTGAATGGACAAAATAATTCTTCAAAATACCTTTTTGTTATGTTCCTCAAAATATAGAAAGTCATTTAGGTTTGGAGCAACGTCTAAGCACTGAAAGAATCATTATGGAACCAGAATCATTAAGTGGAATCAGATTCAAATCTCGAATCGTTAAATTCCTCACAATTCCCATCCCGAATCACAGCAGATCACGTGCAGAGTTGGGCTGCCTCCGAGATCACATACTCTCTTGAGTAGGTACTTATTTTGAATAAGTAATTACTTCACGACCACTAAAAAAGTATGTTATATAGTATGATTGTGTGTTGTATGAGTGCAATCTGGACGTACTACATTCACCATGTTAGTTATCGCTTCACTGCCATTCATAAATCCTCTTCCGTGGCCTCATGGGAAAGTAAAGTGCCTTCTCTCTTATGAGGTTCTACTCTGAATTCGGACATACTTCTTTTGTCTCATACTTTTTTTTTTTGCCTACTATATAGTAGGAAAGTATGCGATTTCGGATGCAGGCATGGTCTTATTATTGGGAGATACGAGGATCTGTGGCTCTACCATTGGAGAAAGTATAATACCTGGATCACATGTGCTTTGATAAACCAATTACAGCCGTGATGTCATTGAATTTCATTCAGAGTTGTGCGACATTCAATCACTGTTTGCGGAAACCATAGAAACGAATGAGAATGGCTGTAAACTGAATCTCTTCTCTTATAAAACACCATTATTTTCGGTGTAAACTCAAAAAATAGATCAACACGTTTTTGCTCTTAAACGTTCGTTTTAGATTGAAGATTAGCCGATGGGCGGTCTATTCATTAAATGATAAGCTATTTCCTCATGTTTATTCCGCATAGTGAAGCCTCTCCTCCATTGACATCCATTAAAAAAACGGCCTCTTGTCTCCTTCCCTGTGTACCGCAGTGTCAGCTAGCATAAACATTTTTCAGCTAAGGTTGCAGGCTTGCCTTCATGTGTCTTTGTCACGTGGTTAAGAACTTTCCGTCTTAGCTGGGTTCAGTGGAAGGTGTGTTATTAGGTGTAGACGGGCCGCAGTAATCTGTGATGTGAGGGTGCTGGGCTGCGATCACACCTGTTAGCACAATAGCAGAGGCTCAGACTGGCTGAGAACAAGACACTTCAATAAAGCGGCCTCTTTAACTGATTGGGCCTCTCACGAGGGATGCTTTGGGTTTAGCATCGGCTATGAGTTGCTTCACACATATTGAGGTCTGTCCCTGTGATGTAATTTCATTTTTTGAGAAGTTTATTTAATTCCTGAGGTTGGCTTACTGTCTGCACGCATAGGCTTAAGCATGTGAATTGACTCTCCTCTTGCAGACCCGGTTAATTATAGAAATAACTGTGGAGTTGTTGTGCTGAACCACGAGGTAAATAGCTCTTTATATATTATTGCATTATGATTGGTGTGGCATCAAATTAAATTTCTGATTTCAAATAATGTTTGATTCAGTTGCAGACTACATCTGTGGTTTGAAGACCATTACATTTGAAAAGATGGCAGATGCATGCATGAAAGTTATTATATACAATTGTAATATTACTATTATGATTTCATAAATATAATGATTTAATTGATGATTATAGTAATTAATATTCATAATTCACACTTTGAAAATTCACCTGCGTAGATTTGGTATACAATTTTTATGATTTGGGATGCACTAGTACTATATAGTATGGATATAATCATAACTTTTTCTGTTTTTTATTTTACCATTATAGAAATATTTGATCATTATAGAAATATTTTGTAAAATAAGTGTTAAATATTTAGAAAATACTCAATTAAATACTATATAAATAAATAAATAATAAAAAATATATATTAGTTTTAATAATGTAATTGTAATAAATTTAGATTTTTTCAATGTTAATTTTGTCCATTACTGAAACAAAAATAAATCACTTTAAGTTTTTCCAAACATTGCACAGGGTGGAATGACGCTAATATAATATTATAAACATTAAAATACTTAATATAATATTTATATATTTTCGGTCCACTTTCCATTCACACTTTTTTATTTTAAATTACAAAGTCTATAGTGCTGAGATTGATGCATCGGTGGTGACATATTTTTTTAGTCATGGGAATTGTGATTCCTCTCAGTTTAGTCTATTCACCAGTGACAATTTTTAAAGATTGCATATTTACATTATCGGACATTAAAAGTCATCAGGCCAAACCTCATCAAACTTTTCAACCTGTAGATTTTAAATTACGACTAAAAGAGTTGTTGGAAGCTCAGTGATGGTGACGTAGAATTGTGTGACCATGCATGGTGTTGTTCGTTAATAGCCTAATTTTTGCTTTTTACTTCTGACAATTGTATAAAGGCTTCAAGATTAATAAGGTTATCTTATGGCGGCAAATCAATGACTAAAATAAACGAGCACAACTGATGCAAATTAAGTGATGTCTCATGTCTCAAGTCAAGTTAATTACGGGTTATTGGGCAGGCGTCCAATCACAACTGACTTCCGGAAAAGGGGAAGTAGCCAATGACATTTGAGGTTATTAAAACAGTAAGTCCCGCCTCTCGACTGCCAAAAATAAAATTGTTCGAGCGAGCAAACGCAGTAGGCGAGAGCAGATTGAGGGCGAGAGCGTGGAGAATGATCATGCGCGCGAGGGCTTATATTGCGTGCAGAGGGCACACGGTTTGAATGAGCTCGCGAGTTCCCGTTTCCTCGCGTGTAGATCTGTTATCCTCTCGCGAAAGTCATTTACCGCGCGTGCCAGCATCAGTTGTGCGCTTGTTTATTTTAGTCATTGATTTGCCACCATATTATCTTGATGGACAAAACATATAAGAATCATAAACTTGTGTTGTTGTTTTTGAGGGAACCAGGGTGATGCTTACTTTTGGGTTGGCCTACAAAAATACATCATCACTGCAGAGCTCTATACAATATTAAAATATGCATGTCTAAACTGTTAAAGCATCATAAGTGTTATCTTAATGAACGACAACAAAACCATAATGTATTGATCCCCTGACTTTAACGATTTGTTCAAAACCACTGATTCATTCGTGAATTAAACATTACCAGAGCCCGTCTAACGGAGAGCCTTGGCACTTCCTATTAGCCCCATTGTGTATCAAATTGGTTGCAGTTCCATTAGAATTCCACTGGAGGTGATCGCGGGCGAGTGCAGAATGAATGGGAGTCTATGGAGCTAAACGGCTAAATGTATCTCTTTCTCCTGCTTGTCGTTGAATCAACGTAGATTTTATTGTTGATTCCGCAAGTTCAATATAGATTATAGGCCAAAAGTCGAATGAACAAGTACTTATGTCCTTTCGATTTCTTACAGGTTAGGATTTTGTTGGCCGGAACACGCTAGCATTCTGCTATTATGTGACGTCATCACAGTTTTGAACAGATTTTTAGAACAGATAAGTGAACTTAAAAATGCAATTTTCAGCTGAGTGTATTATCTTAGCCCTCACTTTTGAATGCAACTTTCAAATTACTTGACAAAAAATTACATCCTGAGAAAAGTGGATTTCTGGGGGTGAAACCCCATAGACTCCCATTCATTCTGCACTCGCCTGCGAGCGCCCCCGCATGGACAGAGACGTGTTACTGCAGCCAGTCCAGAAACCGGAAGTAACCAGAGAGTGCCAATTCTCTTCAATTAGACATTTTCTGACATTACTAGTCTAGGGTTGAGACAGTGACTTCTATTACAATACTTTAGTACACATTCTTATCAGCTTTAAGAATTTTTTTTCCTGAGTAAAAAGTTTAAGATTTATAGAGGACAGACAGACAGACAGACAGACAGACAGTTAGATAGATAGATAGATAGATAGATAGATAGATAGATATTAGATATTAGATAGATATTAATCAAATGATGATAAAATGATGGAGAAGAACATTATAACCATATCAAGTGTAGAGAAAAAAACATTTTAGCTGAATCAAAATCATTCCCCCATGCATCCTAAAATCAGACAGAAAAGGAATGAGGAAGAAGATATAGTGGATAGTTACTGTGTCTGCTGGTTTTTAACTTCCAGAGTAGTGGAAGTAGGGCTCCGCAGAGTCTATGAGCTGTGTGCATTGGGGATTTCTTTATTTAGAGCATGTTGGGTATGGGGGATCAAGCATGCCTGTGATTAGCCTTTGGATGAGCTCTATTTAGACAGCCAAAGCTCTCTGTGGAACGACGCTGTAGTAAAATCCAGAACCCGGAGACAGCTGGAAGACAAGCTAACAAGCAGAATCGCCTTTGCATACAGTGCTTCTGAACTCGCCACTCTTTTCTACATTGAGCTGAATGTTCGAAGCTGCAACTAAGCCTCTGCTCAGGACGTACGCTGTTCACATCCAAAGTCAGACTGGTGCTTAAAGGGCGCCTAAAGGTGGAGTTATTCATGGTTGCAAAGCTAGAAGCAGTTTGTTTCTATAGAGTCCATGGCCCCAGGGGCCATTAGCTAAATCTGCTTGGGCTCTGCGTGCCTAATTGTTTGCGATAAGAGGCTATTAGCGTTAATAATTTACCTAGAGCTCCCTCAGAAACAAACATCTGGCCTTGACGTACACTCATTTGTGCAGACCTTAATGTGACCCACACGTTCTCTGGTGTAAAAGCTGCATGTGGCCATTTGTTAATCCATTAATGGGTGCGTCCATCAACGGTGATGGACCCTTAAAGACGAGACTCCAGATTTGAACACTTGTGCACACACTGATTTAAATCAGGCTAGATGCCACAAGACGTAGTTGTAACGTGTATGTTACATTTTTTGTTTCGTTTTCACTCTGTTTGCCCTGTTGCTATTTGCCTGGTTTCCTAGTTTCCCTGTTTGTTAAATAATAATTTTCCTGAGTTCCTAATTCCACTCATTCCCTACATTCTCTTTATATATAAGCCCGGAGTTTCCCTAGGTCATTTGTCCATTATCGTCTGTGTTGAATGTGGTTGAGTTCTAGTTTATCTTCTGCGATCCCCTGAGTTTTCTGTGTGGATTCTAATAAAGACTGTTTTTGTTTCTAGTCCTTTGTATATATATATATATATATATATATATATATATATGTGTGTGTGTGTGTGTGTGTATGTATGTATGAACATATATAAATTATATAAATTATATAAATATATATATATATATATATATATATATATATATATATATATATATATATATATAATTCTTTATTTTATTTTTTTAGATTTAATAATGTAATTGCAATAATTTATATATTTTTAAAAATTTTATTTTGTCAATTACAATGTAAACTTAAATGTAGGCCTATGAGTTTGTTTGTTCTGTTGAACACAAAAGAAGATATTTTAAAGACAGTTGGTAACCAGACAGTTGACGGTATAGCCATTGATTTCCATAGTGTTTTTTTTTTTCTTACTAAGCAAGTCAATGGCTACCGTAAACTGTCTGGTGACAAACAGTCTTTAAAATATCTTATCTTTATTTCAACAGAAGAAAGAAACTCATACAAGTTTGGAACAACATACGGGTGAGTACATTTTTGGGTGAACAATCCCTTGAATTATAGAAAAGAAATTTATTCACAAGGTCCAATTTACGTACATATGAAGTATTCTATGCCGTTTTGTAATGCGCATTTTAAATACTACTTAATTAACCAAAATAACTATTGGACAGTGGACCCTTCATCCACTCAACTTTCGCAGCTTTAATTATGTAACGGAGGGGGAGGGGCTCTGATGTAGAATGACAAAATAACCAAAATTCATACAATACATGGTTGAGTACATAGTACATGCCTACCGGTGCACAATGTAAGTGTCTCTGTGTGCCAGTGCAGCTCATAAATCATTTGTGGCGCTTTGAAGGCTCGGTGAAGGGAAACTTATCAAAATGATTCATACATCTGTTAGTTTCATCTTCACATGAGGTTGAGTGTTAACCTGACTTGAGTTTGCTGGACTCAGACCAACAGCAGGACAACAGTGACTAAACAGCTGAGAGAGAAGTGACCCTCAAGTCAGGAAGATGTCCCGGGTTTTCATGGATCAGACATTCGTGTTTACAAGCAACTGCTTTCCCAGGTGAGCGACGGGTGAGACTATTAATTTTTCCCATGATGCCCTGAGTGTTCTCTCAAATGGGGGTGGTGATGGCGCAGTGGATAAGACACATGCCTGTGGTGCGACGTGCAACCTCTGACATATATAGCAATTGTAAGTCGCTTTGGATAAAAGCGTCAGCTAAATGAATAAATGTAAATGTAAATACAGTAATAGCAGTTTCCCACTTGGGTTATTTGCAGAAGGCATTGAATCATTTGATGAAATATTCTGTTGCTGCTCCATAAATATGTCAGAAAGGCCATTTCCTGCTGATGAGAGAGAGAGAGACAGAGAGAGAGAGAGAGAGAGACAGAGAGAGAGAGAGAGAGAGAGAGAGAGAGAGAGAGAGAGAGAGAGAGAGAGAGAGACAGAGAGAGAGAGAGAGAGAGAGAGAGAGAGAGAGAGAGAGAGAGAGAGAGAGAGAGAGAGAGAGAGAGAGAGAGAGAGAGCGGGTAAAGACCCCAAAACATTGTTATGCTTCTGAAGAGTTGCAAGCAAACAAGATTATATAAGGCACATTAAACAAGCAATACAGTAAAAGTTGTTTTTAAACATTTATTTAACCGATTTCCCTCAAATAAATCTCGACGTATTCATGCCCAAAGGAATAAAATAAAGCACAAGTAAAAGCTCTTTAGTATCTCATTTTTTCCCCTAGACAGCAATGAGTTATAGGGATAGTTCACCCAAAAATGAAAATTTTGTCATCATTTAGGCTACTCATCCTCAAGTTGTTCCAAACATGAACAAACATCTGTTGAACACAGAAGAAGATATTTATAGAATGTTGGTAACCAGACAGTTGACGGCACCCATTGACTTCCATAGTTTTTTTTTTTTCCTGCAATGGAAGTCAATGGGTGAACCATTCCTTTAAGTGGAGAGCAAATGGAGATTTTTACTGAAGTCTACTGCTTCTCAGATTCTTCTCTTGAGAAAAAGACCCCAGAAATCTCACATCACATCTCCTCTAGAGCAGTTTTTCTCAATCAAGGGGTCTGTGGAAACTTTCAACTGTGCTAGAAAATGACATAATAAAAAATAGAATAATATTATAACCGCAGAAGATCTAAGCCTAAAACATCATGTTTCCGCAGCCCTGAGCTCTCACTCGGACACTTTTTCACTGCAGCGCAGAGGTCTACGTGGATTGATTTTTTCATCCCACTACTGCGAGTTTTAGTCCACACCGCCCACTACCGCCGAATTCTACTTTGAGTAGGTGCACTTGATCCATGTTTGCAGTGAATCTGTTCTCACACGGTCCTGCTTAATTTAGGGTCCGTAACAGGGGCCCTTTGATTTATTCATCACTCTAAGTATACACAGCTGTTTTTGCTTTTACATATGACCAGCGTCATATCTTTATTGTAGATACGGTTTTAAGTTTTCTCTACTGTTGACTGTTGTTTTTCATTTAGAATCCTCTTGAATCCTGCCATTAATTATGATTAATGACTTTGGGGTTGGAAAAAAAGGACTGTCTGGTAATGGAGTCCAAGCTTGAGAAGCACTAGAGTTTCAGAAGTGATCTCAACAAACAGCGCTCAGATTTGCCAAGATATCAAAGCCTGCAATTTAAGTCAGAGATCTCATTATGAGCTCAAACATTCCTCATCAAATTCTTCCAAGACCAAATGATCTTAGGTATGCTATCCACATTTATTCCTGTACATCAACAACTATAGTTAGCTACTTTTAGCTAGTTCATTCCGATTGCATGCTTACGTGTGACTTTTGTTATTCCAACTGTGCAACTAGTCCGATTACAAATGGATTATTAGGCTCCATGTAAATGCAGATATTGTCTAATTTTTCATCTTTACGTTCATGTTTTTTTTCTTCTAAAAACAAGGTCAATTTATTTGAGAAGACTTATTAGCTTTTATATTTTATTATATTTCAGAAAATATATATAGATGCTCCAATTGGCACATATACTGTAGATTTTTCTTGTTTTAACCCAATTTTAAAGGTTAAATCTGACCATTCTCTGGGATTTGTTTTCATGATAATCGAATGTAAATAGTTTTATCTTTAAAAACTGTTTAGCTTATAACGCTAGTATATAGGGCATAGAATAAGTAAAAAGAAATCGCTAGTTAATACCACTAACAAGGCTCAAAATAGCCCTGCATTAACACGGTAGCATAATGAGGGTCCCTACATGCAAACCGAAGCATTGAGAACTTTGTAAGTGTACAGACAGTTTAATAAGAAGATACTTTATAAAGACAATAAACTTCGCATATACAGGCAGGAGCCATCTTGGAAAACAGTCTCGACCAGTCAAACCACGAACGCCGTGCTAAATGAGCTGAACTTGGAATCTCATATGACAGTATGGGACCCCTTTTTCCCTTGTGGTTAGTCACCCATATATTTGAATAAACAGATATAATTCATGCATTTCCATGTAACTAGATTTCACAAACGTAATTCCGATCGACCAGCTCACTTAGCACGGCGTTCGTGGTTTGAAATGAAATGCCTATTTATTTGTTTCAGCCTGAGCTATGAAGGAGCAACCGTTCCCATGGGAGATGATACCAGCTCAGTGATGAAAAACTAGTTCTTTTCATTTCGGTCTGATTGGCATCAATGTTCTAAGATTTGTGTGGATTCAAGGCAGCAAAACTGTGACGTTTCAGGTCAGAGATGCTGGTACATGCAGATGCCACTGTCGTTTAGCAGTCCATCGTGAAGCTGCATTCCTGAAGCATGATATCCAGCTGGGTGCGGTTTATATGGCAGAAATGAGACGTATGCTAGGGCTGTCTGCAGTGACGCAAACTCAAGACATGAGTCATCATCAGCGCTGGATTCCCATAAGAGCTGTTTATCATATAATACAGCAGACTCTGGACTTACAGTTGCAGGGCGAACACTGTCACGATCGCACAACCACACAGCAGACTCACACCATACACACTCAAATGTTGTATGGTGCGGTACTAATTACATCCATGATCTTTGTATAACAATCCACTTATGAAAAGATGACTGAAGAACACAGTTTTACTGCACTGTTGTTTAGAGTGAGCATAAGCTTGTGTTTAGCTTGTCATTGTTGCTAAATAAAGCCCATTCATCCTGAATTGGTTTACTGTAGACATGAATCAAAGATTCAAGTTAGCAAGAAGTTGAATCCTAGCAAGAAAACGAGCACATTAAAATAATTTATTTTGTATTATTATTACTCTGCAATCCATGTTAAGTTTTCTCTGGACTGTTTGCTAACTTGTTATAGTACAATACAACTTTTTTTTATCAGCCGAACTATTATGAGTTAAAATTATTACTTGAAGTACCCCTTGACATTTTTACATTAATATTTCAATAATTTAACAACACATTTTCATGTTCGCGGTTCTCTGATATCGATTAATGGTCACATGACATGCAGGTAAACAAATATAGGTACAGTAACACTTTACAATAAGGTTTCATTTGTTAACATTTGTTAACATTAGTGAACTAACAGTGAACAATACTTATACCGCATTAATTCATGTTAATCTAAACATTTATGAATACACTTTTAAGATCAAAAGTTGTATCTGTTAACAGTAGTTAATGAACTGTGAATTAGCATGATGTGTGTGTATATATATATATATATATATATATATATATATATATATATATATATATATATATTTACTGTGTGTATGTATATATAGCCACACAGAGACTTCTGTAAACATGATGCAAATGATTAATTGAATGTTTTTTTTTTTTTTTTTTTTACATTTTGAACTGTTTCATGTAAATGAATCGATCTTACCAACTGGGTACAGACACTTTCTCATGATTAACATGGTTGTTTCATTGATTAACGGTTTAACACAATCAATGTTATGTCAGTTGAGTTCATTGGCTATTGATGAGCCCCTGCGTTCTAACTTAAGGACTAGAAAAGGATCTGTGTGTTTCTTCTTGATTTATTCTGGAAATTCTGCAACTAAGTATTTCTTTCCCACGTACCCTTGCTCCTCTGTTTGTTTTGGGCTCTGGTGGCCTAATGCGGTCTCGCTCTTACAGGTTATGCCACCCCACAGGCTGACTGGAAATCCAGCCGTGAAAGAGAAGGGCTGATCCCAGACCCCCTCGTGTTCCCGCAGCTGCGCCCCTCCCTGTCCCCATGGCGACAGGAGGTCATGCCCCCGAGACAGATGTGTTGATCAACCTGCATCAGGTGAGAGATGTGAAGACCCTGCCTGTTGTTTTCAGCGTTTGTGAGTTTTAGTTATACTAGGCCTGTTACACTCTTAAAAATAAAGGTTCCCAAAGGTTTTTTTTTTTTTTTTTGCAGTGATGCCTAACCATTTTAGTTCTTAAAGGTACAATATGTAAGAATTTTGTAATAAAATTTAAAAAAATCTCTTGCACAGTGCGATATATTTCCTGCAGTTGTGTACTTACAGTATCCCAAAAGTTCCCAAAGATTTTTAATTTCAGAGAAATTCCAATTTTGGAATTTCCAATCCCTGTTCACTTGTCGCCTGTCAATGACGTAATATACGCATTGTCCCTGGTTTCCGCTAGTAGTACTGCCATAGTAACCATGGCGACAGACGTGGACAACTGCGTAGTGTGTAGCCCTAACGTCTAGCCGCACGCCGTTGCTGTTTCGTTCAAACATTATGGACCATGGCAAGCAGACTTTGGGAAAAAAGGAGAACTAAAACTAGGATCAATATCAGCGAGGTGTTTTCGAGATGCTGAGAGCTTCACGTCAGTGACAAACTTCGACTTGACAGAGCTCAGTCTTACATGATGTACTTTATTAGACAGGTGAGCAAATGTACTAGCTTACTGCTAGTCTCATATAGCCAACAAACTAACACATACAATAACATAACTTTCAACACACTCAAATGCTGTTTAGTGTGATAGTGTAGGCCAAGTGGAACAGCGCTGCGTTACCTCACAAGCTTCATTCGTCTAATAAACTGACCTGTGTGAGTATTAATACAGCACTTGCGGGTAGTTCGGTAGAATTAAATGTCCATATTCCTTTATATCCGCGGGACTCGCAGGATTCGCGTGTGCCGCTGATATCTGTCCGTCTCTTATTTGCAATCGTATTGTATTATTCACTCATCCATAAACATAATTAGATCCATCGGCTTGACGACAAGTTCCATAATTCCGCAGGAAATTTTGCGTCATCAACCTAATGTTACGCCTTTGTCATTGTAAGAGGTTAGCGACCCCTAGCATCTTTAAAATACAATTTTTTTTTGTTTCTTAGTGTGAAGAACATTTTAATAATCTAAAGAACCTTTTTCCACTATAAAGAACATTTTGTGGAATGGACAGATTCTATGGATTTTAACTTTAGGTCTTTATGGAACCATAAATGCCAATCAAGAACCTTCAGAGTGTAGATTTGACCTCACGTCTGCAGTGCATGTTGCTTTTGTGGTGCTATGAAGCAGAAGCGCAGCTGTATGTGGAGTTTCAGCATTGAGCCTATTTTTGCATCGCATGCTCAGCAGAAAAAGGGTGAACATGCACTAGAAATCATTATTTACACAGTGTTTTGCGGTACAAGCTTTAATGAAGCAATATAAACTACTCACATACTGTTTAAAAAGACCCACATGTAATTACAGATGCACTCAAGCACTTTCTGTTCAGTAAATATGACTGAATCCATATGATTCAAGCAACAAATACTTATAATTTTGTTTAGATGTATTACCATTTGGGATGTAAATGTCTTTACATCCTTATGTAAACTATTTCATTATGCACAAGTCTGTAATAGTTTGCAATTTCTCATTCCCTATAACTTCTTTTTATTTAGGCTTATTTAGGAGTGCATTAGGAAAGACTTTAGGTATGCAAAGACGGTGCACTCATATTACTATGAACGGGAGAAAGTGCAACATGCAATATGGCGGAATAAGTCCCGCCTTCTAAGTAAAAGAGCCAATCGCCAATTGATAATGTCATGGCATCACTGCAGCTGACTTTAGAAGCTCGGTTGCTAAAGAAACAGTCAGTGGTCTGAGCGCATTGGCAGCCTGAAAAATGTATATATTTTTTTCACGATTTGAGTGTTTGGAAACAAAATTTATGAGACCATTTTTGTCAGATTTCATTCGTGATTTCAAATATGAAATTGAATCATAAGCTTGGTGAACAGCTTTGGAGAAGTTTATGTTTTCCCATTTAAAGAGATAGAAGCTGCATTTGCATGACTGAAATCCTTCAAGAAACATTTCTTTTTTTTTAATGTTGTAAATAGTTGTGCTGCTTCATATTTTTTTTTGTGGAAAATATATGGTGGGAAGACTTGTATATGGTTGGAATTGCAAATGGTTGCTATGTGGTTTCCTGAGCAACGGCAGGTTCGGGGCTGGTGGCGCAGCGCCAAGCAGGGAGGCGCAGGTGCTGGGTTACATGTGATGAAACACACGGGCCGTACACAGGACAATAGCATCAGTCTGACCTCCGTCTCGTTTGACACTTGGGATGCACGGGTCTCAGGCAGTGTGTGTATATTTGAATGGCCCTTTTTGTGGTTGCCTGCATCTAATGTGTTTGTTGTGTGATAACTATTTTTTATCAAGTTTATCAGCCATACCCTAGTGAAAAATAAATATACCAAAATGTATTTGAAATGCATTTATTTTATGCTAAGTATACTGCATTTACATATTTATGTACTTAATATAAATGCCCTGCAATTGTACTTTTGGTATACTAAATTGGTATACTTTTAAGGCCCGTTCACACCAAGCACGATAACTATAAAGATAAGGATAAAGATAACTATATATGCGTCCACACCAACGACTGATAACGGTCTTTTTATTCTAAGCACGCGCGCATCCGCGCTGCGGTTTCAAAGTAGACCTTTAAATTAGAATGGATTCTGATTGGCTGTCAGTGTTTTATCGTTCGGCAGCTGGAAAAAAATCGTTCTGAAAGTGATCCCAACGATATCGTTCCTCATGTCTTTATCGTTATAGTTGTGGTGTGAACTCTGTTATTCTTTAATATGGAGAACGATTTTTAGAATTATATCTTTATCGTTATCTTTATAGTTATCGTGCTTGGTGTGAATGGGCCTTAAGTCTGCTAAATTGGGACAACTAATTTTGTTCTTAATGCAGTTTAGTTGTCCAGAAGTAGTGCTGAGGTCCAACAGAAGATATACTATTTGATTGTGCTGAAGTGGAACTATTGCAAATAGACTTTAGGTACACTTTAAATATCTTGCATTTAAAGGCTGACATATACAGAGATAATACTATCTTTACTAATAGTGTTATTAAAACACATTTTAGGCCTACTATTATGAAATGTGCATTGTGCAATAAAGAAGCACTTCAAATAAGTATAATTATAATATTTATATCAGTAAGTGTTGAGCGATATGTCAGTAAATGAATGGATTTGTAGTATATTTAGCATGAGATACATGTATTTTAAATACATTGTGGAATAGGTTTTTTTCACTAGGGTTTTTAAGCCAAATAAATAGTTTGGCCTGTTTGCTCTCACACATGACAAAATGTTCATATAATAATCAGATGTAGAGCAGTAGCACAGGAAAAAAAAGGCAAACCAAATGGTCAACCTTCATCGCATTTCTGTTGCTTACAATTATGCAACCCAGTAAATTCAAATAAAAATGAAGGCCGACTGTAACTGAGAAAATCTGTCATGTTATGAGAAGTGATGAAATTCTTCATCTTGGGCTCAATAAAAGGAGACGTTCTGCTGTTGCATCTGCACTTGTTCAATTTGTACTTGCCCCGCAAAATTTTTAACTATTTCACCAATATTTTGACCCATTATAGAGAAAATACACATTTTATTTTCAACAACACATTAGTCAACAACATTGTAATATGTTGTTTATTTTTGAAATTTAGAATTTTCATTAAAAAAATTCTTTACAAGGAAAATATTGACTTTTTTACTGTTTTTTAAACAGGTTTTTAGAAAGCTTTCTTGCTGCTATTAGTAAAACAAACAGACACGCGTGGTTTATACAGCCACGTTAATTTATTTTGATACTGTACCATCATTTTTTTTTTTGTTGGTAGTATTCCATTTAATCTGAGTGATGGCATTCCTTTCCACGTAAACAGCAGAGCAAATGAGACCTTTTTGGAACTTGAGACCACCTGCAGTAAAACTAGAGCCATTACTGGTAGTTAACATGTTCTTAGATGTAAGCAAATGCAATCAGGGCCGGTGTTTTAAAAGAACAGCCCCGTCAGAGGCGTCTTGACAGTGGTGGAAAGAGTACTGAAAAAGCATACTCAAGTAAAAGTACTGTTACTTGTCAAAAAATGTAGTGAGAGTAGAGTAAAAGTACCGGTCCTAAAAACTACTCAAAGTAGGAGTAAAAAGTAGCCCTTTTAAAAGTACTCAAGAGTAGTGAGTAGTGAGTATTATGCTATGAATGTTAGTCCACCTTATACCCTGCAAATTGAAAATGTAGCTTACTCTTTTATCACAGATTCATCGAAAAAAAGAAACAGTATTTCAATATTTCTCCAACAGTTTTATTTTTGACTGCTTGCACTAAAAATACAGCGTTTCCCCTACCATTGTTTTGGACGATTTATTTTTTGAGGAATAAATAGAAAGCAGTTCAGTACACTTGAAATCAAATCGCGATATAGTGTGCGTGTGTGTGAATATTAAACCACAAAGACAATTTAAATACGAATCCTGCATGTTCTATGTGAATGAATGGTGCAGCCGACGCGCAGTTTCATTTACCACACACACACACACACACACACACACACACACTGAAGCACGTGTGAGGTGTGACGCTTGCGCTGTTTTTTTGCCTATATGAAGACACAAATGCATGAACTTCCTCCAGGCTCAAGATCCACTCCGAAAGTCACTTCGTGAACAAAATAAATTGGCGCCAGGTGTCTCGAAGTCTGTTGATGCTGGTTTGATGCAAAGTTTTCCGCGCGCGATTTGATTTGACGGGAATCACGCATGGAGTCACATGATGACTTATTATGAAAATAAATATTAATATAAATGTAGCGACGGCAGGTTCAGGGAAAATAGCGCAGTAAAAGTACCGATACAGCACTTAAAATGTACTCAAGTAAAAGTAAAAGTACACTGTTTTTAAACTACTTAAAAAAGTACAATTCCTAAAAAAAACTACTCAATTACAGTAACGAGAGTATTTGTAATTCGTTACTTTACACCACTGCGTCTTGAGATGTGCTAATTGGTTGATGTTCACCGTCGTCCTGTGGTGCCGTCAGCTCAGATAGCAGTGGATCCTCTCTTACTGATGTCAGTCTTTCAAAGGGCTTTCAGAGGGGGAGGCACACGACAACATCTGGCATAAAGCCCTCCGATATTAGAGAAAAACACAGGAATGCTAATTAATGCTTATAATAATTATTTAAAGTCGCCCTGCGGTGAAAATCAAGGTTTTAATGTTGTCCATATGTCTATGTGGTGTTTTTAATATGCTTTAAGACAAACCCTGTGTAAATTCATAAGTCAACACCATTGTTGAGTATTTTCTCCTTAAAACTGCAGTGAACCAAAGACAAGCTCAAAATCGTGGTTTGAAATTGCGTCAACGTGTGATCGTCAACGAGTGGATCTCTGAGCTGGTGTGAGTGAGTGGAGGCGGGGCTAATTTGCATTTTCATAGAACCACGTATACTAAATGAGGCAAGGGTGTAGAGTTACATTCAAGCTATTTTAAGGCATGGAGACCATTTTTTTCACAGAAAAAACGCTTAAATATGTCATTTTGGTGACCAAAGATGAATTTTAAGGGATAACATGATTTACGGGGAGTTTAACCCTTAGAATGAAAGGTGCAGGAAGTGATTTATGAGAAGCATTGTTGAAAGTGGATCAGACTGAGCACCACAACATACTTGTAGCCAATCAGCAGTAGGGGCCACTCATGATGGGGGAGGAGAGAGAGTGAACGAGAGGGAGATTTGAAGAAAGACTGTAGAAACAGAGATGGATGAGAAACATTACAAAAGAGAAAAGGTCAGAGGAATATCACTGGAAAAAGAAGTGATTCAGGCAAGAGATTTAGGACCCGCGTTAATATCTGAAAAGCTTTCCAGTGCTGGAGAGATGTAAGTGGGAAGGTCTGAAAATGGACGCCAAGGTTGCGTTGTTTCTGCTCCATATGTGAGTGTTTGTTTGGGTTGAACAGTGTTTCTCAGAAATCACTTACTGCACCTTTAAATTGCTCATTATGTGATATCCCTTTAAAGCATTGATGTAAACACCTAATTCACACATAAAATGATCATTTTACTCTAAATGTGTTTATATACTTCCTTCATATTAGGCTACCGTATGGTGGCTGGATTGGCCAAGTTTCTGAAAACTCTATAGATGTTGCTGTGTTGGAATATGAATATTAATATATTGCCTTCTTATTGCAGAATTGTACATAAGTTCCTAATGAGTCATTTTAGCAGCTCAGTTTCAACAAATGCTCTTTTTGGACTGGGTTGGAGGTAGGGCTGGGCGATGTGACCAAAATCTCATATCACGATATATAAGTCATCTCATATCACGATATATAAGTCATCTCATAACACAATATAAGTCATCTCATATCCCGATAACGATATATATCACGATATAGTACCTTTTCTGTAAATTCAATCAATTAATAGTTTATATATTTACCACATGGAAAAGACTAATTATTTTCTACATTTTAAAGAATATACTTAAAAATGCTGAAAACTCATTGATATGTGATTATTTTTCTCCCTTTATTTAGAACTTCTGGGCAAATGTTTGATTAAGAATGTAGAAATATAAAATATAAATGAAATATAAAACACTTTTCAAAAACAAATGATTACAGGACTAAAATAAAATATAGCTATATAAAATGCCAAATTTAAAAATTGTACTTTCAAGTTTAAAATGTAGCAGCAATCAGTTGTTCAAAGCAGCAATCACAAATTTAAATAGTACAGACTGTGCAAATGTGATTGACTCATAGCGTATAATCCAACGTGAGTGAAATGCCTGCGCTCAGCTGTCAAGTCATCATAGGTAAATCGCAATGGCAATGCGCTGGCGTTAGTTTTTCCGAGGATTTACTGTATAGCCTGTCACCAACTGTCAAACCTACATTTCAGTGAAAAAGAATAGTGGTAATATGCAGCTTGTTGTGTGTTTTGAAACCAGCTAAAATTGCAGGATAGTAAAACATGGATTCACACAACGTCACATCACGCACTTCTGTGAATTAAGAGAAAACAGAATAAAACTAAATATATAAAACTAATATATAGGCCTATACGCGAAATATAGGCTATTTCACTTTAATAATTAGCCTACAGATAAAAAAAACGAAAGGGAATTTTTGGCTGATCTTCGGTTCAATTGTGACGGGGTCCAAAGTTCACGGAAAGGAAACCGAGACGGTAAAAAACGGCGTCGTGCTTGTTTTCTGTATTTTACAAAAGCGTTACAGTTTCTCAAAAGGAGAAACTTTTTTTTTACAGGTTCCTCAAAAGGACCAACATTCCCGTGATCGCGCCGGCGCCTCACTCGCACATGTTCATTTCTAACTTGACATCACAGCCTATTCAGTATCAATATAAAATAGTCAACCAAACATATAGAAAGTAAAACAAACAATGTCCATGAAGGTAGCCCCTCGTTTAGGAACGAGCTCCTCGATTTGCCCTGGCTGATCCTTCTCCTGCTCGGAGCCACCCGGTTCTGTCTCCCCTTGCCATGCTGTTATTCACGTTTCTGCCTGCATCCCCAATATTGGAGTGTAAGATTGCAGTCATCCAAATTATCAAAAAGTTTTGCCGTAAACAATGTATTTTGCGACACCACGAAATAAACAAGCAAATAAATAGAGCATAATATGAAACGATAGACTTTTTATTTCGTCCATTAGACATCCTCATTTCGCAAAGCCCTAGTTGGAGGATTTGAGTTACAGATTAGAGTTACATGTTTTCTTAGCACAATGAACTCTCACAAGATTAGGGAAAGTCTGATTCCTAATTACATGAGCCCTTTAAATACATCATCATTAGTTGTTAGAATGGATTCGGAACATAGCCTACTACATCTATTAGTACCAATACATGGAGCCTCACCAGAATTTAGAGCCTGTTTCCATGCACTCTGCTGACATATTGTGAGTAAGTGTGGTTGGATCGTTTTAGGCCGCAATCTGCTCACCATGGCATCAGATACCAGATTAATTGCCTGGTGTCGACCTGCATGCGGATGGCCATTTGGTATGTTGTGCCTGGCTGTAAAGATCGCCATATCATGTTTCAGCAAAGAGAATTGAATGTTTAGTAATAAAATAGTGTGCAGGAGACATTATAGTACAACCCTGACAAAAGCAACAAGTTAATGCTGCACATTGTTACTTACTTGTTTTCTAAAGCAATAATCAGCACTCCGTATGTTGATGCAGACTTCCCACAAGCATCACCTCCTCTTTGAATTGACAAAAATCAACACAGAATAAAGAAATCAATAGTGGTAAGCGAGATGATTTGGCCAGACTGAGTAAACCGAAAGTGTTCAGAGATTGATGCGCTGTTTCAGTTTAGCCCAGAATTGCACACTGATTTCCCACACGCAAATATTTGACCGAGTGTTATTTAAACATCCCATAAAATCCAGTGGCAGCAGGACACACACTTCTGCATGCACACTGCAGCGCAATGTGGTTTTTGAACATTTAACAGAGCTGTTCTTGTGATGATGGTGATGAACATTTTAAATGTAGAAGTAAAAGTAGAAATAAATGATATAAATGTAATATTGTGAAATAACAATAATGTAATTTATTCCTTCGATGCAAAGCTGAATTTTCAGCATCATTACTTTTAGTGTCACTTGATCCTTCAGAAATCATTCTAATATGCTGATTTGCTGCTCAATTATTAATAATGGTTCTTATTATATTAGGGGCGGTCAATTGACAACAAATAATTTTGCAAATTTGCAATTAATTTTTTTTGTTATACTATTGTATATGTATTGTGGATGTTTTTTTAATTTGCCGGGGGTTGTTCTATTTGCTCGTTGAGCTTTGTGCTATTTGCAGCACGTTTCTGTATTTGGTTGCGTGAGTATTTGCGTTGTGAGTATTTGCAGTGTGTTTCTGTATTTGGTTGTGTTGTAGGCCTAAGTATTTACAGCATGTGTCTGTATTTAGTTGTGTTTTGAGTATTTGCAGTGTGTTTCTGTATTTGGTTGCGTTGTGAGTATTTGCAGTGTGTTTCTGTATTTAGTTGCGTTATGAGTATTTACAGCACGTGTCTGTATGTTGTGTTGTGAGTATTTGCAGTGTGTTTTTGTATTTGGTTACCTTGTGAGTATTTGCAGTGTGTTTCTGTATTTAGTTGCGTTATGAGTATTTGCAACACGTGTCTGTATGTTGTGTTGTGAGTATTTGCAGTGTGTTTCTGTATTTCTTTGGGTTGTGAGTATTTGCAGCACATTTTTGTATTAATTTCGTTTTGAGTATCTGCAGTGTGTTTCTGTACCTTGTGAGCATTTTCTGTGTGTTTCTGTATTTGGTTGTGTTGTGAGTATTTGCAGCACATTTCTGTATTTAGTTTCGTTTTTAGTATTTGCAGTGTGTTTCTGTGTTTGGTTGTGTTGTGAGTATTTACAGCATGTGTCTGTATTTAGTTGTGTTGTGAGTATTTGCAGTGTGTTTCTGTATTTGGTTGCGTTGTGAGTATTTGCAGCGCGTCTCATGTTTTCTTATTTACTTGTGTTTTTTTTTATTTTCTTCAGTCGCAATGCGTTGAGATCTCTCGGCCACTGCAGATTTGACTAAAACAAAGGAAAGAAATATTACAACGTGGCCATGATTTAGTAAAGCGAGGGATTGAATTATTATATCATGCATTATTATATAATTGTTTTCACAATGTTTAATGCCAAAATGGATATAAAATGAGTTGCAAGTAACATCTCATGTTGACTTTAGGAAATAAAACAAAATGATAAACTAGCCTACACGTAACAGACAGGATGGACAGAGAGTGATCAAGAATTAGGAATTATGTACGAATCTAATCCTATTACGCATCAGTCTGTTTGAGCATGTGAGTCTGTTTATAAGTCATCTAACTGAGCAACAAACTACCACCCATCTTTTTATACACAGTAAACCACATGCTGTACATTTTTAAGCAGCAGATCAATGTTGCCCCTCCCAATCTGAACAGGTGGCATCAGGATAGAGGGGGGCGGTTACCCCAGCTGTACACAGCACTATGATATCATCGTCACCATGACAACCATGAGCTCAGACCACTGAGAATAGAGATCCGTCTATCCTCGACCCCGTACAGTGCAAACACTGATAAAGCAGCGTCTAGCGGGGTCCTCAAGGGACCGATTAGAGCCAGACATCTATTCCAGGGATAGTCCACCTTATCTCTTATTTCACTCATAAACACACTAAGGCTTGGAAAAATGTGCATGTATGTTCAGGAAACATAAACGAACAACATCTCATCATTGACCTGCTATCACAAAAACAATTTCTATAATTATATAGACTGACAGATTTTTACAGACACCAGTTTCTTCTACTGCACTGGAAAAATAAATCAAAGCTGACAATAAAACAAAGCTTACTGGAGTACGTTTTACAGGACAATCAATCTTTTATACTTCAAAATTTCATTTTTAATTTAACGTGCTACTTATGGAAGCTAATGGAATAAAAAACTAAAAAGGGAATTGTGACATATCTTTGATTTTTTTTTTCTCAGAATTGTGAGTTTATATATTGCAATCCAGATTTTATAACTCATAATTGTAATTGTTTGTGAAATTTCTGTAAAATTAACTAGCAATTTCTGTTTCTACACCAATTTCTTTTTTCTTTTTTTTATTGTTCTGCTGCCACGGTCTGGTGGTGTAGATAAATGCAATGAAGGCAAATGAAGTTCAAACTCAGTCTTTACTTGATAATCCACAAGATATAACAAAGAAGGCAGGAGAATGCACACCACGCGTATACACTTTCAAGACAGGAAATTTAACAAAACAAAACAAGGAGAACGTATGCTAGAACTAAACTAGGGAACTGATGAGTTAATAGATGAACACCTGGGGCCTGTACCATGATGGTAGTTGAACAAACTCAGGGTTACAGCAGGATTAGTTTAGAGTTGACAAACCAAACCAATCCAACCAGGCTTTGTTGGTACCATGATGCTGATCATCAACTTTCTCTGTCAACTCTAGTTTAGGTTTAGGAGCGAACAACCAATCACATGCTGAGAAAGAGTGAAACTGAGATTCATTTCTCGCGAGAGAAGCAGCGCGATTCACTTCTCTTTTCTGCAGAATATTAAAAGATTGAAAAATTGCTATATCAGTGCAAGTAAAAGTTGTGAAGTTAGTTTTGCTGTAGTTTAAACACTGTATAAATCGTATTTATATTACCTTTTTATATTTATTCAACTAAACTGTGCGTAATGATGATTGATAAACTAAAATTGTACATGTGTGATCGATTAAGGGTACAATAATTACATAAATAATGTCAAAATTATTATTGTAAATAAGCATTCCTAAAAGCCAGACGATTTAGTTTTTAAAAATCATTTGCTGTGTAGTGATCTTTAATTTGGAGTAGAAACAGGTGGAGTGACTATTGTGTCAGACATGTGTCACTTTGCTCACAGCTGATTTGTCCAAGTTCGGTTTGCAACCTCACTCCTGGAACATAACCTGGCCCGGACCAGGTTAACCGTGGAGCGTTAGTTACTATGGCGATGAACACTGCTAAAAGCCAAACCACTTTCATGGTGCCTAAAACCCAGGATTGGCGCAAACTACACTGAAATATATCTGGCTAGCCACCTAAACCGGCTTCATGGTATAGGCCCCAGGTGAACTAAATGACTAATCAAACACAACGGAGAACTGGGTCAAACTAGCACGAAGCCAGAGTAAAAATACAAAGAAACATGACAAAACAGAACATAACTCTGACAGCATGATTCATTATGTTGCTATAATGTTCCCTGTGCTGAACCTACATTGCTATGGCAAAATAAATGACAATTTACCCATATTGCAAAAAACAGCAGAAAAACAGGCAAATAATAAGAAGACAATAAACAAACAACACATTTTATTAGTCAGATAAAATCACAAAGTCTGAGTCATAATAAATGACTGAATTAATCTGACTCACCTTTTGACTGGATGTTTTTAATACGCAAAAGACCTTGTTGTAATAAATGCTAATTAAAAATAAAAAATAAAAATGATACAAAAACAGTATTGCGTGTGTGTTGTTAGGGCCATTTCATGTGTGTCAATAGAAACACTGTGCAGCTATAAAACACTATTTATAAAATGTTCTGTCCTTTTTCAAGAGAGTTCAACAGTTTGGACTGGCTCACACTCCTCCATTCACAGGAAAGCTTCACACATTTGTCTGTATAGGGGTGAAGGAGCATTTCTGACTCACCCTTTTGGACTGAAATGCAGACGCGGGTTTTAGACGGCTTTATTTGTCTTTGCATTTCTTTTGTATTCGGGAAGCACTGTTTAAAATCTGTGTTGCAAGTGCGAGAAGAGCATTGTTGCCTCTGTCCATCCTTGCCAAGGCAAGTTTTTCATTGCTTTGGTTCATTAGTTTATTTTATTTTAGCTTAATCTTAAATTCAGAAAATTATTTTTAATAATTTAGTTTTAGATTTAGTTTTAATTAACAACAGCAACACTGCAATTAGTGAGTCTTTCTGACTTTTTCATTAAAAAGTACTGGCTCATTTGTTTGTGAATCATACAATACTGGTCAATGTTGCCACATGCAACCAGTAAGGACATTGTAGTAAGAAAAATGTGTTGTCTATGTATTGAATTTGTATCATTTTGGAGCACCTCATCTTTATCTCTCAGCCAATTTATCTCAGTAAATGAAGTTCACAACTAAATACTTTTATGTTTACATCATTTATTTTGCTTTGTCACTGTATATTCAGTCAGAACATGTTAGTATTTTTACAGTTCCCGAATGACTCTCCCTTCCCAACTCTATAGCTGCCTTCAACACTTCAGGAACATACGTTTGACCTGCTATTGACACACATTTGAAATCCTGGAGAGAACGAAGCAGACTTTTTTTCCCCCTAAATTTACCTCTCTTTTCAAAAACATGCCATGAAATATTTTTCCATAGTGACAGTGAGTCATCGCTGGTACTGTGGGAAAGGGCAGATGCTGTGAATCCTGCCGTAGTGTGCTAGTCTGGGGTTTTTAAGCAGAGGAAGGTGTCTCTGCCTGCAGCTCTTTAATGACACAAATGGAGTTGTTTATAAGCCAATGACTCACGATTACAAGCTTAAACAAAACACCTCATTTACATCATTCTCGTGTCCCATCACTCCTTGGCAGCATCTGTGAGCTTCATCTCTGACAACAGTCTCTTATTCAGCTCTTGTGCAAGAGCCACATGTGTACGCTTCTTCTCTCTACTGCAAAGCTAGGGGACTTTATTTATATAGCATGTTTCATACACAAGATCTTTGTATTATTCATTTTGATTTGATTATGTCATCCACAATGCTTCATGGGATTGTTCTTTATTCCCATAAAAGATGTGTTACAGTCTTGTTTTCAGTCGTCTAGTCTTTCTATCACTACAGGCCACATGTACATTGAGTTGTTGTTTGTTCTGGGAACATTTGTGAATGTCACTGTTGTTGTAGTAAGCCCTGACACACATCACTGAGAGCATCAGTAGGGCTTAAGGGACATGTTGTTTTGTTCACCAAAGCTAGATGGAGAATGGTGATTTGACATTGTGGCTGAGGCTGCAGAGCTGTCACAACACTAGAAATCTAGCAGTCTTCGTTAAACTCAAAAAATCGAACCGGCATATAATGGTAAATGGACTGCATTTATATAGCGCTTTCACAGACCCAATGGCCACCAAAGCGCTTTACATATTGCCTCACATTCACCCATTCACTTACTCATTCATACACCGACGGCGGTGTCAGCCATGCAAGGCGCCATCCAGCTCGTCGGGAGCAGCTGGGGTTAGGTGTCTTGCTCATGAACACCTCGACACTTGGTCAGGTGGAACCGGGGATTGAACCACCAACCTTCCGGTTTGTAGACAATCTACAATACATATAATACATCAACTCATCAAATACTTTTATTTCAAACCCGCTAAATCCCAGCATCTGCCCATTCAGAAAAACCGGTTTGTTACCAAAAACCTCTAAACAACACTTCCATTTGCCAGCAAGAGCCTCTAAGTTCAGAGAACCAATCAGAAGACAGAAATTGAATCATATGATTTCAAGATGAATGATGCGTGCGTATGAGCCAGTGTTCTGCTGAATAAAGCTACCTATCAGATTGTGCTGCTACCAACACTGTATTTGCATTGTTTTAAGGTTTAGGGCAGGGGTTAGCCTGGCTAATGTCAGACCACGTCTCATTGACATTGAGACATGGTCTGGGAACCACATGTTCATTTTCTCATATTTGAGGCGTGGTTTACGAATGCCCAGAGCCATTTATTGGGTGCTACGAATGTATATCAAATGTGCCTGTACGTAGCTCATAGCCAATCGTTTCAATGATACCAGATGACATATGTAGAGCGAAAGAAATTAGACGAGGAAGAAGACGAGTGGTCTGAGATTTATTTGCGTTCTAAACTACTTAGAACAATATCTAAGGCTGCATCGAAAGGTAACTTTGCATCTGCTGCCATGTTTGATCCATAGGTATAAACAAACTGCTTCGGTGTGTCGCATTGACGTCGTCATCTTCTTGCTGCTCCCTCCCGGTTCTGTGATTGGTCCCCTCGCTGAGGCGAAATTTTGGTCCATGGTTCCAGACTGCCTAGCAGTGTGAATAAAATTGCGCTACGCAAAGGCAGTATGGGGAAACCCAGGCTTGGCAGGGGTAGAAATGGATGTTAATAAAGCCTCAAACCACATGAATATGATGCTGGTAACACAATCTGATTGGTAGCATTTTTTGCTGTTGAAAAATGAGTGACAAATGAGTGTGCATACGTTAATGAGATTGCTAGATGCGATATATATATATATACAAATACTTTTCCCCCCCTCAACAAATACAAATACAGATACAAATACCGGCTGCTTTGCACACCCCTAATATATATATATATATTAGGGGTGTGCAAAGCAGCCGGTATTTGTGTCTGTATTTGTATTTGTTGAGGGGGGGGAAAGTATTTGTATTTGTATTCGAGTAAAATTCAAAATAGGCCTAAAAATCTAGTTTGGAGTTGACTGAATTGTTGACGGGGGGTTGACTAGCTTTCATAACGCACACACGCAAGGTCTCTCGCGCTCTCTCTCTCTCTCTCTCTCTCTGCCGTGCGCGCGCTACACGGTTTGGAGCACAGTATGTTCTGTCTCGCATGCGCGTTAGATTCCGGGAGATTTGAACTAATTTGCGGGCATCAGGGAGCCGCTATCAATAGAGACTTGGGAAGTCTGCGTACCATATAACTCCCACAAGTGCATACTGCATGCAATTCGACACAACTACACAAGCATTTTTTAACCGAACGTTAACGTTACTCTGTCAACAGCCTATTGTCTAAATTACCGAGCTAACAGAGCTACGTAAACAGAGCGAACATGAGAGCATCCGACTTCAGACGTCAATAATGCAGCGTAATGGAATAATCTCCCGATCAATCTCCGCTTCCCAAAAGTTATAAACTGCCTCCGGAACCCAGTTAAGGTACAAAAATCTATTCAACAAAAATAGTGATGCAGTTAAGTGTTTTTTCGCTCAGCCGAGCCCTCTCTGTTGCTGTGTGGAGCAGCCTGTGTCAGTCACCTCTTCCTGAACGTCACTCACTCACTCACTCTAACTCACTCATCCGTGCATGCACTGCGATCTCGTGAGGAAACGCAGCTTTTTGATATAAAGTTTTTCTTGTTCCCGAATACAAATATTTTTTTTAAGTATTTGTTCGAAATAACTATTTGTAAAAAAACAGGTTATTTGTACCTTTCCGAATACCATATTCGGGTTCGGCTCCACCCCTAATATATGTATATATATATATATATATATATATATATATATATATATATATATATATATATATATATATATATATACTAGTGCTGTCAAACGATTAAAATATTTAATCGCGATTAATCGCATTAATGTCATAGTTAACTCGCGATTAATCGCATTTAATCGCACATTTTTATCTATTCTAAATGTCTCTTGATTTCTTTTTGTCCCATTATTTTTTCTCATTTTAATGCTCTTATCAACATGGAAAAGTGGATCGGCTTGCTTTGAACAGTATATGCCAATATTGTTTTCAATAAAAGACATTTGCACAATTTCACACTAAAACATTCACACTTGGAGCAAATAATCTCACACAATGTAACACTGTCCATCAATAAAAGGGTGAAAGAAATACTGGCTAGGTCCTGATATTGATGAGGGGGTGGAGAATTCGCATCAGCTGTGTGTGAGTGTGTGTGTGTGTGTGTGTGTGAGTGTATGTGTGCTTGGCCATCATCAAGTGGTATTCAGACTGGAGGTGCTGCGATGATGATCAGTTCACAACGACAAAACTCACAGATCACTGTGGTTTTGTCAATTGAACCATTTGGCAAATTTTTAAAAGTAAACTTTCCATTCAGAATCTTATTGGCATCCATTTCGGCGTCTCGCGCTCGTCATCCACTCAAAACTGGACGTTTTGAACGTTCCTATAACATTCAGAAATAACGTTTTTATAACTTAATGGGAACGTTATGAAAACGGTCTTATAACCTAAAATTGTTAGCTGGGGAGGAGGAGAGATTCGCGATTGCACTGAACACGTTTTAAGTGCAGGCATATTCTCTGAGCGAGCCCAGAGAAAATTCTTACAAGAGCAGCGTGTATCTGAGAGCGCGCGACTCGAGCAGAGAGATTCGTGCTCTGCACATTATATTCCGCGCGCGAGCAGAGAGATTCGCGCTCGCGCATCCGGCTCGCAAGCCCAAACAAGTGTGTGCGGCGTGCCTGTTGTTTTGTTTCCGGTCTAGCTAGATCCGCTTGCGCTTTCAAAACGCGCGCATGCCGCGTCCTGTTGCAAAAGCATGTGGAAAAAAAACTACAAAGTTTTCAAGGCCAAAAAGACCGTTAATCGCGCGATAAAAAAATTAACGCTGTTAAAATGGGTTTGCGTTAACGCCGTTAATAACGCGTTTAACTGACAGCCCTAATATATACACTCACCTAAAGGATTATTAGGAACACCATACTAATACTGTGTTTGAACCCCTTTCGCCTTCAGAACTGCCTTAATTCTACGTGGCACTGATTCAACAAGGTGCTGAAAGCATTCTTTAGAAATATTGGCCCATATTGATAGGATAGCATCTTGCAGTTGATGGAGATTTGTGGGATGCACATCCAGGCCATGAAGCTCCCGTTCCACCACATCCCTAAGATGCTCTATTGGGTTGAGATCTGGTGACTGTGGGGGCCATTTTAGTCCAGTGAACTCATTGTCATGTTCAAGAAATCAATTTGAAATGATTCGAGCTTTGTGACATGGTGCATTATCCTGCTGGAAGTAGCCATCAGAGGATGGGTACATGGTGGCCATAAAGGGATGGACATGGTCAGAAACAATGTTCAGGTAGGCCGTGGCATTTAAACGATGCCCAATTGGCACTAAGGGGCCTAAAGTGTGCCAAGAAAACATCCGCCACACCATTACACCACCACCACCAGCCTGCACAGTAGTAAACAAGGCATGATGGATCCATGTTCTCATTCTGTTTACACCAAATTCTGACTCTACCATCTGAATGTCTCAACAGAAATCGAGACTCATCAGACCAGGCAACATTTTTCCAGTCTTCAACTGTCCAATTTTGGTGAGCTCTTGCAAATTGTAGCCTCTTTTTCCTATTTGTAGTGGAGATGATTGGTACCCGGTGGGGTCTTCTGCTGTTGTAGCCCATCCTCCGCCTCAAGGTTGTGCGTGTTGTGGCTTCACAAATGCTTTGCTGCATACCTCGGTTGTAACGAGTGGTTATTTCAGTCAAAGTTGTTCTTCTATCAGCTTGAATCAGTCGGCCCATTCTCCTCTGACCTCTAGCATCAACAAGGCATTTTCGCCTACAGGACTGCCGCATACTGGACGTTTTTCCCTTTTCACACCATTCTTTGTAAACCCTAGAAATGGTTGTGCGTGAAAATCCCAGTAACTGATCAGATTGTGAAATACTCAGACCGGCCCATCTGGCACCAACAACCATGCCACGCTCAAAATTGCTTAAATCACCTTTCTTTCCCATTCTGACATTCAGTTTGGAGTTCAGGAGATTGTCTTGACCAGGACCACACCCCTAAATGCATTGAAGCAACTGCCATGTGATTGGTTGATTAGGTAATTGCATTAATTAGAAATTGAACAGGTGTTCCTAATAATCCTTTAGGTATATATATATATATATATATTCTACGGGGTGGGGTGGTGATGGCGCCCTGGATAAGACACATGCCTTTGGTGTGAGAGACCCGGGCTCGAATCCACTGTGAGACACCAATGTGTCCCTGAGCAAGACACTAAACCCCTAGTTGCTCCAGAGGCGTGCGACCTCTGACATATATAGCAAATGTAAGTCGCTTTGGATAAAAGCGTCAGCTAAATGACTAAATCTAAATCTAATCTAAATCTATATATATATATATATATATATATATATATGAAAATGTCAGATATATATATTTTAAATTTTTTTTACTTTTAATAGTTTTATTTAAATTTGTATATATTATAAAATAATGTATTAGAAAATTATTATATAAAAAATAAAAAATGTACTCAAATACTAAATAGTATGTATCAATATAATATATTATTACACACACAGAAATTATTTATTTAATATAATACAAATGAAAGATTACATATTTCAAAATAAAAATGATATAAATAAAAAAATACTGAAATATTAAATGTAAAACAAAAATGAATTTCTCTGAATTTCATAATTCAACTTCCTTACATTAAACTTATTATTTTTTTGTATGCTACTTTAATTCCAGTTCAGTTCTGAATGGCAACTAACCCTGGTGTAAGTGTTAGTCAGGGATTGTCTCTCTGTTCTTGGCTGCCTGAAAAGGTCAGTACTTTTGGGAAATAGTGAGACTGTGAGAATGAATGAGTATCCTGTGCTTAAACAAAGAGCTCAGGCCTCCACAGTCACCTGAGACCCAGGCCAGACTTAGCAGGCATACCTGCAGCTTTAGACGGCACTTCGAGCTCCAGAATAGCTCCTTGAGCAGCCTCCAGACAAAAAAATAAGTGTAACCCCATCGGTTCTACTCACACCGCTCCGGGCGGGATTCAAACCGGGATTTCCAGCATGGGAGGAGGGCACACTAACAAGGACGCTAGAGACCACAGCATAGCGTCAGTCGCTGTGCCTCGTGAGGACAGGGGAGTGAGATTTACTCCCACAGCTCTCGCTAGCTGGCCTAGAGAAGATGCAGTTCACTCTCTCTCAGCTGAGGCACACATTTCATGCATGAGATATCAATAGCATGGTATCTTTCAAGTCGATACTTAAGTTAAAAATGTAATGAAACCACATTTCTCCAGTGTCAGAAGTACTTGATACAGACTCAATTCCATACCAGAGGGCTGACTGCATATTTGTGTGCTTGCTCTTTGAAGAGCGATTGAGGAAAAAGAGAAAACCACGCAATGTGTTCTTTAATACTTATTACACGGCTCTGTGGAATACTTGATTCTGATTGGTCAATCGAGCCATCCAGTGGTATGTTATTCCCAGATAACAAACGGTAAAAACTGGTAACACAGGGATCATTGCGACGATTGTTTTGTACACTGTACTGGATTATAAGATAACAAACAGGTAATATTTTAAAACTTATCCCCATAATTATTATTACAATTAATTTTTTTAAAAGTGAAACGGCTTCTCAAACAAGAAACAAATGTGGGGCGGGACCCGATTTTTTTCCATGGAGAATTGATTGGACCGTTGGATTGTTGTGGCATGTTATTTCTGTGAGCTCATGTGGGAACTATTCATTAAAATAACCGTTTCATTAGAGTCATTATTCATTCAGATGTCAAACGTACACTGGCCACACTGTATGTTTTCGATTCACTTAAAAGAACCGGTTCCTAAAAGTAATTGTTTTGTGCATTGAACTATAGACTAGTCACACAATATGTTTTTGATTTGCTACAGAGAACCGGTTCATTAGAGTCATTTGTTTGGGAATCAGACTGCACCGTATGATTCACGAAAAAAGAACCTGTTTTAAGAGTCATTTGTTTATGAATTGAATCAGTTACCATAGTTTTGAACCTCCAACAATCCTCCACCAGTTCTTGGTATTTCTCCCTCTTGAGCTTCCTCCATCCTCTCCTCCCAGGGCACTGCTCTAACTACTCCCTGAGCAAGGCCTACGGCACGCTGGGCATTACAGGTGCTAATCGAAGAAGAGCCATAGGCAACAACGTGGAGCATCCAGATGGCTCTGGTTAAAGAGGGGAGAGCAGTGGGGGCAGTAGAATGCCTAAATCACTAAAAAGAACTGAATAAAGTTATTTGTTTGTGAATCATACTTCAGTGCAAACACGTATGTTGATTTTTGCGACAACTTAATAGAAAGACGTTTCTTCTCATTTTTGCAGCTCACACAGGTTTTTAAGTGCTTCACTCAAATTCACAAGATGCAACAGGAACGCTGCCTCTGAAAAGTGGGATAGGAAAATACACACCATTCATTTATTTTTTTATTTATTTTATATATATATACATATAATGAACGGAATCCTGAAATTTCACTGCATTGGAATCAACTACCGAAATGTTGGTATCATGAGAAGCCCTTAGTATCTCGGCAGAGCGGGCAGCCACCTATGACGTATGTAACTCTATCTACCGTTTACCCAGAGCACTTGCTAACAGCAAGCAAACACATCTGCCAGTCCTCACTGAATTCCCATTGTCATTCTGTTCACCTTGCAGTTGAAATAACCCGTAACCTTTATTGGGAGCGCATGCACCCAGTCTCGCTCAAGCCATTAACATTTGCACAATCAGAGAACTGCAAGAGCAAATGCTGTTTGGGTCCTTTGTTTTACATTGAGTAGAGAAACAGTGGGAAATGCTGTACAAAAAGTACTATTCTGAAAACCCTGCTGTTGTTTGTTTGTTTTGTTCTTTTGATACATTATGGTAATTAAGAAGGGGCAATTACAGAAGAGAAACCGAATGAGTGAGGGAGAGGTGACTGAACAGAGAGGTAGAGAAAAGGGATAATATTACATTGCTGCTCATGAAAACATGACCAGGTTTCACCCCAATTTCACCCTAGCCTATTTACCTGTTTTTAAGAGCATTTGAATTGGGACATGTTTCTAAATCACTCCAAATTCTCACAATGCATCCTCATGTCTCTTGAACTTATATAAATAATATAGTACATTTATTGTAGTAAAAAGGTATTAAATTAAAATAATAAAAAAACATACAGTAGTATATTCCTTATAGTAAAACATTACTGTAATACAATAAGGATGTAAATCACGTGAGGTTTGTGATGAAACCCCAAAAAGGGAGTCAAAACAAATGGAGATAGGAAGACAAATTTCAAACAGTGCCGATTTGTGACATAAACTCGCAATTCTGAGAAAAAAGGTACGTTTTTTCCTCCTTGGAATTGGAATTTATAACTCACAATTGCAAGTTTATATCTCACAATTCTGAGAAAAGATGTCAGAATTGTGAGTTTACATCTCGCAATTCTAACTTTATAACATGCAATTGCGACTTGATGTAAACTCGCAATTGTGGGATAAAAAGTCACAATTATCTTTTAAAATGTTTTATTCTGTGGAGGAAATAAGCTTCCATACAAACAAGCCTAATAGCAGACTGGTGGGAGTGGCCTAGGACAGCAACATCCCCGGTGCATTATGGGTGCTGACTTTTTCCTACCTATTTGCCAAAAGGAAGACTAGCCTTTTTTCCATATTTTCTCTAGTCAGGTAGCATCAATTTCATTTTTATTTTGAACATTTCTACTGTATAGGCAGCCAAGTTTTGTTGAAAGCCCATTTTGCCAGCAGTAAAATACCCCTTTAAGAGGTTGGAAAAGCATCATGAAAGAGCAGAAATCGTGTGATACAGCAGAATGGACTTTTCCAGGTATCAAACTGGCTCATTTCCAAGTCCTATACTATCAGAGCCAGCCGTTTATCATTTGACTTCACAGGTCTTCATTAAAGTCACCACTTCAGCAATGATAAAAGAGTGGCACACAGCGTGCAGACACAGAGCTTAATGAAATATTGTCCTCATTAATTTACGCAAAGCTGAGGGTCACAGACAACAAAGAAACTTTGTTTCCTTAATTAGTGCCTCATTTGTTCATCTCATTTCAGTTTTGCCGAATTTGCCCCATCTGCTCTGATTAATTGCAGAAGCCTGCCATTTGCCCGTGCTTATTTTCCTGAAGAATTAAAGAAAATGTGGCTACTTTAAAAGATTCATGTTTGTTTTAATGCTTCAGGGTAAATGATTTGTTGGCTTTTGTGCTTGCCGAGTTCAGTTTGGCTGTTCTGAATCTTGGTGCTTGTTGGACATGACAGAGGTGCTGTTGAATGCAGTTGTGTTTTTTAATGGGGGCGCTGCAGGGCTCCTGTTGACTTCCCGCTGACACCGTGACATTTACTCTGACTGATCTGCGAGCCTTGTAGCCTGTCAGCATGCTTTATCCCACTCTTCAAAGCCTTCTTCTCACGAGCCAAATGTTAGATGCCTCCCATAGGTGGAACTGTGGGCGGGGCCATATGGGCAGCTAAAATATGATTGGTCCTTCCAATGTCCGATTCAACATTCCTTGACGAAGAGTTTTGTTTTATTTTGACCATGATGGTAAATGAGATCATTTTAATGAAGACATACTCTTGATACTATAAGATATTAACAATGCTCTATCTTTGTTTTTAGAAGATTGTGTTTATAATCACACTTTTGCGAACTATTTTAAGGCCCTGTTTACACCTGGTATTAAGATGCGTTTTCGTCGATCGGATCACAAGTAGACGAGAGAGACACATTCCCATTTACACCTGGTGTCTTAATCTGTCTCTTTTGTCCATTTTAAACCACTTCTGTCCTGATTTCTTCGAGGGGAGGGTCTATGTGTGGGTAAATGTATGGGCTTTTTAAGGATATTTCAATCTAATGGATGAAATAAGCTCACGCAATTTACATGTGAACATGCCCAGAGACGATGGAAAAACATACAGAGAGCATCAGCTCTGACAGCCGCAAGACCAGCCGAACGCTGTGAGTGTGTGTTAGAAATCAGGAATGGTGAGAGAACGTTGTGCTTTGTACGTTTTCCGTCTTCAAACCAAAGGTGGGTCTTCAGTCGACAGTTTAAATCCCGTCTGGCTAGCGCGCTTCCTATAATGTTACACATTAGGTCAGTAGGCGGAGAGTAGACGGTCTTTTGTGGCTGTTCGGACTCATTCCACCACATGTGCGTTTACACTACAAAAGCAATCCAGTCAAATGCGTTTTCAACTACCTCTGGAAGTTGGCCAAAAAGTTGTGAGAATCCTAAAAAAATTCTTCTGATCCTAGGCCAAAATCTGAAGTATCGCTAGTTTGCCATGTTCGGCGACAGCTGATTAATGACCCTTTGGATCAAATTTTACCTTAGGCGAAATTCTGACAGTGCCAGAAGATTTGAGGCACAGTCCTGCGTTGTGACTTTTCCAATAGTAGCGCAGAACCTGATGACACAACTTACTTTACTTTTACTTTATACTTTATTAGTCCCATTACTGGGAAATTTGTCTTGGACAATGTGCAAGTCCATACATACAAACAACATACATTAAAAGCGAATAGAAACAACAGTAAATACATACAATATCACTTACATTAAACCAAAATAAGAATTAGTGAAGTTAATCCATGTAAGGCACCCTAGCAATTCACAGTATTTTCTCTCTATTTAACACTTTGATTGCAGTTGGAACAAAGGAATTTTTCAGTCGATTTGACCTGCACATCGGGACCCTGTACCTCCTTCCTGATGGTAATAATTTAAAATAGGCATTCATGATATGAGTATCGTCTCCAACAATTTTCTTGGCATGATTTAAGATAGAAGCATCAAACATCTCTTGTGGTGATAATCTCTCCTCACCCCCTATAATTCTAAAGGCGGTGTGCACCAAACGTCCTAACCTCGATTTTAATTGGACAGACAAGTTACCATACCATGCAGTGATGCCATATCAAGCTCCCGAAAATATACTGATAAAACAAATACATGATTCTCTGATTCACTCCGAATGCCTTTAACCTGCGTAAAAAGTATAATCTCTGCTGTAACCTGGAACACAGATTGTCGACATGAAAAGACCAGCATAGTGAATTATCTATATAGACTCCCAAGTACTTATATGAAGGAACCTTTGCAATGATATTACCATGTATCATTACTGAACTATGATCCCCTACACTTCTAGGATCGAAAATCATCTCGACCGTCTTAGTTCCGTAACTTGTGAGACAACAACAAACCACCTAGAAAAAAACATACCTAGAATCTCCAATGATGCCTCTCAGTCACCATGTTCTTCATGGCTGATAACCCATCCAGAATTGCGGTGCACTGGGTGAGCGCTAATGGACGTGTGGTTGTGGTTCAATCTCGGAGAACATAAAACATCTGGCCGTCTTCAGAGCATGCCAGAAGGAATCATTTGGCCTCAAGTTTATTTCCCATACCTCAAATGTATTTTAGCATCTGGAACATCTGTCTGGCACTTACTGTGTGGTTTCAAATGATCTCATCTGCAGGTTTTGTCGGAAGAAGAGAAGGACTCCACAGCAGGACAAGAAGATGAGGAATGGGAGAAGGCCTTGTCTGTGGAGAGGTTCGGGGACATCATTACTGAGTCTGCCATCAATGGCGCAGACAAAATGGGCCGCAGCTACAATGAGAAAGACTTTGAGTGTAAGTACTGTCTGATGTATAACCATAATTATATGTGCTCTCCATTTTAAATAATCTTCAAGCCATGTCGTTTAACAAAGGTTTGAAATCTGACTAGGATGATCAGATCACAAGTGTAGTGGTCAGCCGAGAAAGATTTTGATTCAATAGACTACATCAGGTGTTTTCCTGCTTGTTGATAAAAGACGATTTTTTTTTTTTAAAGTGTGAAAAATGTACACGTTAAGAAAAATTTAAACTATTATAAATCTATTTTTGTACAGTTTGTACAAGGAGAACTTAAACTATTAAAAATGATTTTGTTAATTGAAATAATCCTGAAATAAAATTAAATATAAATATTAGATGAAAATGCTTAAACAACAATTAGATATGTTGCCTTGGCTGGCAAACCATTTGTGTTAATTGAAATAAAGCCATATATATATATATATATATATATATATATATAAATAATAGTTGAAAAACTTGAACGTAAAAAATTAGAAAATGCTTAAATGAAAATGAAACAATTGCCTTGTCAAACTAACTAAAAACAGAGTTTAGGTTAAAGTACTAAAATTGCTAAAACTAAAACCGGTATATTTTTTTAAAGCTAAATAGAAGTATTTAAAATAAAATAATAATAAATAAATAAATAAAAATGAACAACAAAATTGACAACCAATTATATCACAACAAAATTACTAAAACTTAAACTAAAATAAAAAAAACTGAAAATATAAAAACAGAAGCTATTTCAAAATATTAATAAATACTATAATATGTAAATAATACTAAAATAACACTCTACTACAAACATTTCAAGTATAATGCTTATTGTTTTTCAAGTCCCTTTTTCAAACGATGGTTATTTTTCATGCATATATTTTTTACGTTTAAAACTCTGAGGGAAATTGGCTTCAAAGTGTTTTGATTTAATTCTTATTGATCTGATATAAATGTTCACACTACATTTTCTACAAACACCACACACTACAAAACCTGTCTGTCACACGAGCGATCACTCTCTAAGAGTCCCAATCAGTTTCAACGAGATGCATTTTGCCTTTTTGCATGGCAGTGTTAAGAGCTGCATTTAGTGCTGACCACTTGTGACCGGACTCTCAGAGACGGATGTTAATACGAGGTGTGAATAAGGTCAAAGATATATTATTTCAAACTTTAGGGGCTGTTTACACAACACCATTTTCAACTAAGAAAGAACAACTTTGTGTGCCTTTTGGCTGTTCATTTACACAACAACGGCATTTTGGGGGCCTGAGAATGCAAACTTTTGAAAACCAGATTCAAAGTGGAAGTTTTTGAAAACGAAATGGTTTATCATCCCCTCGTAAACTACAAGAACGTGAATTTGTGAAAACGGTGACGTCATGCGCATGCGTGTTACGTGTTCAGATGGGCGCAAAGTGTTTATTTGCAAAGTATAACATAACCAACTACTGGCCTGGCAGCAGAATACAGCGTTTTTTGTCGTTTTCGCGGATCTGTGTGAACGGGGATCGCTTTGACAATGTTGTCATCTGTACGTGAAAAACGCAAATGAAAAACATTTCCGTTTTTAGTGCATTATTGTTGCTGGCTGCTGTTGATGCTGTTGATGTTTAGATACATCATTCTGCAGAAGTGTACAGAACATGGCAGTTCAGAAGTATACAGAGATGGCTCTCTCACACTCCCTGGTCTCCTGTGGAGCTGAGTCTGTGCCAGTCGCTTTCCAGACCCTGATAAATCAGGGCCTACATTTCCTTCTACATGTCGCGGCAGTAGTGGGAGGTGTAAACTAGCCTGTAATGCGATGCATTCACAACAGAGCCCAGAGGCACCCTGAACACAGGACAAATCACACGTTAACCGCTCTGTAAGGGATGTCAAATTACAATTAGAATTTCGAACATTCGTAGAATGTAAAATAACAATCAGATTTGCAAGATAGAAACTCGGAATTGTGAGTTACAAAGTCAGAATTATGAGATATAAACTCGCAGTTCTGACTTTTTATCAGACCGTTCGCAAAGACCCGCCCCCTTTAGTTACTGTTGCTATGTCTGACAAGCCACGCCGCTCTCACGCCCCACCATGTTCTCTCACACACACACACATTGAAAAATACATCGCGGAGCAGAGAGGACACTGACAACGCGCTGACAGACCAGGTTACTTTTGATATGAAACAAAGTCTCATCTTTCACATTTGGTCATTTTTTACTGTTTTGTGGCTCTTTAATGTGTCTGACAGATCGCTGTGGCGTGTCAGTTAAAGCTCCTCGTGAACCGATCATCTCTTCCTTCTAGTTAATTTATAGCATCAAACAAACATGAATGAAGATAAGAAGGAATGTTGTTTTAACCGCGGAAAGACGTCAGTGCACTCTATTTTTCAAGTTCAAATCCTCCAAAGGGTTAGTTCACCCAAAAATGAATTCGGCGGATGTCGGATTATGATTGGTCAGATCACCTGTCAATCAAACTCCCTGCGAAGGGTCAATTTGAGAGAAAAAAAGTCGCAATTACCTTTTTTATTTGTTATTCTTGTTATTCTGTGGCGGAAACAAGCTTCCATAGAACCCGCTCGATGCATCGCTGGTACGTTGTTCATTCAAAATATTGTGGAGATCTTGGTTATGTCAAAACCGTCATTTTCTGCGCTGCTTTTCTATTGTTTTCTATGTAAACATGCACTAGACAGACATCTTTGATGCATGTTTAGAGAGCTGTTTAGGAAGCCAAGTTAAAGGGTTAGTTCACCCAAAAATGAAAATTAAGTCATTAATTACTCACCCCCATGCTGTACCAACCCCGTAAGACCTTCGTTCGTCTTCGGAACACAAATGAAGATATTTTTGATTAAATGTGACAGCCGGATCACTCCTACATAGGCTCCCTAAGGGAATGAATCCTGACGGCCCAGAAAGTCATTAAAGAAAATGTTTAAATATTCCATGTGCCTACAGTGGCTCAATTATAAGTTTATCAAGCGACGAGACTACTTTTTGTGCGGAAAAACAAACAAAAATAACGACTTTATTCGACTATTCCTTTTCTTCCTTGTGGGCCTGAAACGAGACTTCAAGAGATTTCCACGACGCATGCGCGAGAACTGAGATGAGGACGTTCTTCTTCGACTCCTTCTTGTTACCGGCTGCTCACCGCTTAGAAGTATTACCGCCACCTACCGTATAAGATGACGTGTTGGAAGCGCAAAACTTTCTGTTTACAAGCAGAGGAAGACGCGCGCTGTACATACGCTTTTCAATTCGACTCTTAATGTGCTGTAGGTCTCGCTATATTATATACAATGGTTAAAAAGTCGAAATCAGTAGACATATTTACGAATTGAAACGCGTATGTACAGCGCGCGTCTTCCTCTGCTTGTAAACAGAAAGTTTTGCGCTTCCAACACGTCATCTTATACGGTAGGTGGCGGTAATACTTCTAAGCGGTGAGCAGCCGGTAACAAGAAGGAGTCGAAGAAGAACGTCCTCATCTCAGTTCTCGCGCGTGCGTCGTGGAAATCTCTTGAAGTCTCGTTTCAGGCCCACAAGGAAGAAAAGGAATAGTCGAATAAAGTCGTTATTTTTGTTTTATTTCCGCACAAAAAGTAGTCTCGTCGCTTGATAAACTTATAGTTGAGCCACTGTTGCGACATGGAATATTTAAACATTTTCTTTAATGACTTTCTGGACCGTCAAGTGTCAGTCCCTTAGGCAGCCTATGTAGGAGTGATCCAGCTCTCAGATTTAATCAAAAATATCTTCATTTGTGTTCCGAAGACGAACGAAGGTCTTACGGGGTTGGTACAGCATGGGGGTGAGTAATTAATGACTTAATTTTCATTTTTGGGTGAACTAACCCTTTAAGTTAGAAGGAGTTTAACTTTTAAAAAACATTTATCAAGAGATGATAAAGGCTACTGTAGGTTTTTTCCCCACTCCACTGCATCTCGCGTTTTTAAACGCAAAAAAGTACTCTGTGTGATCGGCGCTTTGGCTCTTTGTTTTAAACTTTACATAAATACATGATGCTGTTTTGTTCTTTATTCTTTATGCAATTTACGAAATTATATTTGATTTATAAACGTTAGTTTTTTTTGCACAGACAAGACGTTATCTCAGGGCTCATTGCGCCCATTGTTATTTAAACTACTCGGTCAATGTGAAATTCACAAACTTAAATTGTATTCCTTTTGCCCTAGTACACGTTCCTGATCGTATTGTGCACGATTCATCAGTTGTTCCAAAGAAAAAAATGTGTCTTTGTGATCGTTCATCAAAAACATGCTCTGCTTCTGAAGCGACTTATATTTTTAGCAGATGTCACAAATCCATCATTCTTTTCAACTCCTCCCTCTCCTGTAATTCCCCATTTTCAAATTACAGGTCAGTTAAAAAATGGTAGAACACCTCCATGTTTTTGATGTCACTTATGCTCTCCAAGGCTGCATTTATTTACAAAAAAAAAAAGTAAAAACTATAATATTATGACATATATTATTACAATTTAAAATTGTTTTCTGTTATAATATATTTTAAAATGTAATTTTGTGATCAAAGCTGATTTTTCAGCATCATTACTCCAGTCTTCAGTGTCACATGATCCTTCTGAAATCATTCTAACATGCTGATTTGCTGCTCAAGAAACTTTTCGTCTTATTATAATCAATGTTGAAAAGAGTTGTGCTGCTTTATATTTTTGTGGAAACCGTAATGTATATATTTTTCAGGATTCTTGTGAACAGCAAATTAACAGCATTTATTTGAAATAGAAATCTTTTGTAACAATGTAAATGTCTTTACTGTCACTTTTAAACAAGTATTACTTTTATTTAAAAAAAAAATACTTACCCCAATCTTTTGATCTGCAGTGTATAATACTGAAATAAGTCTGCACATCATATTTATTAATTGCTGTAGCTTGTTAATTTTATGTACATTTTAAATGTAACATGCAAGATTCAAGCCTGTGAAATAAGAGATACCTGGCAACAGAGACATTTGAGTAAGAGGAACCAACTAATGGAGATGTTGCAATGGCAGCTTAATTATCTGTGACCTTTTAAAAGACCTCGTAATTGCTTATTACATGGTTCTCTGGAATACTTGATTCTGATTGATGGTTTGATCAATGGTGGCGTTCTTTGGTCAAATGTGTTTGAATAGTGACAATAAACTGAATCATTGACCTGTGCTAGTCTCTCGTATCACTCCGCAGTCTCTTTCTTTTGCATCTGTCAGCCGTTTGCAGTCTGAACATCATCCTTTACTTAATCTCTCTCTCTCTCTTTCTTATTATGCACAGATCACCGGCACACCTTCCACCACACCCACCACCCCCTGTCCACCCACCTCCCACCGCAGCGTTTCCGCAAGAGGGTTCTCAGTATGGACCGCCGGCGAAAGAAAAAGAGGAAGAAAAAGAAGACGTCCGTGCCCCCGTCAGATGTCACGCCCACTATTCATGAGGTGGATGAGGAGGAGGCGGAGTCTGAGACGGAGGGCCAGTGCCAAGCAGCCACGCCCACTGAGCCATCTGAAGAGCTGCCACAGGTTACTTCAACTTACAGTTCTATTATTTTTGTAGATTGAAGTATGTAGTATACTAAATTTTTAGTACTGATGTACCTGGATGACCTACTTCTGCTGGTATACTGTATCAAACAATGCAATGCACTTGACTAGACCTTCCCTTTAATATGAAATATGAAATGGTAATAATGTCTCACTCTCTTTCTTGACTCTTGTGATTGGACCATCAGAAGTTAAGACATTTTTTGATGGGGGCAACTGATGATAATTTTGATAATCGATTAATCTTTTGATTATTTCTTTGAATGAAAAGAAAAAGTTAATGTATCTATGAGGCTATGTGCAATTAAAAATGATGTGAAAAAAGGTGGTTAAAATTAAACGCTGCAAAAAAATGCTTTTTATTAGGTAGTATTTTTGTCTTTTTTCCAGTCCAAATATCTAAAAACTCTTAAATCAAGATTTACTAGATGAGTAAAAGGCCATAAGATGCTATGTCTTGTTTTCTGAAAAAAAAAAAAAAAAAAAAAAAAGTTAAAGTCCCTGCAGTATTCTCTGCTCTCAAACGCTGGGGGCGTGTCCGCTGGCTGCGCTGAAACCACGCCCACTCGCGGGAAAGCTGCCGACAGTAATATTAGATGATACTGCTTTCGGGACGGGGAGATGAATGCCGAGGCGGGAGATTCACCAGGTTCGGCCCCATTCACCAGTAACAGCGGATTATCAGTGAATCCCCAGTTGTCTCCGACGAAAGTTTATAAAATAAAGCTAGTAATAAAAGATAATCCGCTAAAGCTAAAATAAAGATAATCCGCTGTTACTGGTGAATGGGGCCGAACCTGGTGAATCTCCCGCCTCGGCATTCATCTCCCCGTCCCGAAAGCAGTATCATCTAATATTACTGTCGGCAGCTTTATTTTATTTTATTTTATTTTATTAATCTAGAAATGTTTCTTCATTATGTCTGAGACATTTGTATGTTTTATCTGTTTTTGTATTGTATGTTGCGGTGAGCCAAAGAAAAATTTCCACCCCGGTGGACAATAAAGATTTATTCTATTCTATTCTATTCTAAAATGATCACTACAGAGGCGGGTGTTGGCGGTGATCCCTCAGCTCTCCATCAAGGTTGGCTCTTCACAAAATTAATCCACCTCTTCTTGATGTGATCGTTTTTAGGAAATTTAAATAAAGACACCGATCTGTTTTGTACATGATCGCATCCAGGTAGTAGCCTACGCATATCCGTGTCGAAGGCATAGCTAGCTAGCAAACTGTAGGCTGTAGTAACTAATAGTACTGACAGTAACTCGCGATTGAGCGCCAAACTGATGCGAATGTGTTAGGGGAGTGGCCAGCCTCAGTGGCCTCAGTGCGTCATCAAGTAGGGGCGTGTCCACGAGCTCAGGGGCTCCAGTGCGTCATCGAGCCCTGTTTTAGCCCCGCCCAAAAAATCCAGAAAATAGCAATGGTGAAAAACTGTTTAACGGTCTAACTCCACAATTCAGTAATTCA
This sequence comes from Tiaroga cobitis, assembly GCA_030578255.1. Taxonomy (NCBI): domain Eukaryota; kingdom Metazoa; phylum Chordata; class Actinopteri; order Cypriniformes; family Leuciscidae; genus Tiaroga; species Tiaroga cobitis. The sequence goes on from CM060599.1 coordinate 48,045,682, forward strand.
CAGTTCACAGTCTTTGTAATATGTTTTAGCAATACATTTGTAACATTTATAATCGGTCTAGAATTTCTTTTTAGAATTGCCTTTACAGGGACTTTAAGTGATTTTTTGCTTAAAACAAGCAAAATTCTCCGTAAATGGTGTAAGAAAAATAATCTTAATTCAAACAGACACAACATTATTTTTCTTACCCCATTGGCAGATAATTTTGCATTTTTTTTTTTTCAGATAATAGCTTGCCATTTTACTTGTCTAGTATGCTAGTATACTTGTCTAAATGCATCTTGATTTGAAGACAAAAAATAACCACCTGGACAGCACTTGCTAAATTAAGCATGCAATGTATTATAATGAGGTCATGTGACAATGTAGAGTACTATTGCTTGAAGGGTTTGTCATTGCATTCAGTTGCGCATACTATTAAAAAAATTATATGCTGTATGCATATACTTTTAGCACAGTTTCTTTCTGCACTGCTGGATATGTATGGATATATGTGTGAGAAATGGCAGGATAATAGGGAGATGCTGACAGATGTTGTGATCTTACAGCTCAGTTTGGGAAGTGAGGAGGACTTGGCGGCCGACCCATCTCTCACCAGTTTTCATCTGGAGAGCGAGAGACCCCCGAGCAGTGAGGAGACCCCACCCATCCCAGCCGGAATGGAGGAGCAGCAGCAGCAAACACAAGAACGACCGGATGGAGAAGAGGAGGAAGAGATTTCAAACCGGTATTTCACTAATAAATGATAGATCTACACCTGAATGAGTCTACAACTTATGAGTTGAAATACAGTCATCATTTACTCACCCTCACGTCATTCCAATATGTGTAGCCATCAAATTTATTCAACGCTATGTCAGAAATAATCATTGTAAGGAATCAATTGCGTACATTTTTTTTTAGATCATATGCAGAGCTTCCGGGTTTTATTAGAGTAATGAACAATACACAATACATTCAAGACATTAGTGTAAGTTCACTCATTTCTTAAGTGATTCATTTGAATGGTGTATTCACAGCAGTTACTTTTGGATGTGCTTTCAATTTGAAAGGGCATCATGCAACTTTTTTATACAGTGTGATGCTGTGAAAAGAAGATGACTGCTTAAGAGTGAGCTGGAAAAGTTGTATTTTATTGCCCTCTGCTGGCTATCCTTCTTCTTGCAGCATATATATGCATATTTGGTTAAGGGAAATGTACAAATAAAACATCATTAGGCATAATTGCCTGCCTTATTTAATAATATTTTATTTTATTTGCAGTGCCGTTGCTTTGAATAATGAGACTTTTGATTGTATATTTTGTCTGGGCCCCTGACTTTAATCAAATGAATGAAAATGCTCCAAGCGCTTTACTATCATTTGAACTAGGGTCATTTTTTGATGTATATTTTTCATTTTGTGGCTCGTTTAATTCGGTGTATAATTTCTGAACAACACACTGATTGGGATGTGGCCAGCATTAAATTAAACTGATGATATAGTGGCATTTTATTTATTGACATATTAATCATGCTGCATTTCATTCTCAGTTTGATAAAATTATAGTTGCTGATGCAGCTGTTAATGCAGCTTAGTTTTTTAAAAATTGTTTAATGAGTGTATTTGCCCCTATTATGCTATTTTAAAGGTTCCTAATTTTTTATGGAGGTCTCCTACAACAGGTTTACATGCATCAAAGGTCAAACAACACTTCCATTTTATCATAATATACATTAAACATCATCATTTTTTAAAGATTCTCAGACGACTCGTCCGAAGATTCAGTGTCTCTAAACCCCTCCTTTCCGAGAGCTACTCTGCTCTGATTGGCCAGACAGCTCAGTCTGTTGTGATTGGTCTAACTCTTCAGCTCCTGAGGCTTCCTCAGTCCTCAGCGATTGTACACACTGTAAAGACAGTAACAATGGCGTCAATTTGATATGATATGTGGTATGTAGTGTGTGGTTGTGCAGTGTGCCTGTGCAAGCTACTGTGATGTGCCCTTCAAATTTCCCCCTGGGGACAAATAAAGTGCTTTGAATTGAATTAAATTTTACCATATCAATCCGAGCACGAGTCAGATGATGAAACACTGGAAGAACTAGTTGTTCAACTCGAACCTACATCACAAGGACGACTCAAGCGGGACGTTTCTCAGTGATGCGCTACTCAGTTTGATGTACGTTATGAGATATTGCAACTGTAATTCCTCACCATCAGCATTAACACATTACATGTGTTTATTTCTAATTTATTGTGGTGGTGCACACATGGGAACTGTATCATTAACTGCATCACTAACAGCGCATACGTTAGCCTAGCACTAACATGAATGACTGATGTAAGAACAACAGACGATCTGCATTAATGGACACAGTTTTAGGTAATAATGGTCCACAGCTGATTAGCAGAACTATTTCAGTAAGACTGTATGAGTTAGCCAGTTACTGGCTCTTCACATCCACATCCTTTGGAAGTGCATACAAAGAGAATTATGCTTTTGCAGAGCAAAAAAACAGGGTCTTCTCGACATGTACACAACGCCAACCAGCTACAGTGTTTGAGGGCGGGTCAGAGTAGAAGATGTTAGCGGGAAGCCAATGAATACCATAGGTGGGCATTATGCAAATGTGATACATTGTTATGTATGTAAGTTACAGAAGTAAGACTGGAATTATACTGACGACTCGTTTCGGCAGTTCAGAACCGATTCTTTCTTTTGGGGGACTTTATTTATAGCATAATAGGGGGACATTAAATCAAAAGCTGATATTTATTTTAATCCTTTTCAACATAGGTGTTACGTGGTTAACCCAGCCACCTTTAATCATGCACATATTTCACTCTATTAGCAATGCATCCTGCTCAGTTCATTTCATCCTAATAACCATAGGTCAAAAAAACAGTGTTCAATTGTAGGTTTCTTTTTAACAGGTTTAGCCCTTCTCCAGAACCTGCCAGTATGACAACACGAGGCTGGTTTCGCAGGAAGCCCGTCCACCGGCTGGCTGGAGCCCAGCGGAACAGCTACGACCTACGAGAACGCATCTGCATAGGCAGCATGACAGCCATGGAGACTGCGGTCTACCAGAAAGTTCCTACAGACGAAGCAGAGGCGCAGATGCTTGCCAGCGCTGACCTGGATGACATGAAAAGTAAGCAAAATCAGTTCTGAAGGAGTCGTGAAAATAGCGGGACGCTAATACAGAATATGGAGGATGCAAATAATTTCTCATCATAATATTGGGGCCATCAAAATTGCATTTTTTTGTGCATTTTATCTTAATTATTTAGTCTTTTTTTTTATTGTCTTCAAGTAAAAATAAGATATATTTGAGATACTTGAGAAGCAACACTACATGAGATATTAAGACTTATTTTTTTAATGAACATAGCTTTATGAGTGTGTTTTTATGACTGCACTGGGAGACTTTTTTAAGTGATAAAAATCTAAAACGTAATACAGCTAAATGATACACTCTCTGAAATATCATATGCAGTGCTGCTTCTCAAGTAAACTGATTTTTTGCCAGGTTTTTTTTTGTATTTTACCTGGAAAACAATACACGTACAGTTGTTTTTTTGTAGTGTAGTAAGCCTAAATCTTTTGTAGATGACTAGTTAAATCAAGAAAGCATTATTTCAGGCATAAATCTTTCATAGATGACTAGTTAAAACAAGGAAGCTTTATTTCAGGGTCTTGTTAAAGGTGCAATGTGTAATATGAGGATCTATTGACAGAAACGCAATATAAGATCCATAACTATGTATTCAGTGGTGTATAAAGACCTTACTCAATGAACCGTTATGTTTTTATTACCTTAGAATGAGACATTTATATCTACATAACCGCGGGCACCCCCTTCTATGAAGGTCGACATATTGTGACGTCATGTTTCTACCGTAGCCGACAGCGAACAAACAGAGCTACAGAGCGCGTTTCGTCACTACCTTTGAAAGAGAAGCCGCAGAAAGCTAGAAGCCATAGACACCGTGAGTAGTGACTTTTCCCTTGTCAGTGGTGTAAAATATGTAGTTGGATTGTTTCATGTAACTTAGTTATTTTCCCTCCCTGTGTTATGGCTTTGACAATCAGCTGATTAGTACTATTGACCGTAAAACAATAACTTTACAGGAGTCACCAACCCATCGATCGCGGTCGACAAGTCGATCTTGGAAGCATTTTAAGTCGATCGCGAAGAGTTTTCAAACCCAGAGAAAAAAAGCAATATTTTTATTATTTATTCATTTGTGTGTAGTAAATGGTGTCTAGGGGATGCGGAGGCGTGCGCGCTAGAGGTCTTCTCGGGTCCTAAAAACTGCACCCGACCCGAATCGACCCGAATCACTACTTACCCGAACCCGACGTGCATACATTTTTTTTTTTAAGAAAAACCCGACCCGAGATAGACCCGATAAAATTAGACCCGAGTCCGACCCGACCCGACGCCATTTCCTTTAGAACCCGACTGGACCCGAACGTAAACGTCATTTACATTGTGCACAGCCTGCAGCCCTGCGTTTCTCAAAAATGCACTTAACATAGACGCGCAAGTGTAAGCGTGCTGAAGTGCTAAAATGTCAATCACACATCACTGTAACCCATTACGTCCTATAAAATTTGGCATAATGTTATTTACCGGACCATATGATGATTAGAACCACCATTCGTTTTCCCTGACATTTTTCGCAATTTCTGTTATCATGCTTTTCTGACAGTGTCGCGAATTTTTAAAATTGATTGACAGGCCTGGCTTAACGACAATTCAAATACTTGCATTTAGTCAAACATCCATCCACATGATGGCGCACTAGTTCTTCTTGGCAAAGGAAGGGGTTGGTTTATGTGGAGCGAGCAACTGAGTAAATAAATGCGGAGGCAACCGTGCTTATGCTTATAGCCCATTTGCACGTAGAAGCGCGGAATCGCTCTCTCACTTAGAAAAAGTGAGAGAACGGTGTCATAGAGTTGTTTTAAATACTGCAATTTTCTTAAATGCCCAACATAGTTTAAAAGAATTCGGGTTTTCTCGGGTCCATTTGGAAAAAGCGTATTTTATTTATATTACCCGAGACCCGAGGCCACTAATACCGAACCCGACCCGTGTCCCAGACACTCGTCGGAGTTTTGGACCCGAACCCGCTCGGGTCTCGGGTCGGACCTCGGGTTTTCGGATCCAAGTGGACCCGTGAAGACCTGTAGTGCGCGCACGTCATTTTAGCACCTTTGCGCTCATGCGGACGCGTCGAGTATAAACAATGCTTTACGCTTTAACCAGCTCAGCCACAGCCCTACAGCATAACAGCTCATATTAGCCAGCTAAACTTTTACTACCCTGTTAGAAAAAATATGTAGTTGGATAGTTTCATGTGGTTCTTCTCCCTCGCTGTATTATGGGCTTGCTATGTGGGGAGAAATGTGCTGGTTACGTTTGTGAGACAATCAGCTGATTACTTTTATTATATTATATATTAAGACCCTTGATCCTCACCGGACTATGGCTTTGTAAACTTTATCCATGATGTGGTTTATAATGGACTGTGGTACAGAAACTTGGCTTACTCCGGCTATTCTCTGCTGTCTCAGACGACGATATGTTTGTCCCGTTTTAGCCACCGTAGCTTCTTCGAAAGGGAGGGGTGAGCAGTGGGCTGAGCCATTAGTGCAACTCGCAACCGAACCGCTAGAATCTACACACTGCACCTTTAAAGGTTTATTTTATGATAACGACAGGCTGACCATATGACTATTCCTTACAAATGTCAGTGCTTAATTAAGAAAGGACATCATTTTTATGATCTTATTTAAGGTTTGATCTATATTTTTTTTTCCCGGATTCTGCAAGGGGTGTGTAAATTTATGAGCACGACATGCAACTGTAGCCTTTTGTCTCGAGAATCAGTGCACTTGCAGCGTGTGTAGCCATGATGATTAAAACAAGGATTAAAGCAGACAACTTGCATGTTGTTGCGGTCGTTCGATCTTAATTGAAATCAGTGTAGTAACTCAAACAAAATTAGATAGGCGTGTTTGATTTCATGTGTCATTGGAACCACACCAAAGACTGAGTCTCAGGCCGATGGTTTAACTTGATCTTGACAAGCCAAAGCCTGTGGTCCCTCCAAATGCTCTTTAAAATCTCACTCTAGAGGAGGGGAGTGATGACAGGGAGTGTTTGTATAGTGGACTTAGACGTTCACATTGGCAAGCTTTCTGGTAAGTTTCAGGGCGCTGGGGTATTCGTGTCCATACTCATAAATGTGTTTTGGTGGAAAGCAGAGCAGCAGGATCATTGGCTGGCCATGGTCAGCACTTGGCCTGCCCTCTCCTCCCTTTACCGCGGCTGTAAACAAGCCTTCGAGATGTTCAGATGTGGTCAGGGTCACTGGATCCACGCCATGCACCAGAGTGCTTCCCGTTGTTTTTACATTAATGATTATCCTTAATAAAGTAAGCTCAACTGATTACAGGGTATGGCAGTCCAAGAATACTACTACTCCTTTAAAAACCCTCGCAAGAGTGTAATTGGCTCTTTCCACAAATAGAATGTCCCATTGCTTAAAAAAAAAAAAAAAAGGTATTTTAAAGACAAATCCCATGTTTTTTGTTTTTGTTTTTGTTTTTTGGTTGGGTGAAATGTTAAATAAACTGTTATTTGAAGTCCCCCTGTAGTCAATAATTTTATCCCTTAAAACTCATCTTTAGTCACCAAAATGACATATTTAAAAGTTTTTCCCTGTGAAAAAAAAATTCTTCATGCTTTAAAGTAGCTTGAATGTAACTCTACACCCTTGCTTCATTTCGTATACGTGGAGATTCAGAGATTAGTATACGATCAGAGATTCACTCGGTCAACCTACTGAGGTAAACGTTGCACAATGATATTGCTCTTTACAACGTCGGACACATAACGGCAATTATTATGATTATCCTTTTGCTTGACTGTTATCAAACAGCTCATAATGTGTTGCTAATGTTACACAAACCATGTTCCCGTTCGCCATTTCAGAGTCAGACAGCTGCCTTCTAACAATCACCAGAAACACTATGAACAACTTAGAACGCTAGTGGAGAAAGGCATATAATTCATCATAACATCGTAATATACATCACATACCTGCTATATTGCTAAATCTACCCAATTTATCATATCATAACTGAAAAATACACCAGGATAACCTTGCTTCGAGACTCCCCTGCTAGTTTGCTGTTAATGCTGTTGGTTACAGGTAGGTTGTGACGTCAGAAACACCAGATATTTCCAACCGCATTTTTGAGACTCTCTTAAGATCACTGCAGTTTTAAGGAGAAAATACTCAGCAATGGTGTTTACATGTGAATTTGCACATGGTTTGTCTTAAAGCATATTAAAAAAAAACACACATAGACATATAAACAACATTAAAAACTTAATTTTCACCACAGGGGGACTTTAAGATAAAATTAACATAAAATGAAGAATAGGTATACAATATCAAATGTCTTTCGATAGAAGTGTTGACTGCAATTGCTAAGCAACAACAACAAAAAACCCTATTTCATTTCCAATAATTCATAACCATGTCAGACTGAGCTGCAACCTGTTTAAGCTATTATACCCCCAGTAAATAAAACGACAAAATACATCGGTCAGTCAATACTTCTTACTTCTAATACATAAAACTGAAAAGGAGAACTTAATACGTTACTGGAGTAATATTCTAATGGGGTATCTGTACTTTTACTGTAGTACTTGATTTGTGTGCTTCGTCCACCACTGATAATGTTTAGTTTGACCTGTGGGCTTTGGCACCCTATTTGTGGAAAGTGCAAATTAGTATTTTATTTCTTCAGTGTTTTTATCTTGGGGAACGTCACCGAAGTCATTCCCGTACGTGTCTGGGAGAATCCCTAAAGATGTGCTGCACATGACTATGTTTTCTTAGATGCAGCATTGTAAAGTTCTTCCCGACGCGAGGGGTTTGTTTTAAATGGGCTCCCATGCTCAAGTTGGCCTCCCAGCTGTTCCTCTGTGTCATGTGGTGATTGTTCAAGCCATGGGAATGGCTAGACGCACTCTTTTATTGAGCCAGATGATTTTCACAGAGGCTAAGTTTAGTGTGTGTGTGTGTGTGTGAGAGTGTGTGTATACAATATAGTGGATAAACAGGAGTAATTTTAACAAGTTTCTATCATTATTAGTTCTATTGTTTACATCATTGTACATTATTTTAATATATCATATATCATTGCTAATATTGTTTTTTATAATGGTATATTAACAAGTTGCTATTATTAGGTCAATTCTTCAGTACTGCATATATATATATATATATATATATATATATATATATATATATATATATATATATATATATATATATATATATATATATATATATATATATATATATACATATTTTAGCATTTTATTAATAAATACTTTAATGCTAACATGCCTGCAGCTGGTTGGGTTTTGAAGGAAGCATAGATGTTTCCATCTGGCGCGCCGATACAGGCTAATTTCATGAATGATACTGCTGTTTACTCTACGTGACGTACAGTGCGGCTAATATGGCTAAATTAGTCCCTGTGAATGAAGGCCAGAGTCCAGCAGAGTGCTTTTAGGTGAGGGCTGCAACGGCTCTGTGTGGATGAGTCCCCTCCAGCTATAATTAACTTCACTGTTCCAATTGATTATCCTTCCCAAAGACCCGCCCGCAGCCTTTCCTGCTTTTAGAAAAGAGGAAGCATTGACTGCTCTACCACAGCAAATTACAAATGAGGCCGCCACACTGGAACAGGCCATTGAATTTAAGCCTTGCATCACACTAGCTTGCTTTAAACTGCTCATGTCTAAGTCTGTCCCGCTCCATGCCACTGTTTTGATATGTGTGACACCTTTATAGGGCATTTAGATACCATAACTGTCCGAATGCTCACTTGCGTAAACCACATAATTGATTTTCTTACTTATTTTTTGAATGACCCCATTGTTTGTTTTTTATTTTTAGAATAGTTTGTAATTGCTTGTTGAATAATCTCAAATGGCATCTTTTTCATATCTCCTACAGCAATGTGATTAGAGTACAATTACAGGGAGATTTTATTTTATTATTTTATTTTATTTAGACTTTTTGGGAATATATATTCTATACATTTAAGTTTATTGAATAACCACAAATATTGTCTCACTATTCCAATTGTATCTCACAACAATGTGATTATAGTGCGATTACAGGGATATTGTTGTTCATTTATTTTTATTTTTAATTTAATTTATTTGTATTTATTGTATTTTTTTTTTATAAAAGTTTGTAGTTTCGAAAAAAGTCTCAGTGTCCCATTGGTTTTTCCTAGTCAGCAATTACAGTGCAATTACAGTGAACATTAAATACAATATAATCTATTTTGTAAAAAGAAAACTTTTTCTTCTCTTGCATTCTCCTGAGAAAAAAATACCCAATTTTTTTCTCATATTTCTCATTAAATTAGCCCAAAAATCAAATGATCTGAGCTCTCTTTTATCTTATCTACATAATAGACACATATTAGTCTATATTTGTTTCTTCTAAAGAATTAAAATGAGAAAGTTCATATCTAAATTAAACATAACTGAGATCTCCCTTATATCTTGTGGTGAGCTATGAAAGAGCAACCTCTGAGCAATTTAATGTCCCTCTGATATGCATACAAATCTTGTAAATGTCCAGCTATATGGGCTATTGGACGCATCTGAACTGTGATTGGCTAATCCCTGTGCAGGTAACCGCTTGAAAACGAGACAGGGTTGAGCTGTAGAAGCAGCCATGGTTTCCATGGAGATCGGTCATGTGGAGACAGTGCTGTGTAATGTGTGGCACCATGTTGTGCACTTCATCTGCACCGATGTTGTTCCGGATGGAGGTTTTCACCGGTGCTTTCTGATAGGGTGCTGTAACCAGCTCTGTACCTGATGGGGGAAAATCCGCACGGAGGACCGCATCTCTGTCCCTCATGCAGCCGCGGGATCAATCGACAACGTCATGGAAAGCACAGAGGCAGCCAATAGATAAGTGCGAGACCTCAAAAGTAGTTCAGTTGTATCAACATTTCCTCTGGATCATCAGCCAATTCCAGTGATCCCTGCTGTTCGCTTGCGTACATGAGGACACGTCTCGCAGAACTACTGCTTGGAAACCCTGAGGCCAGACACCATTTATTTTCTTATCAGGCAGCCAGGTGGATCTTACAAACTCTCTTTGGAATGAGGGCCTAGCTGAGAGATTATCCTTTTTCCTTCTTTTCTTCTTTAACTTGCCGTTCTTGGACAAAATTTGATCGCAAAGCAAATTTCTGGTCATTCCATAGTTCTAGAAATTTGTGCTTCCAGGATATACTCGGGATTAGACTGAGTTTTTTTGAGTTCTACTTTGTAGAAGGTACAAAATAGCGTCGCGGAAGAGGGTGGCATCCTGGATGATCCGGAGGCACCAGGTGTGGAGATGACAGACGTGGAGAAGGAGAAGGACAGCAACGGCGGCTCAGGGGAGGAATGCCCTGATGCAGATGCTGGAAAGGGGCATTGTGTGGATCAGGAAAACCCTCTGGCAAGCTTTGCATTGGTCGGCTTTGAGGACTTTGAGGAGTTTGTGCTGGATTTTGATGATTATGACCTTCTGGAGTCCATCCACTCACACCTTGGCTCCCCAATCGAACCGATTCGTAAGTGTGCTTACTGTTAAAAAGTTGGAAGCGTGATGAAAGGTTATGTTTTCCAGCCACCTTAGTTTTTGCAAATGTCACAGCGACCTCCACTTTGCTTCACACTTACATCATTTTTCGACGGAATTTTGCCATTGTCTTTGACAATTGTAGTTTAGGATATTGAATGACAAAAAGCCTTGAAGATGAATGTGTAACAGACAGCTCTTGATTAAATCCGATAGGATTTTCCGTTCACATGGCTGCGGTTGTGACATTGTAAAAATGCACTCCACCCTCTATAGATCTTGATCGCATTGGAAATTGATTGCTGGGGATTTCGAACTGAGTTGTGTTATTGATCGTGCAGGGAAATACAAGATAATTAATGTCAAGCCGAGTCCATTCAAACAATTTGCTGACATGAAACATTATGGCCTCCGGTGTGATGTGGCATGTTTGAGTGGATGGCTTATGAAGTTCCATATCCACTCCTGTTGACACATACAGTACATGTGCAGCCAAGCCTCTACACACACAAATCATCTCAGTGCAGAGTCATATTACGCATATAACTTGATTCAGACATAAAGTATAGTGATTTCTATTGATATTCCTCATGCATTATGGTTAGAGGTTTGTTCGTCTGTAATGAATTCAGACTGAACGTTTTTTGACCTACACTACCACTCAAAAGTTTGGGGCAGTTAGTCAATTATTATGTTTATTCAGCAAGGATGCATTAGATCAGATGTGACATTAAAGTTTTTAACATTGTTACAAAAAAATTCTGTTTCAGCTAAATGCTGTTTTATTCCACTTTCTATTAATAAAAGAACCCTGAAACATGTTTCACGACTTCCACTAAAATATTAAGCAGTCCAACTGGTATGTTTCTTGAGCACCAAATCAGCATCATAGAATGATTTCTGAAGTATCATGTGACGCTGAAGACTGGAGTCATGATACTTACTTTAAGTTATCTTAATATTCACAATAATACTTTACTGTATTTTTTGACCAAATAAATGCAGCCTTGGAGAGCAGATGAAACTTATTTCCAAAAACATTTAAAAAGTCTTACCAAAGTGTACATTGATTGACACAAGTGGCATCATTACTGTATATGCATACTGAATTATGATTGGTCTTCGTTCTTACATCTATTTGGATACTGAATTGTGAATGCTCTTGTCTTTCCTGCATGTTTTTAGCCATTTATGTATAGCCACTGAACAGTGATTGTTCGATGAATCTGATGTGCCACCAACCGAAGATGTCTTTGTTAAATTTGCATATGAATCTGTCATCTTTCTTATATCAGTCATAAGACAAATCAATAATCAAGAAGTTAACATGACTAACTTTCATATTTTAGACATAGTAAAAAAAAAAAAAAAAAAAAATCCAAAATAAGTTTATGGCTTGCGTTTGTTCTTCAAGCTTGAATGTACCCCATTCACAATAATTGCATGGAAAAAGCAACCAGTGCATTATCCATTCTCTTTTTTTAAAAGAAAGTTAGTCATACTGGTTTATACTAACCACTTTACAACCTGAGTAAATAATAACAAATGTTACAGTTCCTCATATAAAAAGAGATGGGTCTGAAACATTCCAGTTATCAGAGTTCAAACACTGCTTTTTACTAATAGCCTATACTTGTATTTTGATAAACAGTAAAACCCTCAGGCTTTTGCTTTTGTCTTTGTGTTTACTAGTGTGTTGCCCTCAAGGCCTTTCCCTGTCTGTGATTCTCTGCAGTCCCTCGGGAAAATGTCTGTGTGAAGAGCAGACAGACAGTCTAGCAGAGATCAATTTCCATGTTATCTCTCTGTCTCGCTGTTTCTTTTCAATAATACACACGAACTCTGTCATAAAACTTTTACTTTTAACTGCAATTTGCCTGCATTTGGGTCAATGGCAAATGGAAAATATGTAAAAAATCACCTAGTTTAAATGAGGCAAGATCTTAGAAATGTGATAGTTGTAATTATATTAGTTGAAAAAAAATGTCAGCAACAAAAACACAAAAAAGTCACAATCTCAACCGGTATAACCATTAAGTACTATAGGATCCTTGTCCTTGTGAGGCATTTTTTTGGTCGTCATGATGAAAATGGCTAATAAATCATACTAAGTGATGTTTTTTAAAAATGTATTAATTCTGAAAGTTTCTGTGATGGGTTTAGGGGATAGAATATACAGTTTATAGAGTATAAAAATAATTATGTCTATGTGTGTGTGTGTGTGTGTTTTATTCGGTGGATAGTTTTTCAAATATTAATAATATTGTATTACATTAGAATTATGTATTATAACATACATTCATTATGATGACATTATATAATATTTTATACATTTATTTTGTGTTTTTTTTTAGTTTCAGAGGTGTGTTCAATTTATTGTCTGCATGAAATGCATTTTAAATGCTTTTTTTAATAGATCTTGACAAAAAGTGAGCCTGTGCCATTGAATCATTTTGAGAGTGTGTTTGAAGGTGGTAAATAGGTAATGCTAACAAAATAAGAGAGGACAGTCCAAATGTTTGAATTGAGATTTTAAATCAGCACTTTTGTGCGTCAAACACACATTTGCGGCCTGAGTTGGTTTCGTCCTGTGGTGTTTTGATGAAAACTTGGCTGTTTTGGTCTCCTTTAGGATTTTTGCTCTGCTGCCATGAAAAGCACAACCAGAGTACAGCCAAAAGGCACGGCCACCTTATTGTCAGCGCTCTACCCCTGGGTAAAGGCCCATCACCAGTGTGTGGACTTTTTTGTTTTTGTTTTTAAAAGGGGGATGCGGGGGTTAGAGTCATGTGCGAGGCTAGTAGAGAAAGGGTAAAACATTTACTTTGTTTACCGAACATCCCCGGGCTACTACAACACAAACCAGCTGAGGCCTTGGGCGTCCTGGCAGGCCTCAACCCTTGGAGAGCCCCGGCCTTTTACTTGGCACTCGGAACAGCTGGAGAGAGAGGGTTTCTCATAATACACCCCTTCAATTATCCCAAATTCAATAAAAACCTCGGTTTGTGGGCTAAAATGATACAATATTAAATCACAGCAATTTTTTTGGAAAGGCCTAGCATCCAAAGTACGCCTCTTAGTTGCACTCAGCTGAGAAGGCCTGGGATTCTCTTGTTTTTCTAGGCCCGTTTTTACTCTCAATCAGACAAATGTATGCAATTTCTTTGCTACAGTTAAGTAAAAGGTACGTGAACCCTTGGATTTACCATGTACTTTTGTATAAATTGGTCATATAGACAATTTGTTTTGCCATGGACATGAATATCAAGCCTTGTGGGTGATTTTATCCCTTTTCAGCTTTATGCAAGTAAACAATTCTCAATGTTATGTCTTCTGAGATCTCCTTTTCAAGGCATGGATCAGGCAATGCTTGAGGCAAATAGATCAAATTTAAATCTGTGAGTGTTTGTTATAGGACAGTACGGCTCTGACCAACACCTCAAGTCTGGCTTTGCTGGGCTTGTCCCAATACCAACATTTGCAGTCTTGACCACTTAAATGACATTCTTTGTGTATTTGGCCTAAGTGTTCAAGTGGGTAGAACATTAGATTACCTGATGGAACACACTTACAACATATAGGCCCGGTTTCACAGACAGGGCTTAGATTAAGCCAGGATTAAGCCTTAAGCCCCGTTCACACCGCCAGCGACTTTGTCGCTGTATGTCGCTAGTCTCTGTACTGTGAAGTCGCTTGTGGGCGTTCATAGTCCTGTCGCTCTAATGTTATTGGTAGACTGCACGTCTGGCCATATCTATACAAAGTAGTGATATAGTGATATATATAGACTACAACTATATAATTTTAATTTGACTAGGAATTAGGCTCAAAAGAAACAGTATGCTTTTGGGAAAGTTTTTTTATATTACCACAGCAGTGTTCAGTGGATTAAATAATTGACTAGATTAACGATTGATCAATCAACAAATTAAACTCACTCATACTGTCATAAATTACTAAAACGTCATTCATGACGGGATCTCCACTGAAAGTCTTCTTTCCTTTTGGTTGTCGCTCGTGAAAATCGCTTCTCATTTGCATAAAGTTGAAATTTCTCAACTTTTGTCGCCTGTCTCTTGTCGCTTGACACGCCCACATTCTGTCGCCAACGGTCACTGTCGCTCGTGTCGGCGGAAGTCGCCAGCGCTCCATTGAAATGAATGGGATCATGTCGCTTTGTCGCTGCGTGTCGCTGGCGGTGTGAACGGGGATTTACTTCAATTAGGGCATTTAAGTGGCTTTTATAAACGTGCCTTAGAAACAAACATTACTGGTGTGCATCTTGAGACAAAACAATGGCACTGACATATTTTAAGATATATCAACGCAAGTTGCTTTCAGTTAAAACAGCTCAATAATTCATTTTAATTTGGGACTATAGCTTAAGCCTTGTCTGTAAAAAGCAGGGCATAGTGTTGTAAAAATGCAAGGAAAGTTTTTACAGGTCATAACATAATCTATTTTTAATTTTTAAAACTATGCACTTAAAAATAAACTCCTACATGTCTGTACAGTATTCCCTATTTAAGAGACGAAACAATTTAGTTAGTGTGATGCTTCCAATTAAGTGATAACAATAAAAATGCTCTGCACCAATAAAACATGCAACACTTTACATTTACCACCAAATTACATGTAACATCTAATAATTTAACTCGCAATGGAAAGAATCTTGCATTTACCGGACACATGAGTTCCTGGGATACGCTTAACCTCAAATACCGCCCCAAAGTCAAAACTGTGACGTTTATCGAACCTGGAACAGTCTTGCGCTCTTATTTCCAGTGGCTCTCAAGGGTGTGTATTGGGACAGGCCTGTTGTTTGGACTCCAGGTTAGCTGACTATGATTAACTCAGATCATTAATCTAAGGATTACTAATTTTAATTAATTGTAATTAACCTGCTATGAATGTTTACACAGTGTGTTCAATAAAGACATGACAATGTATTAAAGCAGACTGTGTTAGTTTATTGTTGGTTCATCTGTTTTTCTGCATCTGCCTTTACAAAACTGACAGTTTCATTTATTTTTTTTGCCTAACCTCTTCCCTTTTCTTTCACTTTAAGGTCACCGTTTCGAGGACAATCCTGGGGTTAGACGTCACCTCGTCAAGAAATCATCACGCTGTCAAATACCACGATCCAGCAATAGCTCACCTCCTCAGTCCAGTCTGAAGAGGAGAAAGAGGATGGACAAGAAAACTCATGAGGTGAGAGCTGAGCTTCCTGACCGCATGGAGAAAAGAAAAATGAAACCTAGTTTCGTTCATCCAGACAAACAGTTTGCTCCACATTATAACTTATTCTTAGACAAAAACTAACTAAAATGCAAAGTGTAAAATGCGTATTGATTTTGAGATCTGAATTTCAGTGTTGTTCCTCAAGAGGTAGCTCAAAGTAAAGCCTCCATTTTCCCTAGACTGACATTGATACTGATAATGAGGAGGTTTTAATAGAGATAATCAATCTAGAGGAGCAGGAGAGACCCTTGATTCAGAGATCTTTCCTCTAGTCTGCGGATACCTATTGATTCGTTTCATCCTGTGGGATTCACTAAACGAGCGAGATATGTGTCTCTAAATCAGTTGGATTAATTACATAAGGCACTTCAACAGTCAATCAACACTGGAGTATGTGCTATTCATGTGGCTTTATCTGCTGATCTATAAGCTCTGAATCAACCAGTGGAGGAGAATCATTTGTCTCACTGGAGAACACGATTCATCTACACATGCATAAAAGTCCTCCATAGAACACAACAGTGAATTCACATTTTTTTAAGCACCTCAGTTCCAGAAGCATTTTTGCTTTTTCCTTTTAGCCATTTTAACAGTTTATTCAGTAAATTGTTCTTCAGCCGAAGGAATCATCAGAGATGAATCAACATTACATTGCATTGATTCAAAGCAAAAGCTATTTGGAAATCAGAAAAAAAGAAGAAAAAAAAGTGCTTAGTCTTTTTTAAAGGAAATAAACTATTAATCTCTTTGCAAATACTAATCGAATCTGAATTTACAGTACAATATATATATATAAATATATAGTACAAAATGTTTAATTAGCTTTCATTTTTTGATTTTTCTGGTTTCGTTGTAATTTTAGTAGTTATGTACTTTTTTTTTCGTTTATGGATTTAACATTAACATTAACATTATTTTTTACCTTTAGTTCATCTTTATTTCAGTTTTAGATTTAAAAATGTAGTAATACTTCTTAATTCTTAATTAATATTAATTCTGTTATTTGCCACCATGACATTTCTAATTCCCTTTCTAATCACAATGAAATCTGGTAATCCTATTGACCGGCGACAGCCGTGAATCATTAACGTGCGACCTGGAAGTTTATAAGGGCGCCTTGCAAACATGATAATCATCTTTTCGTCTCCGGGAACTGTTCTGTCTGTAAGCACTTGAAAATCAGGTAATTATGAAATGCACTGAGAAGGTGCTTTCAGAAGTGTGCAGACCCGTGCTCAAGATATTTGACGCTGAGTGACACACACAAACTGTGTGATTTCTGTCTGGGAAGGAAGAGCGATCTCGAGGGAACTGCCTGTGCAAATTGTTAGCGTTTTTCTTTGAGAATGCTCCGCTCTCGTTTGGCCCTCTTCTCGAGAGATCTTAGTCCGGCAGCGAGTGCTCTTCCGTACGAACAGGAGATGGCTGATAAGGGTGGTGATAATCGGATAGATCCTGAATCTTCTCAGCCAGCCTACCCCGTGTATGCTGAGCATGGTTGGTGTTATGGAACGCGCCGCGGGCAGGATGCAGCTGCCATGGCTGCACATTGGGGGAGAAATCGCTCGCGATAAGAGCGGATTCTCCCCGGTCATAAACCTCCAGCTCAGGTGAGCCTTCCATTTCTTCCCGATCTCCATACTCAGATCGAGAGGACATGGAAGAACCCATATTCTGCCCGTATCCACCGACATCAGCGGGCTAGTCTCGCTGAAGTTGAGGCGATAGGAGAGAGGACATTGACACTGAGAGCTCCAACCCTGCCAGTTTGAATGGCAGAGCATACACGCCAGCGGGTCAGGCCGGTGCTGCCCTGCACACCATGGCGGTGTTGCAGATATACCAGGCCAATCTGCTGGGGGATCTCGACCAGGGGGTGGGGCCCCTGAGGTGGTTACTGAGCTGCGCCACACCACAGATCTAGCCACCAAACAGACTGCTGCCGCGATGGGCCGGTCGATGACGGTGATAGTGGCCACGGAGAGACATCTGTGGTTGAACTTTGCTGACATTGGGGAGAAAGAGAAAGGCTTTCTCCTCGATTTGCTGGTTTCGCCCTCTGAGCATTTCGGCACCTCCATGGAGGCGGTGGTTGGAAAGTTCAGAGAGGCGAAGGTGTGCTCGGCTGCATTCAGGACCATGTATACCGCTGAGATCAGTATCCACGCCCAGACAGACGGGAGGGCCTTGCCCATCACGGTCCGAGGACAGGGCATAGAGACCCAGTGTCACCTTTCGTGCGCCCCCTCCGTGGAGAAGTAGGTCGCAGAAGAGGCGCACTCCCGCAAGAAGAGGGATCTGATGGAGGTGATCCAGTACAAACGCACACAGCGTCGGCGATGGATCACCTCCCCTGAGGGCGTGATTATATCTTAGCCCTCTCCTCTCTTCCCCGACTCCCCAGGCGCTTCTTACATCAGGCCTGAGGCTGGGCCCATGGTGAGAACAATGTTCTGATGGTCCGCCTCGGCTTGGTTAGTGAGAGTGCCTCTTTCAGGCATGTAAAGGTGGTAGACACCATGTTCATAAAGAACTGTCTGATGAGTCTTCACTTCGCACGCCACAGGTGAGCTGAGTTGGTCTTCTTTAAGAATAATTTTTGTGTGCAACTAACTAAAATGTATCTCTCTACAGACCTCGTTCCCTGTATAGAGTTATGGGGTCATGTCAATGTCATAAGGTAAGGTAAAATATTTTGGTATTAGGGCCCTGAAGTGCCCCTGTTAGGTGGCTAGAACGATAGAGAGAAGCACCAGTTCTATTGGCTTCTTTTGTGATTATGTAATGGCTTCCCTTGTTGTCATATGTAAGATAAAGCGAGGTGTGTCACCGCTCATTGTAGTTGTAAAACTATGTTTGTAGTTTAGGCTTCCTCTTATGGTGAGAGCATTTGAGGCCGCCTCTCATTCATATGAAATATGTTATCAGCAGAGAGTTAAGTGGCAGAACGTCATTCTTGAAAGAAGAATGGGAATGTTTATGCTACCCCTTGTTTTTTCTACACACACCTGTGTTAGCCCTCGGGCTATTAGCCACCTCAGGGTAGAGTAGTTGGTCTCTCTCTCTTAAAAAAAAAACGCTGACGCTGGAGCTTCAGATGGATCTTATGACCGGCCCACAGGACCGTCTGATATCTTTTTGTCCTGAGTACATCGGCCCCTTGAGCTCTGTTTGGGTTTTCAGTAGGCTGAGCGATTCTGCAGCCCCTCGTATAAAAAAAGAAAAGAAAAAAAAGACATTTTCTCGTAAGGCTGTGGCTCCTCCGAGCCCTCAGGTAGATCTATGCTTGCAGGTTGGCCCTCTGTAGCTGGCCTAGCCTATGCTAGGGATAGTGAAGGGGTTCTGCTAAAGCATTTCTGCCTCTGGCCCTTCACTTTGTGAATGTAGGTTTTTAGCATCCCTATATGACAGCCTCCTCCCATGGGAGTCGTTAGGCCAAGGCCCGCCCCCTTCTCTGCATTCTGGGGTGAGAAGAGTAATGCAGCTTGGTGCAGAGGCATGATTTATAAAGACCCTGGGTATGGCCTCAATAAGGCCTCCCCGGTACAATTGGTCTTTCTTCAGCAGGTTTAGGCCGTCTTTCGCCTCACGAAGAGACTGGGTTTTGTCTGCCCCGACACCGCCGTGCAGAACTAGCATATGGATTTGGGCCGCCAGAATAGACTCCACTCACCTCGCTGAGCTACTGCTACTGCTTACAAGCAAGCCCCACTCCCCTAGGCTGGTCGGAGATAAAATTCTGTCACCTCTAGAGCCGCTGGCGGGCCCGCACCCTGTTAAATCTCAGGGTGAGGTGATAGTATTCACCTGGAAAATTAGGAAAGGTTAGGAAAGTTCGAACCTTCACTTCCTTTTGGTTTTCGAAGTACACTCCCATGAAGCCAGAGCATAGCCATGAGCTGACACCCATGCATACTCCTTCAGGGTTCCCTAGCCACATTTCCTTGAAGGGACCCCTTCTAAATTTGAAACTTTCTGTTCCTACGCCCTTGAGGAGGCCCAGGTAGGCCTTTCATTAAACAATGGTTATGGAGGTTTTCCTCTGGAACGTATAGCTTGGGCTATGACCGTAGGGAATACTGTCACTGACAGCCCAGTGTGACCTGAGTGTGAGTGGTTCTGGCATTTCATTTGAATTTGCTGGTTTTGACAGTTGTCACTGCCAATTGGTATGCACTCCCCTTAGCATGGTGGTGTTGGTATATTGAGGTACGGTAACCTCTGTTCCCTGAGAACAGGGAACGAGACATGCGTCTTTTCGCCATGCCTCGGGGCCTGCCTACCAAACAGTCCCTTCAGACAAAAATACTAAAACAAAAGAAGATTTATGATATTGCTGTCATATATTTCAGTTTTGCTCCCCTTCCAACTAGAGCTGTACTTGTTTGCCTGTTTCCTATGAGCTGCCCAGGGAATGGCCTTGAAGTAACTTTGGTTATGATTCTTTAAAAGTGCTTTATGATATGCCTTTGACATTGTGATCACCGTAGGTGTTTGTGGAGCTCAACGAGCTGATAGTGGATAAGAACCAGGAGATGCGCTGGAAAGAGACGGCACGTTGGATCAAGTTTGAGGAAGACGTGGAGGAGGAGACGGATCGCTGGGGTAAACCGCATGTGGCCTCGCTGTCCTTCCGTAGTCTGCTTGAGCTCCGCAGGACCATCACACACGGTAAGAGTCGAACGCTCTGCCAGCCCACTCAACCCTGCGATTCTGGTCCAATCCTAACATCCATGTGCTGTTTCTAGTTGACAACCCAGTGCTGTCGTGTGACTGACAGAATTCAAATGGACACTTAAATGATATAAATGGATTAAACCCTCTTGGGCATATCCACTTTTTGACCATGAAAAACTGATAATTTTCCATTCAAGGTAAACAGTTCTTGAGTTTTGAAAAATGCTTTTGAAAAAGCATGACTCCAAACTCCAAATCCAAACACATGTCTATCAACGAGAAGGTTTTGGTAAGTTTCAGTTCTTGTGGTTATGGAACCAACATGACAAGCCTGACAAAAAACATCTTTAATGGACGGCAGTGATGAACTGACATGAGGGTTTGCAAAAACAACTAAAAATACTGTGTGGTAATGTAGAGTTAGGCGGTGTGATCAGAGTATGAGAAATGTAATATCACACAAACAGTGTATGTCGTGATATATTTGTTTATGCTAAACATTTGATTGAAATGTGGTGCAGTGCCTATTTTTGGATAATCCAGTGAATTAAATACTTTACAAAAGCAAGCTACTTTAAATTTAGCTACTAAATTTAATTCTTTTATTTGCTTATATATATATATATATATATATATATATATATATATATATATATATATATATATATATATGCAAATAAAAGAAGAAAATTTAGTAGCTAAATTTAAAGTAGCTTGCTTTTGTGAAGTATTTAATATATATATATATATATATATATATATATATATATATATATATATATATATATATATATATATATATATATATATATATATATACATTATTTCATTATATAAGCTGACAGAGGTGTATGATAAATGGAGCGATGTTACGAACACTGTGTTTTGTTACCCAGGTGCCATAATGCTAGATCTGGATCAAACCACACTGCCTGGCATCGCCCACTTGCTGGTGGAAACCATGATCATCTCGGACCAGATCAGAGCCGAAGACCGAGCCAACGTGCTGCGAGCGCTTCTGCTCAAACACAGGTGAGTGGAGGTCAGACATCAATACTCCAAACAAAGCTCATATTGATCTTCTCTGTGGTGGGCCTTGATGCCAATGTCCTTTGTCACAGCTGCCTCTATTGGTTTCCTGCTAAATGAAGAGGCGTGATTACATAACAAATATACTTCGTCTGACAGTGCGCCAGGCTGATGGCCAATAGAGTTTTTAATGGGGTTTTGCTATTGCAGCTGCAGAGACATCAGACATAGATTATATCAAATGTTTAAAGGAATAGATTGTTTACTCATCCTCATCTTATTTCAACCTTGAAATATTTGTTGTCTTTCCTTTGGTGCAGCAAAAGTGATTTAAGCTTCAAAAACATCCATAAAACCAGTCCAAATGATTATTTTAAATGTCCATAGCTACAGTATATCCCATATCTCTCAAATCTAATATGCTGTCTAAGTTTTCTGGCACTTGCCGCGCCACAATTGCATCTAATTTTTTTATTAAAAATGAGCGTGAAGCAGTGTTATTTTAGTATAATTGAGAAATATTTTTTTTAAATGCTTTTTATATTTATTTATTTAAATCGACATTTATTTTATTTCAAGTAACAGAAATGTCTTTTATGGTTTCAGTTTCAACCCTAGTGCGAAAGAGATTAAACTTAAAGAATTAGTTCACTTCAGAATTAAAATGTCCTGATAATTTACTCACCCCCATGTCATCCAAGATATTTATGTCTTTCTTTCTTCAGTCAAAAAGAAATTAAGTTTGTTGAGGAAAACATCCCAGGATTTTTCTTCATATATTGGACTTCGACGGTTATTAATGGGTTGAAGGTCCAAATGGCCGTTTCAGTGCAGCTTCAAAGGGCTCTACACGGTCCCAGCTGAGGAATAAGGGTCTTAATCTAGCAAAACGATCGGTCATTTTCTAAAAAAAAAAAAATCACAAATGCTCATCTTACAGAGCTCTGCAATGCGCCAAACATTACTTAATCACGTTGGAAAGGTCAATCGTGACGTAGGCGTCACCATACCGTGGTACTTCTGCCTATGTAATGCTTGACCTTTCCAACGTGATTACGTAATGTGTGGCGCATCGCAGAGCTACTGAAAGACCAGCATTTGTGGTTAAAAAGTATATACATTTTTATAGTTTTTTAGAAAATGGCCGATAGTTTCGCTAGATCCCTTATTCCTCGGCTGGGATTGTGTAGACCCCTTTGAAGCTGCATTGAAACTGCAATTTGGACCTTCAACCCATTGGTAGCAATTGAAGTCCATTATATGGAGAAAAATCCAGGAATGTTTTTTCCTCAAAAACCTTAATTTCTTTTCGACTGAAGAAAGAAAGACATAAACATCTTGGATGACATGGGGGTGAGTAAATGATCAGGAAATTAACATTTTGAAGTGAACAAATCCTTTAATTATGGTCTGTTTAGAGCTATCATATGATTTCAGAAGACTTGGAAGTATAACTCACAAGTAACAGACTATTTGTATGATGCTTTTAAGGTGCTTTTTTGGGAGATTGGCCATATAAATCATCATGTACTTTTTAGCTCTCACACTCATCAGTTTCAAAAACAATACAGGGTCAGAAAGACATGAGGCTTAGTTTTCGATTTTGGGTGAATTATTCCTGTAATCCATTCCCTTTTTGTTTTTGTTACCTTGCTTACCTTACTTCTGGACTATTTTAAGTTAGTGCTGTTTAAATGTAGTATTTAGTATGGCTCAGACAGGCCTCATTTCTTGAAGGATTGTGAAGTGCCGTGTGTTTTCTTTGTTAAGCTCTGCTCAGCCACAGGATCACACTCTGAGGTCAGAATGGTACTCTACCTGAGTGCGACTGCTAACAGAATTAATATTGCATGGCCAGAAATGTGGGTTGCATTAATGGTTTGAAGATGTACCTTTTTAAACCCCTTTGCATTAATATGACAAAAGATATTCATAAAGTGGCTCCAAAAAGTTTTGGGCACTCGAGCCACATTTAAATGTTCCAAAACATTTAAAAAACCTTAACTCAAACTTTTGAACGTAAGTGTATAATGCAAAGACATATTTTTTAGGTGTGGATTGAATGTCGAAATAATTTTTGGGGCGACTGCATATGTTTGATTAAAAAATAATCTTTTTGTGATTAATCATTTATTCTTGTTCTTAGGCTAAAACTAAAAATCACTTTAATTTGTTACCAATACATGTTAAGGATAACAAATGTTGGCATCTCTTTTAATTGGAATCTCTTTTGGTAACTTTAAGTGAGTGCCACAAAAGTTCAATACCAGTTGTGCTTGCTTCTTGTTGTTGTCTTTTTATATCAGTTAAGGGAAGTTGGAACTACTCAGAGATGCATATTTCACTCTGCCAGGCTATAAAACTAACACATGATGAAGTCAAAAACTAGATTAAACCTCTCTACAGCATTTCCCATCATCTCAGATGCAGCTTTCCATGGGAATACGTTCAAATTAGTCACCAAAAAATGTCTTTGCAATGTGGAAAAAAATACATCAAGGTGCTCTATAAGTTAGGTCATTAGTTACTTAAGTTTTGGGAATGTTTTCAAACACAATTCAATGTCACACCTTGTGTTTGGGAACCTTTCGTAACAAGATCTCAAATTAAGCTTAATGAGTGTACCGATGTCAACTGCTGGACGCGGTCACGGTGACGTGTGTAACAAAGCTGGACAGGCACTCTTTAGTCTAACTCTTTACTTTTTTCAGTACACATAGAGCACCAAGAGCAAACCAAGATTAGTATTTTTGTGAAAAACAATAAAGGCATTTATTAATTCATTGGACTACCTATGCAGTCGATTTTTTTGAGTTTGAATTCTGTTTAAATATTCCCTGATATCATCTAGCCGCATGTTGCTTTTCTGTTGTCTTTAGCAATTTTTACTGATTGCTTTGGCACGTGTATTTTCGAGCGAACAGGGAATGTGGTTTGGTTCTGCAGTTTGGATTCTGATATCCTGACATGTTGGGTTTTGTGTTTGCTTTGCAAATATTGCAAGCGAAGATGGAAAATTGCCTTTTTGGACATTGATAAGCAAGGAAATTGCTGTACCCGTGGAGCTAAATAAACACAAGAGCAGGGATATTTGTCTCACGGAGGAGAACAAATGGACTCGAGTAGCTTGACAGATTAAAGAAGTCATAACATTTCCACTATTAAAGACATATTTTACCCAAAAAGAAAGTGAAAATACTGTCATTTATTCACCCTCTTGTCCCATATGACCCATATGACTTATACTTTCATGGATGAAAAAAAAAAAAAAAAATGAGGACACACAATGAGGATTACGGAAGCGTATTTAAGCGTATTTATTTAATTCATAAAAACAGAGTGAAAAAAATGTTTTTCAAGAAAAATGCATCTCATAATTCTGAGATATTAACTTGTTAATTCAGAAAAACAGAGCAAAAACTTTTTTTCCATGAAAAATTATCTCGTAATACTGAGATAATTAACTCGTTAATTCAGAAAAACAGAGTAGATGAATGCAATACGCTTCCTTAGTACGATGAATAAATAATGAGAATTTTCATTTTTGCGTGAGCTATCCCTTTAATGCCTGATGTTTGTAGAATAGAGTTTACTTGAGACAAGTGTACTTGAGAAGAAAGAAATGTATTATATTATATATTATATTATAATATATTATATTATTTTATAATATACAGTAGTCAACATTTGAAGTGGATCAAAAAAGTTGTCCTAAGATAAGAACGGGTATTGTTCAAAATTCATGTATAACTTTGATGAAAGGTTTTGATCCACTTCAAATGTTGACTACTGTATTATATTATATTATAGTATATTATATTATATTATGATGTTTTACATTTATTTTGTTTTAAGAATGTTTACAGGTAAAAAAAAACAAAACAATCAAGACAATTTTTTTATAACGTCAGGATGCATTTAACATTCTCACATGAAAGATTGCTCTCTAGACTTCACAAATTACTTTCTCTTGTCCAGTCACCCCAATGATGAGAAAGAGGGCCTATTCCATCGGAACCACTCTGTCAACAGCCTGGGCAGCTTCCGTCACAACCACAATCACGTTCACGACACCAGCTTACCTCTGGTGTCCCAGGACCACGAGGAGATGCATGACAGCAAAGCGGCAGAACATGACAAAGAGGTGTTTGTGGCATTGTTTGTGAGTCGCTTGCTTCCATTTGTGTGCATGTCGTTGTGAGCATCCAGGCTTCCAGAAAATTGCTGCCAAATTTATTGGGCTAGTGATGCGTTTACCTGGAGGACACCATCTTTGACCTCCATGTGCTAGTGCTTGGTCCATTCAGTTTGCATCGCTCTGAAGGCCTACACCCAAGCGATGTAATGTACATGTTTTGTTGGTTAGAACCAGATCTACTGAAAGAAAATTCCTGAAACTAGCCTATGGTGGTTTGCCGGTCTTAGTTGGCCACAAATCTGACCAGGCTGGTTTGTTTTAATTGTTTTAGACGTGTTTGGATACTTGTCAGCTGGTTAGGCTTTGGTTTTCGACCAACAAAACCATCTAAACATCAGCTTGAGAAATGGCTAAACTAGCTTCAACCAACTCTGCAGAAAGAATGGGAACATCCATAGTTATTCATAGAACACATACATTTCTCTATGCACTTCAAAAAAGTCATGTGACTTTGCGATGGGACGGCATAATTGGACCAACCAGTGGACCGGTCTCATTGCACAGCATCTCAAATGCTGTCTTGGTCGTCCTGAAATGCTTGAGCAATGTCTGTCATGGGTTACCAAACAGCAGGCATCCACCTCTGAAAGCAAGATAACTTAAAGATAAATTAAAGTCATTTATTATACTGTATACAAAATGATTAAATACACTGGCTTCTCCTACTGCAGGAACTTCCATTTTTCTTAGTAATATTTAGCAACAGTTTATCATGAAGTGACAATTTTGTTCTCTTCGACTCACTGGATGGAAACTGTGCTTTATTTGCAAATCTTTTATGCGATATTCCAATTTTGCACATGAGTTAAATTTGCAACTTTGGATGGAAACAGCTATTCTTTAGTTATTTGTACTGGAAAACAAGACAAAATACTAAGCAAGAATATATATATATATATATATATATCCTATATATATCTGCACATTCGGTCTGGGTCTGGTTAGCAGCACTGCTAATGCTTGGATCATGTAAGCTGCTCTGCCACATGTGCAGGATTAAGCGTAATAGTGAGTTTACAGGTGCTTCCAGTTAAACTCTTGATACATTAGCTGTGAAACTATGAATGTTCCCCATGGCTAAAAATGTTGGCACATTCGAAACATCCATATAAAAAGTGAAGACGTACTGTGTTAAATCGATTTGAAGTGATTTACCATTTGCTTTTCCACTTTGTCACCTGGATCTGTAGGTTTAGATTTGTGCTCGGTGATGCAAAACAGGCACAATGGTTCATTAAAATTCACCCCGTCACCCCACCGAACACATGAACGAAACAGTCGTATGGAACAATAAACAATCAGAGTGAGGGCAGCTATGCATGCGCTATCTGCCAAAGCATTTCTGCCACAGCTTGAGGCTGATGTGTGGCGTTCAAATGGCACTAACTATTTTCTTCTGTCAACAAAAGAAAAGCCTCCACCCTGTCTCAGCTGAGGGACATGCTGCCGCCAGATCTATGAAACTTTTGGCAAAGATTCCCAAGGATGCCGAGGCCACAGTGGTCTTAGTGGGTAAGCTAAGGAGTGTTTCATTCCAACGTTTGTTGTTTTCAGGTCCAGAGATGATGTTGAGTCATCGCACCAGAGTTTTCCAATAATGCCTCCGTCAGCTAAGCGAAGATTAATGCTTTCTGTTGTGTTTGATTTCTGTCTCTGGATTCCTGTTTGTGTGGTTTTTGATTTTAACCGCAATATATGTGTTTATAGGGTGTATGGAGTTCCTAGAGAAGCCCGCGATGGCCTTTGTCCGGCTGAACGAGGCTGTCCTTCTGGAGTCCGTTCTGGAAGTCCCCGTCCCGGTTCGGTTCATCTTTGTGCTGCTGGGCCCCACGCAGACCAACATGGACTATCATGAGATTGGGCGCTCCTTCTCAACTCTAATGTCTGATAAGGTTCATCTTCAGAATCATACAATATGAATCATGGTTTGATAAGAATTGGATTTTTAGTTGTTTTACCTTATTTTAATGCTTGCTTTGTCTTATTTTAAATAGTTTAAATCCTACTAGACCACGGCCCCCTGGTTGAGAACCTCTGCATAGCGCTATTAAAGTTGCATTTTTGTTTCTTATGATTCTTGGGTCAGTTCAGTCCAGAGACATTTCTGGCTAGATTTTTTGCCATGTTTGATTTTAACAAATACTTTTAAAGTTTTTAATAGTTTTTAACAAAAAACTACCACCTATAAATTTTGCACAATCTTTTCCAGAATTGTGTCAGATGATCTTGAGATCCAGCCACAGAATCCCAGAATGGATTTTCTCTTATTCTTTTATAAACCTGTAATGAATTTTGTGGTGGATCTGCCAAACAGGAATAGAGCATATATCTCTGCAATGCTTTGGCCAGAGGCGCTCATTCCTGTTCCTGGAGATCTACCTTCCTGCAGAGTTTATCTGACATACCTGAACCAGCAAATTAATATCTCCAGGAACAGAAATTAGCACCCTGAGCTTAGGCAAATTGCATCTTAAGAGGGCTTAAACAGTTTCATGACATAGAAATGAAATCCAAATTCCTTGGCCTAAAATTACGCTTCTGGTTTACTCATACTCCTTAAGTAAGTCAAAAGATACCCCATTTGTCAAGTTTCACCTTATTACTTGGCCGCCATTTTAAATTTGATGTTTTTTGGTACTCCTGCTGCAAATGTTGTCCAATCTTCTCAGAATTGGGTAAGATAATATTCGGACAAACCACACAAAAATCACTGAACGGACTTTCGATATTCTTTCCCATTCTCCAATACATCTCTAACAAATTTTATGGCAAAGCCTTCAAACAGAAGATGTGCGGCATAGAAATCAAATCATAACTTCAGAATGCCTTGACCCAAAATTCTGATTCTGGTTTACTCATATTCCTCCATTCTGTTATATGAGTTTCAAATTATGACCCGTCCGCCATATTGGAATTTATTGAAAACTGTTGTTTGCTGTATATTTTTGAGAAGATTGGACACAATTGTTTCACATGATCTTTAAACCAAGCCTCACCGAAATGACCATAGAGATGTTTGATTTTCAACTCTTTACAGTAAATCGCAAATAAATGTAACAACGGCAATAAAAATGTTTTGACATAAAACTTTGCATGTGTCATTAAGACACATCCAAATACATTTCTAAAAAGACACATTGCTAAAAATAAATTTCAGGACTGCAACCGACTGGTCAAAAGTTGCTAAACGATACTCGTAACTTTTAAACCACTCAGTTTCACTGTTTTTAATGACCTTCCACAGAACTTCCACGAGGTAGCATACTTTGCTGATGACCGCCAGGACCTGCTTAATGGAATCAATGAGTTCTTAGACTGCAGTATTGTAATTCCACCATCGGACGTCGAGGGAAAAGACCTGCTGAAGACTGTGGCCTCCTTCCAGAAACAGATGCTACGCAAGCGCAAAGAGAGGGAGCACAAAAAATGCGGCAGTACTGTTACAGGAGCTGAGCTGGAGAGCAAAGGTGAAATACTTAATACATTTGAGATTCACATTTTCCAGTTTGTCTGTTCTGTTAATGTTGACCTGTACTCTTTGTGTTATAGACGTGAGTACGGATGAACAGGAGGAGGAAGATCAGTTTGATGTTGACCCTCTCAAGCGCTCTGGTATTCCCTTTGGAGGTGTGATCCATGATATTCGCCGCCGTTATCCACGCTACCTAAGCGACCTGAAGGACGCCATTGACACACAATGTTTTGCTGCTGTCATTTTCATTTATTTTGCTGCTCTTTCGCCCACTATCACCTTTGGAGGTTTATTAGGCAAGTGATACAGTGACGCTCTCGTCCCTCGACTCACCTTCTATCTTTGAAGGTGTCTGTATAATATAGAAGCCCATTCCACCACATAAGAAAACAAAACATGCCTTGATAAATCATAATGATGACATGAAAAAGTCATGAATATGAGATATGAGTGTCATAATTTTGACTTTTATATCATAAATATGACTTGTCATATATATGACTTTTTATCTCATAACTGACTTTTTGTCATAATTTAAACTTTGTTTTATAATAATAGTGTCGTAATTCTGACATTTTGTCATAATTCTGAGATAAAAAATCATTATGGGCTTTTAAGTCAGCAATGACTTTTTTTTCTCAAAATTCTGACTTAATCTCAGTTATGATTAGCATCTCATAATTTTGACCTTCTTATATTATAATTCCATCATAATTTACTTTTTATGTTATAATGACTCTTCATTTTGAGTTGTCAATTTCCATTTTTTATTTATATGACTATGACTTTTTATGTCAAAATTTAGAAATTCTTTAAATCTCAGAATTATGACGTAATAAGTCAAAAGAATCTGCTATTAATGTCATAATTACGATTTATCAGAGCATGATTTATTTTTCTAGTGTGGCGGTAATGAGTTTACACAGTATGATTTGATGCTTTATATTCTCATTTATTTAGGTGAGAAGACACAAGGCATGATGGGAGTCTCTGAGCTCATCATCTCCACGGCGACAGTGGGTGTGCTGTTCTCCCTGCTAGCAGGACAGCCCTTGCTCATAATTGGTTTCTCTGGACCACTTTTGGTCTTTGAGGAGGCTTTTTATAAGGTACTTTTTTGTCTTTATGGTTCAAACATTACGAGAAAAAAGAGGTAGTTTCATTTCATTAACATTGGTCTGCCTTTCTATCTTCCTGTTTCTCTCTTTTTCTTCTACTATCTTTCCTATTGCTCCTCATTTGTTCTTCCTCATTATCAGTTCTGCCAGGCGCAGGGCTTCGAATATCTCACAGGCCGAGTGTGGATCGGGTTCTGGCTCATCTTCATTGTCCTGGTGATTGTGGCAGCTGAGGGCAGCTTCCTCGTGCGCTACATCTCCCCTTTCACCCAAGAGATCTTTGCGTTTCTCATCTCTCTCATTTTTATCTTTGAAACCTTCTCTAAGCTCATTAAGGTACATATTTAACACCACCAATATCAGCATGTGCAAAGCCATCGTAGGTGTGCTTCAGATGTGTAGACTGTTTTAAAAGGAAGGGGTCTTCTTTTTGCCAAATTCAAGGGCATCTTTACATGTGCTTAGAAGGCAATCCCATAATACTCTGAAATTACTGAAATTAACTTAGGAGGCTGCCTATGTAAGGAGGTAGACAGCAAGAAACAAAGTTATTGAATGCTATTGGTAGTTTGCTGTTACTGTAAGGTGTGAAGAAACGTGTTTATTTATTTACATTTATTAATTTATCAGATGCTATAATCCAAGTGAGGGTTAAATAAATAAATGTGTTATTTTCCCTCAGGTGTTTCAAGAGCACCCTCTGATGAAGAGCTACCCTATAGCTCCTGTACTATCTGCCTTCAAACCCATAGACAAAGGTGTGATTGCGGAACCCATCCTCAACCAGCCCAACACAGCCCTGCTATCCTTAGTACTCATGATAGGGACCTTTTTTGTGGCCTTCTTTCTGCGAAAATTTCGTAACAGCAGATTCCTTGGTGGAAAGGTAAAAATAAAGCAAAATATAATTGATAATAGGAATATATTCTGAAGCAAATGAATCAAGATAAGCAAGCTGATTTTTCATCATTATATGTCTTGTGAGCTCCATTTGAAGATTTCCTGTAAAATAACATCTTAAATTTCAATCTATTTCTCACACAAAGCGAGTGTCTATGTGTGTGTATATATACTATATCTGTCTGTCTGTCTGTCTGTCTGTCTGTCTGTCTATCTATCTATCTATCTATCTATCTATCTATCTATCTATCTATCTATCTATCTATCTGTCTGTCTGTCTGTCTGTCTGTCTGTCTGTCTGTCTGTCTGTCTGTCTGTCTGTCTGTCTGTCTGTCTGTCTGTCTGTCTGTCTATCTATCTATCTATCTATCTATCTATCTATCTATCTATCTATCTACTTGAAAGTAATTCTTCATTCTACAACTTTGCTAAATAAATTTCATTTTAATTATGTTTTTACTGGAAAGCAACAAAAATGCTGATTGCAAACATAAATCTTTTTTCAGTTGTGATTCCTTGTGAGCAAACATTTTGCGCTGACTAAAAAGTTTGCCATCCTCTGTTTGTGTGTGTGTGTGTTTGTGTATCATCTGTTATCATCAAAGGCCAGACGAATCATTGGTGATTTCGGGATTCCTATCTCTATTCTGATCTCCGTGCTGGTGGACTGCACCATCCCTGATACATACACACAGGTGACCACACTCTTAATCTCTCACGTGCACTATATATTACCGCAAAGAAACTCCTCTCCCAACGCACTCTTCTTATTAAGTACTGGGCCTGTAATTGGAGCCAGGTTTCTTCCGAGTCTGTATTACAGTGTGGTTGGTTTGGCAGAGCGCTGTAACCAATGAAGCCTGGGATCTCTGGGATACGAGCGCTTGTGTTTTTGTGGTTGCAGAAGCTGAACGTCCCCTCTGGTTTCTCAGTCACATCTCCGGACAAACGGAGCTGGTTTATCAGTCCGTTAGGAGATAAACAGCCTTTTCCGGTTTGGATGATGGGGGCCTCAGTGATCCCGGCCCTGCTTGTTTTTATCCTCATATTCATGGAGACTCAAATCACCACGTGAGTAAGCTAACATTACACGTACAGTCCTTTGCAACACATCTTGAGATGTTAAATTTAACCTCAGATGGAAATGCAATCATATTTGTGGCTCATTGTATTCATTCCAACAATTTCATCCTGTCTGCAGCTTGATAGTGAGCAAGAAGGAGAGGCGATTGGTCAAGGGTTCTGGCTTTCATCTGGACCTGCTTCTGATAGTGACTTTGGGAGCTATCTGCCCACTCTTCGGCCTGCCCTGGCTGACTGCCGCCACTGTGCGCTCGGTGACTCATGTGAATGCTCTGACAGTCATGAGCAAAGCCACTGCCCCTGGAGAGAAGCCCATGATCCAAGAAGTTAAAGAGCAGAGGCTGACAGGGATGTGTGTGGCTATCCTAGTGGGTAAGAAACACTAGAAATAAAATACATAACAGATATTGATTTTTGCAAAGGTCCCTTTAGGGTCTCCGTAAAATTCTGATTGGATGAGCATCTTATTATCACACCTGTGACCACACATTCTATATAAACTACTGTTCAAAAGTTTGGGGTCGGTAAGATTTGTCATGTCATGTTTTTGAAAATAAGTCTCTTTTGCTCCCCAAGGCTGCAGTTATTTGATCAATAATACAGCAATATCAGTAATGTTGTGAAATATCATTACAATTTAAAATAACTGTTTTCTTGTTTAAAACATAAAAAAAAAATATATATATTCTTACCAGTCTTCAGTGTCACATGATCCTTCAGAAATCATCAAATATTATCAATGTTGAAAATAGTTGTTCTGCTTTTCTATTTTTGTGGAAACCATTATATACTTTTTTTTTCAGTATTCGTTGAAAGTTCAAAAGAACAGCATTTATATGAAATAGAAATCTTTTATAACATTATGCCTTACTGTAACTTTTGATCAATTCAATGCATCCTTGCTAAATAAAAATATCAATTTCTGAGCCCAAACCTGCAGTAGTGTTGGTGCATTCATGTTCAGCCATGTTACTAAATAAGAAGTTTCTGCCTATTACTATGGCCTTGTTTGAAAGAGTTAAGAGGTTTAATGTGTGGCTTTGTTATCGATAACAGTGAAATAATAAAATAACACCAAACGGTAAGTTTAAGTAATTAACAACTGTTACTTGGTAGAAGAATAGTTTAATCTGATTATCAATATATTAAATTGAAATATGTATTGAACTCTGGTGTCCTTTATCATATTATCAATTGTTATCTATCTCTTCTGTGCAGGGTTGTCTATAGTGATGACAGATGTGCTGCGTCATATTCCTCTGGCTGTGCTGTTTGGGATATTTCTGTACATGGGCATCACTTCTCTTACTGGTATCCAGCTTTATGAGCGTATCACCCTCATGGTCACGCCCGCTAAACATCACCCCGACCACATCTATGTTACCAAGGTAATCAGTTCTTCCCAAGAGTTTGAGCTAGTGGTGATGTTATTTACAAATGTAATGATGATCATCTGTGTTTGTGTTTGATTTTGGTATATGCTACTTGTACTAAATTGACATTTGGATTCTCTTTGAAAAATTTTTAAGCACC
Source organism: Tiaroga cobitis (assembly GCA_030578255.1). NCBI lineage: Eukaryota > Metazoa > Chordata > Actinopteri > Cypriniformes > Leuciscidae > Tiaroga > Tiaroga cobitis. The sequence continues at coordinate 48,079,607 of CM060599.1, forward strand.
CACAAGGTGGCGCACAAATCACCATTGCATTTTGCACTTTTTCACAGACCCCCCCCCCCCCATTAAAATGACAAATTAAAATGACAAACCACTTTTAATAAATATGAACACTGTAAATAGTTTACTTGCACAGTAAGGGTCCAAAAGTCTCAGACCACATTGGAAATCCAGGCTTGAAAATCGATTTTTTTCATTTAAAACAAAATAAGAATATTTCATTTTCTGCTCTATTTCTGTTGATTATGAAATAAGCAAATTTGTGTCTGACAATATAATTTATGCGAATATATGATCTATTATATTATAATAGAAACATGCTAAATAGAAGCATTTTCACTAGAGTTTTCAGACCTTGTAATTCTTGTTTGACATTCAGGTGAAGACTTGGCGTATGAACATGTTCACCATCATTCAGCTGTTGTGTATCGTCCTGCTGTGGGTGGTGAAGTCGACCGTAGCCTCTCTGGCCTTTCCCTTCATCCTAATCATGACCGTACCTCTGCGTAGACTCATCCTGACCAGGATCTTTGAGGAGAGAGAGCTTGCAGCGGTGAGTCCGCGTATTCATGTTGTATTCATGTGCTCTCCTTTACACCTGATGATCCGATAAAAACCTGGTTTTGATTTCATTTTAAGACATTTTTTTTGTTCTTGCAGTTGGATGCTGATGAGGATTCGCCCAATTTTGATGAAGATGGACGCGATGAGTACAACGAGATCCACATGCTTGTCTAGATGCAGGTCACATGGCTCACCTCGTCACTGACCGATCGATCGCAGGTCTATGCATAATGGGAAAGGTGTACGGAATCTGAAGAACTCTGATGTACTGTCGTCTTTCAGAATTATTTCATGTGTACTTTGAAATCATATTTTGGATACTTATTACTTTTTTCTTTTTTTTCCTCCCAAAAACGTGGCCTACATGTTTGACTGCTGCTGCCCAGTGACCTTTGAATATAATATAATATATAGATATGGCCCGTGCACCTTAGACCTCCCAAAGTGCAATGATGGTGAGACAAATCCAGTTGCGGCTGTAGATCTTTGTTGCCTTGTACTGTACTGTAGGCATTGACCACAGGGTCTGAATATTACAGTAGCATGACCTCTCAGCGCCCTTTAGAGTGGTCAATCCCTTTGCTGTGCAGTCCCGTTGCTTGAAAACAGTAGTGCAGTCCCTTTAGACGTACTTTATGCAGTAGGGAGATTACTTTGATTGATGTATGCAGTAGTTACAATACATTTAAAGGTGCTATATGGAATAGCATGCAGAAAATGTCCCTGCTTCCTGACAGATATCACTCTCAGCCTGTCAGTCATTTTGAATGAAGTTGCTTTTGGGAGTTAGCGAAACGAACCTTCGAACATGATTTCCCTTCCAAACAGATTCACTGCAAAAAGTTAATTTTATTTTATTTTCAAGAGATAAATTATCTCTCAGAACATGATTTCCCTTCCAAACAGATTCACTGCTAAAAAGTGTTTTTTATTTTATTTGATATTATTTATGTTATTTTTTATTTATTGAAATATTTTATGAAGTTTCCCAGAGTGATTGAGTTTATTTTTCTTTGAGCAACTCAGCTTTATTTTGCTATATATAAATTTAGCATTTCGAATTTATAGGGTTTATTGCCCAAATCTGTTATTATTATAAATATTAGTTCATTTAATCCGTGTGTTTTCAATATAGATCTTTTCAGAGAACTAATTCCATTCCTTATGCTGTTATACTGCAGTGTATTCGGGAACAGTTCAGCTGAAATAGGTTAAAGCCATAGAAACCTGGATTTCGTTGATTGCATAAATGCTAACTTTTTGAATCAATATGATTCCAAAAGCTGTCAACTGCCAGGGTATATGGATGCACTTGCAACTGTTACAGTTTAGACTGGAGGCTTCGATGAAATGTACTGCCAAATTGTTAGTCAAGGTCATGGAGGATAGCTACAATGTGCATGACCTTTTAAAATCCTTGTTGAGCCAACAAATCCATGTTTCCCTTGCCTTGATAAAGCCTTTAAAGGTGATGTGTGTATTTTATAGTGTTAAAATACTTTCTCCCAACCTAACTTAATATGCAGCAACATATTGAAAACATTGCTCTGTTTGTTTGAGCATCCCAACCAGCCGGACACAATCAGCCAACGATTTTAGTTCAGTGCGGGACTAGCAGTTTGACGTTCGAGTCACCTGTTTGCAATTCCATTTTTAAATGTTTTTTTTTTATTTTAAACCTTTGCATCTTCATCTCTTTCTTTGTGTTTTGATAAAGAAATTTCCTCTGTCAAAACAGTCTCATACATAAGGCTCAGGCGGACCTGAAAAAAGGAAGAATCGTTCCATTACAGTCATGTTTTGAGTTCGGACAATTGCCTTTAGAGAAAGCCGCCCTTTTGGACTGTAAATAGCGTGCCGTCCATGCGTGTATTGAATTTGTTTGTGCGTAATACAGACTTCTTGGTCTAGTCACGCTACACTAGCTCATTTCATCACAAACACATATTCCACATGTGTTTCTTTTTGCTCGTCGTTTCCCCGTTTTTTTTTAGTGTGAAAACAAGGGGAATTTGCGCAATATAGGAATATCTGTCATGCAGTGCTATGCTTCTCTGAATAGATGTTTAGTTTCTTGGAAAGCACAAAGTTAAGTGCTGCTTTCGAGCCTGAGAGCGGTAAGGGGAGATCTGTGGTTGTGAATGGCAGGTCTTTGAAGCACTTAATACGAAGCCACACATCTGAGGTGTTTTGCCGTGTATTCTTAGTTGAGCCATCGGATAGCTCTGTCCGGAAGCCAAAAGGGTAAACTGATGGTAAAATGTTGGTTTTCATTTTTTTGCACCTCAGCATTTATTAGGGATGTAGCTGAGTGATGAAATTAGATGAGGACAAGCCAGCTGTAATTGCTTGAGAATCGGATTCCCAGTGTGTGAAGCCTTTGGCAGGCTCATCGGATGGTAAGCTACAGATCTGAGTTTTAGCTACATATGTTAGCTGACCAAAGGCAAATCTTATTGCTCAGAAATGGCTCTTTTTGTAGCTCAGGAGATTTATTGATGGTCTTATGCAAGGTAAATGGCATTCACATTCCTTTTTTACTTCTGTAATGTGACATTTCTGATGAAACAGGATTTTTTAATTAGCCAAAATATAAGGTGGTACTTGATTTTATAAATTAAGAATTGATTGGATTGTGAAGAGTGAGCATTAAATGGCAAAATTGGAGACATGTGGTGAAGGGCCCGGGCTCAAATATTAGAGAGCTTGGTGATCTCAGCAAACAGGAAAGTCGTTTCAGAGGTAGAGTGAGTTGTTACACTTTTAATGAGGACACACATTGTTTCCTTTGGAATAATGTGCCAGGAACATGCATTAATGAAGTAAGTTGGACACATTTAGTCTCCATGTTTTCTCCAAAAATTACTTTGGAGAAGTTAAATAAAAATGAGACGATTGTGTATGTTGTTGCTATAAAATTAATGTGGAAAGCAGCTCAGATAATCTGGTCTTGAAAACAAATTGAGGAAAAATGTGGAGCATTTGCTCCATTTTCTTTCAATTGAATCTCGTTTTCAATTATGCTTACCATATGGAGGTATTCAAGAGATATTCTGTGTATTTTTTCTTTCCAATTGGGTTGAAACAAAGCTCCTTGGTTGCTCTCAGAGCTGATGTTTGCTTGGGGTTATTAGTTTCTTGTACAGTATATCTTGAAGAAGTTTAAAGCTTTATGGAGAGTCTGAAATGTATTGCACTGCCACTGATGCTCACACTGCCGTCACAATCTCTGCAGGCTTGCTTTTGGTTTTCTGAGTTAGTGCGATCCAAGCAACAATGGAAAGTGAAAGAAACAGAGACATGTTTTCCAGGGGCTTTTCGATCTTCATCTCCCACTGTGAATTAGCACTGTAAGCAGGAACGCTAAGTTGCACAGATCTATCCATTGCAGTATTTACATGATTGGCTCGATCCATGGATTGTGAGCATATAGGCCCAACTTTGTGTGCTTTCACCTCTAAGAGTAGTTAAGGTACGCAGTGAAGATTTCGATGCATCTTATTGTATTTGTTGGTTTTCATACTATTATTTGTCTCTGTCTATGGCAGCCTTTTAACCAACTTCGAGCTTGTCAGAGTATTTAGCGCCTAGTAGATCGGCCTCCATCTTCGATATTTGATGATAAATTGTGCTGCTCCTCTAATGAATTTTCTCCAATCTTTTCTCCAATGATCTTCAGATTATGTTAAAGGGACAGTTCACCCAAATATGAATATTCTGTCATCAGTCATCACCCTCATGTGGTTCCAAATATATAGACTGTGGACCATAAACATAAATATTTTGAGATACAGTGGGAGTCAATGGGCTCCAGTGTTGTTTGGTTCACAAAGTTCTTCAGAATATCATCTTTTGTGATCTGCAGGAGAAAAAAGTCACATGAGGCTGAGTAGGCCTACATGATTTTTCAATTTTGGGTGAACTATGTCTTTAAGGAAAACAGACTGAATGGTTTGATGACGGGTGACTTGTCAAAAATGTATTTGCTTATAACTTTTGAACAATTTGACCTAAGTTAAACCATTTGGCCTCCTGATTCCTGGAGTAAGCCGGTCTACCATTCTGGTACCAAAACACAACTTACCGTAAGCTTGAAAATGAAAGAATGGAAATACTAAACTATGGTAAACATCACTTGATACCCTGAGCAGTTTTGGGCCAAAACATATAGTGATCACCAAGTTTGCTGCTATTCATTTACATTGAATTCAGTTCTCTCTTAAATTGGCTCTGATTATTTTCAAGACATGTTGGATAAAAGCTATTAAACGAATGTTCTGTTTTCAAAACCTCGTTCATGTAGCAGCAACAGCATTTTCTGCTTTCTGCTATCAGTCGTGGCAGTCTGGTACAGCAGCAAAATATTTATTCTAGATCAGAAGGGTGTTGTTTCAAACTGTTTTCAATGACTAACCTAGTTTTGCAAATGTGAATCATATTCCTTCAGTGTTTTGCCTCATAATTGCTGCAACCAATATGTTTGACATGGAATTCCCCTTCAGGTTAGGAAATATCAGATCATTCCTTTAAGCACAAAAGAAGTGTTTTAATCTTGAATTCGTTGAGCCACAGATGTGATGCAGTGAATGTACATGGAGTGGCGTAGATTTCTTGCACCCACATAACTGTTACAGTGGTTATAGACAGGTTACTCACCCAACTAACCAAGTATCTGGGAGACTCTGTAGTTGAAGTACACACTTGCGCGGGTTCGCGGGGAGCTCAAAGATGTCGGTACCTCGCTTATTTTAGGGTCATATGAGAAGTTGAAAAAGGAAAAACACTTTGTGTGGATTTGGTTATTATGTGAGATAATAAAAAGCACTGCCATTTCCTGTTTGTGGTTTTTAGGATGAAAAGGAAACGGTATGAATTGTGCAACCGCAAAATGTGTGTCTGAATGAGTGCGGTTTTGGTGGATGGTGCCACCCTGTATGTGCAGACCACCCACCCGATGCTATGAAAGATGTGTTTAACTTCATGTCTGATGCCTTTTACACTTGCTTGCATTTTGTTTCATGTTGTGAATTTTAAATGTACACCATTCTTCTTCCTGTTGTGATGAAATGGATGACAATCAGAAATATTTGCAGTCAGATTATATTAATCTCATTCACACCCAACACATTTTAGCAGTTCACACAGACCACACAAAAGCCAGTGTTTTGGTTCTAACAAAGCATTTTACTCAGTTGTAAACAGTTAAGACTACAAGCTGAAGATTCTGAGACTCATTACCTCTGTTACATGCTAATTCAAACAGTGCTAATTTTAGATCCAGATGAGACAACCTCTAGATAACACATGAAAAAAAAAAAAAAAGAGTCATGGCAAATCCTTTATTTTATGTAGTGGTTTTTGAGTTTGCAGCATTTTAGACCATGTCAGAAAGACCTCTAGTAGATCTCTAAAAGTGTTGCCTGGTCATAATTAAGACGTGTAGTTTGTCTGTCAGAAAATAAGACAAACATTTTTAGTTAATATGGTGAAAATGATGTATTACTTAGCATTAGCAATACTGAAAATAATATGATGTTATGTGTATATTTAATAGCAGTTCCAATTGCTATTCTGTAAAAAGAAAACACTGTTTTCAGAGCACTGTAAAAACAAATTGTTATTTTTTTGTCTCAAAATAAATATTTATTATGTGTTTCAAATGTCTTTGCATTGTCTGTTTAAATGACTGTATCTCTCTGTGTGTGTATGTGTGTGTGTGTGTGTGTGTGTGTGTGTGTATATATATATATATATATATATATATATATATATATATATATATATATATATATATATATATCTGTGTATACCTTTTAAGTCTTTCTGGCATTTTTCTTTAAAATGAGCATTTTATGTTTTTAATTTTACTCTTATCAGTGACATTTAAAAAATAAATAAATAAGGCATTTCAATAACTGACTATTTTCATTGCCATTCAAGTGAAATGATTAAACCTAAACAGAGGAGCCTGATAAAAATGCTCATTTAAAAGAAAGATATCATACAGACGTTTTGTGCATCTGCATATGCATATATATAATTGTTTGAGGTTGGTAAAGTTTTTTTTTTTTTCAAACTTAATTTTATTAAGCAAGGATGCATTAAATTGATCAAATGTGACAGTAAAGACATTTATTATGTATAATAAGTTCTGTTTCTGTTCTACTCCCTCTACTGTGTGGCAACACACAACTCCAACTCCATCATAAAGTTTGCTGATGACACAACAGTGGTAGGACTGATAACTGAAGAACGATGAAACAGTGTGTGCTCTGGTGCCAAGAGCATAACCTCTCCCTCAACATCAGCAAGACCGAGGAGATTGTGATGAACTTCGAGAGACGAGATAGAGAACACAACCCCGTCACCGTCAACGGAACACGGTGGACGGAGTCAGCAGCTTCAAGTTCCTCAGTGTCCACGTCACATGGTCTGTCCACACAGAGGCAGTAGTAGCTCCTCTTCTTCCTGAGACGGCTGAGGAAGTTTGTCCTGAACCTCCACATCCCCAAGGGACTGGCTATGTCACTACCTGGTCCGACAACAGGGAAGCCCTGCAAAGGGTGTTGCGAACAGCCGGACACATCGCTGGAGGTGTGACACCTGGACATCTACACCAGACGGTGTTTGAGGAAAGCTTGTGGAATCATCAGAGTCGGAGACTCCAGCCACCTGAGCCTTGGGCTGTTCTCGCTGCTATCATCGGGCAGCCGGTATCTGACAGCAAGTGAACTCTTAAACTCCTACATTCAGCCTTTTACAGTCTCACACCGGACCCTTATATGCTGCTCTTTAGATATAGTTTTCCTAATTCACTGGCTGATAAGATATGAATGTTAATTCAACTGACTTGAACTAAACGGACTGATCGAGTGTACTCGTTGCGACAGTATTATATTATATAGTATTTTACATTATATATTTGTACGGGGGATATATATATATATATATATATATATATATATATATATATATATATATATATATATATGTGCATTTGTATCTTAAGTGTATATTGTATAATATGCAGTTCAATGAGTATATGTATGTATATTCTGTATTGTTGTGCTATAACTTGGGTATACCTTGTATACTATATATTGTCCTTATCATAGGACTATAGAAAACTTAAAATTGTAATAATATTTCACAATAACACTGTTTTTTTTTCTGTTAAATAAAGGAACTCTTGGTGAGAATAAGTGTACATTTACATGAAAACAATGCATTCAAAACGGAAAGGTTGTTCCTTTCCTTTTATTTTAGCGCAGAGACAACTACTTTGTCAAAACGATCCACATTCACATGGATCCGTGAAAATAACTAAAAACGCTGTATTCTGCTGCCAGGCCAGTAGTTGGCGATGCCACTTTGTAAAGAAACACTACACGGCTATAGACTGACTGATTTATAGGCAAGAAAAGTAGTTTGTTTAGGCTGGGTTGTATGAATTATAAACCTGCGCACATATTTTAAAAAGCACATAACTATAGAATCAATTCTGAATGAGCATGTGAACGCCGTCAGCGTTAATCACAGGTTCGCGTTTAAAAGTCTGATCATTTCGACGGAGGTGAATCAATCAAAGTTAACTTTAGCTGGAAATAACATTATTCAAGAACCGCTATAATGCCAAAACAATCTGTTACCTTAAATTATATGTTTATCTCTGTAAAGCTGCTTTGAAACAATCCATTGTTAAAAGCGCTATATAAATGAAGATGACTTGACTTGACTTGAACACGTAACACGAATGCGCATGCCGTCACCGCTTTCACAAATTCATTTGTAATTTTGCGGTTTTTGCCTAGAAGTTTGAACGACAGTAAAACATTCCTGCAGCTTATGAACAGTAGAACAGGGGAGCAAGGTCATGGATTCAGAGATAAAAGCATCTGCCAAATGCATAAATGAAATCAAGGAAACTTAATAGCCAATTAAATGGTGCATTAAATATCATTGCAGATATATCGTGAGTGTCAGGCCTTTCAAAACATCTGAGAATACTCTGATTCATTCACATTATCCATTCTAAAAAGTTGCACTCTGTCTGATCATTGTTTGTCGTTTGGCAGTCTACACTCATGGAGAACTCTTGAAGCACTGGCAGAGGAACGGTATTATGAGCGGGACGATGCAGCAGGGAACGATGAGCAGCAGCAGGATGGGCACGCCTGGATCCTTCATATATAAGCACAGAGAAAAATACACCTTATGGATATCCATCAGCAGGTGGTGTCTGTATGTAGCGTCCATACAGCATGTGTTGTAAGCCCGATCCTCAAGGCACATCATCAGGTTGACGTAGTAGCTGAGAGACCATAAGAAACAGTAGGTGAATTAGAGAGAAACTGTTTTTTTTTTTTTATTACTCTGACACTTCCATACAAAAATACCCTAAAAACATTATTCAACGCTCATTTAACAATGTATTAATAGTACCAAGAAGTGCATGAACTATTCATTAATTTAATGTCAACAGTAAAATATATGGGAAATGTTTTCTACTCCCTTTCACAAATTGATATATGATTACGTATAGAAAGGACAATATACGATATGATATGATATATCATTATATAAGTTGCATTTTATTGCTTGGTTTAAGCATTGTTTTCTCAGTATAGAACTGTACCCATTTTTTTTTAGGTCATGACCCACCAGCTGAGAACCACTCGTATAACCTATTCATTAGCAGAAAGTAGGGGCCAAACCATAAAAATGTCGTCCTGCGCCCCCTGAATTGTAGCGACGGCCCTGGCACTACAGAGAAGTCAAGTTGAAGGTACGCTGTAATTTGTTGGCTCATCGAGATACGCAATTACTTGGACTAAATATTTTGGTTTAAGACAACCCACATGGGCTGGCCGTCGTGAAGATTGAAGAGTGTAGAGTCATCCCCTGGTTTGGCGTTTCTGTTCATAAAAATCTGATGTTACAAAGACCCCAGGGAAGCAGAAAGACTTGACTTTCCCATGACTCTAGACTGCGGACTCTCTGAGGAGGAGAAGTCATTCAAATCCCTACTGCGGGGAAATTGTTATTTTTGTCCCATTAGATAGATAGATAGATATGGATGGATGCATCTATCTATCTATCTATCTATCTATCTATCTATCTATCTATCTATCTATCTATCTATCTATCTATCTATCTATCTATCTATCTATCTATCTATCTATCTATCTATCTATCTATCTATCTATCTATTTATCTATCTATCGAGACAAAAATGGATGGACAGACAGATATATAGAAATAAGATAAAACAGTTTTTGCAAATGTTTTGCTTTGCGTTTTTGGCGTATATATGACAATGTTGTCAAAACGATCTCCAGGCCCCCAAAATGCTGTTTTCGTATAAATGAATGGCCAAAATACATTAAAAAAGTGTAGCGTTTTGAGTTGAAAAAGGTGTCGTGTAAACGGCCCCTCAGTTCCTGGAGGGCCACAGCCCTGCAGAGTTTAGCTTCAACCCTAATTAAACACACCTGATCAGGGTAATCAAGTCCTCCAGGCTTATTTGAAAACTACAGGGCTGCGTCTGAAATTGCATACTCTCTTGAGCAAACAATTACTTAATGACCGCTTGAAAATTCTGTTCTAAATAGTATAAGTGTGTGTAGTATGAATGTAACTTGGCTACATTCGCCATGTGGTCATCATCATGTGACCAACCAACAGTCAGTTATGTTGCTTCACTGCCATTCACAAATCCTCTCCAGTGGCCTCACGGGATAGTAAAGTGTCCATCCACAGTATGCACACTTCAGAATCTCACCGCAAGTAGTAGGTCATCCGGGTACTTAAAATTCAGTACTGTGAATTCGAACATGCTTCTTTTGTGACATACTGTTTTTCACCTACTATATAGTAGGGAAGTATGCGAATTCGGATGGAGCCCAGGTATGTGTTGTACAGATGGAGCCCAGGTTTGGAACTAAACTCTGCAGGGCTGTGGCCCTCCAGGACCCCTGCTCTAGGAGAAGTTACAGCTGCTTGTGCCAAGCCAATATAACAATCAACTATCTCACCGTCTAGTGGTTGGCCAGGGACAACTGAGTTGGTAGTCAGTGGTTGCCATTGTCCGAGTGAACGGCAGAACACAATATTCATGACTGGTGGTATCATAGGTTACTTTGTCACATGGCAGACCCCTGCACCTGTTTGGCAGCGTCCAGACGCTTTCTGCTCCCTCCACCAAGACTGGGGCAAAGTAAAAGAAGATGCATTAGAAAAGATACATTAGCCATTTCTAAAAGACGTATAATTTACACAAAGGATGATTTCACATGTGTAAATGGCCATTTCCTTTGGACTAATTGCATTTGCTTGCTACAGACAGAAGAGGGAGGGTTTGTTGAATCTCTCACAAAGGCATAGAGGGCAGTTGTGATTACCTGCGAACGCTACACACATGATGAAACGGGCAGAAATCACAGAGGCCTCGCTTCTCTCCATCCCTGAAGAATTCTGGGAAAAGCAGAGAGAGAACCTGTGAGTTTGCGTCAAACAGTCCAAACAATGGCTGTATTAATGGCGTGATGCCTTTCAAACAGATCCGTGAAACTGGCCCAAAGGATATTCTTTATCTTGATGAGAAATATAAGCCACGGCAGGCTGAGGAGGTGGTCTCATAAAGCACAATATTTAAGTGTCTCTTTGTTCGGGCTGACATCGTTATGGCTGCGGTCCATTTGCTCACTTTATCATGTTTCCAGAGCTCTTGTTTAGAGTTCCCCTCTGATGAGTCTCCCACATTTGGTGATTTATATCTTCTAAGTATGCTTGACTTTTACTGACATGGGCAGGATGCACATTTTCTCTTGGCTCTGATTTAATGGAACAATCTTTCCACCAGCATGTGTCTCAGCTGGGCTCAAACAGTGTCAAAATATTCCAAAAAGGCTCATTATTCCCGCAAGCACTTGTTAGCTTTTGCACATTTGTTTTACACCCACCATCCTTCATTATGAAACATGTGTGAAAGACCTTTTATTTACAAAAACAAGGGTTCAGATTACAGTCAAATATATCAAATGGCTTTTGGAAAGTTAGTCTCAAACCCAAAGGAAAATATTGCTCAGAGACTTCTCGTTCATAACTCATGAGACTTAATGGAGAACACATACAGTTATGATTCATTAGTGTCACATATGTTTCAAAGGTGGACATTTAGGAATAAAATGGGAAACTACATGGAGATCTGTTAAATTTCATTAAAGTATCAATTTTGTCTCAGATGTTTCTCCTACAAAAAAAGGGTGGATTTGTTGACAGGAAACCTCAGAAATCTAGGGGTCATTTACACAACACTATTTTCAACAAGGTGGTGGTGGGGGGCACAAACTTTTGAAAATGGGTTTCAAAGTGCAAGTTTTTGAAAACGATACCGTTATCGTCTCCATGTAAACTACAAAAACACAGTAAAAACAGTGACGTCATGCGCATGCGTATCACATGTTCAGTCTACAGGTGCTTAGTGTTTCTTTACTAAGTGACACCGCCAACTATTGGCCTGGCATGAATTATACATGAATTATAATGTTCTCAAATGATAGCATAAAAATGTTGCTTTATATATTGTTCATAGTGTTTTTGTTCTGAAACATTTTAGTTGGATGTTCGTCTATTTTTAAAATCTTACTACTTGTTTCTGAATGTTCAGAGAACACTCAAAAGTAACATTCCCGTAATGTTTGAAGAATGATAAAATGGAATGTTGCCTTAAAGTGATAACCAAAAATAAAAATTCTTTCATTTCAGTTGTTCTAAACCTGTATGTGTTTTTTTCTTTTGTTGAACAGGAAAAGAGATATTTTGAAGAACCCAACAGTTGCTGGGCCCCATTGACTCCCATAGTTATATATATATATATATATATATATATATATATATATATATATATATATATATATATATATATATATATTTATTTATATAATTGGGACCAGAAACTCTTTGGTTGACAACATTTTTCAAAATATCTTCTTTTGTGTTCATCAGAACAAAGAAACTTATACAGATTTAGAACAACTTGAGGGTGAGTAAATTATGACATAATTTTCATTTTTGGGTGAACTATTCCTTTAACGTTTGTATAAACATTTTGCAAAAACGTATTTTAAGACATTTAAACAACTGGAAGTTTTCAACTTTCAGAGATCATTCAGAAATAAGGCTTTTATAATTTAATTCAGAAATAATGCTTTTATAATTTAATGAGAACGTTAGCAAAACATTCTTAGAACATTTTGTTATCTGGGAAAGAGCTATACAATTTGTGACAGTGCAATTCATATTATTTGGTGTTGGATGAATTTGATGAGAATAATTTAAGTTTGTAATAATATTTTTGATTCTTTGATCTTTTTGATTGCAGACTTAGTTTTTGTTTTTTTGGCAAATGTGAGACATCAAGATCTCTTCTGAGACTTTAGAGAAGACATTTAAAAAATACTAAAGTCCTTTTTTCCCCGGAGAGCATCTGAGAAGCAGGAGAACATTTGCGCTCTATGTAATCTCATTGCTAAATGGTAGAGATGTGTACAGCCTGTACAACATGGATAATAGTCCGAATGTTAAGACCAACGCTTTGCCATTCCCACATCACTAACAGGTGGACATTTTCTGCATGATCTTTAGCACCACCCGCTATTGTTAATATATATATATATATATATATATATATATTTTTTTTTTTTGTATTTTTTTTATACAAATCCAGCTTTTAAAATCTGCACTTACCTCGCCTTCGGAGCAGCCTCTCAGATTACATCACCTACTTATGGTGGAGGATAAATTCAAGTATCTTCAGAGCCTGTGCTGTGATCCACACTAATGGAGAGAGAGAGAGAGAGAGAGAGAGAGAGAGAGAGAGAGAGAGAGAGAGAGAGAGAGAGAGAGAGAGAGAGAGAGAGAGTGCATGTACGCATTCACTGAAACTCTTGATGGTAATTAGAGTGGGAATTTGCTTTCGCAATGACAGCCACTAAGCCTCTGGACGTCTGTTTCCTTTCCCAGGCTGCTGTGTGTCCTTCCCTTTCGTTCTCAGGCATGTGATCCATGTTCCAGTGTGTCCCAGGCCTGATCACAATGAACATTCACACCAAGTCTGGCTATTCATTTCAAATTCATTTTGCTATTGGCATGACATATTTCAGTACATATTGCTATATGATCGCAGGGGAAATAACATTTATTTTAAAGTCAGCATTTTTGGCATGGCATACTTTAATACATATCGCTAAAGCATTGCATGACAATAAATAAAATAATTTTGGTATTAAAAAATAATAATAATAAAATGATAAACTATGGATAAATCACTCTAAAGTCCATTTTAAATGCCATTTTTGGTGCGATATAATTTAATATATATTGCTAAAGCATTGCAGGAGGATAAAAAAAAATTGGTAAAAAATAAGAATAATAGAATGATTAACTATGGATAAATCACTTTGAAGTCAATATTTAACAGCATTTTTGACATTACATACTTTACATATTGTTAAAGAATTGCAACTGCAAGTGGATAGAATAAAATAAAATAATAATTGTTGAATTAAAAAAACTGAACAAGCCACTTTAAGGTCAGAATTAAAAAATACATTTTAGTACTGCTTAAGATTTACAAAGGGGGAATAATAATAACAAGAATAAAAAAGGTAGAGATAATAAAATAAGCACAACAAACACTAATAAATAAATAGAAAATCGTTTTTGCCACTGAATGTTTATTTTAAACTAAACTTCAAATTAATTTCCAACCCATTTTACTTCTATAAAGTGATGTTTTTCTAAGTGAAACAGGATATTTGTAGGATATGACTTGATTTTATCTGATAAAAATTCCCAGGACCTGCATGGGACAAAATTATAATTAATACCATGCACCTATCATTCGAAATAAGACCAGAAAAGTGATTTGGAAAGTCCTGCTGACTTTAAAAGTTGTGTGTCATGCACATATACCCCAGAATCCCCTTCCTACATGGCCACATATACATGCCATGAAGCAAGTTATCTTTATGAATAATCATGCAGATGTTTAACTCACATTTACGAGTTCTGTCATGGTGCATGTTGGTCTGCATAATCCTAGAGATGATGATAAAATGGTGCCAAGCACACAACAAAAAAGAAGAATAAGAAGAAAAAAAGTTTAGGGATTCATAACAGCACGTTTCCCATCCATGCCATTTTGCAGCAAATGCGCATCATAAATCAGTTCCTGCAGGGCAGACCTTTCCATGACCTCTAAAAGGAAAGTGGGGATCTATTTGTGTGTGTGTGCTTGTGGAGGAGAAACATTTGTAAACATGAATTAGGTATGCAAGTGAAACAGCAGAGGAAAAAGGAAAGCTGAATCAGCCGGGTAGTGCCTTGAACCTTTTCCATTAAATCATTTCCCCGAATTCTAACCATAAAACAAGACGGCTGTCTGAAGCCCGGCCAAAAAGCATTAATAACTCCTGCGTTTTGTTTGAGTTTTAATGCTTCTCCAAAGTTGAGGTTTGGGTTTGTACAACAGAAGAACGAGTGTGGAGTTGGCACTCCGGCGCCTTTAATAAACAAAATAAATTGCACATATTTTCAAAAAGGGCAGAATTTAATAACTCAAAAAGCTTATTTTACACGCTTGGTCTTATCTTTCACTGTTCGGTTAAGAACTACAGTGTACATTGGCTAAAACAGGCATTTCATATTCAATGCTATATGTTTGATGCACACATTTGTCTTGGCCATGACAACAGTTTTGCTCCATATAGTGGTTCCCAGATATACAACCCGAATCCAGAAAAGTTGGGAAGTTTTGTAAAATGCAATAAAATCAAGAATTTGTTCATTCTCTTTCAACTTAATTTAACTGACAAAAGCACAAAGAAAATATGTCCAATTTGTTCACTGAATTGTATTTTGCTCATTTAAACACATTTAGATTTAGATGGATGCTACACACTCCAAAAATAGAAAGGCAAAATTAAAGTGAAAAGCTTATAGAATATCCAAGTTAAACTCTTTTGAAACAGCGCACAATAAGTAGGTGAATTGGTAATAGGTGAGGGTATCGGGATCGAGTGTAAAACGAACGTCTTAGTCTTTGCATGTAAATATGGGTCATTGCTAATCACTTTGCGCCAAATATCATGAGAAAATTGTCAAATCGTTCAAAAATCACATCTCTAAATGCAAGACTGCAAAGCATTTAGGTCTTTCACCATCTACCATACATAATATTGTGAAAAAGATTCAGGGAATTCAGAGAAATCTCCGTCTGTGTAGGCAGGAGACCTCTGCATGTGCGTGACCTTTGAGCCCTCAGAAGGCATTGCATGAGAACCCGTCATGCTACTCTGCTAAATATAGCCATATGTGCTAGGGATTTTTGTGGAAAAACGTCACTTAAAACAGTCTGCTACTGCATCAAGGAATGCCACTTGAATCTCTGTTGTATCAATTTTCAGTCATCTTGCTATGCTCATTATATAATTTGCAACGAAAATGGACGTAAATGCAAAGTAGAAGCCTTTCTAGTATTGGTCTCAGACTTTTGGACCTTACTCTATATAAATGCATCACCCCCGGGAACCCTAGATCAATGTTAACACCATCAGCAGATTTCCCACATACTGTTATGTCAACATTGGAACATATACAAGGCCTCCCATAGTGCAGAATAAATGTAAGTGCCGTATCCATGACTTAGACAGCATGCTGAAACCCAAACGCACTATTGAAATGTTAAACCTGCTGGAGTCTGACACATGGCAGGATGGATGTCTTTAGTTCATATTTGAAATTACATTATTTAAGGCATAGTTTCCATAGTTTTGACTTGAAACAAGTCTGGTCTACTTCGCAGATTTTTCTGATCACTAAGTTTTGTTTTTACATGCTGTTTAATGGCAGGGAAATCTGAAACAGGTGATACTCAACGGCACAGCAATCTCAGCATACAAAACAAAATAAATAACTGGAAAATAACTGGAACTCAAAATAGAGTGCTGGATGGATTATGTATTTTTGTGGGCTGAACGAGTTTGCATTTTAGCATTTCCGGTAACATCGTCCTGAAGTCAATGCATGTTTTGAATGGGATTTTGGTTAAATGCCTGAAATAAGGTCTGTATTTCAAACAAGCTCAATGTATATTTTCACGTTTTATTAGTTATATATTTTCGCCTGTGATTTTTAAATGAGTTTTTTTTTTTTTTAAGATACTAACTGTTTGGTTACCCATATTGTTCAGCAGAAGAAAGAATTTCATACAGGTTTGGAACAACTTGATGGTGAGTATATGAAAGCATTTAATGTTTTTACATTTACATTTAGTCATTTAGCAGATGCTTTTATCCAAAGCGACTTACAATTGAGGACTAAACCAAGGGAGTCATCGTGAAGAGGCAAAAACAACGCAAGAAGTGCTCAAAATACAAAGTTCAGACATTGCTCGGAGTAGCATAAGCCAGGCAAGCTAGGATTTAAAGGAAAGGTTTTTTTTTTAAATTATTATTTTTTTTTTATGTTAAGTGCTCCCGGAAGAGATGAGTTTTCAGTTGCCTTTTGAATGCTGTCAGGGATTCTGCATTCCGGATGACGGTGGGGAGATCATTCCACCAGAATGGAACCGTGAATGAGAATGTTCTGGAGAGTGATTTTGTGATGGTACCACGAGCCGTCGCTCATTGACCGATCGTAGGCTTCTGGTAGGGATGTACACTTGTAGTAGTGAGTGGAAGTAGGAGCGAGCTGAACCTGTGGTCAATCTGTAAGCAAGCGTCAAAGCCTTGAACTTGATGCGAGCAGTGAGTGGTAGCCAGTGCAGAGAGATGAACAGAGGAGTGACGTTTTGGGCCCTTTTGGGCTCGTTGAAGACGAGACGAGCTGCAGCATTCTGGATCATTTGTAGAGGTTTAGTTGCACATGATGGAAGTCCAGCCAGAAGAGCATTGCAGTAATCAAGCCTAGAAATGACCAGGGCCTGGACGAAAAGTTGTGTTGCATGATCAGTTAGGAAAGGCCTGATCTTCCTGATGTTGTGCATAGCAAACCTGCATGATCGAGTTGTCTTTGTAATGTGGTCAGTGAAGGTCAGCTGATCATAAAAGATTACTCCAAGATTTCTGACCGACCTTGATGGGGTGATTGAGGATGAATCTAGCTGGATAGTGAGGTCGTGCTGTAGAGACTGATTGGCAGGGAGGACGAGAAGCTCAGTCTTTGCCAGGTTGAGCTGCAGGTGATGTTCCTTCATCCATGCCGAGATGTCCGCCAGACAGCTTGAGATCCGTACAGCTACTGTGGGATCATCTGGTTGAAATGAGAGGTAGAGTTGGGTGTCATCAGCATAGCAATGGTAAGAGAAACCATGTGCCTGTATGATGGGTCCCAGTGATGTGGTGTAAATGGAGAAGAGGAGCGGTCCAAGAACTGAACCCTGGGGAACCCCTGTGGTCAGCTGATGTGCTTTGGATACCTCACCTCTCCATGCGACCTTGAAGGACCTACCTGTGAGATAGGACTCAAACCAGTTGAGGGAGGTTCCAGTGATGCCCAGTGATGAGAGGGCGGACAAGAGGATCTGATGATTCACTGTGTCGAAAGCAGCAGACAGGTCCAGTAGAATGAGAACTGATGATTTGGAAGCAGCTTTTGCAATCCGCAGGGCTTCCGTGACTGACAGCAATGCAGTCTCAGTTGAATGTCCTTTCTTGAAGCCAGAATGGTTGACATCCAGCTGGTTGTTCAGAGACAGGAAAGATGATACTTGGTTAAAAGCAACTCGTTCAAGTGTTTTCGCAATAAATGGTAGGAGAGAGACAGGTCTGTAGTTCTCTAGAAGTGATGTGTTTAATGTTGTTTTTTTAAGCAGAGGAGTTACCCGAGCCTGCTTAAATGCTGTAGGGAAAATGCCAGTGTGGAGGGATGAGTTGATGATGTGTGTGAGAGCTGGAAGAAGTGTGGGAGAGATGGCTTGTAGAAGGTGTGATGGGATGGGGTCTAGAGGGCAGGTGGTAGGATGACTAGAGAGGAGAAGTTTAGATACTTCTTCCTCGGTTAGTGGAGTGAAGGAGGAGAGAAGGTTGTTTGCTGTGGAAGAGGTTAGTTTGGGTTCCTGTGTGTGTGAAGCTGAGAACTGACTGCTGATAGTTGTAGTTTTGTTAGTGAAGAAGTTAGCAAAATCATCAACAGTTAGCGAGGAGGTGGGTGGTGGTGGAGGTGGACAGAGGAGAGAGTTGAATGTCTTGAACAGTGAACGTGTGTTAGAGGCGCTGTTGATCTTGTTGTGGAAATATGAAGATTTTGCGGTGTGAACATCAACAGAGAAGGCAGAGAGCAGAGATTGATACCTACTGAGGTCAGATGTGTCTTTTGATTTGCGCCATTTCCTCTCCGCTGCCCTGAGCTTGGTCCGGTGTTCACGAAGAACCTCAGATAACCAGGGGTTAGAGGGAGTAGTGCGTGCTGGCCTGGAGGAGAGAGGGCAGATGTTGTCTAAAGAGGAGGTTAGGATGGAGCATAAAGTATCCGTTGGAGTATTCACATCCAGAGATGAGAAATGTGAGGGTGAGGGAAGAGAAGATGACACAGCAGAGGAAAGATGGGACGGAGAAAGTGAGCGCAGGTTTCGTCTGAAAGTAAATGGTGGGGAGGTTGGTGGAGCATGGGTAGTGAGTTGTAGATTGAAAGTAATGAGGAAATGATCTGAAACTTGGAGAGGTTTCACCAAAATGTTGTCTGTGATACAGTTGCGTGTGTAAACCAGGTCCAGTTGGTTGCCTGACTTGTGAGTACCAGTGGTGATGAGGCGTTTGAGATCGAAAGAGGCTAGGAGAGAGATGAAGTCTGTTGCATACGGTTTCGCTAGGTGGATGTTGAAATCGCCAAAGACTACAAGTGGGATGCCATCCTCAGGGAAAGAGGACAGCAACACATCCAGCTCCTCTACAAAACTTCCCAGTTGACCTGGGGGGCGATAAATAACTACAATATGGATCTTCATGGAGTTGTAAGTGTAATAGCATGATATTCAAATGAGTTGTTATTGCATAGAGAAGAGAGAGTTGAAAATTTCCAAGTGTTAGAAATGAGAAGACCAGTGCCCCCACCCCTCCCTGACTGGCGAGGGGTGTGAGAGAAAGAGAAGTTGTTAGAGAGAGCAGCAGGGGTTGCTGAGTCTTCTGGGCGGATCCAGGTCTCAGTCAAGCCCAAGATATTAAGAGTAGAATGAGATGCAAAGGCTGGAATGAAGTCAGCTTTATTGACTGCTGATTGACAATTCCATAAACCCCTATGGAATCCCATATGGGACCCATTTTTGTTATGTGAACTATCCCTTTAAATTGTCTTGAAAAAGACGGTTGCTAAAAGTGGCTAAATTGGACTTACAGTGTCACGAACATTGTTAAATGGCGCTTTTTGCACCAGAGAGCCTGGAAACTATTTTAGTTCTAGGAACGCCTTTTGGTAGAACTAAATTAGCTCCTACTTCAGATTATGGTCTAAACCAGCACAATAGGAGCTACCAGTGACATAAGTGTATGTTGATTGGCCGAACGCATGCAAAACACTGGCACCCGCCATTTTGAAAAAAGCTGTGTAAACATACAGTTTGTAGCCTATATACTCCACAAACATGCAAAACAGCGATAGATGGGCCGACACTGAAGTCCAGGCACTTCTCAACCCTTTACACTTAGGAGGAAATCCAAAGCTACTTTGATGGGACCAAGTGAATTCTGGTTATATAGGCTATTTCTGCTCAGCTAGCTGCATTGGGCATCAACCACACAGTAAACGCTATAATACTTTTTTCGTATACCATTTACTTTCTTTGTTTAACAGTTCTATCTAATACGTTTTAGATAGGACTGTTAAACAGATTGCAAACTAATAAAGAAGGAGAATGAGAGCGATGTGTGCTCAGGCTCTGGCGTTCTTAGCGCTGTCAAAATAAATGTCCCACACAACAACCAGAACGCAAGGACATAAGTGACGGCTTGATTAAGTCAATTCAGAGTTCCTACTGGTGGTGCGAATTAGCCTAGTTCTCGAGGGACTACCCTGGTGTTTGGTTCCAATAACTGAGTTTCTATAACTACTTCTATAAGCCCCTAAGAAACTAGAATTCAGAAACAACGTGATGAAATAAAACAGAACATAAACCTGACAATAGTCACTTTTACAGTCATGTTGTATTTATATTTAAACCTTTGCAAACTATTCTAACCTGAACTATCAGGGAAAATGTTTTTCATATTAAGACTGAGAGAGTGGTTTTAAAGGGGTCATATAATGCCATTTTTATACAAGTTAATATGATTCTTTAGGGTCTAAATGAAAACTTTGTAATATACTTTTATAAAAAATTCTCATTAGTATTGTAAGAAAACACAAATTTTACCTGGTCAAAAACAGCTCTGTTTTCAGCACGCCGTTTCAGTGCATTTGCCTTTAAATGATAATGAGCTTCGCTCACCCCGCCCCTCTGTTCTGCGGGCGTTTTGACACAACGCACGAGGAGTGTTGCCTTGACAACAGTTGAGGGGATATTTTGGAGAAAGAATGGCAGCGAGAGTCTCCGAGGACACATCTGTGCAACCGTATCAATTTGATTTTTTGACATTACTCCTTAATCAGTAACAGACACCGTTATAAACCATCTACAAAAGTAAGCTTAGTGTAGTGTTACCACGTTAACTTTAACACCTGCGTACACAGTTTGTAATAACACAATAACCATAACGCGTTGTTCATTATAAACGTGGGATTATGAATTATATTGAGAACGTTGTACATAGAAAACATGCCATAATGTACCCTGAGTGTAAATCTTAGCCGCATTCATCGTGAAGCGTCCAAGCGATTTGCAAAGATTAATATAAAGATTAATAAACCTTTACACTCACTTCTTCTGGAGGTGCAGCAGGGACACGAATAGTTGGTACCGATTCTTTTTTCAGGAGCAGCTTCTTAGCAAAACCAGCTTTATACTGACCCTCGTTTATAAAGCAGTCTGGTGAGAAATGATTTGCGCAAACATGAACGCATTGACGTTGCTCGTGGGGAATATTCCCTTGGAAAACTAAACTCAGCCACTGCGTCTTCAGCGGTTCGGATTTAGGAACATCAAAATGACTGTGTTCGTTATTACACCCAAGAACAGAACACCACAATCGCTTAGACGCCGTTCTGCTCCAGCGTATCAACAATGACGGACTCTGATGAAAGCTCGCTCAGTGCGGGTCTGTGTTGAAACGCTGCTGTCAATCAACAATCGTGGGAGGGGCGTCCGATTTAGTGACGTCACACGGCCGAACGGCTCGATTTGAGACAGGGGAAAACATATAAGTCAAGTCAAATATATTTATATAGCGCTTTTCACAATACAGATTGTATCAAAGCTGCTTCACAGTTTCAATCAAAACAACTTAACAATGTTTGTTTATTACTGGAAAAAAGACATCCAAGTTTGGTAGAGCTGATCAATGGTATGATTGGTTAATAAGGAGGTTGTGTACAGGCACTGACGCACATTTCAGTACAATCAACTTGTAAAAGTGCATGTATCATTATATGACCCCTTTAAGCTTAAAGCTGGTGATGCTAAAATGATGAGACCATGGTATTGTTCCCTTATAGCCTAACTTTAGCTTTTTACTTCAGGCGATTGTTTGAGGTCTCAAAATTCATAAAAGTTGTGTTGATTTGTGGAGATTATCTTGATGAACAAAACGCGTGAGAATCATAAACGTCTGTTGGCCACAGAGCTTATTTTCTGCAATAGCCTATTCAATCAAAAAAGTCAATGGAAAAATCCTATTTTTGTCGAGAGATCCAGGATGAGGCTTCTGGGTTGCCCAACAAAAATAAATCACCACTGCAGAACTATACGTGAGTGTGGATAATTTCACAATTTCATGCAAAAGATTAAATCCAGTGATTATTATTATCGTCTTCACAAGCATTCACTCTATTAACCTGGTAGTTTTAAAAAACGATTTTTGATGGACTGTGTGATAACAAACTGCCAACAAGTTGTGTTGCTGTTGAGGAATCTAATTGGAGCTTGCCATTTTCTTGCTTTCCAGTTTTCATTTGCAGTAGACATCAGGCGATTAGTAATCAGACTGAGACCGAGTGATGTCTTGAAACTAACGAGAGCTCAATATGAAAGGCTCATAATGAATTAGGACATTTTTAGTGAGTGATGCATAACACTTTAAGCCACTTCCTTATTATTAGTTTGTTTAACTATCCCTCTTGAAGTTTAAGGTTTTCAAAGAAGTAATGATCTCACTGAAAGAGTTTATTCTGGTAGCTTAACAACTCAGCAAAAACATTGTAAACAATTGTGTTCGCCTAATCCGGATTTGACTCACATAAATTGTTGAGGTACTGGAATATATTCTGGATTCTCCAGGGTTGAAGAGTGACACCAGCCTTGTCCTTTCTGCCAAACGGCTTTTGTGATTTGCAACCAACTCCTCTGTTGAGACCAGGTCCATTCTTCGTCCAAGGTGACCACGTTTACCCCACGTTCAGTTCGGTGCTTTCTTTGGAAAGCAGAACAGAGCGGGGCCTTATTGTTTCTTTTAATTTTAAAACACAATTAAAGTGGAACTGGAAAACATTGCTCACTTCTTTCATCTCATCAGTCCAAGTTTTCGTCCTGGGTGTTAGCAAGTCCAGATGATCCTTTTCTCTGTTCCTTTCAATTACAGTCCAGCTTGAGCAATGGAAACATTCTCCTGCTCCACTGTTAAATTTGCTTCAATGAGACAACCGCTTGAAAGATGGACACCTATAAATGCTGTGAAAATACCTTTCCGCGCCATTCTGAATTTTCACACGGCGTAAAATGATTTACCTAATGCACATCCATCTGGAGTTGCTAGGCAACATACACATGCTACAATCACAAGCCATTTGCGATGGGAAAAATTTCCAGGAGTGGTTATATGAAAACATTTCCATTTTAGTGAAATGCAGGCGTAATCCCGTTAGCCTCTGAACAAACACACAGGCTGGATCCTCATTAGGACCTTGTTGCAGGTCTCAACAATATAGGATTTTTTTCTGCCGGCTCAGTCACGCCTGTAGTTTCCATTTTTACTTGCCCTGCCATCATGTTCACTGGCCCTAAGGCACACATTAATCATTTTGCTACAAGTGTCAGAAGCAAAGTATATTTTATAGTAAACACATTGTAAAACATGTCAACCCTCTTCAAGTTTAATTGCTGCCTTTAAGTTTTAAGTTCAATCAAGTAACAACTTTGTGTTTGTGCACTGAACTTCATCAGATACAACGATGAAGAAACACCGAACAAAGGTGAGGCAGAAATATTGTGACAAGTTATTTATACCTTTGTTATGAAATAGCGATCATGAGATTAATCCAATCCGTCGCACTTCCAACAACATCCAACAACACTTTTTGTCCAAAAAAGAGTTAAATCCATGAAATATAGATATATTGTCCAAGTTATTCAAAAGATTTCTTTAAGACAATATTTTTTATGACAACTTCTTTAACTCTTTCCTCGCCATTTACGCAATGTTACAATGAAACAACGCTGCCCCATCATTGACTGAATTTCCCCTTATTTATGAGACAATGCTTCCCAGCCATTGACAGAATTTTCCCCTTATTTATGAAACAACACTTCCTCGCCATTGACAAAATTTTCCCCTTATTTATGAAAAAATGCTTCCCTGCCATTGGCATAATTTTCCCCTTATTTATGAGTCATCGCTTCCCCGCCATTGACAGAATTTCCCCTTATTTATGAGAAAGCGCTTCCCCGCCATTTGGGGAATTTTGAAAAGATCTCCGGACCAAAACACAGACAATAAAGGGGCAGAAACAAGTGATAAAAGCATTACGTGTGCACGTTAATATTTGAAAAAAAAGCTTTTTGTTAAAAATTGAGCTTTTTTTTCAGTAGCTTTTCAACTCACACAGAAGTGTTGATAAGAAAAAAGAATGCATAAGGCTAGAATTTTTTTTTTTTTTTTTTTGATGGATGCTCTGTTCTTTCTTATGATATATTGCATGTTCATATATTTATACAACAAAATATTCTGAGGGTCATGAAAATTTTGTGAAAATTACCAAACATGCTGGAGCTTGCTGACAACTTTTAACAGAAAATGATGGCTGGGAAAGAGTTAAGAAGATACAAAGTTAAAAGTGTTAAAAGTCTTTTTTTTTAAAAGAATTTAATACTTTTATTCAGCAAGGATGCATTAAATTGACCAAAATGGACAGTAAAGACATCGATAATGTTAGAAAAGGTTTCTATTTTAAAAATAAATCCTCCTTTGAACACTCTATTCATTCAAAAATCCTGAAAAAAATGTCATGGTTTCGACAAAAATATTAGAATGATTTCTGAAGGATCAAGTGACACTAAAGAGGAAAATGCAGCTTTGCCATCAAAACAATAGATTACATTTAATAACTGAACTAAAAAATAGCTTGTTTTTTTTTTTACAGCAAATGTTTATCAGCACAGAAATAAGGATGGTAGAAAACAATGGATCGTGTTTCATCTGATAGAGATAAGACTCCAACTGGCTGTCTTCTGCTTTTGACAACTAGACTGACAGACTTGTTCCTTACTCAAATGCACAGTGGTGATAAGAAACTAAAAAGCTGCCCATTTCAAGAGTCATTCTTCCCTTCCGGATTTTGAACCCAGCCCAGATCATTAACCACCCCCATATGTCTCCTATTGAAAACACATCTACTGTACAGGAAACCATAAGAGAGGAAATACTCGTACATAATAATAGGAGCCATAGACCAGCTATCAATCTGACTCAAGGGAAAACAGGAGCCACGTTTCCCACGAGTTTTAATGATGGTTTGACATGGACAGCCTCCGGAGACAAGAATTGTGGGTATGCATCCTGACTTCTACTCAAAATCAACCAACTGTTAAAAGGAATAGGTCCAAATCCGATCAAATTTGTTGACAAAACATTTGTACAAAAACATTCCCAGTCAGAAAAACAAGTTACAGCTCTTTAGACTGGGATGATAAATGTGAACCCTGAAATATAGTAAATCTATACACATTATAGTTGTCAGAAGCAAGAAGACTTCTGCTTTTGAGCTCCTAATGAACACAACAGATAGCAGGATACAAGAAATATAGATAACATTTTTTTTTTCAAGAAAAAGATGTATGCCATTTTAAAGAATATTAAACAGCACAACAACATTAATAATAAGAAATGTTTCTTGAGCACCAAATCAGCATAAGAGAGCACAGGTTATTCCCGATCTGCATGGAAAACTGTGTACTTGGTTGAGAGAATGAATGCTTCTGAGAAAAGTTTGTCAGGTTAGTCACCCCAAATCATTGAAAGATACTCGGTAAGAAATTAAGTGAAGCACAAATTAGTAAGTAAACAAGATATCTGCAACCACAACTGAAATCATCTGTACTTAGTCCACACTTTGTACATTTCTGTCTAAGTGGGAAAGTTTTTGGCCAAAATTAGCTGCAACGTGGAACAGACTTTATACGGAAAGTCCTTAAAGGGTTAGTTCACCCAAAAATTCTCACCCACATGTCGTTCCAAACCCGTAAGACCTTCGTTCATCTTCGGAACACAAATTAAGATATTTTTGATGAAATTTTACAGCAACGTCATTGCAACTTTCAAGGCCCAGAAAGGTAGTAAAAACATCGTTAAAATAGTCCATGTAACTACAGTGATTCAACCTTAATATTATGAAGCGACAAGAATACTTTTTGTGTGCAAACCCCCCCCCAAAATAACAACATTATTCAACAATCTCTTCTCTTCCACGTCCTTCTCCTACGCTGTTGACGTAGTGTA
The DNA here is from genome assembly GCA_030578255.1 of Tiaroga cobitis. Classification (NCBI taxonomy): domain Eukaryota; kingdom Metazoa; phylum Chordata; class Actinopteri; order Cypriniformes; family Leuciscidae; genus Tiaroga; species Tiaroga cobitis. The sequence continues at coordinate 48,106,027 of CM060599.1, forward strand.
AACAGTGCAGAGCTTCTGGGTTCTACGTCAGAACGTCGGCTCATTATTGGCCGACGCTGGTCAGCATCACACACATGACCAGCGTGGACCAATAGTGAGCCGACGTTCTGACCGGTCTTACGGGGTTGGAACGACATGAGGGTGAGTAATTAATGACGAACTTTTCATTTTTGCGTGAACTAACCCTTTAAACCCAAAACCTTCTAGACCTGCATTAGATCTTCCCTGGCTTAATCCTCCAGGTGGCACTCAGACTCCAGTCCTTCAATGAGCCAGACAAATCTCATTGGTCTTTGCTGCCACTCTTCCTAGAAACCCGAAGGGAAGATGTCCAGGCAGTTCTCTACACTCAATGCAATTATTTATATCTGGACACAAAGAAGAGACTGTGTATCTTGGCAATGCCGAGGGTTCAACCCTTTCAGTTGACTGGCCGCAGTTCACCAGTGCCAAACAAATTACTGTGTGGTGGGGGCCGGATAATTAATGAAACATGGAGAATGCAGAGAGAGAATGATGTCCACATATCATGATCTGGGAGGAAAGTTGCAGAGGACAAATGAAGTGTAAAATTAAATCTGCAAGTTAGTTGTGGAGATCTCCTAAAATAGAACAAAAATGAGGACACAGACACTATTATTTATTGTTTTACTCATGGAATGTACTGTATCCTAGCTGGATGACTAGGCCCATACAGAATCTAAAGTACGCCCAAAGAGAGTACTACTTTAAGATCCGTTTAACACATTTGACATTGTTAAAACCATTTTGGAGAATTGCGCTGCATGGTTCCTCAAAATCAACACTGAAAATCAGAATAAAAGACGTCTGGGCCTAATAATAACTAACCCAAGCTGCAGTAAAACATGACATGAAGAGCTGGCCCTAACGGTGGCGAGAAATAAAATCTGTAATGCTTATTCACCATAGATTCCGTATACACTTCCTTGTGGAAAAAGCCTTGCCAGATTCTGGTGTGTTAAGAGAAAGGAAGTTCAGAGATGGTGTTGAGGGACCAACTTGTCAGACGTTACCTCACAGACCAATCCAAGGTGGCTCAGACTTCATCCTTTGCTAAGTTGTACAACATCCGCCTGGAAATCCCAGAATTTACCCATGGGTCAAATGCAGGAAGCTTGTTAACAGTGGAAAAGTGTAAAAGGCATTTTTTCCTGATGCTCTCTTGCCTCGTGTATTGGTAGCATGAGACAGGTGTCCCATCACCTGGATGCCAGTTTGCTCAACCCTTAGCTGTCTTCCTGGATCTCTGTGCCTAATGTTTGGTTGAGGAAATGTCTAATTATGGAAAACTTCACTTAAGACTTTCCCACACACACAGATTTATTTTTAGTGAGAAGAAATGTCATATTTAGTGTGGCACAGGAACACGGACTCTTGAGGATGTTTATACATAGACCAGGTCCGTTGGCTGCTCAGTGGGAATTCTTTGATATTCCAGTTGGTGACCTTGGAAAGACATTGTGTAATACGGCAGCTGCTCAGGTTCATGCCATTTATTTGCTTTTCCAAAATAAGAGACACCTCTTTCCCTCCCTCCATTTCAATCTCTCCATCTTCTCTTCTCCTAAAGGAATACTGTAGTTCTCCTGAAAATAAAAAAAATTCTCATTATTTATTTACTCTAGTCTAAACTGTTTTGTTGCTTTTTATTTTCCAAGGAGAAGGTTTGAAGATTTGTAATATAGCTCTTTTTCATACAAACTCCAAAACGAACAAAATTTTTTAAAAGCAGTCCATACAACTTCTGCACTATACTCGGAATGTTCTGAAGTTATACGATAACTTTGTGTGAGAAACAGACCGAAATTTAAAGTTGCGATGAAACCGAAGTACTGACAAATCTTTTCATACATATTTTTAAGTACATCCGAGTGTAATAGATCATTGAAAAAGAAAAAAAAAATGAGGGCAGGGATTTGGTTCAATGAATCAGTTGTTGATTGGATGATGAGATGTGGGCGTGGCACTCAAAAGTGTAGGCAGATGAACAGCTTTCATGGGCGGGGTTTAAGTGGACTAAATGATTGGAGAAGCACTTCATACATCATTAGAGAAAAGTTTGCTGTTTTCACCGGAAGGTCCAATCATGACATTTTGATTAAAAATTATGAGGTCAAAATATTTTTTAAAAATTAAACATGCACATATTAATTGTTTACAATATAATCTATAATACGCATTTAGAAAATAGATTGAGTTTTTATTTCATGTAATAGATAAATATTAGATACATTTCAGTTTTGTGTGAACTATTCCCTTAATAGAACTGAAATACCACTAGTCCAAAAATAATTGGCATAATCAATCAACTATTCTTTCCCATCAGAAAGCAAACTAAAAACTACATTATATCTGACAAATGGTTTGTTAAGCAAATTTGACTGCATGTGTTTTTTCCTGATGATATACAGTGATTTGTATATTCAGGGCTAATCGAGACTTCAGCCTTAAGTCTCCAAAGTCTATTTCATAAGCCACGGGGACGCACAGGCATGAATAAGCCATAGAATCATAGACAATCCATTAAACAAAGAATCCTTATGCCTGACAGCTTGTTACTACAGGCTAGAGTTACTCAGTCAGCGGCTGTTTCTGTGCTCATAAATCAACAGTGATCAACAACATTCAGTCTCTACAGCAACCATGAGAGACAGACACATGGGGTAACAGAAGCCTGTTTTGCTGTACAGCTCCTGACTCACATACAGAGAGATATGTGATTTGGAAACAGCAAGAAATAAACTAAATAATAAATTAAGTACAGCTGTTATTGTCAAGCCCAGCCTTTTCTGCCAAGTCCAGAAATATAACAGTCCTGGCAGCCAAAACTAATTAACAAGGAACACATCAGCAAAGGAGCTTCAATATAATTAAGAATTAATTATTGGTAGGCCAATGCTAACGCAAGCATTGCTACTACTGCTGAGGGAAGGGTTAAGTTTGAACGAAACTTGAACAAACGTCTAACTTTAAGTATTAAACTTCGGTGCATAACCTGTCCCACAGTAGCTACATTTACATGCAACCAAATAATCCATTTATAATCAGATTGATGGCTCAATCAGATTGTAAAAGCCTTTATGTAAACATCTCATTCAATACGATTGAGCTCGAACCCAATGGAGTTTTGAACTAATTGAAAGGGGTGGTGTAGACCTGAAATAATCTGATCAACAAGAAAAAAAATAAGCATTTTTTTTATTTCTTATAGGCCAATTTAACAAGCAACCACGCCCACCACAAAAAAAAAAAAAAATTCCAACAAATACTTCTAGAATGCAAGTATATTTCCAAAGAGACCCACAGGGGGACATAAAACAGGTGGACAATTTAGATTTCGTCAACATACCAAAGGAACTGTTATGGGAGAGGTTAGGAAAACTAATGAAAGTTAATGAAAATAGGAGAGTGTAAAAATAATCTTTCTGTCATTTTCTTAATTTGCTTGAACACCCTTAAAAGACTTGAACACCCTTAAAAAAAAAAAGTTCCTAAAAAGTAGTTAATCTTTTTTTTATGTATAAGTAGCTAATATAAGTTTGAATGGTTTTCAAACACAGTTTTAGTAACCACAAAACGTCACATAAATATCACGTCAATAAATTGGTGTGCACTAGTAGGCCACTCGAGTGGTTTGCGTTACAAGCTTTATGGAAACAAGCTTCAATAAAATTGTCTTCCAATCAAGTAAATGTATAAATCACATACTCACAGAAAATTATGGAAGCTCGTTTCCGCCACAGAAAAAGAAATGTAATTTTTTTTTAAAAATTGCGTTATATAGGCCTAGTAAATTTATTAGTTTTATACAGTTAAATAATTACATGATATAAAGTCGCAATTGCGAGTTATAAAGTCAGAATTGCCAGTTTGTATCTCACAATTCTGATAATAAAGTATTTTTCCCAGCTCAGAACTGGACTTTAGCAATTACGAGTTTATAACTCAATTCTGCGAAAAAAAGTGAGAATTGCGAGATAGCTACTCAGAATTGCGAGAAAAGGGTCAGAATTGCGAGATTTAAACTTGCAAGCGTGAGAAAAAAGTCAGAATTGTGAGATTATATCTTAAAATTCTGACTTTACAACTTGCAATTGCGAGTTTATTTATAACTTGCAATTGTGAGTTTATATCACGCAATTCTAAGAAAAAAACGTCCGAATTGCGAGATGTAAACTTGCCATTTGCGAGAAAAACTGCGAGTTTATAGGCCTATCTCACAATTCTGACTTTATAACTCGCAATTGCGAGTTTTTATCACGCGATTCTGAGAAAAAAAAAGTCCGAATTGCGACTTGCAATTGCGAGAGAAAAAAGTCCGAATTGTGAGATAAAAACTAATTACCTCTTTTATTTGTTTATTCAGTGGAGGAAACAAGCTTCCATAAAATTCTCTTCCAATCAACTCAATGTTTAAATCGCACACTGGTTGCATTGTTAGAACAATAAACATAGAAGGCGAATGCTGTTGTTTTGGCTAGCCCAGTCAGACATATGGTTAGGCTACTATATGGTCATTTCAACTTAAGAAACATGATAGTAGGATCAATCATAACAAACATTCATCCAAAACAGCGTTTCTTTCGCAGATGAAACAGCCTGCAGTCCGACTATATCGACTCTTCATTTGACTTTGACTAGGTTTTGACGTGATGTCATGTCGGAGTAACATGACAGCAAATAGGACCCAGCAGAGCTCTCCGGCGAACCTCACCTGTCCCCAAACGCACTTTTACTTTTCCACCTGAAGTCGCCTGCAGAATCCCGACATCTGTCAGTCTTAAAGATAACGGCATGTTTTGTGCATTGCTCTGCAGTTTGTTGCTCCTGCACGGCTCGGTCGGGGAGATCGTGTTCCGCTGCCCGAGCTGCACCGCGGAGCGCCAGGCGGCGTGTCCCAAGATCACCACCTCTTGCGAGATTGTCAGGGAACCGGGTTGCGGTTGCTGTCCGGTTTGCGCACGGCAGAAGGGCGAGCTGTGCGGCGTCTATACGCCGAGATGCGGGAGCGGTTTAAGGTGTTACCCTAGCGCGAATTCAGAATTACCACTGGAACAGCTGATACAGGGACTAGGACGATGCGAGAACAAAGTGGACCTGGAGCCCACCATGACCAACCAGGAGTCAGGACACAGTGGTGAGTCTCAAGACTTTGTGAACATGTAATGATGCACAGCCGCTGACAAAATGTAGCCTACGCATACAAGTATCACACGGATGATGTTGCACTTTGATGTCTCCTCTTTTCTCCATGTGTCAGGACTTGAATCAACACTGAGTCAAAAATCAGTGCAGGGTCTTTGTTCTGGCACCCTTTTCTCCACCATCTTGTTTGATTGTTTATACAGCCCCTTTGTTAGATCACCAACTTCTGTCTGAACTGCTTCTGGTGCATCTGCTCATACATGCTTGATTTAGTTGATATCAGGGTTCTCACAGTCATGGAAAACATGGTAATGTCAGACATTGTCCAAATTTAGATTTCTCTGGGAAAGTCATGGGAATTAATGCAATATTAAAAAGTCATGGACATTTCTAGACAGTTGTTCAAATATGTCGTCTTCTAGAAATTGATAAAATAAACTTTTAAAACAAATGGCTCAATAAATAAATCAATAAATCAATAAATAATATTTTATTCTTAAGCACTCGACTTATCTATCTTAGAAGGAATACACAAGTTTATATATATATATATATATATATATATATATATATATATATATATATGTGTGTGTGTGTGTGTGTGTGTGTGTGTGTGTGTGTACTGGGTTCAGTTCTTTCATTGCTGCAGGTTGCTGCCGATGGGAATGTGGCTGGAAAAATAATGGACGTTTCTGTAGTCACTGCAGGCCCAAATTCTTCTAGTTATGTTAAGCTTATCTGATAGTCACAAACAACGGGAAAACATGGACATTCTTTGTAAAAATCTGTTGGAACTCTGTTATATTTACTTAGGTTAGATGGTGCTTTATCCATGGTTTTATTGTTATGGTCCTTAGGGTTTAATACAGTCAGATCAGATCAGTAAGCAGCAGCAGCCTTAGACTTTTGAGGTCTGCTTCTTTATACCTGCTTTAGAAGCAATTGGAGATATATAACATTGTTATTGAAAGCAAGGTGCAATGGGATGACCAGTGTTGAAATTCATTCAGTTGACCATGGGTCCACTGATCTCCTCAGTAATCAAACAAATCACCTGTTAAACTGTTGACACTGACGTGTTTGCCATTCTTTGTCGTTTTATTCCTATCAGCCTCTCTCTCTCTGTCTTTTTTAAATCCAGTGGTCCCCAGAGAAGCAATTATTTTTTTAAATCTATTTTTTCCAGAGTTTTGACAACATGGATCACTAAACACATTGAGTTTAGCCAGAAAACAGTAGTTCCATCCCTCCTTTTTTTACAAGCTTGTACGAGGAAAAAAGGCATTTCTTTGAAACTGAAACTTTCTCAGGGACAACTAGTCCTTTCTGAATATGGCTGTAGGAACATAGTCCTAATGTATCTTGCACAATGCATGCCTTTTGCCTTGATAATATCATTATTCAGATCTCATTTGGGTATCATCAGAGGCCGTCTCTTTTGCTCTAGAGGCCAGGATGAGCGCTTCCAAACCTTTGCCCTACAACTGAAATATGTGACCTAGATTTCTAATAAAATAAAGAATTTTCAAATTACTGATGTCTAAACTGTGCCAAATGCCTCTGCTTTGAAACTAATTGGCAGCCGTTATACTGTTGTGTTGTTGAATTTTCCAAGAAATCAGGGGTGAAAGGCTAATGTCGCCCTGCACAAATTGGACTTTTGCAAGCACCATTGTGAATCTGCCCCACTATACTGTCCGAGCATTGTCTGAATGGTGTATTTTGGGATACCAAAAGCAACAGGGTTGCCCAGCACCGGCAATTAATCTGCTCATTTCCAACCCTTTCCAATGCAGGTTTCTAATGAAGAGAAAATACTGCCAGCTCTAAAGATAGTTCAAATTAAAATTCACCTTTACTCCCCTTCATGTTTTTTTCTGGCCCTGTATTATTTTCTTTGGGCCTGTTTATACCTGGTCACTTCATGCATTTTCACTGATCGGATAGCTATCTGATTGTGAAAACACCAGGTGTAAATGCCCTCCGAAACGCATTCGAGATGGCTTTTTCTTTCCTATTTTCCCCCTTGATCTTAAAACTAGCTGATGATAAATAAAATGCAGCTCATATCTGTTGCTTTCGCTGACGTGAACTCCAGTCAGTAATAAGCACATTTTGTCTTTCTTTTGTCACTGTTTTCTGTGGGAAGAATTCAAAATCAGCATCAAACCAGCAAATCCTGTGAGTGAGCATGATTACTGAAAGTCATGTGGAAATCTTGCTAGCAAAGGCTAGACCCGTTCTGGCCCGGTAGTTCTGTTTCTGCTGAAAAAACACAAATTAATCCTGATCTAATGAAGAGCGATTATGTTGTCTATTAAGGCTAATTAATGCAGTGAACTCTGAATGAATGTTGCAATTATGAAAACTCACTACAAGGTACATGCAGGACCTCTGATCCTCATCTTTGTGTTCGCAACACGCCGAGAGGTATTCATTTTGTGTTGTTACTGCATTAGTGTGCACTCATCAGTGTAGCTTTAACTAACTGTGGTGATTTGGCACAATTCATCTCAAAAGAAAGCTCATTCTGCACTGAGTCTGTTGAATTAGATTCAGAATCATCTGGCATCATTGCGCTGAGTGTAGATTTGTGCGTGGCCTCAACTGTGAGCACATTGCACCACCTGTAGTTAACTTTGTTCATATGTCGGGCGGCTGCCTCAGACATGATCCAGCCTGACGGAAGGTTGGACCAGGTAGGACCTGATGAGAGGAACATCTTTAGTAATGACACTTAAGCAGTGCACAGATGCCGACTTGCATAATGCTCCCTTGGCTTTGACTTCGGATCTGCTACAAGAAGTCTTGACTATGTTTAGTCAATATGGATTTTGAAAATAACTATTTTGCAATGTGTGTGAATGACCATTATTAGGGATGCAGCGATCCACATTTTTTCACTTCCGATCCGATCCCGATACCTGAATTTGGATATCGGCCGGGTACCGATACTTTTCCGATACCGATACTTTTCCGATACCAGAGCTGTGTTTGCTTTTCAGGAAGGTCAGGAAGGGGGGGGGGGGGGGGGGGGGGGGGGGGGGGGGGGGGGGGGGGGTGTCTCTGTGTCTCATTGAGCCGCACCTCCGTTCAGAATATCCATTCCACAGTTTGCAGCCAGCTAGCAGACTAGCCGGCGGGCCGCGGGAATCACTTTTGGAGTCGTTTCAGCAGACAACGTTAAAGCGCAGACATGGCTCATGGATATCGGATATCTCCACAGGTTGGATCGGGAAAATCCGATACGTGAATTACGCTGGTATCGGTCCCGATACCGATACTGGATCGGATCGGCCCCATCCCTAACCATTATTCATCTAATATGTTCCTAGTGCACATCTGATGACCTCTATCATTGTGACCTTTAGCATGAAACTTAAAAGGGGCCTATTATGCAAAATGTACTTTTATAAGGGGTTTGAACACAGGGGTTTGAACACAGATGTGTGTCCACAGTGTGAGTAAGCAACCAGCCTATAATGGTAAAAATCCACCCACTCCTTTTTATAACCCCCATAAATTAGGGCTGCACGATTATGACAAAATTATTACCTTGAAATTATTATAATTATAAATTATGATAAATTATAAATTATATAAATTATAATTGCGATTATTAATTACGATTATCACAATTTACATTGAATGATGTTTTGAACAGCTTTATGCCATTGTTTGAAGCGACTGCATGCCATATTGTTATATCAAAATAAAACAGCTGAAAACTCCTCCTGAAAAACTTTCAATGCTTTTCAATGGTTTAATGCTAATTGTAATTATGATGTTACACTAACTAAAATTAAAACAATGGGGAAAAAACCCACACATTTTAAGCACACAGAATAATGTAAGTGGACTTTTTGTAATTGTGCCTTTGAACGATTACATAATTGTGGCATCCATAATTGTAATCGCGATTACAAATTCGATTAATTGTGCAGCCCTACCATAAATCATAAACTATGAAGGTAAAAGAGTAGCAAAACTCGAGAGCTTGTAGATGTGAATTTGAGAACTTGTACAATAAATATTCGTACTTGTGTGTGAACATTTACACTCACAGCTCCGATGTGAAAACCTGTAAAATAAAAATCTGAACTTGAACGCTGAGATTTGCACTCGCAGACTATAGTCACAAACCTGTATTCTGAATCTGAAGCTGCAGACAAGTAGTCACACATGTGTAAAATGCCATTCACAAAGATACAATGACATTCACAAACATGTAAAATATATTTGCACTTCTTCTAATATTCAAATTCGCAATACAACCTCAAATTGGCATTTGCAACTTCTCAAATCTGTCACTGCAAGTTCAAATTTCGCACCTTGACTTTTGCTACTCTTTTCGCAATTTATGAGGTGCAAAACTGATTTGTGCACTTGTAACTCAGTAGTGGCGAGAGATAAAGGGGGGCGGAAGCGGGGGTGTTCAAAGGAGCCGTTTTATTGGTTGGCGCCTAGCCAATGAAATAGGACTTCTATTTTACGCGATGATGTCACGAAACCCAGCTCCTCGTAGATGTTCTGAAACGCTAACATGGCTTTAATGCATTATTAGACTGATTTAAAATAAATGAATGATATTATCAAACTTAGTAAACACCATACTAATAATGTATACTACATAAAAGCAGATGAGCACAGAATATGGCGAAAGAAAGCAAATTTGTGTTTAGTGCAAATAAACCTGCCTGTGTTTTATTAATAATGCATAACGAATTGTGAGGTTTTTTTTATAACTGTTGGTCCATTAAGCCTCATTAAGCATTTTCTTGGTTTTCTATGAAAGGAAAATGCTTAACATACAATTAAACGAGTTGCGTTCATACTCTGCTCAATTGCTTTTCTGTATGCTTTATTTGTGGTGTTTCCTGAGTTTGGTCTTTTAATACCACTGTCTAAATTTAACGTGTTGCGTTCATATTCTGTGCTCATCTGCTTTTATGTAGTATACATTATTAGTATGGTGTTTACTAAGTTTGATAATATCATTCATTTCTTTTAAATCAGTCTAATAATGCATTAAAGCCATGTTAGCGTTTCAGAACATCTACGAGGAGCCGGGTTTCGTGACATCATCGCGTAAAATAGAAGTCCTATTTCATTGGCTAGGCGCCAACCAATAAAACGGCTCCTTTGAACAGGCCCGCCCCACCCCCTCTCTCTCTCGCCACTACTGAGTTACAAGTGCACAAATCAGTTTTGCACCTAGTACATCGCGAAAAGAGTAGCTAAAGTCAAGGCGCGAAATTTGAACTTGCAGTGACAGATTTGAGAAGTTGCAAATGCCAATTTGAGGTTGTATTGCGAATTTGAATGTTAGAAGAAGTGCAAATTTGTATTACAAGTTTGTGTCTGTCGTTGTATGGCATTTGTGAATGGCATTTTACACATTTGTGACTACTTGTCTGCAGCTTCAAATTCAGAATACAGGTTTGTGACTATAGTCTGCGAGTGCAAATCTCAGCGTTCAAGTTCAGATTTTTATTTTACAGGTTTTCACATCGGAGCTGTGAGAGTAAATGTTCGCGTACAAGTACGAATATTTATTGTACAAGTTCTCAAATTCACATCTACGTGCTCTCGAGTTTAGCTACTGATTTACCTTCATAATAAACAGTCTCTCCAAACGAGCGGTTCCAGATTTCTCTCCTAATCTTACGTAAGAGAGTAGGGGGAAGCTCCGCCCATGACTGGTGACGATCTGCTTTATTAGCATAGATCTCGCCCTGTGTGAGCCACAGCAGTCCGTCATTTCTGTTTCCTCGCTGTAGCAGCTAGAAATACACAATGTCTGCGCCAAAAACATTACAATTGTTCTGTTATTGGATGTGCCAATGAACACATAGTCTCCATAGACTCCTGGCATCTGAGCCACCGAGGACACCGTGGTTGAATTTCTTTTATGAAGGAAATGTGCCGATGAAATTCGTTAGTGTTATGTATTTGCGCAAATCCTTTTACGCCGGATTGCTTCACAAACGAGTGTCAGTTCAACTCTGGGTTTGCACAAAAGTTGTTTCTGAAAGATTTTTATATTAACATGATGGTAGATGCTAGTGGATGAGTTGAATCAATTTAACTTTACAACAACTACATAAATGTATACACTAACCATTCAGAAACATCCAGTTTCGTTCTAAAAGTTGTAACTTCTTCCTGAGTCTCTCCATCTGTGCCTGACTCTAGTTCGTACATGTAAGGATGAACACCGCTTCTGAAAATTTCTGCCATCCATCCATCCATCCATCCGAAATTTAAGCTGTTAATCCACCCCTCAACCAAAGTTAAAATTTTTTAGTCCAGCTTGTGTTTTATTACAAAATGGTGTAATTTCAGTCTGTGCTTGTATAGACCACTTTTATGATACTCTGTGGGTCTTGGCGATAAAAAATTCTCTGTGTGGCATAAAAAGCACCATCAACATTCAGCCTAACTTCATCTATTGTGCTTCATGGAGAATGAAAATCATAATGGTTTGGTCAAACATGAGGGTGAGTAAATAATGGCTTAATAAATACCTTTGAGTCAGCTATTACCTTAACAGCAGGTTTGCTACAAGATGGTATTATTTTAGTATTATTTACATACTATTTATATTCTTTATTAATATTTTGAATTAGCAATTATTTTTACACTGCTCATTGTGGGCATCAGTCAATGTACTTTAAGTTGCTTCTAACAAAATGACACAAAATCTGGATACATCTGTCTGATAAATAAGTCTGATAAATCGGAAATTATACTGATCAATATACTTTAAAATAAAATGGACACTGATTGCAAAGACAGCCATTAGATAAAAGCAAGTAGAAAGATGCAAATTTAAACTTTTGCACCGATTCCCTCCAGAAAATCCAGCCTCCTTGCCACCATAATAAAATATATCTCAAGGTCATTCAAGCTAGCGGTTTATATCTCATGTTCGTTTTTCAGTCTTTTCCTCTTTCTCCTTGTATCGCGTGTTTTGCCCTCGGAACCCTCCGGGGTCTGATATGCAGAGACACGCTCTCTTCAACACCTTTCCAGTGCCTTGGGTGGCGGCGGCTTGTTGAGACCTGTGACACGAGAAAGGCTCCATGTAGGCGCCATGACTTTACTTTTACCCCGGGGGCATCTGGAGTGTCATGGGTGTCAAACAAGCAATTGAAATAACAAAAAAAAACTCCTGGGCTCTTTTTACCTCAGGCCATCCCAGACAACCCACCCCACAGACTGGAGAGACGATGAAGCGTCAGCAAAATACACAGTCTGACACATCCAGCTATCTTTCACTACTTGCTATAAATCTGGCTGCCTGCCTGACTGATACACAATTGAAAATGTCAGTGTCGACTGCAACAGGTATATTCACTCTAAAATATCTGCAAAAAACAAAAGGCTGAATTATTACATCTCGTCCAGATCATCGCGGGGTGGGGGTTGGGGGTGGGGGCTTGAGATCTTCATGGAGGGTGGACATTATTTCTGTAAACTAATGGTAGTTTACATAGCAAAGCATATTCCTGAGACCCAAGCTTAGCACTGTGCTTAGTTTTATAAGTTTGTTGCTCAACTACTTGTCAAATGCTGAAGCTCAGGCAGTTCTTGACACTCAGGAGGCTGTAGTTGCTATGGTGCCAAATGAAGATAGAAGATCAACACTGCTTCACAAAATTAATCCAAGGCATTTCCTGTGAAAAACTTGATTTCAAGCTGTTTCCTCAAAGTCTAAAACTTTAATGCTATTTGTTAAATTCTAACTGATTATCAAATTGCTTGCTGTTGTGGAACACAGGAATATATATATATAAATAAGAAGATACAGGTTTGAAATTACATGAAGATAAGTAAATGATAACATAATTTTCATGAATCATTCATATTAACGCATATAATATATTAACCCGTCACCGTTTTGAACTAAAAATAGAAAGAGAAAAAAAAAATGCGTTTTGGCCGTTCATTTAAACGACAACAGCGTTTTGTGGGCATGAAAACGCTAGCTTCTGAAAACGGATTTCAAAGTGTCTCATCCTCTCCGTGTAAACTATACAAAAACAAAGTACAAAGTAACATCGCCAACTACTGGCCTGGAAGCATAATACAGTCATGATACATAATACGTGTGAACGGGGATCGCTTTGACAATGTTGTCGTCTGTACACGAAAAAAGCAAAGGAAAAACTTTCCCGTTTTTCGTACATCATTGTCATGCAAACGCACCTTAAATTTGGATATGCATATTAGTGAAAGAGAAAGTTTTGTTACACTTTGCACTATTGAACATGTCAGTGTTATGAATTTGAAATAACTGTTCATCACAATTTATTGATATTTTCTTGTAATGTGAGCATGTTGTGTTATATATATTATATGTTGTTTATTATTATAAAAAGTGGATACAGGACTTTTCAATTTGATGTTTATTTAAATGATGTGATGGTATATTTTCACTGATTTCAGTTATTGAGTTCTTGTTCAGTATATTTATGTGTAACACCTTTGAAGGCCTGCATGACTCGTGGGAAACCTATAGCAGTGCTTCATTTACCGGCATCTCACTACATTTGTTGTTGTTGTTGTTGAAATCTGTGTTTAGTATATAGAAATGATCAGAAGAAGCACATACACTCAAAAGCAGAATCGAGGACTGAATCTAGTTCGTCTGCTGAGAACATTTCCTTTGTGCACAGTGGCTGTTGAATCATCGAGGCTCCCTCAGTAGGCCTCTGATTTATGACCGTACAACATTGCTGTTTAGTCTTTGCATATGCAATTACAGAAAAGATAAAAGAGAGAGAGGGAGAGTTGAAGAGAAAGACAGAGAAATGTGCTGGCACGATCCACTGTATATTGAGAAGAGGCTCAGCGAAGCTAGTTTAGGTTGAATGAAATCTTAAACGCTTTTTCATCAAATGGGGGGAGTAAAAAAAACGGGGAAGTGCTCCCAGAGGATGGTGACAAATTACTTCTTTGAACGATTTTCTTAAGTGGAATCAGAGAGAGTGCGAAATACTAAGACACCGAACAGATGTTTCAATGATGTAGAGGACAGATAGAGGACACCAGTGAAAGTTCCTGTAGGACAGAACATTAGAAGAAGTGGTAAGCATTGGGGAAATAAGTCAACTAGCTCTTACAGCTGTTTTCACACTTTGTTTGGACCAAACCCGAGCTCTCTTCCAGTGTTATTTTAGTATTGTTTATAGGCCTATAGTTTATTCATATTTTGAATGATATTTTATATTTATATTATAAGTTTTCAGTTTAATTTAAAGGGATAGTTCACTCCAAAATTCTGTCATTTATTACTCACCCTCATGTCGTTCCAAACCTGTAAGACTTTCGTTCATCTCCGGAACACAAATGAAGATCTTTCTGTTGAAATCGGAGAGCTTTTTTGCAGTGCTTAATTTGTAAAGTGGTAGGTCCCGGAGAGGGGGGGTGGATCCGGCGACTCAAAACGGGGGTTGGAGGTAACGAAAAAAAAAAAGAAAAAAAAAAGCTTCGTAGCTAGCTTCTCTGACAAAAAAAAACCGTAACAACGCTGTGTGTGTATCAGGGCAATGTTTATTTTCATTTCAGAACATGCACTACATGGGTGCAAAATGTAAAAAAAAAAAAAAAATGTTTTCACAAGCAGCAAGGGGGTCGCAGACTCTGAACACTTCACCTCAGAGCGTCCGTTAACTTAATGAATTGAGAATCTCACCTGAAAATCCGATACCATCAGCAATTTTCATTCAAGCAACTGATTTCTGTAAATGAATGTAAAACTAAATGTATATTGCATGCAGCACAGGGTGAAGTCAGACCGTATTTACATTAACAACGTCGAATGGCGCTGCCGGTGTGTGTACATACACATAGGATAATGTGTTAGAATTTTAAAGACGTGGCGCTGCGCGACGTGGTGCTGTGCTTCTCGTCCGGTGTGCGACCCACTTTACCCTGAAAATTCACCTCAAAAACGCATCGAAACTGCAAACACAAGATTTTTGTGGAACTTCAATGGGGAATAAAGACTAACAAGACAGATAACAACATTGAACACTACACAAACTGGAATTATTAATTTTCCATAGTGACACAGGAGGTGCCGGATCCAATAAAAAAGGTTCCGGATCCAACGTCGGAGGTGCCGGAACATGTTCCGGCGTGTTCCGGCTCAAATTAAGCCCTGCTTTTTTGTCCATCCATTGACAGCTACACAACTGACACTTTGACGTTTCAAAAAGTTCATAAAGAGATCGTAAAGAGACACGATCGCTTTATATGATGAACAGATTGAATTTAGGATTTTATTCACATTCATCAACTCACACATTAGTTGTGGTAAATGGAAGCTCAAGCATGTTTGCTTCACGTGCGAGAACCGATGAGTTTCATTCTCGTGTTACGCAGCACGTTTGAGCTTCAGCATGATCCAATGAGGTTTGAACTTTGTTTGATGAGCCGTTGTGCACTGTAATGCATTTCTCCTCCATTTTGTGTTAAAATATAGTTCAGAAATATACGTTTTTTGGTATGCGCCGACTCGCACAAATGATCCTCTCTGTGCTATCAAGTCTCTGGACCGGAGCAGACAGTGTGCGCACTGCAGCGTTTCACGTGACATTAACGTGAAACAAGACTTCATTCGCCCCAATGGAAAGCATATTTACACTGCCTGAATCATTTCCTGTCCCCTAAATAGTGCACAGTGAGCCATTCACCATGTAGAAAATAGTAAATGTGTGAACAAGTGACCGATTTCAGCCGCAGCTTCAGCGTCTATTTATGGTGTAGGGAGCTGGATGCTTCAGATACTAGATAGCATTTGATTGGACAGAAAATCTGATGAGAAGCTGAAGTGCAGAGTGATGATGTCATCCAAATCATTGATCCATATTGGCAGAAGTGAGAGACTGTAAGTTTTGAATGCTTATATCTTCTAAATGAGAATTTTATTTTTGGAGCACACTAGCTTATAGATTACAGGAAGGCTAACGTATTCATACTAAAAGCCAACAAACGTTTTGATTTCAGGGGGACTTTAAATGGGTCATATAATGGTACATGCACTTTTACAAGTTGATTGTACTGAAATGTGTGTTGGCAGTGCCTGTACACAACCCTCATATAATGATAAAAATCCATTCAGTGTTTTTGTTTTAATCTCCTTATATGTTTTCCCCTGCCTCAAATTGAGCTGTTCGTTTTTGTGACGTCAATAAAACGGACGCCCCTCCCACGATTGTTGATTGACAGCAGCGTTTCAACACAGACCCGCACTGAGCGAGCTTTCATCATAGTCCGTCATTGTTGATACGCTGGAGCAGAACGGCGTCTAAGCGATTGTGGTGTTCTGTTCTTGGGTGTAATAACGAACACAGTCATTTTGATGTTCCTAAATCCGAACCGCTGAAGACGCAGTGGCTGAGTTTAGTTTTCCAAGGGAATATTCCCCACGATCAACGTCAATGCTTTCATGTTTGCGCAAATCATTTCTCACCAGACTGCTTTATAAACGAGGGTCAGTGTGAGCTAAGAAGCTGCTCCTGAAAAAAGAATCGGTAGCAACTATTTATGTTCCCTCTACACCTCCAGAAGAAGTGAGTGTAAAGTTTTATTAACCTTTATATTAATCTTTGCAAATCGCGCAAAAAACGTTTTTCATGACCATTAGTTGTAACGTCAATCTGTCAATGAACTAACGTATACATCAGTAAACACACAGTGTTCGTATCTCACTACTCTACCCTGCCAGTGCATACAAAAATAGATCAAAGTGACATTATGTTAACCAACCATTCAGAAACGTCCTGCTCGAGCCTTAATTGTCGAACTTCTTTGCGGCCGTCATCTTGTTCCGGGTCCGACTCCGGTTCAAACTGATACAGTTGCACAGATGTGTCCTCGGAGACTCTCGCTGCCATTCTTTCTCCAAAATATCCCCTCAACTGTTGTCAAGGCAACACTCCACGTGCGTTGTATCACAACGCCCGCAGAACAGAGGGCGGAGTGAGCGAAGCTCATTATCATTTAAAGGCAAATGCACTGAAACGGCGTGCTAAAAACAGAGCTGTTTTTGACCAGGTAAAATTAGTGTTTTCTTACAAAACTAATGAGAATTTTTAATAAAAGTATATTACAAAGTTTTCATTTAGACCCTCAACATTCATATTAACTTGTACAAAAATGGCATTATGTGACCCCTTTAAACTCTATTGCAAGTAATCGTACGATGTGCCAGGCCAAATAAAAGCTGTATCAAATTTGAACTCCAAAAACCTCTTGTACATGCCCAAGGGAAGCCATTCTGCACTCACCAAAACCAACAATTAGTTTTTGCAAAACTCTCCCACACCTGGTCCTGTTTTGCCGGACACTGGCATAGCTTTCCTGTGAGTCGTATAGTTCCACAGAAGAAAGGAAATTAAATTACATTCTACACTGTTATTTCGTGCCGCCGTGGTACAGGGAGTCCTTGAAGTTACAACCTTTACAAAAGGCCACATGGTTATGCAAGTAAGAAAAAGCGCCAAATACAAGCCGGCTTCTCTGGCATCACAGCTGCTTATGTTTTTCTTGCATTAATTTTTCATGCAGACACATTCTGAGAGCCAGCGTGCTCACTGCAGCCTGTTTGAAAAACAACATGGCTGCTCGGCTCCCTCTTCATAGCCGTGTGGGTTGAAAGAGCATTTTCTGTAAATGTTTAACCAGATGGGTAAACTGCGAAGAGGTTTCAATCAATGTCATTGTCTTTGGGTTGTTTTCCCAGCATGCAGTGGGCCTCAGTTCATCCACAAATTGACCATAGCTTACTGGTTACAAGAGCTTCATGTTGCATGTCGCAGAGTGCATGTTTGTATATCAGTAGATTGTGTAATGTAAACCAATACAACCAGTTATAATCCTGCCGTCAGACCTCTGCATTTCGATAAATCCTGGAGAGAGCCTGCCATTTAAGTTTATTAAAGAAGTATGCATAGATTAAACCAAATCAGTGGTGAAAGATTTGATGTGTTTGATTATGGGTGGTAGCATACAACCAGAGCAGAAATGACCTTGAGTTGTTTTTTTTTTCTTTTCAGTTTTCCTTACTAGATGATATATGTAATGATTATTCTATCTGTATGATGATTTTATAATGATCACATTTCATATTAAATTAAATGGTTTTACTTGTCAGAAAATTAAGTGGTAGTTAAATAAGCTCACTAAAACATGAAAATTCTGTCATTAATTACTCATCCTCATGTCGTTCCAAACCCGTACGACTTTTGGTCATCTTCAAAAGATCGTAAAACTTATCCAGATGAATTTAGTCCAAATTTTTTGAAGAGACACGATCGCTTTATATGATGAACAGATTTAATTTGAGCTCGGATTCTAGGTTTTGAAACGTGAAAGGTCAAGTGAAGGTCTTTTTATAAAAATGAATTAGCTCCTGTTTAAAGGGTAAAATATTGGTCACTAATATCGGTTCAGAAATGTTATGTTAGTATATGATGTTGCAGCTGTTGTTGTAAAGTACTTTAAAATTATAAATACTACTAATTATTAGCATTAAAATGTCTTAATGTTTCCAAGGTCTTAAAAATGCAGCCTAACCAACACCGCAGGATAGATTTTCTCACAGATTTTGAGTCAAGGGAAGTTTATTTTTTAAGCTGTTTAAAGAGTAAACTATTAGTTATTAATATTGGTCCAGAAATGTAATGTTGGTCCGTGGTTTTTTTTGGTACTGAATCCATTGCGTTTGTTTTTTTGCATTTTGCTTTGTCCACCATAATTTTTTCCCCCCCCACTGAGCTCAATACATTATGGGATTGCCTGTGTTTTTGAAAATCCACACAAATCTTCTTGTTGGAACAGGTTTTGTGCCGGACGTATGTCAATGATGCCTCTACATAGACCCTACATAGATATCTCACTAGGTTTTGGATCAGAGTCAGTATGTAAATTCACAAGTCGCACTTGACTTTTCAACAGCATGTCATGCTTCCTTGGGAGAAGCGAGAGAGAAACCGGCCCAAGCCCTGAAAAGAGTTCCTGTCCACTCCCCAACCGCACAGCCCACACACTAAGCCTTTGGAAAGAGAGAGGAACTGTGAGTGGGAAGTGTTGCTGGTGTAGGCCCAGGGATGAGAGTGTGGAACAGGGATGCTTCTGAGGATATGTAATGGCAGGTGTCTGCTGAAGCACGCCCGCCAATAATGTCTTCAGTGAGGCAAACTCTGGCGAAGTCACCCGCTATTTCAGACACTATTCTTAGGTCTGTTCCTCACAATTGGGCTTGAAACTTTAGACCACAGTATTCAGTGCTGGACAATGCTCAGAGCGATCACCCTCCTTCAGATCTCTAGGCTCATATTTACCCTACGCTGACATCATGCGAGCAGCTCTGGGCTCATTGCCTGAGTTTCTGCTTTTTAATGTCGATGGGCCAGACCTAGAACACATCTGAATGCAGGCGAGAGTTTCATAGGGCCAGCTAGAGTCCAAATGACCCGCTTTGTGCAAGTGATGTTACCAAGAGGTACATGTAAAGCCTGGGACACACCAAGCCGACATCAAAGAACTAGCTGCGATGAAAGCTGACTGTGTTGTCACCTCTCCTTGGCTGCGTCTCGGCCAAAAAGCTGCACTTGAACACACCTAAAGGACTAAAGGTCAGGTGACTGTCAGCTAGCATGTGCGTTCTGCGTCTGTGTGCAAGGAAATCTCTGTCTATATCAGCAGGGTATCAATAGTTTATTTTTGTCATTCAAAAAGAGAAACCAAAACCAGGACTGCATACAAAACCGCAAACAAAGCAGCGCTTGCTTACCATTTTGAATATCAATCACGCTGATCACTTTTTTCACTCTAGTCGGCTCATGTTATTATGAAAATATTCATGCATTCAATTGCTCAGGTAAGATGTGAATTATAATAGCCTTCTGTCTTGACTTCTTTGCTCGCTTTCATCACTTTCACTTTTATTCTCGTGCACTGACTCGTTCGCGAAGTTGAACATCCAAGAGTTCTCTCTCTCTTTTCTCTCTCTCTTTCTCGATTCAACATGCTGAATCGCCTCAAAAAACCTGATGACGTTAGACTAGAGCCAACGGTGCGGAAGATTAAACCGAAAAACGAAGCCAACCAACTCTCAAAAACACCCTGACGTCCGGCATAGTGTGTCCCGGCCTTAACCTACTACAGTATGTTAAAAATAATTATTTACTCATACTCATTTCGTTCCAAACCTATATACCTTTTTTTTTTTTTTTTTTTTTTTTTTGCAGAAGAATGCAGAAGGATTCAAATCATTTACTCACCCTCATGCCATTCCAATTCTGTGCAACACAAAAGAAGATATTCTGAAAATGTATTTTTTTTTTTTCCATACAATGAAAGTAATTTTTGGGTAAACTATACTTTTAAATAAGGATAAAAGTCTGATTTTGTTATTAGTAGTTCACTTGTGATTTGCCAGGCATGGTTTGACTTGAAAGGAACGTATCTCTTCACAGGCCTCTGTGTTCCTATCGGAATCAGGAGCTGTCTTTAATCCCAGCCTTTAACTTTCTTTCTCTGCCATGCTTTGATGCACTGCCAGGACACTGATCCAGGGTTTGTTTTTATTGACTAAAAAGATTGCTTGGGGTCTTTGACCTGAGAACAATAATACAAATGTCTATAAATAATATCAATTTGTTAAGCAACATCTAACCTGATAGAGTTGTGCAGCATTCAGAATGTAATTGAAAATTACTTTTAAAAAGCAATTGCATTTCTGATTTTTTTACGTAATATATTTCACTTTTCAGTATGAATTGTATGTACTTTAAAGTTACAATATGTACTTTAAAGTTATATACAGTGTGTATGTGTGTATATGTATATATATATATATATATATATACAATATTGCATTGTTAGAATTCATAAAAATGTTACCAGCCAACTGGCAATTGACACTGTGTCATATACCTGTCAACGCCGATTTTAAATCGCATTTGGAACTTCGCGAGTGTTAATTTTAGGCCCTGTTCAAAACATGTCATACAACATTTGAGTTACTATGGAGAGAGTGAGAGTGTGAGAGAGAGAGAGAGAGAGAGAGAGAGAGAGAGAGAGAGAGAGAGAGAGAGAGAGAGAGAGAGAGAGAGAGAGAGAGAGAGAGAGAGAGAGAGAGAGAGAGAGAGAGAGAGAATGATTAAATTCTGAATTTTGCCCAAATTCTGTAACCTACTCTTACCTCTTTCAGGAGAAGTAAATAGCACGCGCTCCCCTCTGATGAAGAAGACCAGCAAAGAAAACAACTACCAACACTACAAGGAAATGGCTGTGAAGCAGCATCACAACAGTAAGAGGAACAGGATGTTCAGCCCCCAGGATGATCTCAAAACGCTTCTCCCAAAACAGGTGAGTGTCCCTCTGTGAAGGAGTCACAGCACTGTTGAGTACTGGCGAACACTAAAGCGAGTCGTATGAAAGGGCCTTTAGATTAACACGGAGAATGATGGACCGATTGAAATAAAGATCTGGATTCACCTTGAATGTCATTGTGTTCAGTACGGCAGTGCCCTCTTCTGGTTATCAGACTAATACACCACATACACAACAGCATGGGCTTACACAATACACACAATACACACACACACACGTTTACGCAGCTATCTAAATGAGGACATTCCATAGACGTAATGGTTTTCATACTGTACAAACTGTATAATCTATCCCCTTACACTAACCCTACCCCTAAACCTACCCATCACACAAAACTTTCTGCATTTTTACAATTAAAAAAAACCTTTTAATTACTTTATTTTTATACCAGATTTACAAATGAGGACATTCCTAAAGGGAGATTTTTGGAGATTTTGTCAGGTTTTGGTCACTTCTGGGTACAAATTTGTCCCCAAAATATAGTTAAGTAGGTATACACACACACACACACACACACACACACACACACACACACACACACACACACACTGTCTCTCACTATGGCATAGATACGCTCTTTTCTGTATCAGCTAAACATGAATTATCCTAACACAGTTTTCTTGGGTTCAGATTTACGGTATGTCCTTTGTACAACCCTCTAAATTTGATGTCGCTATAATTCTGTGGTCTGAGGTTGTTTGTCAATGTATAATTTATTGCTCCAGTATGTTATTTTCATGATTGGAACTGTGCAAAAACAGCTGTAAGCTGTTTTTCAAGTGTTTTTCATATCAAGGCTGTTTCTGGTGCCACTTTTGCTATGTTTTCAGTTGAAAACATATAATAATTTCCTTAGTTACCTAATTAACCAGCGATTTCTGATGTCTAAAACTCTGCCTGGTGATAGCAAACAGTCACAATCGGATTGCCAAGACAGAACAAACGGCTCCCGCCTCTGCTGAAACAAGGAATGGGCCAGTGCTTGTCGAATTTGGCCATCACACAAATCCACAGAGTTAATTAACTTTTCTTGGAATTGTACCATGCTTTACCTGGACCCTTAAATCCTTAGCCAAGTGACCACTACAACAGGACCTCACCGTAATCAGCATCTCTATCCGGCATCATCTACTGTTCTTAGCCAATAGACACATTTTCTTGCTAATTTACTTTAGTTGGAAAGTCGTTTTTCTTTTTTTCATACCTTTTTAGGCAGTTGTGGGCTAATGGTTAGAGAGTCAGACTTGTAACCAGAAGGTCATGGGTTCAATTGTCAATACCGACAGGAAACGACTGAGGTGCCCTTGAGCAAGGCATCTAACCCCCAATCGCTCCCCGGGCGCCGCAGTGAATGGCTGCCCACTGCTCTGGGTGTGTGTGTCCACGGTTGTGTGTGTGTTCACTAATATGTGTGCACTTAATTGGATGGGTTAAATGCAGAAGACAAATTCCAAGTATGGGTTACCATACTTGGCCTTCACTTGACTTGACTTGACTTCAAACATTTTTTTTAAGTAAAACTTGCTGAAGTAAATGGTAGGTCTGGTAGTTTTCGTAATTTTCCAAATGCGATTTAAAATCGGCGTTGAAAGGTATATGACACAGTGTCAATTGCCAGTTGGCTGGTAACATTTTTATGAATTCTAACAATGCAATATTGTGTGAACAACGCTCAAGACAGTTGAAGGACCAGCGCTGAAAGTTTAAGCCCTGCCAATTTAAATATTCGACCGCAAGAAGACGCGAAAGGGAACTCGATTCATTACTGGTGCGTTGCATTTTGAAGTTTTCTGTGCGCAAACATCCGAGGTGCGCTCAGAAAGTCACGTCTCAGACAGCGTGCAAATACTGAATTAAGCTCTCTTTCACATTTTCTTGCGCTTGAATAGACAAATTATGTTAAAACACCTGACAAGTATCCTCGTATACATAGTCAGTTATGACTTTTATGAGTTTGTAAATAATTGAGAAAGAAAATGCACGTGTATTCGGTTAGGATATATTGGATCTGTGCATTAGCTCTTAAAGTGACAGCAGCCTAATAGTCCTGCTGCGGTCTGTTAATGGTAAAAACAAATCTTTGTGGCCAGTACATTTTCTGAAGTCACCGGCCATTTGCAGGTGTGGCAGAAATTTCGTTTTAGGCCCTGGTTTTGCGTGACAACTTATTTAGATCGAGCCTTCCAATTTTACATTGTCATATTAGCATATCCTCACTATTTAAAGGACGCCTTAAAGGAATTGTAGGTAGGAATTGTATAAAAAAAACCTTTTTCCAAATTTGTTTAAACTTTCTGTATATATCAATGCATAATTAAAATGTAAGTACTCTGAAAAAGAAAGTATAAAAATCGAGTGTCTGTAGACCTCTCACGACTGTTTTAAAGACAGCTCATTATTTCCATTCACTCCACCCCCTCCCTTCTGGGCTCCTTCCAAAGCCACGCCTCCAAAACACGCATTATTTACCTGAGACGAGCGGAGAGGAAGGAGCGCAGTGCATGTAGTGACATCATGTCAGAATCACATGTAATAAAAAAATCTAACTTTATCATTATGAAGATAAACAAATAAGATGTGTTTTAGTACTCACTATCAAGTAGCATATTGATATTGGTAAAGTTTAAAATATATATTTATTGATTCGCTAACGAGCTAGTTATCTATAAGGCAAAGCTAAAAACAGGTTGCATGATACACGTTTTTCCATTGCCATCATTTACACTGTGATGAAGATGAATTTCATGTAACATTCATAACATATATGGTGTTCTGCATGTAAGAGTTTCCATAATGAAAGCATTGTTGACTCTGATGAGGACTACACTCCAGAGACAAGTACCGCATCGTCAGCTCGAGGACAGATCCGGGGTCGAGGGATTTTTTGTTTAAAAACAAAACAAAGGCAAAAAAACGTGCAGGTAAACTTCCAGGTGAACATGGTAAAAGAGTTAGACAGAGGGTAAATATAATTCTAAGAAAAGTTCCTGGATGCGGCCTACTATCTGTTAAACATGTATTTAGTTATCTAAAGCAAAATTATGCACAATTCAACACTATAGCTATCATCTTGAGCTAGGCATATATTTCATTTATCATTTCTAGTACGGCTTGCTAAGTAATGTTATGTTAGCTATATTAGGCAGCTACGTGTGCTAATGACACATGCTTCATGAAAACATAAAGAAAAAAATATGTATGATCAAAGTACAAAAAGAAAGATTTACCTGTCCAGCAGAAATATAGCCATCCAGGCGTCACTTTTCAGCCCCTTGAGGTCTCTCAGTTCTCACCATCGCTGGAAAGCCACGCCGATATTGACATGCGTTTTATTTTGTTGTTTATCCAAAGACTTTTTGTTCATTACCTTTTCTAGTAACGTTACTGTCTTCCTTTTTTTGCCTGGTTTGCCTTCGCGAACTGCATATGTGAATTTTGGTTGGTCTTTCTCTGCCATTGTTTTGCTATTCCTAGGTTCCGTGCCTCTTGAATTCCTCAAATCAAACGGATGCGCGCGCAAGTGGGCAGGTCCTGTGTGGCAAAAGGGTGGTTGCCATGGTTGCGAGAGAGTGACAGTCGCCTAAGCCAATTCTGTGTTTCGTCCCGAATGTAAATAATGAGCTGTGTTTAGTGCAGATTAAACGGTCTAGAGTCACTCGATTTTTATACTCTTTTTATCAGAGTACTTACATTTTAATTATGCATTGATATATACAGAAAGTTTAAACAAATTTGGAAAAAAGTGTTTATAAAATTCCTACCTACAATACCTTTAAGTACATTGATGAAAACAGCCCTATATCCACTCATATTTTCGTATTCTATTGTGCAAGAAATCGTTCGGGGGAAAAAAAAAATAGATGTGACCATCAACAAACAAAAGCTGAGACAACATTTAGCTGTACTATGAAGCACTCTGGTTCTGGTTTTGCTGACCTGAAAGCTATAGTAACTACAATAAAAACGGCTAAATGATATGTTGATAAAGCAAATGGATGTTGGAAAGTACTAAAATAAGGTAGATGCAATAAAAAGAAGAAGCCAAGGCAATAAAAATTCAAACCAGTGATAATGGTAGGGTAATAAAAGCCAAACCGAATAAACAACTTTTCTGTGGGGGTCATAAATCAGTAGTGTAACCATTACATATCCCAATGAAAAGCAGACATTCAAGGAGAATGTCAGGGTGACGGCATGTTCGATGACAGCAGGGGACTGTTCACTGCTTTGTGATGGAGCACTTTTCATCCGCACGGTACGGATAAGATCCCTGGCAGGCCCTCTTCCCCTAGTGCCCTCTTATCCTGGGCCAAGCAGGGAGCAGCCATCATGAGAGATACAGGGAAAAAGAGAAGGAACGGGAGACAAGAATGGTCTTTGATGCCGATGCCTGTCCTTGTTGAGAGGTGGGAAGGTAGAACCAGGCCAGAAAATTAGCTGGAGTACGAGATTAATATCAGCCACATAAATGTTTCATGAAGCCGCCGGCTTGCTGTTTATCTCACTCTCCTTATATGAGTGTTTCTTCGAGAATTTTTATTAAAACCAATTTTTTTTTTATATGAAGGTCAAATTAACTCTGTCCCTTCATCACGTTTGCTACTTTGATAGTTATTTTTGTGGATGCCTGTTATGTTCATATTTTATTATATCATAAAAAATATGAATTATCGTTTTTAAACTAGAATCATTTAAATAGAGTGAAATCATCATAAACCATTTCAATATGAATTGCTTGAAAATGATAAAGATTTAAGATGTAATGTGTGAAGAAAACTTTTAATCAAGGTAAATCTCACACATCAACAGCATTTTTTTTTTTACATTTACATTTGTTTTACGACTTACAAAGGAGATTTCTGATGTCTAAAACACTGCCCGGTAATAACATAAACTCACAATATTTTTTTTTGGCATCTCAAGCTGTAATCTTGTGCATTTAATATAAAAAATGTGAAAATATTACTTAATTGTGTGTATTTAGGATACATACAATGCTAACTATGAAATTAGCCTTGGCAAGACAAAAGAGATTGCCATTTTATTCCAAAAACGTCATTTTCATCATAGAATGCTATTAAACAATTTGAGAATTGCTGGAAATTGTTAAATTAGAAAATATATTAAAATGACAGAGTTGCTCTGTATTTTTGTATGTCCATTTCTGGATATTGTTAGTATTCAAATTAAACCAGCGAGAGTCTAAAAAAAAGAGTGTTTTAGGCTATTTTAAGAGTTGAAGAAATACTCAAATATATGTTTGTATGTCTGTGTTGTCTTACAGAGCCAGTGTCAGCAGGAGCTGGATAAAGTGTTAGAGAACATCTCCCGAATGACGTTCCATGACAACAAGGGGCCTCTGGAAAATCTGTATGACCTGAAGTTTCCCAATTGTGACAAGACAGGACAGTACAACCTTAAGCAGGTGAGATGATCCACACTTACCTCAATATTTCGTAGACAGTGGTAGCTTGTCAATGCCCAATTTTACCAACCATTTTAATATACCAATTGAAATGCATTAGATAAGTTACTATGTACATTTACATTTATGCATTTGGCAGACGCTTTTATCCAAAGCGACTTGCATTGCATTTCAAGGTACACATTTACATTCTTATTATTTACATGCTTTCCCTGGGAATCAAACCCATGACCTTGGCGTTGCAAGCGCCAGCGCTCTACTGTTTGAGCTACAGGAAAGGTATAAATAAAGCTGTAAATTTGAAATGTTTTACAGGTCACCTGGTACATTGGCCAGTAGATTAGAACAACACGTACCCACATTTGAATGGCGGCGGGTGTTAATTTCACTATAGGGCAATAGGAATATGAGACATTGCACAACCTTTCAATCTGCAGCAGCCTGCTGTTTTATTATCCAATTCCACATGGAAGGTTCAATAATGACACAAAGATGGAGCCAAAGAGAAACTGTGTATAAAACATTCCCACATTCTCTACAGAAGGCTGTTTTATCAAAGCCAAGGCAACCGTATCTGAGCTGAGAGTTACAAGCTAATGAAAATTTTGCTGAATGACTAACCTGTCTGTGGGGTGGCTTGCCCTTCTTTGTAGTGACGTTCTCGGAGGAAAGAGAATCACTAATGAGAACTCTTTTGTAATCTCTTTTATATCTTAATGACCTCTCTTACACATCCCTTACAGCCTGACGAGATAAAATAAGAAGAAAATAGATGGATAGAATGGATGTTGAAGGTTCTTAGGTTCTTGAGAAAAAAGTCATACCATGATGAACAAATGATCTGATCCACCTACCTACATACATACATACATACATACATTATTTAGCTCTAACTCTTAATGTATACTGTATAGTTACCATAGAGTTTATATATCCATATATTTATACATACACACTCACAGGCACACACCAACCCGATCTCACGGCAATTCGTACTAATTTTACGAGGTGGCTAAATCGTTCAAATTCATACGGCCTCACTCGTACGAATTCGTACGATTTTTGCTAAATCGTACATATTTTACGAGTTGCTCAATTCGGATGAATTCGTACGAATGACTTACTTCTTACCCCGCCCCTAAACCTACCCATCACTGGGTTTAGACAAATCGTACGAATTCGTACGAGTGAGGTCGTACAAATTAGCCTTTTACTAGCCTAGCTTTTACTCACTCGTACGAATACCCTAGAATTGGTCGTGAGAAGGCGTTGACACACACACACCCACACACACACACACATATATATATATATATAAATAGCTATTGTTTTGTATTGTCTAGGCTCTTTTTTATATCATTTTAATTTTATATAATATAATTTTATATAATATATATTTTTATAATTGGCTTTTATGTATACTTGATTAGATTACAATTTTAATCTACTGACAGCCCAAACAAAGGAATTTTAGGAGAAACATTTTGGAGACAACGTTGACATTTTGCTGACAGAGTTGATAACTGAGAACTTTGTGAGTTAACAATTATGGTATAATATTTCTATGTCCTGACATAACACGTTGCAGCTTAAACCAGGACAAACATGTCCCAGAGATGTAAATTGGTATGTTGTTTTGACATGCAAACCCTGTTCCCAGGGCTAAAAACAGTGTACCTCACCACACTTAATTGTTTTGTAATCATCCTGTTCCTCTTGCGATTACTGTAACTGTCAGTTTTTGTTCTTTGCCATTGGAGGACAAAATTGAGAATCTGTTTTTTGCCTATTTTGGGTCTCAGCGTCAGCTATGTCCAGTTTAATTATGACCTCATTTTGGGAGTGCTCAGTAGGGGTCAATGAGACGTGCTGGGCCAAATGAGGCGGGAGGGCTGTTTTGGGCCAGTGCCTCCGCCCCGTACTCGCCCAAGAGCTTCATTAAGCCCCCAACACCCACCGTTTCCCCGCCCCTCTCATCATCTTCCCTCTCTTGTATTCCAGTGCCACATGTCCAACCACGGACAGAGGGGCGAGTGTTGGTGCGTCAACCCCTACACTGGTGTCCAGATATCCTCGTCCCCCAAAGTGAGGGGGGACCCCAACTGCAGCCAATTCTATGGCGGTCCCGAGCTGGAACCGCCCACCGCCCAGCAGAAATAGACGCTCCATCAGGGAGATGCACCGGGTCACAAACAAGGATAGTTAAAAGCGAGTACAAGAGTGGTGTGCATGTGTGTAATTCTGTACATGTATGTGTGTGTATTTTTGAAATAGTATGATCTGCATTGTCAGTAGGAGTGTGGAAAGTCACATACCAGCAAAGACAATTCAAGGACAGGTAGTTAAACTTCTCAAATCCAGATAACTGTACTCCAAATTTAACCCTGAGTTATTGTTTTTTTTTCTGCCTATTTATAGGCTCATCTGGTGCCTTTTAATCTTGTGACTGAATCTGGTTGCAGGGAGTCGCTTGTACAGCATTTGCAGCTGTTCGGTGTGAAGATGTGTCCGTTTAGTTCTCTCTTTTGTTTTTGGAGACCCAATAAAAATGGTTGCGCATTTATAGCACCGTTGGTCACCAGAAACAGATTATAGAAACTCCAAATGAACAAAAGTAGGAGCTTGACTTCCCAAATTATGAAACCAAAAATGGTTACTCGTTGACAGAGAAAGCGGAGGGGTCGTGATTTGTTGGCTGATTTGAGAGGACCTGTGCTTGAGAGGCTGGAGGCCATTTTGACTACTTGAGTACCCGACTGATAAATCAACCTTGAGTACTCAAGTGCCGTTTGAAGATATGCATCAAACTGGCGTCTCTTCCGCATGAGTGTTGCATTAAGACCATGCATTCAAAACATTTTAAAAATGTGTTTCTAAACCACTACTTTTGTTTACATTCAGTTGCCTCGGGCTGCAAGTCACCATGCACGCAAGTTGCTATGCAAGGTCACCGCAAATCGCCGTCCCTCTAACCAATCAGAGTGCGAAGTACTAAAGGCCTAAAATGAGACAGAAACAAAGGATAAATTAAAAATGAGGCTCCATTTTGGCACATATTACTGAACTTCAATCAGCATCATAGGTTTTGAAGTTCACGCAACTAAGTGTATTTTCATAATCGATAATTGCTGTCGCTTACAGGTACTCAATATCTGGCCATCCCTGCTCCTGGCGGCTGATAGACTTCTGTTCTCATGGTCTTTCGAACATGTGCTAGAATGCAGGTGGTGTATGTGTGTGTTTGTAGAGTGGGGATCAGAGTTTACTAATGATGTGCTGACAGAGGGCTTGATTTGGACACAGGGCTGACATTGACAAATGTGATATAAAGTGGGATAAGTGCCTATAAATAAACACAGGATTGCCTGCAGTGCTAGTGGGCTGTGCCTCACTTTGCTTCACTCTCATCTGCAGAGGGTTGTATTTTGCCCAGTGTAATGTTTGAATGTGGAGTTGAAGAGTTCTCTGAAGGAATGTGAAAAAAATAATTTTTCACTCTTTGGATAGCCCAATGCAACACATTTGCAAAAGCTTGAAGTTAGTGAAAGTATTTGATCTATTCTTGGGTCACAATTGTAACCTGTGGGGAACTGCAGGGTTAGGCTCAGTTGGGCCAATAGAAAATTGCAAACAATAAAGTAACATACAATGGGGTACATAAGTCTGAACCTTGAACCTATCCATCCATCCAATTCAAAATCTAATTTAAATCTGAAAAAAAAAATGTTTTAGGATTCTGGGGTCAACAAATAAGTGAATAGAAATATTTCTTAAATGACCAGACTGTTTATTTGATAAAAAATAAAAATAAAAAAAACAGTATAACAGTATTGTGAAATATTATTACAATTTAAAATAACGGTTTTCCATTTTAATATATTATAAATTAATTGTTTCTGTGATGGACAAGCTGAATTGTACTTTCTTTTATTTACGCCATTACACCAGTCCTCTGTGTCACATGATCCTTCAGAAATCATTCTAATATGCTGATTTGCTGCTCAATAATCATTCATTATTATCAATGTTGAAAACAGTTGTGCTGCTTAATATGTTTCTGGAAACCGTGATACATTTTTTCAGACTTATTTGGTGAATAAAAAAATTAAAAAGGAACAATTGCATTTATTTAAAATTGAAATCTTGTCACTTTTCATCAATATAATGCATCCTCACTGAATAAAAGCATCATATTTCTTAAAAAAAAAAAAAAAAAAACATTCTTAATGACCCCAAGCTTTTTTCAAATCAAAACTAAATGGATAGGGGCAGTGGGATTTAATGGGTTAAATTGCTCTGTTAGCAGGTGTGATCTGTAACAGTCTGTTCACACGAACAGTGGTTTTATTGCTGGAGGTCCCCAGATCAATGATTGTCCTGGACGTTCCTACTGCTGCATGTTCTGACGTCATTGGTGGCCTGTGTAAATAGCCATAGCTTTTGAAAATCTGATCACAAATTAAACAAGTATCCACGTGCTACTTGTCAATGTAGCCTCGCATCAGACTTTTGTGTGCCACTGTATGTGACCTTATTGTCATGTCGCTGGAAACTGGCATCGTTATCAATGTGAACGATATTTAAGGGTTGCTAAAGGGCGGCAGCTGTAACGTCCCTTGATTAAGTTATATTTTCATTTAGTACCCATATCTCTTACTCATTTTATCTCTTCCCCATCTGTCTCTCTCTTTCCCATCATCTCCCTTGCTGTAAGAGTTGAATTGAACAGCTCAATCCAGAAATAGAAGTCGATTGCGCTTTAGCATTGATCCTGACGTGTTAGACAGTGTTCAGCCCAGCGTTTGCTTTTGTAGCTTAGTGTTTATGATATATTAACACATTAACCTCCAGTAACTTTCACAGTATTATCTCGCTCGCCTTTAGCGGTAGCTTACATGTATTTACTTTAGTTAGCATTGTGCTAACTACCGCTAGCACAGACTGCCCCTCGTGTGATTTTGGTGCCTCACAGATAGATTTGCTGAGACACGGGTTACGAGTTTTCCGTTTTGGTTTGTTTCCAAAATAGATTGCTGCCTACCCTCCGGTGGTACAGTAAATTTTACGGTAGCTCGAGTTTGGCCTAGTTTGAAAACAGTGCGAAACCAATCCCTGTGGTTTTCGGGCATATTGATTTGCCAGAGCGGTTCCAATGGGATGGAAGTGTTCATGTATGTGTGTGTGTTTGTGTGTACTTGTGTGAACGTTTCGATGCTGTGCCATGCCTGGAGCCAGTGTGACGGTGGGAAGGATTGCTTGCCATCTGGTGCAGTGTAAAACTGTCAGAGCCGGTCTCTGCATTTGGAGAGTCTTACACAAATGACAGGGGGAATTTCTTAAGCAAATCCAAAGCCATGTACCATGCCAGCATCTCAAGTGTTTTTCTTTTTCTGTATTTCATTGAGTATCCTGTGTGTCACGAGATGCGGTGGTTTTAAATAACGTACATTACTCAAAGCATGCTCTTTGTGTCCACTGTCAAGCAATGGTGCATGAACTGAGTTTTCTGTACAACTGCAATGGAAAAAGCCATAAACGCATGCAAAAATAGACATTGGTTTTAAATTCTTGTAATAAAATCCAGCATGATTAAATGTATTATCTTTCATGATTCATTTGTCGAGTTTTCATTTTATGATTTTTTTTTAATGATTTCTTTGTTGGGTTTTGAGTTGTCTTGTTAATGTTTTCCATGCACATGAATCATAAGCCCGTCCTGAAGTGTTTTTTTTTGTTTGTTTTAAGTGATTACCTTTTCATGGTTCCCATGGTCATAAAACATTCAATAATATTATGGAATTTTAAATTGGTGATTTCCAGGCATGAAAAAGCCAAGGAATGAAAAAGAAGTCAAGATCTTGGTTTGACTATGCAAGAGTCAAGCACTCTGTAAAGTCTACTCCAGCACATCCCAAATACTATAAAATCATATTTTTTTTTAATATATATTTAAAATTAATTTGTATTAATAGAATTAGACCACAAATTAAAATGATTCAAAAACGTTATTGTGGTAGACAAGAAATTCATTGAATTGATGTTACTACAGTGTTTTATGTCTTTGATTTTTTAAATATATAATTATATAGATATATAATATTTTTTTTCAGGAAATTGGAAATTGATGTAAGTAAAATGATTTTTTCAGTAAAAGCAAGCAAATTGAAAAGGTTTGGAAATTCATTGGCCAGATTATCATTGTGATGACTGTGAGTATTATCAAGGTCATTGTCTCTCTATGTTTATTTATTTTTATCTCTTATTTTCATTTTATCTGTATAAACTTATACTTTGGCAGGGTACAAGATTTCAGTTCTATTTGGGAGAGATTGTAAGGTAAGAGATCCACCTTAAGCTTCCCATAGTTCATCTGCGTTTATCACAACTGTCCTGGCATTCCTTCTTTAAAACAGAAAGCAGAATGTGAATCTCAAAAATATTACAGGAGCGAACAGCAGCCTCACGCAGGGACCGGCCGAGGATGAAAAGCTAAACTCTAATCATTGTGTTCTCAGGCGAAAGAGCGGTGTGGAGAGCCACATGTTGTGATAAGATGCAGCCATAGTTGTTCAACTAATTGCGCGATAAAAGGGACGTGAGTGCTTTGAAGTCTAAAACGCAGTTGTCAGTTTCTTTGAAGGCTATAGTAATTGTCATGTTCACTGCCCCACAAATCAAATCGCCGACACGTGTTCCTCTCCGGGTCTGCTTCGTTTCCCCATCCTTGATGTCTTACAAATGCTGCGGACAAAGTCCTGATCCATCACATCTGGTGTCCGTAAACCTGAGTAATCTCAGAAAGAACTTCACCTGTATGTCTGCATTAGCCATTACCTTGAGGCGACTAAAGTCTCATTAGACCCCAAACACTATCCAGTACTTATTTCACACCATATATTGAAACAAAATCCACATATTTTGTAATTCCGCCAGCCATTTGCATAGAAGCAGCGCCGCTGCTAGAGGTTTGGCTCTGAACTCACAAGAAAACATGTTAGAAATGCCCACTTAATCCATTTATTAACAATGTTTTGCAATATAGGCTCTTATCAGTGGCACTTTTGCCTCTTTGGCTTGATGCTCGAGTCCAAGCAGTCATGAAATGTGCTTACTTGCCCTGGAGCTTTGTGATAAAACATGGCTCCACATAATCTATCCGTACTGTTGGTTTCCCCACTTATTTGAAGGGAGAAGTTGGGACTCCTTTCGGTCGGTCAGAGATCCCCCCTTGATGTTGGGGCTCTTGGTAAATGACTTCCTTGTTCCTGAGCAATCTCTTTGACTTCTGTGGAAAGCCAGGTGCCTTGCCTCTGGGCAGAGTTTAAATGCAGCAAGTCTTCACCCAAAATAAACCTGTATCCTGTAACGCTCTGTTCCTCTGGGCTCCTCTGTTAATCACCCAAATCCTGGTTCAACAATGAAGACAATTGAATTAGCAGATGAACAATGTCTACATGTGTCACAGATTCCCGATGGATTAGTGTGACTCTGTGTGTGTATTATACATATACTGTATATATAGGGGTGTAACAACAGT
Organism: Tiaroga cobitis; assembly: GCA_030578255.1. Taxonomy (NCBI): domain Eukaryota; kingdom Metazoa; phylum Chordata; class Actinopteri; order Cypriniformes; family Leuciscidae; genus Tiaroga; species Tiaroga cobitis. The sequence goes on from CM060599.1 coordinate 48,140,565, forward strand.
GTCACAATGTATCGCAATACAAAAATGCATCAGTATGTATCGTGGATATAGTGACAATATGTATTGTGTATAATTCACCCAAAATCCATGTGAGAAGAAAATTCAAATTTACAGAGTTTTAGTGTCAGTACTGCATTAAACTACTATATGTTGAATATAATGTATAATAATGCAATGGGGGAATATTTGTGGGTCCTGATAATGCCAAATGTCTTATGTTGTTACCAGTAAAAAGGTCATACATTATTATATAAATATATAGCCAGTGACAGAGTGCAAGCATATTCGTCTAAAATAATTCTGTATTTTCAGCTTCAGAATCATCAATATATTTACTCTGGTGTCACCATTGTCCTGTGAATTGTGTTACCAGCACCAAGTTCAACCCTATTCATTTACACCCACAATGTAAAACACTTTTTTGTTAACCTTTTACCATATGTCTTGAAGTATCACAATAATATCGTATTGTGAGCTCAGCATCGCGAAATGTATCGAATCGTGACATGAGGGTCTCGTTACACCCCTACACTATATACAGTATATATAATTATATATAATTATATATATATATATATATATATATATATATATATATATATATATATATATATATATAATTTTATTTTTAATGATTAAAGAATGGCACTCACCATTGAAGTAATTTGGGCCAGCATGGGTTTAAATGAAAAAATATTAAGAATGTGTTTTTTAAGTGTATGAATTAATCAGTGAAATCATGTTTGTTTGATCTGTTAAAATCTCTAAATCATCATTTTTCAGATGCAACTACATTTCTAGGTGAATGATAATCTGGTTATGCATTAATTCAAATGTACAGCATATTTGTGAACCCCTTTAATAATGTTTAAAAGTCCTGCATCTCATGAAGCTAAAATAACCTGAAGTGTGTAGTGTAGCGAAATATCTCTGATATTTCAATTTGATTTGTTTAACATTTTGGTTACTAAATAATCCCCATACTTCCACTTATGCTGTAGTTTTGATGACTTCAATATTATTATAAAATGTGGAAAATGTATCATGCTAAAGTTACTACCATTATATTCTCATGACATTGATGATGGAAGATTGACAATAGGTGTGTTCGTCTTGAAGTGGCGCTGCGCAAGTGCAAAAATATAGCACTTGGAAAATTAACATATGCCAACATGATGATTTATAAGCAGCAGTGTATGTGCTTGGTAAGTGTTATGATCATATCAAGATTGCGCTATTGAAATGTTACAGTGTTTGTTGCCTTTATATTTGCATGCAGTGTGTGATAATGGTGTGACATCTGGAAAAATCCTGTGGTTACCGCCATGGCTAGTGATAAAACTTTATTTAAATTGTTCTCATAAACGAGATCAAATTCCTGTCATGTACAAATAAATTTATTGCACAAGCTTAAATGAATACATAACTTTATTTAAATAAATGCTTTGTCATAACAAAAAAAAAAAAAAAGACAAAGGTTAAAAGAGTACATAAATTACAAGTTGAATAAATATTACACAGTGATATTCACTTTCTTAATAATTTGAGTTTTTTTTTTTTTTCATTTTATTGGTTTTTGATAAGAGTTCCAAATGCTGAACATTTTTAGAGTCCTCCAGCCACTAATGGGTCTTTTTCACATGCCAGTTTAAGCCACATTTAGGTGGTCAATCATCAAGTCTTTTCTCATCCACAAAAAAAAAAAAAAAAAAAAAAAATCAATAAAGAAAAAACTGTTATGCATTCAGAGAAAGAAAACCTGTCGTTTCTACTGTAGTTTAAGTTATGAACACTGCTGTCTACCCAAGTAGGAGATTCGGAATCTGATGAAAGCAGATAAGCACAAAAAGCAACATGCTGCGTCCTGGCAATCGATAGTCTTTTACCTCTAATTACAAATCAGAACGGATCAAAATCACATTAATGACATTTCTTTCCCATTCTCACAATGACACCCAGATGGATTCTACGACCTGGGGAAACAAGGTAAAACTTTATTTCAGCCACAGTGCATCGTCTTATAACATTCAGCGTTTTCAGATAAACACTTTTTTTTTTACTCGTGACCAAAGCCGTTGCGTGCCTGCTCATCAGATTCCGAGACTGTCTATCTAAAAATTCTACTATGAAGTATGAAGCACTGCAAAAATGTGTATTTTTGTCTGGTTTTTCAGTAAAAATATCTAAACGTTTTTAAAACAAGATCAAGTGACTTGAGAAGCAACACTTTGGAATAAAATAATGCTTATTCTCATTGAAAATGTCTTGAATTCTTTCTTCCATGGAACACAAAAGAAGATATTTGCAGCTGCGTTATGAACAAGTGAATGGTGAACACGGCAGTCAAGCAAGATTTTCAAGGCAAGATTTTTAAATGAACAACTTTTTTTTTTTTTGCACAAAGCTCTCGTACAACTCACTATGACTTGTATGGTGCTTTGTTTGTTCATTTTGAAGCTTGACAAAGTATAGAAGTGAGCAGCTCGGACATTATGCTAAACTTCTCCTTTGGTGTTCCACAGAAGAAAGTGAGTCAAAATGGTTTGAAACATAAGAGTACACAAAATTTGGTTTTTGGCCATACTAGTTTGTTTTTCTTTCCCTAAAAGTTGTTCAATTTATGAATGCAATTCAAGATATGATTTTGCTTTTCAAGTAAATTCAACTACTTATAAAGTCGTTCAGATGATTTTACCAGGAAAACAAGACACCGATACTGATTAAGAAAATGATTTTTGCAGTATGTGTTGTGTGTTGTGAAGGGAGGCCCAGCACAAGATCACCGCTTAAGGCTCTCACCCGCTCTCCTTCTCCCCGGATATCACTGAGACGCAAAGTCTATTAAGAGTAGACGGAGAATAGACTGTGATTGGTAGAGTTGTATTACTGGTAAACCCACTGAATGATGATGCGGGTCTCAGGCTTGGGCTTGCGAAGCCCCTGTCAAAGGTACTCAGGCAGGGTATCTGTCCGAGGCCTGCTCCTGCTCCTATACCTGAACTGAGATTCACTTTGAGACGGCACTAAACGTGTGGCAAGGTAAGGAATTAAGTGCAAGCTGCTTTCTTTAAATGGGGGAGGGGGCCTTAGGCATGGATCAGGACCTGGATTACTCTGATTACTGATTTCGCCCTGTGGTATAAAGACACCTACCAGGCGAATTGTGCAATAACTGCGGCGACTACGCGTCCACGACGCACTCGAGACACCTGCGAAAGTCTGGTTAACCCGCACGCCCTGAACTCACTCTTTCTCTCACTCACCACCACCTCCTATCTGAGAGCCAATTGTCATTCGCAATTCTTTTTTGACATGCAAGGGTTGCATTCTGCGAACCCGTGGTTATTCAAAATTACAGCCAGGCCCACACGGAATCTTTGTGCATGGAATTCTATGCAACGTTCTCTGGCTAATTTGATTGTGCTTTCAGCTACCAATAAGAACGTAGTTCTCTCAACTCCATGGTCTGAATGAAATATGGAATATGCAGATGGGCGGATTCCGTCTGGGCCTGGTTCTGATGGGTATTTATATGATTGAGATCTGGATAGATTAGTGACTATTTTTACAGCCCCCTCCCAGCAGTGAAACTTTGATCATTCGGGCCCTGAAATAAGATCCGGACGGACCCATTGTGGCAGGGAATGGCTTCACTTACTCTTCAAGAGCTGACCGGTGAGTATCCCTGTTTGATGTATAGCTTGATTGAAAATACTCTCGTCAGCAATTACACACATTTGCAGTCTCTGTCAAATCAATCGTCAGCTTATTCGTAAGAGAAATAACAGTAAATGAGCTAGCGCTAGCTGGACTACGATCTCCCTATCTTAGCCTCGGTGCAGGGAGCGATTTCTGATAGCTGCTTGACATACAATGTAGTGTAACGGATTTCGTATCTGATCTGATGCAATATTTGAACGCAATTGAGGTCCTTCGTCAATATGAAAAGGTTGTTTCGTTCCCCTTGGCTATTGTGTAACGTTCACGTCACCATTCAAATGTATTTGCATGTAGGAAGGCACTGAGACTCGCACACAGAAACTCACACTGAACGTCACTGTAGTGAAACACACCTTCTGTTTCCACCGTGCCTTGTGGTCAGATGAAATACAGAAATACAAATGAAATGTGTCATCATGCTAACCAAAAGAGCTATTACCGATTTGTGAACAGTCAAAGTGGGCGGATCTCAAAAAGTGGTCCGACCTGCATTCAAATGAGCAAGTTGTCACTGTGACAGGTCAGATGGAAATATGCAAATTGATAATGCTAAAACTCCTTTGCTGAGCACCAGATCGTTGTGGTTGTTTGTTAAGGACAACAAAACAAAAAAGAAAACATTCAATAATCTAGAGTTAAAGGTAATATACCAAGGTTACACCTATTTTCAGTGAAACCACATGGTCGAGGAACATGGCTCATAAGTGGACTTTCATTACCTCCATGAAGTCAAAGGAAACAGCACATAACAAAAGTTATTCCGCAAAAAATAATAAAATAAACATTACAGACAGAAAGAAACTACCGCTCTGCACGGCAAACGTCCGTCAAAGTTCAAACGCAAATGCTGGGAGCGTTTAAGGGTTACAGCATCTGTCTCGATTTTAACTCAGCCCAGATGCCACAATATCTGATACGAAACTATTCCAGAGTGGCCCTTTCTTTTCTAGGCGTGGACACCGATTGATTCTCTGTGTGGACTTTATTTCTCGTTCGGGATTGCTCTGCTCACCCGTGTAAAACTGCGTGGCAGCGTCTGTTTACATAGGCACGGTTGGCATGTTAGGTAAGCTACAAAGTCTGGAGCCACTGAAACAGATTTGTCTAATGGGATATCCTGGTTTTCACTACGTTCTGGGAGGGATATGCCACAAAGACAAAAAAAAAAAAAAACATTCCTTTTTTGAAAGCTATCGCCGTATTTCATTGCTCACGCAGGTGTGCACGCAAACGCACACTCGTACACACACACGCATACACTGAACTTGGTGAAGTTACACATTTCCAAGCAGGTTCCCCAATGAATAAGTGCTCTGACATGACCAAAAAATCCAGATAGAGATGACTGTATCAGCAGATCTCTAACATGTGTTTTCCTTTTTTCTTTTCTTTTGGAAAACAAATGTTTTTTTTTTTCTCAAATAGTAAGAGTTCCTGCTATCTCCTTTGACACCTTGACAACAAAAGATGTAAAAGACCAAGATAGCCCTGTTAATATTCAACATGCCATATATTCTTTTTTTTGTAGTTTTTTGTTTTATGTTAACTTTAAACAAAACAGTATGGTGCTCAAACCCCAGCTTCTATAAAAATATATAATTGTATGTATATATTTTTAACAATTTTTTTTGTTGGTGTTGTTGCCGGGACTCAGCTCTAGCAGGGGGCTCCTCTGATTGGCTGAGTCCAGTGAGATAGAGATTAGCGCTCAGTCAAAACGATTCCTATGGATTATCTCACTTTAACATTTTCTTTTAAGTCTGATTGTTCATATTTGTAATAGCTGTTGTGTTTCTTTGTCGTTTTGCATCAAAATCTCAAAGTGACTGGCGGGTAGACTGGTGGGACAGGACAAGGAGGGTGGGCCCTAGGTCTGGTGATCAGGGTGGGTTGATTCTCACTCGTTGTTGTTACTGTTCTCCAAATCCTTGCACTGGATGTTACCGCCGCTGTAGTCAGTGCCGGGCAGCTGCACGCCATATTTGTCCACGCACCAGCAGATGCCTCGTTTCCGGCCGCGGGAGGGCTTGCACTGCAGGGTGGACAAGGGACAAAGGGTCATATAACTGCAAGCAGTCCAACTCAATGAGAATGCCTCAACTAGGACCGGTATGCATTCACAAAATATTTGTGGTGTGATGTAATAAGAAAAAGACGGTCAATTCAAGCGTACAATTCAAGTGCACATGACTGTGTTCATTATAATGGGAGTGATTTAGTTTTGAAACTACATTATTTCAAAAAAGCATTACAGCTACAGCTGTAAAGATGTATGAACATAGGGGTAATAGTAATGGTCTTTTTAATTATTTATTAATTAAATAAAGTATTTAAAGGGTTAGTTCACTTAAAAATGAAAATTCTGTCATCAATTACTCACTCTCATGTCGGTCTGAACCCATAAGACTTTTGTTCATCTTCAGAACACAAATGAAGATCTTTCTGATGAAATCTGGGAGCTTTCTGTCCCTCCATAGACAGCTACGCAACTACCACTTAGACGCTTCAAAAGGTTCATAAAGAGATCATAAAACTTATCCATATGAATTGAGTGGTTTAGTCCAAATTTTCTGAAAAGACTCGATCGCTTTATATGATGAACAGATAGCATTTAGGCTTTTAAATTCAATCTGTTTATCATAAAAAGCAATCCTGTCTCTTCAGAAAATTTGGACTAAACCGCTCATTTGTTTTGGTTTGGAACAATGGGTGAGTAATTAATTACAGAATTTTTTTTTAATTTGTGGGTGAACTATCCCTTAAAGGGGATTTAAGGGAATAAAAGAACAGTAAAAGAGCTAAAATTCAGTTTGAACTTTTTTTTAAATATTATATTATTTATAATATGCATGCATTCACTCTTAATAATATGCCGAAAATGGCTCCGTTTTTGTTTTCGTCATATTCAAGTATGATTTACATGAATCACGTAAATGATAGCCTATACCTTTGAATTAAAAGGGTGACATTTGACAAAAAGGTTGAGTAGTTTGCATCACTAATTACATTCTACCTCACAATTTCTCCCCACTAAAACTGAAGCGTTTCACTTCAATTCATGTTTAACTTCTGTAAACTGTAACGCCCTCCTTCTTTGATTTGATTGGCCATCTCAATCATTTTGAAATTGGCGAAGACTGTAAGACTACTGAGGTAGACCAGCCTAAAAATGTAACTTTTAAATCTTTTTATCACCCTCACAACAAGCAGAAGCTGTGCATAATGTAGCCCAGTAGAGGAGAAAATGTAAAAATAAACGAGTGGACCTCACGAATAGACTTGATTAGACGACTGGTGTGATATGGTGTATTTTAGGTTGCAAATCACTGCATTATTATAGAATTCAACTGATGGATGATCACATGTATGAATATTTTACAAATTTGGTTCGGGTTCATGTAGCCCACAAATAAAAAGAATCACATGGTATTCAAGAGACAATGAGATATATATATATATTTTTTTTTAGCGATAGGGATTTTTCAGTGACTGTATGCAAATTACAACAATACACCAGTTGGTGGTGACAGTGACTATCTGTGTGAGTCATTTGATTTATTGACTGATCCGATTTGTTTAAAACAGATATATTCAGGAAAGGTTGCCGAGAGACGCGCAGTGGTTCTGCAGTGAGTTTGTTTCTAACTATTTCCGTTGACGGCATTAAAATCGGCTGACTTTAATGATAAAAAAAAATCGATCATATTAAATTGAAATATCCATGTTATACAATAAAAGAAACAACAGTCTTACCTGCTTGCGCTTGAAGAAGCCCTTCCTGTCACAGTTAGGCAGGTAGAGGGAAAGAGCCATGACGCGTGAGGTGTCTTTCATATTTTGAATGACTCCATCCAGCTTCCTTCTGCAGGGACCCTGCGTCAGACCAACACATTGTAAGTTACATCATCACCTCAGTGTTTACGGCTGGCTATCATTTTACTGCAGCTGCTGCGTCACACAACTTACAAATTCAGGCTCATGCTTGTCAATGGGAAGGGGGGAGTAATCCATCGTCCCCACTGAGCGAAGCTTCTCCTGTTGTTTCTTCTTGTCCTTGCGCACGGCAGCATGCTTCTTGCTGTTGATTACATCTGGAATTTTAAGGGGAATTTTAGGACTCTGGTCTTCAGTCGTGTCTGGCTTCACTGTATCATCATGCTCTATTGATTCACGATCTAAGACAAAGAGAATCAAACAATAAGCGTTAACTAGGCTTTTACTGCAAGAAAATGTGAGTGCAAGTGCAAAACTCACAGCCATGATGCTAAAGTGGTTGCCAGGGCGTTGCTATGGGTTTTAGTATACTATTCTCTGCTATATTCTCGTCTCTGAAATTTTCAGGTCTTTTGATGTAAATTTATGGGATTTTTTCACTCGCTTTATCATCCGCCCAGCTAAAAAATGCATTGGCAAACCTTAATAAGTCGCACAATTTGGTATCATTCAAATTATAGAACCAACCTTGTTTGATTGGACATTTCAGTCATTTTGACAGTGATGAGCGCTGTAAGACCACTGAGACATGCCAGCATAAAAATTTTACTTTTAAAACGTTGGTTACACTTTATTTTAAGGTGATGTATTTGCATTGTACTTACTCAGATAACAACTGATTAATATCAATTAACTACATGTAGCTACTTACTATAGAGTTATGGTTAGGGTTTGGTTTAGGGTTAGTTACTTGTTGTGTAATTATGCATAATTTACAGTTATTTCTATAATAAGTACATGTAGTAACTACGTCACCTTAAAATAAATTGTTACCCAAACTTTTTGTCATCCTAACAACAGACAAAGTGGTGTGTAATGGAGTCGGTGGTTAGACAACTGCTCGACTATTGTGATTGGTCTATTTTAGGTTGTTTACACTTTTTTCTTACACATCCTGGTTGCTAATGAGTGTCTTGAGTGTAAACATTAAAGCAACTGTTTTTTCACCAAATGTTTCCTATGCATTTGTTTACAGAGGGAGGGGGCAGGATCAACAGCTGATGAATCCCCCCCCCCCCCCCCCCCCCCCCCCCCCCCCCACAACCTATCACACCCTATACAACTTGAAACAAAATCCTCAAAATTCTAATGCTATTTGATGGGATTTTTCTAAAATGCACTTAGGTGTACTACCTAAACATTGAATGCGCTTCTGTTTTTACAGTTGAATAATTCCTTTGATTACATTGTTGCGCATGTGCATGAGTGAGAACAGAAACGGCTTTTTTTCAAAGGACCCTTAACAGCTCAGAGAGGTACTTGAAGAACTTTGAAGTCACAATAACCATAACACCATGACAACCACAACCTTCTTCTTCAAGAATCTAAGGCTGTGTCCAACATGTGTCCAGGGGAAATGTGGAGATATTGCAGAACAAGTCATTCAAGCACGTATAGCTTGATAGTAAAACTCCACAGGATACATGCCTCTACTTATAAATTGTCTTTCCACTGAAGTCAAATACTTTGGATGCAGAGCGAAGCCAAACATAGTACATCCAGAGGAGATAAACAGATCATTAACACTAAGCATACAATATCAGGAGATAAAATTACATTGACATTTAGTGATCCAAACCAGTAAAATCAACTGATAAATGAATATTTATCATATTTGCAATACCAAATGCCATTTTTAATAGTAGTTATTATAGGAAGTGTATTTGTTTATGGTTGTGGTTTAATTATATAATTTAGTGAATATTATATTGCTTCCTTTCAGACTAAACCTGATGCCAGCATGCGATGCAAATTTATATAGCAATTCTAAATTCTGATTAATGCCCTCCTGTTTTTGCACGTTCTAAATGAACACACCAAGCTGTTTTATTCAAATTGCAAATTGTTTTATGCATTGGTAGAGTATTTCATTGTACTCAATACTTGAGTAAAGGATCGTGTTAGGCACAACACGAAGCGATTATTAAAACATATAGATTGATATTATAAGTGTTTTTTTGATATGGCATCTTATTGTGGCTTCATTCGAGAATCAATCTGAATGGAAATGGACATATGGTTTCAGTCCTGAACATCAAGGCTGTTGGGGGTGCCAAGTATTTTTTTTGCGCATACAGCCAAGAGGGCATTATCAGACAGCTGAGGCAGCCAGCAGAAATGACTGAGATAACTGCCCTCACAGTCCCTCTGAGCTCCAGTGCTTCACATTGCTGCGGACTGGGGCAGGGTGTTCTGGAGCGGGCCGGTGGTGAAAGAGTCTGTCTGACCTGGAGACGCATGGGGCGGGTGCCTGGTCATTACAGGAATTGGTTTCCTGGCTTCTGAAGTTACAATCAGAGACTGGTGCTGTCTCTTTGAAATCAATCCTGCAACCCATGACTTGGCAGACTGAAATTTCTGTACAGATTTCCCCGCAGGTTTGGGCTCCCGAAGCCACCGAATTTGAGATCACCTCATGGAAATGTCATAGGGAAGTTTGCCTAGAGGGAGATTTACATGGCTTAGAAATGTAGACTTAAAAGGGAGGGTGCAGGATGACTGGGTTGGCAAAAACAATTCCTTACGGTTGTTTTCGTGACTTTGACTCCTTGCGCACGGTCCAAAAGCATCGTGTTTGAGAAATCAGCGATGACTAGAGTTTGTAAACCACTAAATTCGTCTTTTCAGTTGCAGGCTTTTCGGAGTGAGGACCAAAATCACTTTTTCCATGCTCGTGGTCCCCAGCTTGTAAAGGTTTAGCGGGTCTGTGTTTAACATCTGACACACAGCCAAGATCCTGGAGCCAGGCCAAACCAGACGTATCACGTGTAGCCTGTCTATTCAAATGAGCTTTGGAAAGAATGCTCAAGAGGTATTGGTGTCTCTCCTCTTGGTCTTGCAAAACTTTTCATTAAGATAAAGGGACCAGAGCCTGGCCAAAAGAGATGCATCTGATAGGGCTCTGTTTAATAATTTACATGTCCGCTGGGCAATTATACTTCATGAATATCCACAGTTTCTTACAGCTTGGGGGCTAATGATGAAATCAGATCCCCGTTTGAGTTGCGTTGTCACCTAGTCTGATTTCTTTTTCAGAATGTGCAGCCAAACAAGCTGAGAAATGCAAATACAAGGTGCTTCTGAAATCCTTAGGGGCCTCAAACCATGTTCTTTAGTCTCTTATTAGCATGCACGGTTAGAATTAGGTCTTGCTATTGTTAAATATTCAGACTATAGCTCTCCTTTGAAAGTCGTTCTTGAAGCAGGCCATTCTGCTGGGCTTGTCTTTGTCTTGCATTCATAGTCACAGACCAACCATGGCATCCCTGGCAAGTCTCCACTGTTAAATATTTAAAGCCTGGACCGTGTCCACAACATGCTTGGGCCGCTGTAGCAGAGAAGCATGCTATATTACCAGAAGGAATACCAAGAAATGCAACTGTGCACTAATGCGAGTTGAAGTCGGGGTAATTGCAAAGTAACATTAAAAGCTACACTTTGGGATAAAAGTTTCCATGTTGCAATATGCTATCAGTTACAACCAAGAAAGTCGTCATATAACTTACTATTCAAACAAGTCCCCTGTAATTCAGGACAATGAAAAGTGATGACACCTGTCGATGCCTTTAAGGCTGAAAGCACATGTGCGCACCTCTTCATCGCCTGACCGTGTCTCATGTCATCAACACTCCGAAACATGAACTCAAGAGGTGCTCTTCAGGACATTAGTGGATCACTCGAAGTCGCTGATTTCAATTAGCTCAGACAATGGCGAGAGAGTGATACTGTCTATAAGCTCAAGGCATCTTTCCGTCAAGAGTATCAATCTTTCCTCTTCTAAACTATCTTTTATTTATTAACTTGTTTATTCTTAAGATTCTATATAATCATTTAAAGGGGATATGCAGTTGTTCATGTGCGGCTTAAAGTGGAAAAACACCTTCGGATTTTCTACAGGTAAAATGGGCCTTAAAAAAAGATTTTTAACTGACACTGAAAAGCCAAAATGGATAAAATGCCCATGAGAAGGATTCATTGTAGGATATATTGAAGGTTTTAAACTGTAGGAAGTACGACTGGTTGTTATGATGGTAAACTGTGTCAGCCAGAGATTTTGCTATACCATTTAAACTGTGGTAGATATATTTGCAAGACTATCAGTGGACAGGACTGCTTTACATTGTTTACACATGAGAGCGACAAAGAAACAAGCAGTAATGTGAAAATGCGGCGCGAGACGTGTCCCAAACAAGTCAAGAAAGTATAATCAAATAAATGCTTTTTACATACATTTACTTCAACTCTCGAGTGCCTTGGCTTCATTTGCGGCTCAGAATTTGGCGTCATAACTGCTCGTTGTATTCGTTTAGTAAGTAATAGTACGCATTTTGAATGTTATATGATGTGAGACATCATAGTACACATTATAGTACACAGCAGTTAGTGTTAGCGTGATATAAATTAACATAATATCAAACTTGGGGGTAATTTCACCCACTTATACATTCAGTATAATATGTACTGTACGTATACGTATACTGTACGTATATGTACAGTAGTATGTAGACCTATGTACACACAACAAGTGTGTGTTACTCATAGAATGAGCTTTATCAAATCATTTTCAAATAAATCGCCTATTCTGAGCAAGTAAAATTTTGGGTCCAAGCTCCAGATCACCTTTCCCATGATCCTCAACAACCAAATGTAACAACTGTAACTGCTACTGCAAAGTAACAATTGTCTTGTGCTGTATCTTATCTATCCTCTCAAGAATCCTGCAGGGCACAAAATTTGAGGCAGCACTTTGGAACCACATCTGAACCTGTGCTGCAGGCAAGAAATTAGGCACCTTTTGTTCTCCTTCCCTAAAGAAACGTGACACTGCGGCTCCCCCTCCACCACCCCGAAGCACATGACAGGAGGTTTCAACAGGTCGGCGTCTTCTGCTAAACCACATGGTTACAGCCCTGCTGTCTGCTTACATTCTGTATGTTTAATTTTCTAAATGTGAGCTGTAAACCCATAGATTAAATAGATTGTTTTTGTGCGTTCACTGTTTTGGTCAGCCTAACATGTGTTCTTATTTAAGCAGGGCCCAGCGTGAGGATGTCGCAGCCTGGGAATCACGTTTCTGACAGAGACGAGACTACTGTGCAAGCTGATTTTCTTCACAGCTGTTACTCACTAGCTTTCCAGGTGCCAATGACAAATACACGCTGGGCAGATTGCTGTTAAACTTTACTGGAAGAAGTCATTCAAGCATGCTAAATAGGTTCCCTGCTTGCATACCTCTGCAAAGGATGACAGGGCACTTGATATACGAGCGCTGTAGACTTATGGTAAACAAAAATGGTTAAAAGTAACCAATGTGCAGATTATACAAAGTTTCAAAAGCTAGGCATCACTTTTAAAAAGTGCAAGAGATATATTCAGATCCTTTTCAGTGCAGCGATCCATATATCTGTCAATGTCAGTATACGTATACGTATACAAGCAAGTATACGTTTCTGTGAGTTTGGCCTGTGGCATAATATAAAAATTTGATGACAGACAGGCAATAGGAGAACAACAGCGTTCCATTCCCTTGTAATCATTGTTTAGTTATGCCTACGTCTCTGGTGGGTAAATAAAACACACAAATCAGAGATACAGAAGTAACCGAATACAACAGCCAACTTCTTTTGGCCCGATTCTATACGTTTGTTTATTTGCACGCTCTTAGATTCAGACTGTGGTGTGCAATCGTTGCTAACACAGACTTAAAGGAAAAGTAGCCTGTAGTCATATCTGTTGGCAACTGCATCCAAGATCCACATGGCATGTCCAAACAGAAAGTCTCCCATGTGATCATTGACACATTTGCAGAATTTGCCAATCCATCTATGGCGATGCATAACCTTTTGTACTTTGCTGAAAACATTCAATCTTTAAATCGTGAGTGCCAGCATTCAAGGCCATGAAGGTACGGACCTATTCACATGTTATGTTCCTTGAGTGAGAAATGATTCCGTTTTAAACTTGTATTTCAATTTTATGTTTGCATAACTGTGAAACTGAGGGGGAATAAAAATGGATCAGGAAGACACGAGCCAAAAAGCTCTGAATCCTAATGCGGGCAAGGACGCTTGACCCCCCTCCCCCCCCTCTCCTCTCTCTCTCTCTCTCTCTCTCTCTCTCTCTCTCTCTCTCTCTCTCTCTCTCTCTGTCTGTCCTGCCCAGCTAGTAAAACCAGGCTGAAACCGAATACCACGGGAGGCTAGAAGCGTTCCTCTAAATTCATCCCCATGCTTGACGAACAGCTCTTGATAGATCGGCTCCACAGACATTTTGCTGAATCACAAGGGCTCGACTGTGTGCCCACTGCAATCACAGAAGGGGTAAACCAGCAACCACACTCATCAGAGGACTTCAGATAGAGACAAACGGGTTTCTGATGTGCACCTGTGTGTGAGGGGGTTGTTTTTGTGTACAAACACCCACAGCTGAATTAAACCTCATCTGTTTTACGAAATATGTGCTGTCTTGTAGAATAAAGCAAATTGTCTCCGTTTCATGCATTGCTGTAGTCTAAAATATATAGTTCTGAAATCACATAGTCCACTTTTGTTCCTGTAGCTCAACTGGTAGAGTTTTGCACTAACAACGCCAAGGTTGGGGGTTCGATTCCAGGGAAAAGCATGACTTGAATGCACTGAATAAAACCATTTGCCAAATACATAAATATAAATAAATATGCATGCTGTGCACGGTTATTCTTCATAAACATGCGATTTTTGCAGATAGGATGGCTTGTAGACACACTACAGCTACCCTCCTTCCCATGGATTTAATCTTTGAACGGTAATCCATCCCTCAACACCACCCACAGACTTTAGACCTAAATTCAGAGCAACCTAGAATCTCAATCAAGAATATCATGAGACGTGGGTACACCGTACAATGATGAGAGGTGTGATCATAACAATGGAGGAGTCACTAATGTCAATAGAGCACCATTGCCAAATCAAACACTAGCTATGCACAAAGCAAGACTGTATGGAGTTATGCATCTTTCTTGTGGCTCTTTACACAGTTCTGAGCAGCATACTAAATTATGCAGTTCTGGTGAGTCTGATGCTGCTTTGCTTCTGTGCCAAAGAAATGCAGCATCAGAGCAGCCTTGAACTTTGTCAAGATAGAATATATATGAGTTTATCTTTTATAGTTTAATGTTTTTATTCACAATCAGATTTTTCAGACATTTCACCACACATTATTTCTGTGCACATACATTACATACATAAGTAGCTTCAGTACAATTTTTGTTTTTACAATATTTCTTACAAAAAAGTACTGAAGTAATGCCATTATTTGAGACTCCAACCATGGCATTTATTTGGAACTCCAAGTACGTCCAAAACAATACCATGATGCTACTATGGTAGATGCCAAAAAACATGGTAGTACCATAGTACATGACCAAAAACATGGTACTTTTAGTTGTAGGCTAGTGTTTGTTGATATTGGCTTTGGATAAAATTATCTACACTAATAGGCTACTTATAATGCGCAGCGCTCACCAGATTATAATACAATGGTAACGGAATGGTTTTTACATTATACGTACATTAATACCATGGTACATTTCCATAAAACGCAGTACTACCGCGATACTATTTTTGTAAAAGCCTTTGCAGCGTAAAGATTGCATTGAAAATCGTTTGTTAATGATTGGCTTCGGATGAAACACAAACAGGTTTCACTAATCCTAACAATACGCAGTGCTGGAATATGATGGAAAACAGCAGTGAGCAGCACAGACCGGCCACAACACAGAAAAGCTCATGCAGAAACATGCGCACGCAATAAAACTGGATCAGCGCAAGCCACAAAGTTCCCACCAGATACACGATCTCAACGCAACAATGCCTCCGTGCAACAAAGGCGCACTGCTTTCCAGTTAACTTACCAATAGGTGGGTGCGGTGGTTTGTATCCCTTCTCGTTCGTACACACTCCCCTGCCGTGTAGCAGGGCGTGAAGCGGCTTCTCCTCACCGTTGCGCGGCAGGCAGCGCAGCCCGTGCGTGCATGTACCGGTGTATACCCCGCATGCCTGCCCCTCCGCCAGAGCGCAAGTCAAGCAGCAGCCGCAGCCGGGCTCCTTCACCAGCTGACAGCCCACCGGGACCGGAGGACACATGGAGAGCGCCTTCTGGTCGCACGGCTCGCACGGCACATAAGAGCCTCCGCTGATGGACAACGCCGTCAGAAATGTACCCAGCACAAGAAGAGCCATACTTCGTGTCAAAGTGAATGAGGTCCGATGGCGAGAAAAAAAAAAAAAAAAAAGAAAAGAACTAGATATGAGAACGCATGAACGTTTGGCTCAGATTCGACTTAAAAGGAAAAGTCCGCATGCAAAGTGAAAGCACTGGTTGTGGTGATTTAAAAATGATTCAATTAAAAATAGTCTCTTAAAAAGGTGATAAAGAAAAATCCGGTGGATTTTCATATAAATACATATAAAATAAACGAATCACATAGGTATTCTCCAATAGTCCAGTTTGTGCGCAATTGGTTGCGCACTGAAATTCTGGACTTTCCGATTCCAAAACACTTTCCCCTCTGGAAGTTTTCTGAGCAGACTGATCAACTTCACAGCAGTGCTTGCCTTTTTAAAAACAGCCAAACCCAAACCCCTAACTATGAATAAGCCAAACAGCGGTGAAGGGAGGCGCACTTGCCAGATCGTGGCGCAGCGCCAGCGCCTTTCCCCCCCTCGGCAATAGGATCAGTCTTTTACGCAGTGATGCCAAGAGCGCAGAGCAAAACACAAATCCATGCAAAATCGTAGATATGATCCTCTGAGATCGTCCGTGCACTTTGTGGCTGGTATAGCGTCAGATTCGTCCGCGAAGCTCAGCGGCTTTCCAACAGATTCAAGACAAAACGCGACAAAAGGCAACATGGATGTGACATGATAAAGACGCTTCCTCACATATGCGTAATGGAGTAGGCTATACACACAAAAGAGCACGATTAGAAGCGCTCTGCTGCAGGCACCACCCGTATATTAGTGAGCGGAGAGAACATGTACGAGTAGGGGAGAACGGGGAGTGTTTTGTTTCAACGTCTGTAACTGTAACTGTATTGTTTTGCTGTATGTGTCTCAAACTGTTTTATATCATTCCCATGTTTGGCTTCTACAAATTCAAGTCGTTTTGAAATCTATTACTTATCCTTAAACAGTTCAAATTAGTGTGAAGTACAAAGTGTGCTGTTTATACAACCTACCAGTAGCACTAATAGAAAACTAATCAAATGTAGCCTACTTAGGCTATATAACGACTGTGCTATTTTTCAATCACCACCGCACCCTCCTTTGAAGCATTTTAATTCAAAACAGTGAACATATACATATTTTCATTCTAAACATACAACATAGATAAAAGGCTAACAAGTGTCAATCACAGGAAATATTTTAGAGTAGTTTTGAAGGTGTCACAACTCTCCAAAGGTAGAGAGTTTGTTTGAATGTTATATCAATTTTTGACAAGAGAAGCAGCTCTGAAGAAGTAATCTTCATCAACGTGATCACAAATCGAATTAAAAGTCAGATGTGAAAGTACCTTCCAACTCTTCTCATTAGAGCAATCATCAATAGTGATTCCATCCATGTAACTTGTTTCTAAATGGTTAAACTAACGGGGTTACAGTTCACCTTGGTCTCCCCTAGAAACTTATAAGCAACATTCACATGTGCAGGAATAGCTACTGACTGCAACCATGAAGACAAATCACTGCAGTGCAAAATTAAAACCAGCTGAGGTGTGTGGTAAATACTGTGGTAAATGCTTAGAGTCTCTTTTCTCTCATGCAGAGAGCCTTTCGTTGAGTTGCCAAGTCTCGTTTGAGCTTTAATTACAGTGGTCTTGGTGGTAGTTGAAGAATAGGCAATCTACACCCACCTGTTCCAAACTTTGAACTACTGAAACCACACTTTGAAAAAGATGAGATTTAACAGACACGATTGTTCAATCATGCCGTTCGCTCGGTGTCCCAAGTGTCTCTCTGCTGTTTACATGTCCCTGGTTAGCCTTATAGAGTGCTCCAAAATGGCATTTGCACATGTCCCATGTGCAAAGTTCATCACTGTGGCAAAACGAGTTGCTCTGTTTTGCTTAAAAATTGCTTTGTCAGATGTGTGATACCAAGTTTAAAGGACTGGACATGATATTTTATTTTTTTGATTGTTCTTTGTTTTTCATACGTGCATGGTGTCTCTTGTTTTGCCCAGCTGTACAAGGCTGAGTGTCGGTGTGGGCCTTGCTGTTGGATTTACTTCACCTCTCAGATTTTGACCACTAGAAGGAGCTGTTAGCAATGGTAAGAGGCTCACCGTGGAATGAACGCCGGTCCGCAGACGCTGATGTTTCATCACCAGAGATTTACACAGTGCTGCTGTACACATCTCACACTCTGGAGTCGAAGAGACAAACATCAGCCGTCAAGAATGCACATGCTGTTTTGATACGTGAAGTTTAGTGCCCTGTTGTCTCTGTATGCATGTTTAGAAAACATGATCTGTATAGGCCTGTAGGCTATTGTTTTGATAATCATATTTCAAATAAGTCTGAATTGTTTGACTGATGTCATCTTTACCCTAATGGGTCCACAGTGCCCGTCTTCCTGGCATTGGTTGATCATGGTGTCCGCAAAGATGTTTTGCTGTTCATTGAATTATGCCTGTTTTCATTTTAATTCCTGTATGATGTACCATTCTGGACCTGAACCGGGACTGTTTTCCAGTCGTATAAGATATCAGATTGCCCCGGTTCACTCACAGTGTATTTATCCCTGCCTGGATATAAAACAAACTTAATGGATGCAGAGTGCACAAGTTACTGGAAACAAGCTGGAACTGTTATACGCTCACTAATGAGGAGATAAACTGTTGCAAATTACTGGTGTGAACACTACTAACCGCCACAGTATCACGTGGATGTGGTTTATGGTTGATGATATTGAGTCATTTATGTTAGGCAGCTCTTTTTTTTTTCTCATGCTTATCATGTTTTAATATATTGGATAAAATATTATCTAAAAAATAAGTCATATTTTTATTGGAAAAGATATTACAATTTTATACATTTGAAAACAATTTTTTATTTTATTTTATAAAAACATTGTGCATGTTTTAATGTAAAGGATAAAGTATTGTCTCAAAACTAGTTTTTTTTTTTATTAAAAACATTATTTTATGAATTTTAAATCTTTTTTTTATATTGTATAAAGATAATATTTGTACAATGTTATTAAATGTATTACAATAAAAAATATTGTTGTTTTTCTTTTATCACAATGACACAGTTAAGTGACTGATATCACTGTATTTCACATAAATTATTTTATTTTGATCTGAGCAGATGAACTTTTAACATGAAAACTGACAATTTATTTAGTAAAAATCATTAAGAATTTTTTTTTTCATTCAAGTGTTTCTTTCTCAAATCAATATGCTTAAAACATAGACTGTAAAAAAGATGGACGACGCCCTTGCTCTTTTCCATCGGTGAGAACTGAAGCCGCCAGTGTCCCGATATGGCGCTGACATCAAACTTGAGTCTGCGCACTTGCGTTTTCGGGAGCAGTCATGCGCAGTCGTGAGCAGGAAGTAAAGCCGTGAAATCAAGGCCCCGCCCTCACTCTCACAGAATCAATCGCAAGCACACGCCCCTGCACTTTTCTTAAGTGGCCTCTGTCTGCTCCGTTCCTCTCCAATGATGTCTGCTGATTGCAGTACCTCGTTAAAATAAGGTAAATACAACTACTAACCACATAGTCAACATTATGAAAAAAAGTCCGTTGGTGCTTCAGTGAGAACCTGTCAATCACAGACGTCAATCATGATGTAACAGCACCGTTTTTATAGCATCAAATAACTAACTAAATACAAACTTATTTTAAAAACAAACACTTGAAATTACATCAACGTGATATAAACTACAGTAAATGACAGAAACTATCTTTGGAAAAAGGATATGTGAAGTGTAATTTATTGTTTAGTCGTGTTTAATTGCTCACCTCCTGTTGAATAACATGGGGAGGCGGGGTTTATGACCTATACTAGGACCGGCCTCTGGGGGGCGATCGAGACGTTTTGGCTTCACTTTTGAGGGCTTGTGCGTGCCGCTTGGCTTAAAATAATATGTTCATACCTTCTCAGAAATGTTGTCATAATTGGTCATCTATTTTTAAGTTTTTTCCCGTCCTGAATTTTACTTTCCATCCTGTTTGTCTTTTATCCTTTTAAATAACAACAGTCACTTCCCTCATGTCGTCATCCTACAGGAAGTGACTTCATTTTGGAGGGAAAGCAACAGCACAAGCCTATGTGAGTATGTGCTGTGGTTTGCTGGGTTTATAAGACTCTAAAACATTTAATCTTCTTTGATATGATAATATCAATGTTTCAAAATATAAAAAATGCACTTAAAGTTAAGCGAACTCTCAATCCCTCAAAAAGAATTGCTAATCGTAACGCGTTGTTTTTTAAGTGTTTGGTACTTGACAAGTATTTAGTTGAGCAAGAGTACTGATGGTTATTACCGTTATTACATTTTTGTGGACTTGTGTAAAGTATGTTTCTGCCTTACTTCTTTGTGTTTATCTCAAAATATCTAGTAGTACAGGTCCAGTTTTTTTTGTTGCTTTAATGGCTTAATGGCATGACTTAGGTGTATCTTTTGCTGTTTGTTCGCGTTTGTGTAGTTACAATGTTCTGTCAGTGATAGCAACAGTAGCATATTGTCATCTTTTCTCAATCTTAATCACGTTTTAATTTGTGTTGTCTGGGTGTTCAAATATTTAGGATGCTTGAAAATGTTTCTTCAGCTTGGAAATGTAGTCGCCCACATGGTGAAAAATCGATGGAAAAATGTTGTCAGTGGAAGAAAGGTGTCTATGTACAAATATTATGAGTAGGATGTGGTCTGTGAAGATCAGTGTAGGAATTTTCTCGCACTCCATGTCTGCGTCACAATGAAAAACGCCTTAATTGGTAAATTAAATGTCTCTCGTCGTGTAATGCTTCCATCTGTCTTTTATTCAGTCAGCATTGTGGGCATGGGCGTCAGTTTGGTTAGAAATGTGCTGGGGACAGAGACGCATTCAGAAGGGCATTTTCAAAAGTGCTGGGTACAATGACGCATTCATTCTTTTTTCTCTTTCGCGCAGGTCATGTTTTGAAAGACGATGTCCTGTAGCTTACTGATGTAAATAAATAAAAATGTATACAAAGATGTGATGATGTCCGACCAAAAATGTGATGGTACTTTGGGTTTAATTGGTCGTACAATGAGATCTAATATATGTTGTGAATGAATTTTTACGTGAATAAATACATAGATCCCCCTGTGATTCGTATGTACTCTAATGGTCCAGTGGCAGAATTTTGAGAGGGGGTAAAATCTTTGCGTGGCAGGGGGAGCTGCCACTCGACCAGTCACGGATATATGCGCCTGCCACTGTGTTACATGCGCCAATATGTAAGATATGTTTTTAAACCAAATGCAGCGCATATGCCCTGAAGCCAGCGGGAGCCAGAACGGTACGCACAATAGGTCAATATTCACCATTAACCAAACGCCTTTCGCCTGCCTTGCAACTACTGTACCCACTTTTTTAAAATCCTGAGCACCAGTCTCGTGACATAGGCTTGCGCCTGCCTCAAAATCTCTCACTGTTTTAATTTACCAGACGAACCCACAGACAGTGCAATGATGATCTTGTTTTTTTATTCGCTCTTTTTGCCCATAAGGGAGAGCATCTCTTGGCTCCCGCCTGGGCTACTAAGCGTCACACCTGCCACACGATCTCTCACTGTTTACACATACCAGACACTCCTAACGATACACGAGAGCACAAAGACAGTGCAATACTGATCTTTTTTACCTTTTTCTCATCTGATCTCATTTTTTATTCGCTCTTTTTATCCGTATGGGAGCGTGCTCGTGGCTCTATTAAGCGTCGCGCCATCAGCAAAACCTGCCACAAGAGCTCTCACTGTTTACACATACCAGAAACTCCTAACGATACACGAGAGCGTAAACAGTGAGAAATCTTGTGGCAGGTTTTGCGTCGTGTTTGCACAAACTAATGATTTCAAGTGTTAACATGTATGTTAATATGTAGCTGTGAGACTGTACAATGCTGTTTTGTGTGTGGTGAGCTGCTCCGGTTTTATTTTAGAATGTTGTTATCAGAGGTGTAGTGGTAAAAAAAGAGGTGGGTAAACTGGTGGACCACGACGTGGTCACCCGGTAAGGTGGACCACTGCCTACCTGATGACATTGCTAACATTGCTCGACATTAAGCCTTTTTACTTGTCCTTCGGACAAGTAAATCCGTCATTCACTTGTCTGAGTAAAAAAAATTGCTCGTCTGGATTTTTTTTTTTTTTTTGGTGTCTGTTAATTTATTCTGAAACAATATTCTCATTTATTCTGATTATTCTCATCAGTGTTCAATCAGCTTTGATATTTAAATCAGCATATTGTAATATCTGCACCTTTAAAGGGCATCCCCTCCCCCTATATTATTAAATGTATGCTTCATCTTTCATTTTAAATTCATAAATTTGGTCAATAAATTCAATTATTTAGAATAATAAGACACTATAGGGCTGTTACCCTAGGGGCTGATCAAATTAAATAATTTACACTGAAAAATTACAATTGTGTAAAATAATGTTATTAAATTGATTTAAATTTACATATAAGAAACATTGGAAAGAATGATACTACTTTTAAACATAACACTAACCCGCCAGTAGGTGGCGGCAGGCGACCGTCTTAATGAGTGAGTCATTGATTAATTCATTCAAACAAACAAACGATTCGTTCAAACGGCTGATTCATTCAAGAATGAGACAGATGTTTATGAATGGGTCATTGAATGGGTCATTCATTCGGTCAAAATGCTGAATCATTCAGTAATGAAAACAGGTTGAGTGTTGAGTTCCTGTGAGATGCGCCGTGGTTCTGCTGTGATTTTTGTTTGGAACTATTTTCGCTGCTGAAACAACAAAAACAGCCAATATTGCATCTAAAATGTAAGTGACTTAATTTTAACTGTTTATTGAACTGTTGTAGGAAATGTCACATTTTCAATCGTGATGGTGTTCAGGAAAAATAATTGCTTAAAGGAGTCATAATGTGCAATTTTCACTTTTCCATGAGAATCAATGTATGTTATGATTGACTAACGATTATACATTGGCCGGGATGCCGATATTCAAAAGTGAAGCGTTTGTTTACCCCAGGGTTCTTAAACTAGCCAACGTGCACGCGCACTCAAATACGAGATTTCAATTTCTCCCCCGACTTGACGTCAAGACGGGGCCGGATATACCATATATGGACACCGCAGAGGAGGCCCGCCCTGCCCCTCTCCCCATCATATTCAGTCAAGAAAGATGCAGAAACGTAGTGCACACGTGAGTTGCTCTGTGGTTGACTGTCATAATCCACATTCTAATGTTTTTTATTTACCCAAAATTTACCAAACTACAAGGGACAAGTGGATGAAATTTATTTTTAATGACTCTGTTCCAACAACCATCTCAACTTGCTCAACGTTAGGTGTCTGCGCTAAACATTTCACAAAAGAATATTTTACAAATTTGGGCCAATATCAGGCGAAGTTGGCATCGAAGCTACGTTTGGAAAAAGGTGCCATTCCAACAATCAGGGACTTGCCTGAATTTGAAACGGTAAAACTGTGTTTTTATTACTATATTTTGTGTAACAAACAGCAGCTAACTACTAATGCGGTTAATGTATGTGATGTAAACATGGGGAATGGACTCTACGAATGCTAGCCACATCTTTCCACTTTTTTATATAATAGATAAAGATAGATCAATTTAAAAAACAGTCAAGAAATAATAAACATAAAGAAAAACATAACGTTACATGTCTGTAGATGAAAATTATTAAATATCTAAAAAAACACAACGTCAAAAAAGACATTATAGCAAACGTTAATCTCTATAACCACTGTAAACTGGAAATAAAGTAGACTACATCTCCGTTAATATAATCTACATTAAATTAAAGCTAAACTTATGTGGGAGAAAATAGCAAAAAAACGTTTTAGCTCGTTACTGATGTTAATGTATGTCTCAGTCAAAAAAATTATCTTTACCATTCAGAGACATGTTGATGTAGACGTCCTTCCATTGACTGTTGTTCATCTTCCCTTTCCAGCTCTGGTTCAGAGTCTGGCTCAAACATATACGGTTGAATCCTGTAGGTTGCGGCCATGATCTCTATTTGGAATGATATGCTGAAGTTACCTGCGGTGTCAAGCCCCCTCCTTCCTGCCACCAATCAACGCGCCCCTCATTTGCATTATTAAAATGACCGTCCACGACAGCCAAAACCTCGCATCAGATCTCGCGAGACAATAATGCATTCAGAAATAAGGGTCAAACGAGCTCTGTGTTTATTTTTTTCCAATTTTTCTTTTTTAGAAGGGCATGAAATGACTATAATAGAGCGTGGGTATCAAAGTTAATACTACATTATGACTCCTTTAACATATGTTAAAAATATAAAAACTCCACATTTAGATTTTTTATAGGCAGTATGTTGTTAACTGGTTAACTGAGTGTGTGTGTGTGCGCTCATTTGTGTAGATTTCTCCTCGAGAGGCTGCGCGAGCGTCAACAGCGCAACCTTACCGTCCGTCAGTAAAAGTCAACAACACTGACAGTAATGCAGCGCAATATGAAAGAGTTCGTCTTAGTTTTAACAACCTATGAAACTAATAATGAACAATATGAAACTAAAACGACATAAGCTTAATTTAAAATGTCTTAGGAACTACGGGCTATTTAGAGGTGGATAAACGCTATTTAGAGGTGGATAAACGCACTTTGGAGGTGGGTAAACGCTATTTCGAAATATTGGGAGGTGCGTAAACGGCATTTACGTGCGTTTAGCCTCCACTACATCCCTGGTTGTTATATTTGTTTTTAATAGTATTTATTAATATTTTGAAATAGATTTTATTTTTTATACTTGTTTCGTTTTTAGTTTAGGTTTAAGTAACTTTGTGCTTTTGTCATTTTTTTTATTAGCTTCAGATTTTTATTAAATGTCTACTTTGCTTTAAATGTCTATCTTTTAGTAATTTTAGTACTTCGTACTAGGGATGTCAATTTTCACAAATTCCCATGATCGATCGTCGTTTAAATTAACGACCAATTAATCGATTAATCGTTAACATTAATGGCAAACAGCACAGGGTCTGCAAATGCTGCTCAAAAAGCTATGTTACTCACCAAATTAATAAGAATGTTTTTTAATCTAAATAAAGGCTTAGTAGGATTGTAAAATGTTTTGATGTGATTGATAAATTAAATTAACTAAATATAACGACAAATACAATGTGTCACCAACGCCGCCTCATATGCGTGCTTGTCAGAATGTGTGACTGTTGTGTAAGTGCTAGAACAACGCACTGAAAACGGCAACTAAACCCAATGAATTCACAACCATTTAATAAAATAGTGTTCTCATGTTATGTAATATGAAAGTCCCAAATTAACCATCGTTATTATTAGTTGTGCATTCTGCTTGAGCGGCGCGCGCTGAATGAATAACCGTTGAGCACTTTGTTAGCGTTTATTTAACTCAAAGAAACGCATCCTATTTGATATTAATCAGATATACAAAATAAGCAGAATATTACAAAATTATATCTGCACAAAATGACGTGAATGCACAAGTGAACTTAAACTGAGTTACGTGCCATTCAGAATGACTCATATGTTGTGGTGGACGCGCTCTGACGAGCTCTTCCTGGAACAACGCGACATGGCATCTAAACCCAAATAATTCACAATGTTTTATTACAATAGTGTTCTCTTTATAATCTTGTGTAATATGACAGTCCCAATAGTCATTATTAGTCGTGCATTGTCGTTTGAGCTGAGCGCGCTAAAGATCACGTCGATTCTTAACCAAATGCATCCAATATGAGACCAATCAGATATAGATAAGCGTACACAAAATAAACTATTACAACTTACATTTGCACAAAACAAAAGGCTGCGAATGCACACGCAAACTTAGTCATGATGAAGGTGTAAAATAGTCCCAAACAACTCCGGTGTGTGTGTCATTCAGTGGGACTCAACACTTCACCACAGGCTCGCTTACATGTTTCGTGGTTGAGCGAGATGATCCCGCATGATCCTGCTTAATCGATGATCGATAAGTTTTATCGATTAAATGTATTATCGACAATTAATCGATCGTCGATTAATCGTTGACATCCCTACTTCGTACTTTAGTACAATTTTTTTATTTCAGTTAGTTGCCAAGGCAACATTAAAAAATGTTCATGTAATAGTTATATTTTCTTTCAGTTTTATTTTAATTAACAAAAACGTATTTTTAAAGGGTTTGTTCACCCAAAAATGAAAATTATGTCAGTAATTAGTCACCCTCATGTCGTTCCAAACCTGTTAGACTTTCGTTCATCTTCGGAACACAATTTAAGAGGATCTTTTTTTATAAAATCTGAGCGCTTTCTGTCCCTCCATTGACAGCTACGCGCATACATCATAAAAGTAATGTGACTCCAGTGGTTTAACCTCAATTTTATGAAGCGACACGAAAACGTTGTTTGCTACAACCCCCCCAAAAAACATAATTTACCACTTTATTTTAAACACGCGTTCACACAACAATGTCTGCTTTCGCAACACCCATGCGTTGTGGTGCTCTCATGAACGACTGTTGAAGATTAATATTTTGTAAATAAAGTGGTAAATAGTTTTTTGGCACAAACAAAGTACTCGCGTCGCTTCATCAAATTGACCGTTCGCAAAAGCCACGCCCCCTAGTTATTGTTTCTACGCCCGTCAAACAAATGGTCAAACGCGACCAGCGCGACAGATTGCCATGACGGGAAGAGGTATACCCGTGGGTGTCAGTGTCCTTTTTTGGAGCAATACCTCAGCGATATCCTCCAGATCGAGGCACAAGGGGTTACAGTATGCAGTGGAGGGATATATTCAAAATATAAAAATACGCAATGAAGGAGACACGACTACTATCGAGGGCGAATGCTTAATGCTCTCAAGCTAAATCTGAGAAACCCCATGACCGGTAGCTACCTCAAATGCAACCAGGACAGCCTTGAAGAAGATTTTATAAGCTGGGTCAGTGGCTAATATTTGGAGTTAGAAATATATAACTCGCGCTGCATATTTAGTAATTTTGCCTCAGATACAGGATTAACACGTTTGCTTTAACAAGGTTGTTCAGCAACCGCTTGCGTGTCATGCTGAATGCGATTTTCGTGTTTAAAAATAACTATACATAAGAGACGGAAAGATGCAGATAACCATACATTATTTAAGGTTATTTCTATTCGTTACGATATTGATATATGAACTGATGTTGTCAAGTAAGCTTGATGCTTTCCCCGTTGCGAGCGTGCACTCCTCTAAACTGTAGTCTACGGGTGCTGCACTGCTAGTTGACTGCTGCTCATTTTCCCCCGAGGATATCATGTTAACAACAACCCTTTATAAAACGTAATTCCTTTGTGGATCCTCTTGATCTGCTTTCTCCATGTTTCTTTGACTAATCTCAGTGTATCAGTCTCACGCACGCGAGTTAACCATGTTCGACACATTTAACTGGGAGTGGGGCCGTCCACACTGTTTTATCCACTGTAGGCACCGCTCACGTTGTGTTTTCGGCTTTGGAAACGGAAAGAACACAACTCCTACAGACAATCTCTCGGGGTACCTAGTGTCCGATTTACAAACGCCGTGGGCGCACCGTTTCACCATCTTGCTTGGAGTCAATGTTTGACGGACCTGCTCACATAGTAACGTTGCTGTGATGTGTGATTGGACAATGGCCGTTTTGTGGGATGGGCCTGCGAACGGTCAATTGAGGTTAAACCAGTTGGGTCATGGTTATTTTTATGATGTCTTTACTACCTTTCTGGGGCTTGAAAGTGGTAGTTGCGCCATAGACTGTCAATGAAGGGAAAGAAAGCTCTCAGATTTCATTAAAAAGATTATCTTAATTTGTGTTCCGAAGATGAGCGAATGTCTTACGGTTTGATTGACATGAGGGTGAGTAATTAATGACAGAATTTTTATTTTGGGGTGAACTGTACCTTTAATATTTTCAGTTAATCATAAGAACTCAGAGCTTCTCTCATAAATGGTACATTTCCTTAAAGAAACTCTCTTGTCTTTTGATTGTATGCTGCCTTATAGATTTCTTCTTGCTATATTATCTAGCCATTTAAATTGAGTAGTTTCTGCACCACAATAGCAAAATAATGAATGTTTGAACTAGAGTTGTCAAAAAATACCGACTTCGGTACCAAGTCGGTACTAAAAAATAAATTAAAAAAAAGAATATGTCTTTTATTTACATATTCAGTGTTTCCTCTAGGATTTTTTCCAGCCGTGGTGGCAGGCCCATTTCGCCAGGGGGAGGGGGCGTGGCCCATGAGTGATATTCCCATTGACCACACCCCCTTACCCCAGGTGTTTAAACCTCCCCTAAGCATTAGAACATGAAAGGCTCCAACAAGAGCGGCAGAGCGATTATGCACATCCCGTGCGCAGAATGATGCACTTGAAGCAACGTGAAGTCACAGCGCGCAGCACTTCGCATTGAAAAGTTCAAAGCACAAAGCGAAGAGATTATATCCATCTCTGCTTAATGTATTATATGAGCCTTTTCTTTTAACAGTTTTAAATTTCAGTTTCAGTGCGCATGAATAAAGAACAATTCATAGCGCTCTCTACTCCAGTGCTGTAGCCTACGCGTTCATCTAACAGACACCCGGGAGAAAGGAATATGATTTAGAAAGCGCTATAAACTCCAGTAAGTTAAAGTCATTTTATGCAAACTATAGACCTTTATCTACAAATAAAGTATAATAATGGGAAGATTGATCTTGAAGAGAGTGTCATGGTGTTACTGTCGTAACCGGACGCGACG
Source organism: Tiaroga cobitis (assembly GCA_030578255.1). Classification (NCBI taxonomy): domain Eukaryota; kingdom Metazoa; phylum Chordata; class Actinopteri; order Cypriniformes; family Leuciscidae; genus Tiaroga; species Tiaroga cobitis. The sequence continues at coordinate 48,169,248 of CM060599.1, forward strand.
CGCTGTTTGAATGCTGAATGGAGAATGACTGAGGAGAGATGAGTTTCCATTATCTTTAACTTATCGACTTAAATATTCATTTTTACCTCACATTATGCTATTGAATGACTTTAGAAGTCTTGGAATATAGTGCGAAAACTTTATAGTGCTTTACAATGTTTTTATGCCTTTAGCGTAACAATAACACAATAGTATGCACAATATCGGACCTCACTGAGAAGCTGCAGCCATGGCGGGATGATTTTAGGTGTGGCGGCCCGCCACGGCAGAATGAATGTAGCGGAAACACAGCATATTGTAAAAATACATCAATGACGCTCTTCACCGAGCGCTTGCACAGATCCAGACGAGAGCGTTTGCTCCAGCTCCCGTTTTTTAAAAACACTTTCAAACACATCCGTCTCCTGTGCCTTGATCATTATAGCCAATCACAGACATATCCGATGAGCTTGTGAACCCAATGGCCAATCAGAGGTGTTTACAATTCCGCTCAAAGCGTCACAATTGAATTTTTTTTTTGTTGCTAACTCTAGTTTGAACTAGTTTCCTGAACACTTTCATTGGTTGGTCAAACAGATAGTATGCCCCACTGGTTGAGTCTGTGATGGTTGAATTGCTACTGGCTGAGGTGCTGATGGCTTTTCTTTAATTTTAGTTCTGCACAAAATGTAAGTGTAGAATTGAGGCATAGTTTGTGTCCAGATGTTTTAGGATTGGCCAGTAGTACTGGTCACAGTGATCCATCTTTCCATAGTTCATCTCGGCCTAATTCCTGGGATTACATGGCTTGCCTGATGAATAGAAGCAGCATCAGAGAGACAATGAGTCCGCTGGATGTCTTAAACTCACACAGCTAATTCTTTTCTAAAGCTCTCCCTCATGTTCAGGCACCCAGTAAAGCCCTCAGGCATATATATGTATATAACATAAAGAAACATGCACTTTACGTGTGAAGTGCTATTTGTATGATGCACATGTTCCAAATCGGTAATTTATGATGTTTTATTTTGTTTAGGATGTTGTGTTGGATGCCACTGTACGTATTCTACACTATATAGTTGACAAAAAGGCAGCACACTAAACTTTGAAACAGTAATGGTGATCAAAGTTGGGGAAGAATAAAAATGAATTACTAGCTACTAATTACATATTTAGCAGTGTAATTAGTGTATTGTACTAATTGCTCTCAAAAAGTATGGCACTTATTACATTATAAATCCCATATCAACTTCGACCAGTACAAGGATAGACAACTGCTATTTTAATTTCAAATAAATATAAAATTTCATAAATTATTCTTGAACTGACCAAAGTATTTAAACGAAGTTTACATTAAAAACATACATTTTATCATTAGATGTTACATTTTGATGTTAAATCCACTAGTGTTTTAAATAGAATTGTTGGTATTTAACACATTTAATGCAATAACTAATTAAATTGCAGAAAAAACTAAGAGTAATCCCTTACTTTACTTTTTCAAGGGAAAAGTAATTACAGTAATTAATTTCTTAGTAATGCATTAAACCCCAAACTGATGGTGATCAAAGCAGGTTGCTTTCTGAGGGTGTCCAGCTAAAATATTTAAGTTTATATAAGTTTTGCTGATGCTGATTTATAGATCATATTTTTTTGCTGATGCATGAGTGTCCTTCTCTAGAAACGCTTTCATGATCTTTCTGATACTTTCCTCTCAACCATCATTTCCCACAATATCAGAGTACACAAAGACGTTAAAAGCAGCATGAGAAAAATATCACAATCAATATTACATTGTTTGTCTTTCCTTTGCATTTCTGATGTCTGTTGGAATGTTTGGCCCAGGGACTGTGCACATTCTTAGAGGTCAAAGCCGTGGTTTTTGCTGGCAGTGGCACAATATATTCTTCCAGACAACGCATGTAGAATTTGTTCTCAGCTAACCCACGTTTCCTGACCTTAAAAAAAGCACAGGGTTGTCTAAATCATTCTTGACTGAAGATTATCCTGCTTATAAAGTGCCTAAGGAGCCTTTTTTTAAAGGACATTATAAGATGGATAGCTGTGACTGGACCCAGATGGAATTTGCAGACTTTTCTGGGCAAAATCAGTGGATTTCTGTGGAACAGGTTTAAAAAAAAAAATTTTTTTTAGGCAATTATAAATTTTTATTAAATAACAGTAAAGACATTACAGTATAATGTTATAAAATAGTTATATTTCAAATAAATATTCATAAAAAAATTCATCATGGTTTCCACAAAAATGTTAAGCAGCACAACTGTTTCCAAAACTGATAATAACACACACACACGTGTATATATATGTATATATATATATAGCATATAATAGAATAATTTCTGAAAATTCATGCAACACTGATGACTGGAGTTGAAATTCAGCTTTGTCATCACAGGAATAAAATTACATTTTAAAATCTATTAAAATCTAAAACAGTTATTTTAAATTGTAATAATAGTTCACATAGGGCTGCGCGAATAATCGCAATTTACATGTAATCGCACTTAAATCGAGTTGGCTTATCGGGATTTTGAAATTGCAACGTTTTTTTATGTGCAGCTTATCATTGATTTACGGCTCTGTAAACGCTGCTCCATCTGAAAGCACTGTGAGTTTGAGTCTCTTATAACGTGCATTTGAAAAAGCAACCCGTGTCAAATATCTTTCCAAACATGAGAAGCATTTATGAACCTCTTGTCCAACAAAAGACAACATTTAATAACATGCTTTTACTCGACTCACTTCATAACGACAGTTGAGCATCCTTCCGTGAGATGGTATTTATTAGTCATGTTTAATCAATCAAAGTGTTTCAATCTTCTGTTTATTCAGCTATGCAGCGATAGTATGATGCACATAGGGATTTCCTGGTATGATGTGTGTTATTGTACTTCTGCGGCGGGGCATATTTGACGTGTGTGTGTGTGTGTGAGAGAACCCTCTGGCATTCGGATGGAGCAGCATTTACTACCGATCAGCCGTCCTGCACTGACAAACTGCGCATAAAATAATCACATTTTCATTGCAATTTCATTGCGATTAATCGTGCAGCCCTAGTTTACAATATTTCAGTATTTACTGCATTCTTGATCAAATAAATGCAGCCTTGGCTAGCATAAAGACTTTTTTCAAAAACAAACAAACAAAAAAGTGCAATGTGCTCTGATTGGTCGGCTGGACCAGTTTGTTGTGATTGGTCAACCGCTTCGAGCGTGTTTTGGAAATGTCACATCCCTTACCATAACCACGTTTTTCAACACACTACTAACGCAATTCAATCAAGCCTCGCCCCCTTAATTTGCATATACCTTGGGCGGGAATTATTTAAATGAAGAAGAAAATTTAAGACTACAACCGAGGCGTTTCAGGGAGTTCAGAAACAGTGCTTTCTGATATAGAGAATAACTCTTTTGGACTGGATTTTCAACTTTTTCATGCTCATACGCAGCGGCAGCAACATTAAATAAAGTTGAACATGTAAAAAAAATCATAATAGCTCCTCTTTTAGTTAATCAGACAAAATAGTAAGGGATTATAATATTGGTGCCTCTGTTGTGTAGACTAATGATCTATCATTGAACATTGGTATACTTTATCATATTACTGGTGCCATTTATATTGCTCATTGTGACTTAATACAAGGCCTCTCATGGCACTTGCTGCTCATCTTGAGTCTCTATTTCCCCAAGGAGGAACAAACCAGGCAACTGTGCCCTGCATTCTTTCCTGTCAGAGTCCTGTCTCCTGGCCTGCACAAACCGATGCATGTTTGACACGCTCTAATGTCCTTCATAATGTCGTCACTATTTCAGCGCAATTGCTTTTTCTTCTAGCAATCTGTCTTCTCTGACACTATACCCCACAAAAGATATGCACCATGCACACACTACAATGGATGTATTGTTAGAGTCTTGTGTTCGGAAAGGTGGCTGCACTTTGACCACAATGAGGCCACACCAGTGGTATGTTCTGTTTTCTCTTTCACTGACCCAGCCAAGAGGAATGCTGGGACTTGTGTCGAACATGGCAGCCATTTGTAGGGGAATCGTCCGCTTCTTGGTTTTTAGTTTATGACCAGTCAGAATAGCAGTTTGGTCGTGGATCCCAACTGCGTCTACAGCTCTGCAGAGACTCTCAAATAGTTCTAGAGAGGACACGGAGGCTTTACAGAGTATATAATTATGTTGCAAATTTTCCTGTGGTAAGAAAGATGTTTATCAAGGGCCCTCATTTTCGAACCCGCATACGAGAGGCTCCCGTCTCTGCAAAGGGTTAAGGCAAATTCTTGACCAAACTTTGTCAACCATAAACCTTGCAGTGACCTGTTTCTTCCTCTAGCTTGTCGTAATGAGACCGGTTTAATTATGGTGTAATTATAAAGACAAACCTTGGTGCGACAGAACTGATAAGCAAGTAAACATTAAGGCCACTTAAATGCACTCGTTTCACTACGGTTCTATCTCAGCCGTGGAGAAAGTTCACTTAGCATGAGATTTTATTTGGAAGAGGATACGGTTTCTCTCATTACCATTTTTATTTTCCGATTTTAGTATGCTGCTAGAGTTGCCAGCCAGGATGGAACCAGAGAAACACAGTCAAGGAGAGCATGAAGCACTTCAAGGTAATTTATGTGCAATTTCAGCTTGGTGAATGAAACTCTTTGGCTCCCAGTTCAGCTCACAGGGAAGATGTCTCAGCGCTACTGTCAAAGCTGTTTGTTATTTTTGCAACCTGAGCAATATATTCACCCGACCATCCCAGTTCTGAACTATTAGCCCTCACATCTTTAATTTGTGAGTGTTTAAAGTCAAGATGAAATCAAAAATGCTTCTTTTAACTTTTCCTGGTCTTATTACGCACGGTTCATTGGTGCATATTATTTCTAACAATAGAAAACAGTCAGTCTTTCCCCCCTTCACTAACCTGGCTCCATTTTGATATGTAAGGATCAGTTTTCAATAACCAAAGTCAGTTACATTTATAAAGATGTACAATTGCCAAAGTAAAATGGGTTTTGAACATCTGCAAAAATGGATTCTTGAGTTTTCAAATGTAATCTCTTCCCTCTTTTTCCATTTAAAAATATTTATATAAAGCCTTGACATGAAATACATTTTTTGTATTACCAAACTGTGCAAAAATGTGTGTTATCTGTGGTGGGTTGTTGGTCGTAAGCTGGTTTAAGATGGCCTAGCAGGTCTCAGTTCACTTGATTTAGTTCTCCCGCCAGTTAACAAATGACCCAAATCAGTCTTAAACAAGCAAAATATATATTTTAAACATGGTTTCTTTAGCTGGGTTTAAGGCATATAGAGCGACTTTCATATATTTTAGCTTCACAACAAACTGTTACTTTTGTTTTGCTAATATCAGTAGTTTAAGTGTATTTTGCAGCTAGTTTAAACAGTTGCTATTCAGGTACTGCTTTCATATGAGCAGATGTAACCCTTGAATTCCTGGAAAATTCAAGGCCAAAATGAACATGTGCTAGACATACCTCTCCTTGAAAAGCTTAGCTAACAGCCCCATTCAGAAACCCAGGGTTGAGCTCGGCCCTGAATGGGCTTTCAGAGATTTCGAAGGCATAGATTTTATCTGGCTTCCCTGTTGGTTGCTTTTGCCCTCTTCCCACCAGGAGAATGTGTAAGCTTTGGGAAGCAAACTGCATCCAGGCAGTTCCTATAGGGGCACGGCCTACCGTAGGAAGGGAGCTTTTGTACTCATTGACTGTAGCCATAGTCACTGATGTTTGTCACTGAGGTCTTTGCCAATGTATTTTGGCATGTTTTTGTATTAATTTAGCCGTGGCCATGGTGACAAGTTTTTGTTACTATGGCAATAGCAGATAGGACTTATGTTTCTGACAAATCAGGTTCTGAAGGGCCACAGAAAAAACTAACTCTGAATTCACTTTTCTCTCTCTCACCATCTCCAGGTGATGTGGAAATTGGGATCAATGCCATCTTTTTACAGGCCATTGCCATATGCCACGATTGGCATGTATTAGTCAACCTGAATGGTCGTTTCTGATTTGTAAAAGTTAATTGCACATACAAAGCTTTGGCTGGTCAGTTTACGTTCTTGTATAAATGGGTGTAAAGTAAGCTGTGGACCATTGCACGTTTGTTTATTGAATATTTTGACTAATCAGATCAGAATATGCATTCTAATGCTCTAATTTCCATGTAACCAATCCGTTTAACTCCTTTTATTATCTTTAAATGGATTTCTCCTCTCATTCAGCACAGAAAATGCACAAAAAGTTTCACTTAGCAACTATTTACATCTTTGGTCCATTCGAGTATAAGTGCTTACATTTAGGAGGTATTGTTAGCAAATAAAATGTCAAGTTATTTCTTTTATTCACCAAAACATCTGGAATATTGAGATTTAAATAGTTTGAGGTTATATCACTGCTTCTTTGGTCTGCTCGTGACATAGCTCAGAGTTCATCAGTAGCATATTATGCATGATTTATGTCATGTGAAAGATAATTCCTACAAAAAGTTTGAAGTAATGTTCACTTTGAAAGAAATGGGATTGCATTGGCATACTGTGCTGGAAAACCTGACAAGTGATCAGCATTCTTGTTAGAGAGAAGGAACATCTGTCTGTCAGTTGTACATTGGAAGAAAAAAAGCATGATAGAATGTAATGCTCTGGCAAGTCATCCTAACATTATATTCATGTTATTTACCCTGTCTCGGGGCATACATTATCAGGCTTTGGAAATTTACAAAGGCCTGTTCAATAAAAAAAAAAGGCTAGTTTTAATTACTTGAACCTTCGCTAAGCTCCACCCCTTGGTTTCTGTTGCCAACTCAGACAAGATAAAATAATGACTGAAAAATAACTGAAATTTCTGTGAAGTGGTAAAAACTGATTGAATTATTCTATTTAAATTGATAATTAATTGATGCATTTGAGCTGATAACCATAATGCAGAATTTGTATGTAACTAATTAAAGTTAATCGAAATTCATATACACGTTTTAACTGTTTTTTTAATTTAACTATACAATCCAAGTTTGTCAAGTTTTGAAAAAATAAAAGTATAAGAAGCTTAATGGTTTGTAGGTCTTGTGGACACAGACAATGATGAATGGATGGATGGACGGATGAATAGATGGATACCACCTTTAGAAATTTGTTTCAGTTTATATATTTGATCATATTTAGAAACTTAACTTTCAGCGTGGAAGAACACTACAATTTCCTAGAAAACTCTATAAATTTCTCTTCCTGTAGCATTTGGCTAATTCAATTCAAATTCCAAATTCTAAACCCTATACCCAGTGTGCGTTCAGCTTTTCCCAGTGAGTACCCAGTGATACCCAGTGAGTGTTCAGCTTTTTTTAGTTTACCTAGTTTAAAGCCAAGTTCATCAGATTTAATTCAATTAAAACTCATTTATTCAACAAAAGTATGCAGTTAATATCCAAAGAAAAACATTCCTCCATTCAGTATGAACTCTAGCTATTAAAACTGCCTATACTTCAAAACATTGTACATAAGATACTGTGTATTGGCCAAAACAGCAGGCAGTATACTGTAGTAAAATACTGCCCTATGTCTGTTGCTGTTCTCTTACTCATGACATCATCAGTGTTCAATGAAATCTGAGTGGGAAAAAAGGCCTCTGCTATTTATATGTGAAAAGGTCACTCCATTTACTTTCAGTTTATGACCAACATAATGGATAAATCGTATCATGTAACATATATAGTGGCCTGTATTTAATACGAAATTGGTATGAACAATTTAGAAAAGAACAACAACAACAAAAATTTTATGATGCACCTTCTCAGTAAGTGATTCCTAACCATTTCACAGATAAATGGATGATCATGAAAGAATGCACTCACATACTGTTACCACTGTATAGTTAAAGCGATAGTTCACTCAAAAATTAATTCTGTCATCATTTACTCACCCTCAAGATGTTACAAACCAGTATGAAATTCTTTCTTCTGCTGAACACAAAAGAAGATAACCAAAGAGTTGATGGGCCCCATAGACTTCCATAGCATTTTTTCCCATATGGGAAACCCTCAACAAACCCCCTGTAATTCGCACCATGTCTAGGCTATGCCATGGTATGACTTGCAATAGTCTTGGATTAGAAAAGTTTGTCTGCTAATATGGCAGACGGCAACAGTTGCTACGGCTGGACCGGTCAGTAACGTTTTTGAGGCGCGGCCTTGCGAAGGGTCAATTGTTTTAAATAAATGTCTCATTTGGGATACAAATCTAAACTAGCTTGTCTAACATGTCTTTGCAGAACTCTTTATCATTTAGCCTTGGCCGTGTGAGCGTCGCCTGGGCCTTGTAAATCCTACATTGCACAAGAAACTTTACAAATCCTAAACACTATCGCCTACAAAGGATCAATTTGCAACTGGGTGCAATCAAAACATCACAGAAAATATACATGGTCCATGTGGTCACAGCTCATGTTGATGTTACTGAATCAGGACTGCTTCAGTATGGTTGGATTGTCTTGGATTGTTTACAGCGCATCTGTTCTCTCTCAGAGCTGAGCTGTTGTGAAAGATTTATGTTGCAGATCTGACATTAGCTAAGCTTGTGATGAGTTGCCATGGAGATTCCAATTAGTGGTTACACATCATCTTGCCTCAGATATGGTAAGATAATGGATGTCGTCCACAGTGAAATCACTGTACGGGCTAGTTTTCTCTCCAAGTATTACTACATTTTTTTTAGCGCGCTTCAGAATAAATGTGTCCGTTGCATGTAATTGTATGCATGCAGCGATGATATCAGCAATGCGCACAGCGAGCCAAAATCAAGAGCAATTTATCTTCATATTCCCTTTTCTGTCTTTTTCACTTACTTTCTCACAGCAATGCACAGAATAAGCAGAGCAATCGCTAAACTAGCATTTCCTGAAGGAAGCAACGGTACATGCAAGGCAGGAAGTGAATAGTGTTAAACGGGTTGTGCTAACCAGCCAAAACTTGACCACTTAATTCAATATGCAAATATCATGATGACACCCAGCCTTTTTTTGATGGGATTTAAAAATGTTGATGTCAAATATAAGACTGAAAAATTATGGTGACTGCTAAGCTTTAAATCTGATTTAATTGCAGAAATGTGAGGCAAAGACAAAGATGGGATTTTTACATTTTCTGAAAAAGCTCACCACAAGATGCTAGGGATTTGTGATTGGTTGCTATGCGGTTGCTAAGGTATTTTGTGTGGATTTAGTGTGCTGCTATGTGGTTGCTAGGGCCTTGTTGCATGGTAGTTTGCAAGCACCACTAATAAGAAGTAGGCTGCAATGCAATGCAGTGATTTATAGTGTGCATTGTAAAAGAACTTAACTGCTAACTTGACTATATTTTTCAGTAGCATGCCATGGCAGCGTCTCAGCTGTTTTCAGAATAGTGTAGCTTTCCCACTTCCAACTAGAGGTGCACAATTCTGGATAAACAATTTGTTTTGTTTTTTTTGCTTCAAAAAAAGATCATGATTCTCCCACGATAGGCTACTGAACAAAACAACATGTAATTTATTAGATAGGCTACTGAACAAAACAACATGTAATTTATTAGAGGTTCTGACAAAATGTTAATTGCTGCAGTCTAAAAATGAATGATTCAATGATTATTTGTTATTTGAAGCATCAAGTTATTTTCAAAAAGATGCATAGATACACTGCATAGTGCATACTTTAATTTCTGTACATAATCTACTGAATCTGTATCTAACTACTGTTAGATCTACATGAAAAGCACTATTTATTTCACATACAACTGTGTTCGGTTGTTTAATTGTGCTAATGCTTGTAGTTTGATTATTTGTTTATTTTATTACAGACTTGACTTTAATAGTGTTTGAAATTTATATTTATATTATATTTATGTATTTAGACTCTGCAAATCGTTGTCATTTAGGAATGAGATTGCGTGCGTGTTTGAATCGAGATCGCGATCTTTTAGCGATTAATCGTGCAGCTCTGCTTCCAACAAATATCAGTGTAACGTGAAATTTTTTGCCTATTCACCTTTAGAGCCAAGTTATAAATCAAACAACCTCCTCTCTCTCATTTGCCAAGTAAAAAAGATACTCTGGCAGCGTTTTACGTAAAAATATGTAATTAAAGCAACACCAAGGAACTTTTCCTCAGCGATTGCCCTACAGGTTGGAAGCGGAATTGTCCATTACCGCTGTCGTAAATAATTTAGCCTACCGCAGCCTACTGTCACACGCGCACGCTCGCTGTTTATCCAGCACCGGCTTTGGAATCAACAATGGCAGACATCCCAACCTGCAAGAAGTCATTTCAGGGAGGTATATCTTGGTGACTGGATTGTTGACGGGGGGTGGCGGGTTGGTTGACTAGCTTTCGTGAGGCACACTCGCAAGGTCTCTCACGCTCTACCTCTCTGCCGTGCTCGCGCTATGTATGTTATGCGCGCAGTATGTTCTGTCTCGCATGCGCGCTCTAGATTCCGGCAGATTTGAACTAATTTGTGGGCATCGGGGAGACGCTATAGACTTGGGATGTCTGCAATGGCCATAGACAATTTGAGGAAGTGGTGGGGGAAGTGACGTATGCCGTAAAGCAGTCGAGTTTTGTAGTTCTTTTTGTGCTCGGGTTACTACTCGAAACCCGAAGTTACATAGTGCGAGTAAAAGCGATACAGACCACGTCAGGCTATGGCAGACGTGTCATTTAACCTATTGTAAGTCGATGTACTATCACAAGGGTCTTTGTTTTGTTTTACTTCTTATTTGTATTAACTATTTAAAAAGTTAAACTTAATGTAGTTTCACTTTCTAAAATTGTCCTTTTAATCCTCCAAAAGTTGGCCTAATTTACTTCCATTGTAAGAGCCTTAATGTAACTGAACTGGAAAATATATAGTTTGTACTGGAAAATTATTTTAAGTGTACGTTTATCTTTTTGTATTTTGAGGTTGATTCATTCAAAAGCAGTTATCGTTTTTATACCAGACTTTTGGACAAAAAGAGTAGCTTTACTCTAGTATTACAGTATACTACTTGCAGGGAAGGTCAACTAAAGGCTCAAGTGCCTTGATCATAGATCAGGATTGTGTTGTCAGTAAGAGCAGGTTTTGCTTCATCCAGGCTAAGATTGATCTGAAAGCCTTTTGTCACCAGCACAGATCCTTAACTATTTAGCTATGGACACCCCTAAAGCTAACACCTTAGTTCTAATGACCTATATTCTTCATGGATGATTAAACTTTTGGACGGGCTCTGAGAGAAAAGCCTTGCTGCAATAACTTCAGCTCTCCCAAGCCACTTGGAATTGACAAATACATTTTGGACCAGAGAACAGAAAGCGACATTACTCAAAGATCTGGCTTTCATAAAACCTCTGTCATTACCAGCGTGACTTGCAATTCCAAGCTCTTGCCACAGTTTCTCTTAATAACTCGGCCCGTGCAACGGCCATGTGTCTTTTTGTATTAGACGGGTGTCAGTGTACCCACATGTCAGCACCCTGCAGGTCAGAAAGCGTTAGTCATGCCTCACGCCTGACCCCAACATGTGACCATTAACCCTAGAGTCACATAACCTTGCAGTTATTTAAAAGGTCATGACAGGGGGCCCCTAATGCCGTTTGCCACTCCTGACCCCTCACCTTGCGAGACACTTGCTCAGTCTTATAATAAACATTTGGGCCCGTGCAGCTGGTCACCTGCAGGACATCTGCTTCTGAAGGCTGGCAATTGCTTTTGAGTTTCGGGGATTTTAAGAGGCTGTTGGAATGCATTAACGGAGCTGAATGCATTGATTGTGTGTATTGTGTGCAGCAGTGATAGAGAGTGACTGACTGAAACTTGGAGATGTTAATCATTTAAACTACATTTTTCAGTAGCGTGACAGAAGTTCAGCTTTCAAACTAGAGCTTGTCCAGTAATGAGCAACTTTTGGTAGTGGAGTCGTAGCGTGAAGCTGCATTTCTGTCTTTTGTCATTGTTTTGCGCATGCAACCGGGCGAGTTGGTAATAATCATCAGTTACAGCACCTTAGCTACCACCTCATAGACTATTAGTTGTGTAAAGTTAACACTAACAAAAGCACATAACCCAAAATGTGCTTTTGTGCTTTTTTGTCCAAAAGCACATAACTATAGAATCAATTCTGAATGAGCATGTGAACGCCGTCAGCGTTAATCACAGGTTCGCGTTTAAAAGTCTGATCATTTCGACGGAGGTGAATCAATCAAAGTTAACTTTAGCTGGAAATAACATTATTCAAGAACCGCTATAATGCCAAAACAATCTGTTACCTTAAATTATGTTTATCTCTGTAAAGCTGCTTTGAAACAATCCATTGTTAAAAGCGCTATATAAATGAAGATGACTTGACTTGACTTGACTAACATGCCAAAAGTCTTCAAGCGTGCGTTGTGCAGCTTGTCTTGGTGTTTTGAATACACATACAGCTCATGGAAATAAACACAATGGCTGACACAATATTAAGTGCTGTTGCTCATAGAAGCCTGGCTTTGGTTTTTGAAAAGAGATGAAAAGCAGGTTCGGTTTCTGACAGCACAATTTGGTATCATGACTTAGAGAAAAAAAGGGGTAGTTGGGCTGTGCAATAGAGGGTTAAAGATTCAGTGATGCATATCATCAAATGATTGTTATAAATAAGGAAACAGTTTAATACCTGTAGGTCATTAGATGCATTAGTTAATGCCAGTTTTGTCTCAGACGTGGACTTCTCTGTATATCTGGATCCAGATGCACATGTGTGCCAGGCACTTCAGTCTTCCTCTGAGGTCGGCTATCGCGCCGGCGCGATAGTCTCGCTTTTTTCTTATCAGTGCAAAAGAAACTCAAAATACTCTGTTGATTTTGATCTTACATATTAAGTGTTGTACATCATTAGATCCTGATAAGTGTCTATTTTTTTTGTGGATACTCACAATAAAAACAAAGTGTTGTGCTTTTCGCCAAATAAAGAAAAACAAACATGATGCGCGTTCTGCCTTCTCTCTGTCAGTGAAGTCCATTCTGAAACGCGTCCTAAGATTAAATTTAATTCCGCGAATACTTGTCATACAGGCACGAGTGTTTTTCCATTATGAAGCTTGAACTCTCTTCTTTTAAATGAATGAATTTATATAAAAAAAACAAATATTCTCAGTTTATGTAATCTGTATGAAAAGAGAGAGATGTCAGTATTTTTCTTTCCAGCTCATTACACCTAATTACGCGTTAATGTGCCACGCCCACGGAGAGCGCGCGCTATTCAAACGCAAATGATCTAAGGCAGGCCGTTCAAACATGCCAACGCCCACCAGCTGGATTATAAAACACATCGTGTTTAGTAAGTATCTTGTACAGCTGTGTACACAGCGTATCCTTTCGCTGTGAGGAATAATACTATCTAATCCTGGAAAATTTACCAGAAGTGCTGGTAGTTTCATTTCGAGGAGCAAAGGATCCAGCTGATGTAGTAAGTAATTTATTCTAGTGCTTTGTTCTAATCGTGATATTGAATTTGTCGGACTGTAAACCGCAAAAAGACTGTTTAAATATGAATTGCGTGTCTGTGTGTAGGCTAAATGATGAGTGAACGGCATAGGCGCGCGCGCGCTTTTTTTACTACAGTTATACAGCGCGTGCCTTGTTCATTCACTCTCGCACCTACATTAGTAAACGTTATGTTTACATGAACAACACATACAAACTATATTGCTATAGCCTACTAAGATGAGTAAAAATAGACTGAAATATGTTGAAATAAAATGTCTGTATAAGCAACAAGCTGCAAATTCACATGTATATACTAATATATCATACACAATATATTACAGACTAAATATGAATGTTTAGACACGATTTTGTGATTCGTTTTGGATAGATTATAAAGTTTTGACTGTAAAAAAAGACTACTGTCACATTAAATAGATACGCTTTTGTTCACCAATTGACCCTTCACTAAGTCCCGCCCTCCTTAGTTACTGTTGCTACGCCTGTCAAGCTTTCGCGACTGCCACATCTATTACAGTGTGAAAGCACCGGTGTCAGACATTCCCAAGGAGATAATTAGTCATTTTTGGCGAACAGGTGAAATATCTGAGAGAGCAAGACAAAAGGGACTGCAGTATGCATTCGAGGGATATATCAACGACATAATATGCAACCGATTAGAGAATAATTTCATCAAAATTGAAGCTAAAGCCTATAACGTTAGGTCCCAGCGCAAGCAGCAGCCGCCTCCTTAGCAGACCATTCACATGGGAAACGCACAAATGGAGGAACAGCTATATTCATGCACAGCAGGGTAAGTGAAATGTGAAAATAATCTAATAATTACAAATCAAACAGCTTATCCATCAATCTAACACCGGGAGAGCCGTGATCGGATTGGGGTAAAGTTACTCAGGGGTAGGCCGTCGATTAACAAAATGCTGAAATATATTTTAAAGTATGTCAGTGAGCCTCAGTCTTGCCATTAATCGTCTTATTTTACGTTCAAATATATGCATTATGAACAAAGAACCGCCATTATTTCCAAGCAATAGGGTTTTTTTTGTTGTTAATCCTGTCGACATTTAGCTGTGAATGGGTCTCCCACACTGCTTGATCCACGCCCGGCATTTCTCCCCTTTGGCTTTTAGGTTTCGGGAAGGAAAAAAATGCCACCCCACCGTCCAAACTTTTAGGATACCGGGTATCAGATTTGCACAATCCATACGCACAACGCGTCGGCATGTTTCCCTCACTCGAAAGCTTGACAGACCTCCCGCGCCTAGTTACGGTTGCTAAGCCACGATTGGCCAGTGGCGGTTTTCGGGCGTGGCTTAGCGAAGGGTCAATTTCTGCTCATAGTTAAATATGCTATAGTATGATGTTTTGTCAAAAATAAAGTAGGTATATTGAATTATCAACTAAGATGTTATTATAGTGTTTGTTCCAATATTCAAACTAATGAATCCTTACCTTTTTTTAATACGTATGATAAAATGTATACTTTTTACAAAGAAATACACTTGAAATATTGTTAAAATTGTAATTGTTGTTGTAATTGTAACCTATTTGTAATTGGTTACAATTTCTAATTGTAAAATATGTATAGGCTATATAGATAATTTCTTTTGTCCTTGCATTCTTTGGGATCCTGTGACACACCTGTGTGAAATGGCTAATTAATATGCAGCTCATTATGCGGCACATTATCCGGCCTTTGTCTTCTCAGGTGTGAACACGCCTCCACGCATATTGCCTTTTCAAACAAAAGGTCTCTAATAAAATTTAAATCAGTGTATGTATTTGTGTAAATGATTAGGCAGGATGATTTTCAGATCATTTTGAAGCAAAAATTCTAGGCAACAACACTCATTAGTCAAAAGTCTTGTGGACACATATTTAGTATGTGTTTTGTGGCCTTATTTCAGACACTTTAAGTTTTAGTTTTTCAATAACCATGCATAAGCAATATTCTCTAAAAAATACAAACATGTTTCATAATTGTTGCTCAGAAATTCCGGTAGCCCAGTTTGTGCTATATTGAGTGAATTTACACCTTTGCCATTAACATGTTTATAAATAACTGAAAAAAGCACAAATGTCAGAGCATGTCAGAACACCTCAAGGACCCCAAAAACCCTTAGACCTCAGAGGGTTAAAATCACCCTGGCCTTGTGAACATTCTCGGCCAAGCTTCACTCACCAGCTTCAAAGTGCCTCGTGGGTAGGTTTAATATGCTATTGTGATGCTCAGCAGTTTGCGGGCATTATGGATTGAAGTCTCAGCTTGAGGGAGTCGATGGGAAACGGGCTATGACACGGTGAGATGAGTCACGGAGGAAAGCGCTGAGTCCCTCATTTTCATCTTTAAAGTGTGAAGGATGAGATTCATTCTGACTGTAAAATGTGTCAGCAAAGCATTAAAGTCAACCGCTATGTTTCCCTGTCACATCTTATGTGTGATTTTCATTTATTTTATGCAAACACAAGCTTTGAATACTGGGAAAAAACTTTTTCAGTGATCAGCTTTGCACTTGCAAATATTAGCCATTTGGGAGTTAATTGCTTTGCCAATAGCTTTGATTTAAATATGAAGCAATAACTAATGGTAGCAATTCAATCCAAATAATTTTACCAAAAACATAATAAATGCTTCTGTCATGATACAATTCCCCTGGTAAGGAAATTTTTTTGGACCAACCATTACTTGAAAGATCTGTTCTCATGCAGAAAAGACCAGCTTGTGTTTCTATGCTTGTTTGAGTTCACCAGTAAAACATAGCTGATGAAACCGTAGCTGTCTTACAAGTTAATGGGTATTGACACAAATTTCACAATTCGATTCGATTTCGATTCACAAGCTTGCGATTCGATTTCGATTCAATATTGATTATTTTGGATATCAGGTACAATACATGGCAAATTTTTTCAAGGAAAACAAATCTCTTAACTAATGCTGTAAAGTATGGGAGTCAGTTGTAGCCTACTAGGCTTCATTAGCCTACTATAATTTTGAAGGTAAAAATTAACTGATTTGAAGCTATACAAACACTTAAATCACTTAAAACACTTATTTAATTTTATAATAAGAAAGTTATATGAAATATAAACATTTAAATGGTGGCTGTCATAAAAACTTGCCAGATTTATTCAAACATGCATTAAATATTGAAGAACATTAAAAATTATAATGAATATGTAATATGGTGCATATATTTAGCAAAATTCTCCTCTCTAGAGTTATTTTTTTCTAGCTGACTGACTAAGTTACTAAGTTTAATGTTTTTTTCGGAGGTAAATGTGACGTTACATGCCATTGTTTACTTGCTGTTTAACTGACGTCTTTCCACGGATGAAACACTGATTGCGCAATACCACGTTACATGATACGGATTTCGAAGTTGTACTCTATCTTTTAACACACTTTCAGATACTCATTGATGTTTATTTGGCGCTGTAACTGGTATTATTAAGGCGGAGTAACTGGTATTATTAAGGCGGAAGAGGAGAATGAGATCATGTGCGCTCCGTGCTGCTGCTTCTCTTGAGCTGAGCCAGAGTGATCTCACGCCACAGCGCCAAAACGGTATTTATGTTTTTGAATTTTGTAAGAAAATGGACGTAATTCGAAATTTGAGACTTTATCTCATAATAATAGTCACAAAGCACAAAGATTATTTCGATTTATTGGATGGGATGCACGACACAATGTTCTACGCGATCATCAAATGAAAACAGGATGACTAATCGATTCTTGAGATTTAAGAATCGATATCGGTTCGTAAAAATGAGAATCGATTAATATCGAGAAATCGATATTTTTTACCCAGCCCTACAAGTTAAGCTGGATAACTAGTTGGTAGCTAGCCATAATCAGCCTAGTTTTTTTAGCAAGGCTATGCATATATATATATATAATATATATATATATATATATATATATCAGTGGCGGCTGCTGGTCTTTCAAAGAGAGGAAGCTCTTTTTTTTTTTTTGTAAGCGACTGAGTTGATGGGCTTTATTTTAATAATAAAATAAAAAATACAAACAAAAACTACGAACCAGCACAGGACAAGGAGAATAAATAGGGAGCAAAAAGGCAGGTAATGAGGGAGGACAGGTGGGGCAAAATAACTAATAATCAGGAAACAAGATGGGAGTCGACAGGAGAGCACATGGCACAAGGAAAACGCATGACAAGCCATGTGCTCACACCAAACATGACAAAAACAAACACATGGCCAGTAAAACAAATTACAAGCAATTGTGCTCACACAAAATGAGACTTGAAGAACAATGAGAAGAACACTCATAAGCCACGTGTTCACACAGAACATGACAACATGAAAGCACACAGCTAGTGTAAAACACAAGCTGTGTGCTACAAAGCACAAGACAAAACATGACATGAAAGCACCACCGATGTAAACACGAACCGCGTGCTACACAAAAAAACAACACACTGAACAGAGCGAACACGAAACCGCATGCGAACATGACAAAACAGAACGTTATGCACGAGAACGAGTGAAAGGTCATCCTGTGCATTCACAACAGAAAACAAACACGCAGAGCATGCATGACCGAATCCCGACACAAAACCGAAACCAAACTAGACAGATGTGCCGTGATTCAAACACCACGTCCGCACATGTAACAAGGCAGTGGCACCTGACATCGACGGAGGTAATGTGGGAATTAGGTTAAACTGTGAAATGTATGATGAAAATTGCAAATAACAAAAAATGTTACAGGAGTTGGTCTTTCGAGTACATTTTAAAATCCGCGATGAGACTGAGCTCGAAATCTCGAATAGTTTTCGCGTCAGTGACTTCTTATTGTGCGACATCGCTGTCAATCAAAAGGAGATGCAGTCCTCCAATCAGCACGCAGACGCCCGGACTCCAGGCCAGCCCACTTCCCTATACACCCCAGAGACGCTGAGCGTCCGTGGGCGGGACATAATCGCAGCATTTATCCAATGACCGTCTAGTTTCGAAGCACTGAAAAAACTGTTCAAAGCAGCTCCTGTGAAGTCAATGGACGCTGAGCTTCAACGGGGAAATGCCATAGGGAAATGCACTGTGACGCTACGGTTAGACCGAGTCAGCCGACCTGCTATATGGAGCTGATTCTGAACGAACTCGTCTTCGAGATGAACGTGTTCTAACGCATTTTTAGTCAATAAAATGTTAACACAATAGTACACATTTTACCATTAATTTTTTTACATTATATGGGAAGCTGAGCTTCCCTTGCAGTCTTAAAGAAATCTCCACTGATATATATATACACTCACCTAAAGGATTATTAGGAACACCATACTAATACTGTGTTTGACCCCCTTTCGCCTTCAGAACTGCCTTAATTCTACGTGGCATAGATTCAACAAGGTGCTGAAAGCATTTTTTAGAAATGCTGGCCCATATTGATAGGATAGCATCTTGCAGTTGATGGAGATTTGTGGGATGCACATCCAGGACACGAAGCTCCCGTTCAACCACACCCAAAAGATGCTCTATTGGGTTGAGATCTGGTGACTGTGGGGGCCATTTTAGTACAGTGAACTCATTGTCATGTTCAAGAAACCAATTTGAAATGATTCGAGCTTTGTGACATGGTGCATTATCCTGCTGGAAGTAGCCATCAGAGGATGGGTACATGGTGGCCATAAAGGGATGGACATGGTCAGAAACAATGCTCAGGTAGGCCGTGGCATTTAAACGATGCCCAATTGGCACTAAGGGGCCTAAAGTGTGCCAAGAAAACATCCCCCACACCATTACACCACCACCACCAGCCTGCACAGTGGTAACAAGGCATGATGGATCCATGTTCTCATTCTGTTTACGCCAAATTCTGACTCTACCATCTGAATGTCTCAACAGATATCGAGACTCATCAGACCAGGCAACATTTTTCCAGTCTTCAACTGTCCAATTTTGGTGAGCTCTTGCAAATTGTAGCCTCTTTTTCCTATTTGTAGTGGCGATGAGTAGTACCCGGTGGGGTCTTCTGCTGTTGTAGCCCATCCGCCTCAAGGTTGTGCGTGTTGTGGCTTCACAAATGCTTTGCTGCATACCTCGGTTGTAACGAGTAGTTATTCCAGTCAAAGTTGCTCTTCTATCAGCTTGAATCAGTCGGCCCATTCTCCTCTGACCTCTAGCATTAACAAGGCATTTTCGCCCACAGGACTGCCACATACTGGATATTTTCCCCTTTTCACACCATTCTTTGTAAACCCTCGAAATGCTTGTGCACGAAAATCCCAGTAACTGAGCTTATTGTGAAATACTCAGACTGGCCCGTCTGGCACCAACAACCATGCCACGCTCAAAATTGCTTAAATCACCTTTCTTTCCCATTCTGACATTCAGTTTGGAGTTCAGGAGATTGTCTTGACCAGGACCACACCCCTAAATGCATTGAAGCAACTGCCATGTGATTGGTTGATTAGATAATTGCATTAATGAGAAATTGAACAGGTGTTCCTAATAATCATTTAGGTGAGTGTATAGATAGATAGATAGACAGATAGACAGACAGACAGACAGACAGTCAGACAGTATACACATATACATACAGGTATATTCGTTTCGATGGGCATTCAAATAAGTTAATATTTGTTCAAGTAAGCTTGTCTTCTCTATTTGATTTGAAGTGTTCCTGGATTGGTGGGCCTTTGCAATAAACTGCCCATTGCTGCTCAGAGATTGAGATCCAGTTAGCTGAAGTCTTTTGTTAACACAGTAAATATAGAATAATCTTATGGTGTCTATTGCCACTTGTATATATTGTAAAAATACAATTCTGACCTTGGTTGAAACATTCTGTTAGTCAGAAATCACTAAACTACTGTTAGTTGTTTGAGAAGCAGCAAGTAGTCTTAGCACGAAAAACTGTTTCGGCTGCACATCCGTGATGCAAATCTCCCATTCCACCACATCCCAAAGGTGCTCAATTGGATTGGGATTTGGTGGCTGTGGAGGCCATTTGGAAACCAGTTTCAGATTATGGAGGCCATTTGGAAACCAGTTTCAGATTATTTGAGCTTTGTGTTATACTACTGGAAGTAGCCATCAGAAGATGGGTATACTGTGGTCTTAAAGGCATGGACAGGGTCAGAAACAATACTCGGATCAGAAACAATACTCCAACAGTCTTTTCTCAGTTTCTCTACACTTGGATGTTTATTTGTTTTCTTTAGTCTGCACATCTCACTCATCAGAGATATAGATCCTGCACTTATTGAAATTGAAACCTATAAGAGAATATGGTAGACAAAGGGTTACGCACCAGTGGAAAGACACATCCGTGGCATGTGTTTGGGAATGTGTGGGGATTCTTTCTCAAGTAGATGGCAAACTGCTTTTTTTATTTTTATATAAAAAATATTTATAAATATAATTCAATTGTGTGTATATATATATATATATATATATATATATATATATATATATATATATATATATATATATAAATAAATAAATAAATAAATAAATAAATAAATAAATAAATACAAATATATATATATTATACACATTGGATTTGTCAAATATGTGCTATTGATAAATGCACTGAATATTTGCAAGTAATCTCCAAGTGTATTTTGTATACTACACTTTTCAAGATTGGCATTCCTTTTAGGATCCGGTATGTTAATCATTTTCATCATTTGCACCCTCAAGCACAGTTTAAGTTTTTCTTCCAGAGTTTTTAAGGATTTGGAACCCCCTTTGATGTTGATTTGTACAGGATGAAATGAAGATCAGGCAGGCCAAGGAAATGACAACACTGAAACATACACCATCACCCATTATGATCCTATAGTCAAAGGAAACATAAGCCCGCCAGTTTCCTCTGAAGAGTGGACTTACAGCATTTCATTACGTTTTTTTGCCTTTCCATAGAAATAATGTAGAAAACATACAACCTTCTGGATGTTTTGAGGATGATAGATTTATTGAGAGCTCACAATTACGACTGTGGTTATTTGTCGATCCAACAATCTCATTGAATCATAGGAGGATTTTAAAAGTAGCTTAGATTACCCCTCTTCTGTCCTGGTTTGAATTCTACCCTGACTTCGGCCCATTCGGTTTCCCATTTGCCATCTACTTGAGACAGAATCCTCACACATTCCCAAACACGTGCCACGGATGTGTCTTTCCACTGGTGCGTAAGCCCTTTGTCTACCATATTCTCTTTTAGGTTTCCATTTCAATAAGTGCAGGATCTATATCTCTGATGAGTGAGATGTGCAGACTAAAGAAAACAAATAAACAAGTGTAGAGAAACTGAGAAAAGACTGTTGGAGAGTGCTAGAGGTGGGTATAAGGCTGAGCCAAGGCCTTTATTGTAACCCAAGTACTGGGTATGTGGGTGCACTCTCTCTAGGTTTTGGGCAAGCTGCAAGCTAAAACATGTTGGGATATAATCTCTTCCATTGCCAGGACGGCGAAGGAAGACATGAAGATAAACAGTCACGTCAGTTGCAACACTGGCCAAGTGTACTTTTTTCCCACCTCCGTTGCAGTTGGCGACGTCCTTGCGTTGGACCTACAGAACTTGAAATGTGAACGCTGATATGGATGACAATCATGTATCAGATAAGCCCGTTGGGTTCAGGCACGCCGCTGGTGAGTGAGAATTTGCACCCTTCAGTCACCTTTCTTCATGCGTCATTCAAGAGCTTTGACCACACCTTGGGGTTTTGATTTGGATATCATCAAATATGATTTGTTTCTTTTCTTGATGTGCTCCACATTTTAGTGATAAGAGAGTTTGAGTGGGTGGAATATCTTTCTGATGGCTTCCAGAGCATTTGGCACTTTGTGATGGATATCAATGTGAGCTAGTGTCAAATGTTGTTTACTGCATCATCTTTGTAACTGTTCTTATACTCTGGTTAAACCAGGTCTTTTCAAACTATGTGTGTTTGTTTGTTGTTTGTTTGTATATATATATATATATATATAAAAAAAAAATTTTCACAGGTCGATATAGATAATTTCTCCTTTTTGCAATGTGTGTGTAGTCTCTATCAAGGGAGTTTTGTCTATCCATTGTTGCCTTTAGCAAATACAAATCACATTTATAAATATTTTCCAGATAATATATTAATCATTCACTTTAGCAATGATAATATATCGCAAACAACTTGTTTTAAATAAATGGGTTTTAATTTTTTTAATTAAACTATATATAATTACCTTTTATATTAGGAAGGGAGTCCCATGCATAACCATATATGAGGGTCCTTGGCATCAACTCCTGACTTAACCAACAAGACCTGGTTTACCAGCTTCACAAGGAAGACCATGTTTCTCGACCAGCGCCAAATCAGTACAAACCAGCCTAGAAAAACATTTGGGTCTAGGCTGTTTTTTTCAGCAACGTAGGCAAAATTGATAGTCGCAGTGATTCTGTTTGCTTTGGCGTCTGCGTGTTATATGTCAGTTAGCTACGTCTACAGAGCATTTATGTGTTGGCCTTGGCTAATGCTTCTCTGACAGGCAACAGGATATTTCTGTTATTTTCTTTCTTCCAGAACTCGGATGCCTCAGGATTGGGTTTCCAGAGATGGCTACACCGACAAATCATTGTCAGTGGTACGATACCACAATCACATTATGAATGCAAAGAACAAGTCCTTTTGTGTCCAAGGAGGTTTGGAGACAATAGTTGAGAGGTGCATATTTATCTTTCCTGTCATTATTCTTGAAGCCAAAGCACCTCAAAAAAACACCTGGCTATATTATATCAGCTCCTCCGATCTAGAGAAGGTTCAAGTAAGACGTCTAACAAGCACATTTTTATGACTACAGACTGCAGACCTTCATTTTGAAGTAGGCTAGATGTTAAACCTGTGATAGTCCCAGAGAGTGGTTTCATTAACCAGCTCTGCTTGAGCTAAGTAAGATACAGTGTCTGTGGAGGTTCATGGATGGGTCAACAAAGGGGTTTTGGGGGCATACGGGAAGAGAGCACAGTGTTTTGGCATTCAAACTGATGCCAGGGTCATGACTAACCTTCCCACACCTGACCTCTAATGACTCATGGATGAAACTGGGGAACAGTCATGGAAATATCAATGTGTCTTAATGGCGTAAATGATTGTGGAAAAAAACACTTGTTTTTCTCTACGGATGTAAGCGAATCTGACTCTTCTTTGTTATTGTTTAAGAAGAGGGAGTGTGTTCACCGTGATGATATAAAGCTTAAATGGTGTTGTATTTAATCATGATCGCCCCAAAGGTCCACCCTTCGCCTCCCCAAAGACGACATATGAGGAGTAGAGTTTGAGGGCCAGCGTTTTAACCTTTCTCTTAGCATTAAAAAACAGTACATCCTCTAAAATGGGTCTGATTTGGACAAGTTAACATTTTGGTACTGTGGGTTCATTCATCTAGAGTTAAAAATAATACTAATTAAACATAATGGCTACATCATTATCTTTGTACAAGTGTGCTCAAATGATTCTAGCTTACATCTTTCTCAGAAGGGTTGTAATCTGTCACCAAACAGTAAGCCAACTCTTGTTGTAAATGTTTAGCAATTTGGAATTACAAATTGTACGTTTTAAACATGACAACCCTGCTGAGTCAGTGTTTGCCTTCTGACCTTGCCCCTGGCGAATGTTGAGTGATTCAGGCTAGAATACAGTCAGCAAACACTTTTAGTTAATCAAAGCCAGGCTGTAACTTACAGGCTAAACAAACTAACCATTTCTTTCTGATTAGGAACGGGGATATAAGCTATCAAATTCATACAGTTAGCTAGCAGGTAAATGTTAGCAATTTATTTGTTGTTAGAATTGTTAGCGGTTTCTTTATACATGAACTTTTGACATGCTTCCTGATAAGCGTCGAATAATGCACTGTGCACAGTAGGTACGTTTTCTCTGTTATCAAAATACATGGACGATCTACAGTATTATATTGACCAAAATATGCTGTATGCAACAAACCATATTACACTTGGTATATGCTGCAGGGATGACATTTTTAGGCCAACGCAAGTTAGCATTACCCTGGTTCCCTTGACAAAAAGCCAATAAATTTTTGTTTTGTTGGGTTTTTGGATTATTGCAAAAAAAAGCTTTGTGACCAAAAAGTTTATGATAATTACTTGTTTTGTTCACCAAGATGGACACAAATAAACACGTTTTGTGAATCTTAAAATCTTAATACATTAGCCAGAAGGAGAAATGTTATTGTTAGGCTATAAATAACTACACCACAGTTCCACAACTTCAGTGTCATGACTTCTAAACATACAACAACTCTTTCAGTATTTATTTAACCCGTACGCACTGTTCGTTCAGGGTGTATACTCAGGATGTTTGGGGTCTCCCCAGACCCCTGACAATAAAATGTAATTTTGTAACACAATAATGTAACTTTTTTTTTAAATAAATGTAATATCAGTCACTTTATTAATGATTTAACTCTACATTTGTGGGTTTTATGGTATTGTTTAAATTTATATAAAGACATTAATATTTTATAAAATAAATTCACTTTAAAAAAGACACATTTCTAACTTTCAGTCATGTGCTGCGTCCCAATTCGCATACTATCCGTCCTAAATAGTATTCGAAAATAGAATTAGTACGTCCCAAATCGTAGTATGTTGAAATGAGTGTCCCAAAGAGACCCGGATGGTCTACTATATCCGGTCAGAATCCGAAGTGCAGATCGTTGCACACTCTAACGGCTGTTATTGCCCACAACCCATCGCGCGTTGGACGAGGATTCGGTTAGAAATACAAACACGACTGAAAAGTGTTCAAAAACTACAGACATGGAGGACGCGCGAGTCCGACGGTTATGTAGAGAGGTTTAGATAAAGGGGTTTGAGTGATTAATTATCAGTATTTATTATTTAACCTCACGAAAATGTATTTATTCAATGTTGTCCATATTATATTGCATCTGCGGCATTGTGAACTTTTGCAAAGATACGTTTAGCCATTGACTTTTAAATGCATTATTATATTCAAATTCCAAACACATGAGGAGTGTCTCGGCATGAAAGACCCATGACTGGCAGATGAACGTGCGACAACAATTCTCTCCGAAATGGTAAGAAGTTATATTAGATTAAATGGAGGATTTTAACTGTGACGAGATGATTGACAGGGCAGTTTTGACAGGATGCACGCGACAGATCTGTCCGTTAAAGATGACGAAGTAGTATGTCCCAAAGCTTGCCTACTCTTTTGCTACACACTCAAAAGTATGTACTTTTTCTTCACAAAAAGAGTACATAATTTTAGGGTGTAGTACAAGTAGGCGAATTGGGACGCAGCAATGGAGATAACATGGAAAAGCGTGTCATGGTTTAATGGAAGATTGTTTCCATCTTCTGGAAAACAAATATGTTCAAAATTGAAATGACATGAAATTTCAACTGCAGCCACTAAATGGCTGCAATGCATTACATCTTTTTTACAAGTTTTTCATTTCGATGTACACTCACCTAAAGGATTATTAGGAACACCTGTTCAATTTCTCATTAATGCAATTATCTAATCAATTAATCACATGGCAGTTGATTCAATGCATTTAGGGGTGTGGTCCTGGTCAAGACAATCTCCTGAACTCCAAACTGAATGTCAGAATGGGAAAGAAAGGTGATTTAAGCAATTTTGAGCGTGGCATGGTTGTTGGTGCCAGACGGGCCAGTCTGAGTATTTCACAATCTGCTCAGTTACTGGGATTTTCACGCACAACCATTTCTAGGGTTTACAGAGAATGGTGTGAAAAGGGAAAAACTGAAAACTGAGAATGAGCCGACTGATTCAAGCTGATAGAAGAGCAACTTTGACTGAAATAACCACTCGTTACAACCGAGGTATGCAGCAAAGCATTTGTGAAGCCACAACACGCACAACCTTGAGGCGGATGGGCTACAACAGCAGAAGATCCCACCGGGTACTACTCATCTCCACTACAAATAGGAAAAAGAGGCTACAGTTTGCAAGAGCTCACCAAAATTAGACAGTTGAAGACTGGAAAAATGTTGCCTGGTCTGATGAGTCTCGAGAATGAGAACATGGATCCATCATGCCTTGTTACTACTGTGCAGGCTGGTGGTGGTGGTGTAATGGTGTGGGGGATGTTTTCTTAGCACACTTTAGGCCCCTTAGTGCCAATTGGGCATTGTTTAAATGCCACGGCCTACCTGACCATTGTTTCTGACCATGTCCATCCCTTTATGGCCACCATGTACCCATCCTCTGATGGCTACTTCCAGCAGGATAATGCACCATGTCACAAAGCTCGAATCATTTTAAATTGGTTTCTTGAACATGACAATGAGTTCACTGTACTAAAATGGCCCCCACAGTCACCAGATCTCAACCCAATAGAGCATCTTTGGGATGTGGTGGAACGGGAGCTTCGTGCCCTGGATGTGCATCCCACAAATCTCCATCAACTGCAAGATGCTATCCTATCAATATGGGCCAACATTTCTAAAGAATGCTTTCAGCACCTTGTTGAATCAATGCCACATAAAATTAAGGCAGTTCTGAAGGCGAAAGGGGGTCAAACACAGTATTAGTATGGTGTTCCTAATAATCCTTTAGGTGAGTATATGTTTAGACATTGTAAAATCATTATTATGATTGTAAAATTATTATTATGGAACCGAATGTGCAAGAAATGGTAACTTGTTTCTGGGTTTTAGGACCGTAACATTCTATTTACAGTATGACGAATGAACCAGAAGCAATATCATCTTGCATTTACAACATTTTTTTTTCTTCAATTATTTTATTGGATAAAAATTTGTTACAAAAATATATTATAATAAAAAGTAACCTTTTTCTTTCTCAAAGATGGTAACTGGATGTCAGGTTATGTGACAACAATGTGGCACTGACTCACTAATAGGTTTGTTTCTATTAGATGAATGAATACTATTTTACACGATTTAGGGCACTGGTAAGGACATTAAGGGCCTAGAGCTCACTACATATTGGGACACTGATGATTTCTAGCTACATGACAACGCTCTCATTGCACAACATTACGGAATATTAACAGCAGAACTGATATCTCTCTGAAATATTTTTTTTTATGTTATTTAAAGTACATTATGATAAATATGTTACTTGTCACGTATACGTGCAACATTTCAGACACAAATAAATTATAAATATAGCCATCTGATAATAAAGGCTTTTTAATTCGAAAGAGTGCCATGGTCATCCTGAAGTTTTCTTTGATAAATTATAAATGTTAGCTAGATTGTTCATTACTCGTCTAGCGATGTATGTTTGTGATGAAATATAATTTAATAATGGTTTGTATAAAAAAAAAAACATCTATCATTGTGTAGTGAGTTGGCTCACATGATTTAAATTTTTCGCTTCAGAACTTAAGAGAGCAGTGAGCATTGATGCTCCCTGGTTTTCATGGTGCATTGTGGGACTTTTTAGAGAGCGAACATTTCAGTGCACTTTAGACAGCTCTTAAAATGGCAGACTCCCTGTTCAGTGCCCTGACTGAACTAGGGAGCTGATTGAGACGCACCCTGAGACTTCTGTTGAGCCTGACTGAATCCTGTTTTGTATTCATGTTTCCATAGTCTTAACTTGGTTAGTGCACAAGATTAGAATCATGTGTGATGTATTACCCCACCTACAGGGTCTCCTCTTTTCAATGGAAATTCCTCTGAGGTTGTTTCTATACAACACCTCGATACTGTTTCAAGGTGCGTATATACAACAAATAAATCTTGCTTTTGTCAATTGGGTGTGTTGTAGTACCTCCACAGATAGGAACTCCTTATTTGGAAGCGATTTCCCCTGTTTCCAGTCAAGAAATTCCCCTGTTTCACACGTTTGGTTTGGTTTAGTGTTAGTACCTCAGTGCCTGAGGGTATAACAACACAGTTTTGTAATTAGGTGAAATCTCCCTGTCAATGAACCAACTAGTCATGATGTGCATGGAACATATTAGCAGGTCGTGTTTCTACCTCACTGATTGATTGTACCTCTGGAATTGATGACGTACAACTGCGATCACTGAGAGTATAGGAGAGATGCGTGGGACAACCATGGTGGGCTTCCTCTAGTCTCTGCAGCCTCGCTCTGATCAAGCAGATGACATCACTCCTTGTCCCTGGCGGAGAGAGGCATGCAGAATAGACGTTTACAAGGAGCGGCGCTGTGGTCCAACTGCGATCGGTAATGGAAGAGTTCTTCGTTATTCAGAGCCAAACCACACAGCATCGAAATAATTTGCTAAAATGATTTAGATCAGACCACATAATGCAGGAATTAATCTTTTACATCATTCGGACAGCTTCCAGTTATCACCGAAGAGTTGCGCAAAATAGTCCATTATGCATCGATGAGCACATTTTAAGTCATTTGAGATCAAATAAACAAGGCCTGCTTACTTGACCTTTTTTGTTTTTACTGATTTGATGCCAAAGTGCTTTCAAGGCCAGTATTGTCTATACCAGTTCCTTTAATGATTGATTTTTATTTTTCAATTTCTAAAGGAACAAAATGAGTAATTATACCTATTATATTTAATTTAAAAGCCATATTTACAAGTTATAAAAAATATCAATTTAAAGCTTAGTGAAAAACACTTTTTTTTTTTTTACCTGTAGATACAAAATGCTGCAGTTTGCAGCTGAAATGAACACTAGTGGCTGTAAAACACAATCAACATTTATTCTTTTGAACACGATGATTTGATTTTTGGCTAGATTATTGATTGATAAAGACTTATTTCCGCGTGGTTCCTTGCACAGTACTATGTTATGACCATAAAACACTTTTACCTTATAGTGCATGATTTGTAAACTGATACATTTTGACGTTTGCATCACATAACCAGATCCATGTATAGCTTTTCTGACTTAGTAAACTTCGTCAGTAGCATTCAGAATCCCATGAGTCATGATAAAAGAGCTGAACCCTCATTGAAGCAAGCTGAAATGCGTTTTTATCAGACTTTTGCTTTTGTTAACACAAATAATTAAGTTTTGGGTAGGATTTAGCATAGGTGGTACAATATGCTATTTTCAAACAAGATATTGCGAGAGCATGAACCTTTTAGCTCATTTTAACTGACCTTTCATTTCTGTAGAACAACCAATGTAATAAAACGTTGCAACGTTCATCTGTTTTGGATAAAATTGAAAGTGACAATTTTGCTCCAGGCACTTTGTTTTTTTTTTTTCAATTTAGCATTGTGTACTGTAATTTGCATGCTAAATAATACGATTTGTTAAAACACTTGGCATCAATATTATTTGTGAGAATTGTTTCTCTTGATATAAGGA
Organism: Tiaroga cobitis; assembly: GCA_030578255.1. Classification (NCBI taxonomy): domain Eukaryota; kingdom Metazoa; phylum Chordata; class Actinopteri; order Cypriniformes; family Leuciscidae; genus Tiaroga; species Tiaroga cobitis. The sequence continues at coordinate 48,199,038 of CM060599.1, forward strand.
TTTTAAGTATCAAAACGTCTGGCTTTATCAGTCCATTTCTACATGTGATCACTTTTGAGATCATATTTGCTAATGGGATTTGTAAGTACAGACATGTCCGCACAATTTTTCAGAATAGTTGATTAAAATCGATTTTCAGTAGCCAATTCTTAAACTTTAACATTTGGTCACCCCAAATCTCAGCTAGTTTGCTACATGTATGTTAATGTGTTGATTCATGTTGATAGATTTATAAAACATTTACCAAATTGACATTTTCATCTAACAACAAATGATGTTTGGTGCAGAATTAGCTGTTTTAGTGGAGTAATTGGATTAGCTGAACATTGGATGTGGTTCACTTTATGAAGTTGACAAATCTTTGTATTTATCAACATCCTGTTCCAAATATATTGTCTGAAATGGATGGCAAAACCTGGGGGAAATGGGTCTAATGTGACATTTTTGCATAATTATGAAGTATATATCAAAAGGACACTGATTTGTCATAAACTCTGAGTTTGGGCGATTGTGATTTCAGCTTGCTATTTGCACAGGTGGATGATGCAAATCAAGGGAACGCTTCAACAGTTTTAAAATCTCTTTTACAGTTGACCTGGTGTGGTCTAAAGCCTCAGCTCTAACTAAACCCAAGGACAAACACTGACTACATTCAAGCCTGATTGTCTATGACAAAATAATGAATGCAACCGTCTCTGGTGTCTCTTTCTGTAAGGGGGTCAGAAGAATAGAATAATGACGTAAGGAATGAGCAAACACATGTAAGGAAGCCATGGGTGATCCCACACTGCGCTTGTCAACACTTTGTCTTGGAGTGAGGAATGTTTTGCTCTATTGTATCAGTGTAATGGTGTGGCCATGTGTAACAGGTCTGGTGACGCCTCGAATATTAATGAATGTGCATTGACTTGTGGAATTCGGGGAAAACAGCGTTTATTGTGCTCTCAAAAAGATTGATTTGGATCTTGGAAATTATAAGGTTTATGTTTTTCTTCTGGTCTTTCAGTATTATCCATAATTTGGTATTGCTATAATTTTTTTTAACCCTATAAAAACTCACCAAACTTTGCTTGCATAAAAAGGTTGTGGCTAATTGCATGTTGTGTAATTTTGGGATGGATAGGAGGTTTGCTGGTCTTGAGTTTGAATTAATGAATTAATTTTACATGCAATCTTTGGACATGGTGTTTAATGGGTTTGCTATTAAAAATGTAATGATAAATGTGAGTATAAATGGCTGTTGCTTTAAGAAAACAACATAGCTTGCGATAAGAGATATTATATATAATTTATCCATAATTTATAAAAAGTTTGAAGAAAGCATCCTATGTTTGAGTGGTTTTCAGCAACGGAAGTATTAGCAGTTTTGACTCTCATTGATGCAGTAAACATGGTCTTTGTCGTAGCAATGGAAATGTTTTCTCAGATTTTTTAGTCACATTTTGTACACATGCCAAATCTATCTTTTTTTCTGAGCAATGGGCAATGAATATGAACTGATGGTTGTCAATTCTAAGCTGTAATGTGATCAATGAAACACGTTTTAGAGTTGGGAGACTGAATATTGGTCAAGATTGTAACATCACTACATCAAGTTGATTTGATTTAATGCTGAGTTGGCTTTGAGAAACAATATCAATCCACATTTGCATAAATATTTCTTTAAATTTGTATTATTAATAATTAGTCTGGAGAATGAGTTTGTAACAGAGGTCATATCTGACATGTCAACTGAAATATCATCAATTTAACATTGAGATAGAAAATTATTACAAATTAGAAAAAAAGTAAAACAATTATAATTTGGTAACACATCAGTTTAGGAATCAATTCTCAATGCTAAGTAGTTGCTTATTAGCTTGCATATTACTAGGATATTGGCTATTTATTAGTACTTATAAAGCACATATTAATGCCTTATTCCCTCAATCCCTTAATCCTACCCAATAACTTAATTTAACAAATACCTTACTAACTATTAATAAGCAGTAGTTAGGAGTTTGAGACAAAAGTCATGGTTAAGTTAATTAATAGTGAGATTTGGACTCTAATATAAAGTGTGACCAATCATTTAAACAAAGTTGTCAAGGCTGCATTGAATGACTATTTCACAACATAAATATAAGTTTGCTCTCTTAAAAGTGCTAATCTGTGTGACGTTCATTCTTTTTGCGAAATTCATGACCACAGATGAGCATGTAATTTTTTTTTTTGTGCAGACTACATCCACAATACAAAATATAAAGTTCATCTCTGGACAAGCTCTTTTAGGTTTTCGTGTTTTATTGTGTGGCAAAAAGGCACTTTTACCTGTCTGGAATAACATCAGGTGCTGAAACTAACACATTTTCCTGTATCATACGTATGATTTGAATGTAAGCAGAGCTACATATTTTAATACCAGTCAAAGACTGATTTTGTGAGTGTGCTACTCCGGTGCCCTTGGTCGTATTGGGTATAAAGATAGTATGTTGATAAATTCTTCTATAGTGAGACATCATAAACAAATAAAATGGGAAATTTGATTTTTCAATTATGAACACTGAAGTCAGTGAGTTCATTTTAACTTCTATTCAATAGCTTCCACTTCCTGCAGCTGGATTTTGTAAATGCTTCTTGCAGATATATTTAGTTTATTTTCACTAGCAACTGGAATAAAAAATCAAATGGCAAGACTGAATGCAATAATTTAGTTCATGCAAAGAGATTGAACACGGAATACAATTCTCAGTGGCCTTCCTGCCAAGGTTCCTTTGTTATTGTACCATGTTCTTGGGCACTTGTCTGATAAGCCCAGGGTGGCTGGTCTTTTCATGAGGGTGAACGGAGCTGGAAAAGTCCCCATCCTTCCCGGGTGTCATCTGAATCACTGTTGCCTGGCGTGAACTTGAAAAGGAAAAACCACTGACCAGGAGGGGAATTCTCAAGTGTGACGAAGGAAGAATCCGATAATTGCTGCGGGGCATCAGATTTTCCTCAAATTGACATGAAGACAGACCAGTTTCTTAATTTGTGAAAAGGTGAGCTGTACTGAAACACAGCCTCCTAGTTAGTTGGAGGAAGTGAACAACAACTGGAAAGTCCCTGTGTGGGAATTAATGTGGAACTTTCCGGATAGGAAAAAAAATAGCTACAATACCGGATTTGTTTGTTTTGACAATTTATATTTAGTTTGAACTGAAGGTTTGCTATTTTAAAAGAGAGTTACGTAGTGTAGGTCAAAGATGAGTCATATTAATCATGCACATGAAATCACTACGGATAACTTCATTTTTTTCGCCCGCATGTGGCAGTAATTTATCTTCTTATTGAGCCTCTGCAAAAGCATGTCAACCAGGATTCATCTCACCTCCTTCAAAGGTGAAAAATGTAAATGTTTTTCATTAAATGTTCATAATGTAAAAAAAAAAAAAAAAACTATCATTGAAACCAGTTTAATGTGCAAAACCTACTGTATGCCATTTATAAGTTAACAACCCCAAAACATTTAAAACCAACATTGTTGCTTGACCCAACACATGGATTACCTGTTTGTTTGACCAATAAGTGACCTGATTGAAAATAGTCATTCTTTCTGCAATTCTGTCTGGTGATGCTAATGGTGCAGGAATGCACTATGTACCTTTAACCTAAAGAGGGTTGTGAAATATTCTTTAGCTATGAACCTTGAAAAGATTGCATGGTCTCCCAATGGACCTTCGCTTGGTGGGCTAGATGGTGTATTTCATTTAACAAGGCTGTGAGGGACGTGCGTATAATCCCCTCCATGGGTGGCACTGCAGACTTTGTCTTAAGTCATGTTTGATTTTTAAAACCAATGACTTTCTGAAGGTTTTGTCCATTTGGAGATATGTTGAAATGATTTATGTTCAAAGTTTTTCTGGTTGATGAGGTAGCCAAAAGTACAGCCAATTCAATGGACTACTGTCAAATATGGCGTCTATCCTCCTGACTGTCTATGGTGCACGCATCACACAGTGAGTAGGATCAACATGTTTATAAGTACGTAGATAACATGCATCAGACCCAACTAGCCCTTTGCTCAAGGTTTTTCACTCCCACTGCACCTTTTCACTCCCACTGCACCTTAGCTATTTTCATGAGCTACAGACACTGGGAGTGAATCTGTGAGATGAGTCAAAACAAATACCAGACTGTGTATTCGGAATGAAGAATGTCCTTGCAGGGAAAATCCTTGTGAAGACAACCATGCTAAAAAACAACCCAACTCGATGACTGTAAAGCACTTGTTCTAATCCTAGAAGTAGCGATTTGCTTGAAGGTGTCCATAGTCCCAGAATTAAGCAGGTTCTGTCTCGGAAAGTGGAAATCCTCAGTGTGTGTGTGTGTCTCGTGAAAAAGCCATGTGTCACTTTCCACCTGTCAGCCTGCAGACGATGATTGGATGTGTGTGCAGGAGGAGAGCGTGAATGAATACACAAACTGAGTTTAAATGAACATGTAAACGTGTATAAACGGGAAAGGAATGTGTTCCAATTACTCTAAAACTTGACAAGTGGATTTTAACCAGTTTCCACAGCACCTTGCAGTTTGTTTTCTCTGGTCAGCCATTCATTGGTGGTAAAAAAGATGATATCTCCTCCCAGTGCATGTTTCCTGTCGTGCTTGAATTGGCAGATAACGTACAATTGACACGTGGAATACATCACTCGAATGGAATTTTAATGGATCGCCTTGATTTCTCATAAACGACACCCTGTCCCTCTTTGACGTGTCAGTGGGGATTTTTTTTTTAACCAGCCATTTTCCCCAATATCGTTTTCATGATGTAATGTTGATAAGATCCTGTTTTTTGCTGGATAATTGACATGCAGTGACTCACTACTTTCACAAATCTTCCATTAGGAAATGGTAATGCTTGCGGACAGAATAGGTGCAGCCAAGGTCCAAAATGAACACTCGCCAAAGCGCCAAATGAGAGGAAAAATTGGCTAGATACTTGTCAGATGGCTGGTTTTAATGGTTTGAGATGAATTGAAAGAACAGTAGTCTGACCTTCAGTGAAGTAACTGATGTGAACAATCCAAGTGAAAGACATTTGCTTAAGAATAACCGTAACAATAAAGTTCAATTCGTTAACATTAGTTAATGTTAAGCTGTCATGAATGAACATTGAACAATACTTAATCTCGGTTGATGTTACTAAATAAAAAATCAAACTATCACAAACATTGAATATCGTTCGTTACAAGTCATAATACATTATTCAAGGTAATGTATTATGAATGAAAATGAATGAACAATAATGTATAAAGTAGCATTAACCAAGATTAATAAATGCTGTTTATGTGGTAAATCCTGTTCATGCTAAAAAATGCAGAATTTCATGGCTGCGAACAAATATGTACATAGCTGGAAAAAAATGTTCTCAGTTAACCCATCAGTGACAGTTATAAAAAGTTAATTTTGGATTCTGGGTGCAATCTTAAAGGTTCAAGCATAAAGCCTGAAGGATTTCACAAAGCTTTAGTGTTCGAATTTCCATGGGTCAGCCAAGCAGGTAGCCTGCCCTAAACTCACACCATTGGTTGTGCCACAATTTGCCGCTCCAACAAACAAAGCAGAACTTTTCAGGAAATCAACCGTTAAATGACTCACTTGCATATGAGTAACTATTTCAAAATCAAAACAGTGACATGCATCAGCTGTAATGAAGAGCAGCTGATTTGATTTGGAACAGTGGGCTGTATTAATATGACAGAGGGTTGGGTTGGACAGGATGTATCTCAGACGCAGCTTATTGACAAAACCACATAGCTGCAGGGATGAGATCAATACTCAACGCCCGTTTTTCTCACACTGGCATGATCTGCTGAACTCTGCTGACCCCTCAAAACCACGTGCCTCATGAACAGTGTTCTGGAATGGTACTTATTCGAGAAGCTCATGCATGAAAATATGCATGCATATGTGTGTGTATTCATGCTTATGATTGGTAAGAAATGCTTTATATATAAAATGTATGTTTCTATATTACCATTTATACTCTAGCTCAAACATAAAGACCATTTCCTACCACAAATTTTATTAAAGGAGTAGTTCACTTTAAAGTGAATATTACCCCATGATTTACTCACTCTCAAGCCATCCTAGGTGTATATGACTTTCTTCTCTCAGACGATTACAATCGGACCCTCACGCTTCCAAGCTTTATAATGGCAGTGGATTGCAACCATCAGTTTGAAGCTCAAAAAACTGCATCCATCCATCATAAAAGAACTAGCTTTCGGCCAAACGAACATACGGATTCGACTTGAGTCTAAAGCGCAACTTGTGCGAGTAATGCGACGTACTGCTGATATTTACGCTAGGCCATGACATGACACACTACAATAAATATGAATATTTTTCTTACACAAACTCATCGCCTTTATTAACCCCCGGAGCCGAGCACTTTTATCATGGATGGATCCACTTTTTTGAGCGTCAAACTGATGGTTGCAATCCACTGTCATTATAAAGCTCGGAAGCGTCAGGGTGTTTATTAATATAACTCCGATTGTATTCGTCTGAAAGAAGAAAGTTTTACACCTTGGATGGCTTGAGGGTGAGTAAATCATGGGATAATTTTCATTTTAAAATGAACTACTCCTTTAAGGTTTGCTGCATGAAGGAAGATAAGCATTTGTGTTCTGTTGGCCTGGTTGCATCTGCTGTGTGGCTGTTATGAATCACTTGAGTCTGGGGGATCCAAATGCAGCGTGTTTATTAGAAAGCAGAGTCGAACAGGCAAAGATCAATATCACAGGCAAACAGCAGTATCAGAGGAAATCCAGGGATAGTCAACAGGCGATGGTCGAGGCAGGCGGCGAGCAGACGGGAGTCGGTATCCAGGCAGAGGTAAGTAACACAGGAAACGGGCAGGCGAGAACAAAGATCAGGACAATTAAAAGCCGGGGCAATGCAATACTTCGCAGAGAAGTGGTGTGTGGAAGTGGCTTTTATATGTGTGTAAATGAAGTGCAGGTGTGTGTGCGTGCAGTGCAGGTGTATGGTGTTTGTTTTAATCAGTCCAGGGAGGTGTATGATGGGAAATGTAGTCCAAGTAAAACCAGGAAGTGCGTGGCTAATCGTGACACTGGCAGTCTATTTGAGTATTTTTTTTAAGCAGTGTAGAGTTTGTAGTAGTTTCTATGAGTGCCTAGTGTTGTCTTTCACATACCATGTTTGCATGATGTTCAACCATAGCCAATAAGAACATCATTATGGACAATGAAGCACTATATGCACATGAGTTATAGGCCTCATAATTATACACATTACATGCAAAAAAAAACAAAAAAAAACATGGCAATGTAATCCACATAGGATGCATAAAATAATGACCTTTTGAATCAACAGGGGAGGTTTTATGTAAAGGTTCGGGTCCAAACGCCTGAATTAAAATAAAATATTTCTCATCGATTTTACATTATAAATGTGTTGCAATTTATTTTCAAAACCTTTTATAAAACCAAAATGTTATATGCTGATTTTCACTGTACACTTCACATTGGTTCAGTTTTTTCTTTGTCTTTTCTACATGACGTGATTTAAGTCAGTCCTTGACATGTTGTATATTACTTAAATGGTGCAGAGTGGAGGGCAAACCCCACTCATGCCTCCATTATTAGTCTGCTGTGTGTTTTATGAGTCGAGTTTATAGAGCTGTGCCTGGGGCGGCTGTGATTTTCACTCTCTAATCCGACTGCAGGTACTGTAAAAGCTAAACTCGTGGCTTGAAACAAATTTATGTTTTGTGTAATCTGTAGCTGACTTAAGACATTACAGCTGCTGTTTTTTTCGCCCCTCTGCACGGTCAAGGTCGGGTTTATTTATATTACATTACTGAACACAAGAATGTTTCGAGACACACACAACAAATCTAATTCGATCCATCAGTCTTGGAAAGCTTAGCTTATAAACACATTGACAGAGATGAAAATCCTCATGCAGTTCAAGAGCTGGATTGGAGGTAACAATCCTATAAATATCACTAGCTCATCAATCGACCGTATATCATCCCGGTTTTGTCAGGAATAAATCCTTGTGGATTTATTTTGTTGTTTAAGGTCACAGGAGAGGAAGACGAATGGGAGAGGAAATGACAAGCCTATTTTCAATCTCCACTCCTGTTGACTGATCCAACAAATTTGTTGCAATGTCTTGAGAACAGTGAATAACCTTGAGTTCTCAGGACAGTAGTTTGACCACTTCCAAAAATATTTCTCAGCATAACAGGGGATTTTAATCGTACTTTTGATAAAACGGTTGCCCACATAACATTCAAGGCCTTGGGACTTCAGCATTTAAGGTCAAAGGGTTCGTTCTCAGAAGAGCAGTTATCATGCGTCAACTGGAGACCGCAACAATGATTCAAACTGAGAGGCATAACAACGGGGATTGAGAAAAATACTTTTTTTTTTTTTTTTTTATAGCACTCTCTAAATAACCTTTGGTGATTCGGTGGTTTCTCAGGCTGGGCTGGTTTTGCAAGTTCAGTGTTGATGGATTTCTGGGGTGTTTACCAAGAATATGTCTCCGTGAGGTTTGGAGTGATGTTTATCTGGATACTTCAGCTGTGATGTTTTAATCTGCTCCTAACCAGTGCATAATTCTCAGCAGTGGCTGTTTGTCTCTAGGGTCTGGAAGTCTTTCGAGGATCCTGAAATGTGTAAAATTAACTCTGTGTAGATGAGATGAGATATGACAAGTTTCGTATACATGGCGGCCAGTCAGTGTTGGAGAAGGTACTTTAAAACCACTTACCACTACAGTCAATCTATTTACACAGTAGTTAACTACGTTTAAGCTACTTAAGGGGACAATTTGTTAAGTGTATAACTATTATATTACAGGTATATAATTCATCATTTTACATCACACTCTTAAAATTAAAGGTTCTGGCATTGATAGTTCCACAAAGAACCGTGTAAACTTTCCATTGCACCAACGGTTCTTCATAATCATGGGTGCACATAACTGGTGCGCAGGTGGGCATGTGTGGTAAAACAATTTGGGAACAGGGACACATTTACTTACTGGAGTAGAATTTTTCTCCATTTCTGGTAAGATAACAATCATTATGATAAGTGTGTTCATTGATTATTAGGGGTGATCCGTACGGACCAGGCCCCACGGTTTAGCACGCATGTGATTCGATTAACTGCTACGTTTAAGTGATTTTGATTATTACGTCAGCTGTAGATTTGCCCGTACAATACAATGCAACAAAAAAGACATGCATAAGATATTCGGTAAAGATACACTGTTGTAAAAACAGCTGAAGTTCCAGACTGATCTCATAAAATTGCGTGTGTATGACACGCCAATTCGTATTTCCATTTTTGGCGTGCTATCAACACGCACAATCGCTTTTCAGCGTGTTTATGAACGCAGTTGACTTAACGTTATTACTGTATATATAAATATATGACCTACCTCCACCCCGTCCCTAAACCTACCCGTCACTGGGGTTAATAGCATTTATGAGTCTTCCCCTGCCATCCTAGGGAAAAAAAAATATCGCTCCCCAGATGTAGATCTACATTTTGCTTCGTTTCGCTCGGAAATTTAATGGCGTGTACATATACGCGGAATCACTTGGACATTAATGGCGTAGACATACACGCGGATATCTCAAAATGCGTATAGATAACACGCCACTTGACTTGAAAGTGGCGTGTCTGTTTACGCAAAAGTCATGATGTCATGTTGGAACTTCTAAAAAAATGGATTGTGGCATCTCTACTGTAAGTTATTTAACACTGATGGCAGTTCAATACCAGTGTACTGCTATCCTGTGATCCATTTACAGCCAGTAACATTACAAAAGTTCAACCTGTTTGTCTGAACCCCCTTTTGAACTCCAGCACCAGAAATGACATACCCAAACTGAAATGGTTGCAGCTCACGAATGCTTTGTACTGCAGGCACAATTGTGGTCTCTTCTGAAAGAAGACACTTGGGAGTGTGCTGTTCAAGAGTCGGGATTAATTAGTCACAAAGGAATATAGTTAGAAATGCTTAGAAATATTCACTGCAAAAAAAAAAAAAAAGATTTTCTAGTTTTCCAGTAAAAATATCTAAATGTTCTTCAAAGATACATTTTACTTGAGATGCAAAATGACTTAAGAAATTATGTTATTGTTGTGTTCTGAAAAGAAAAGTGAAAGAAAATATATATCTCAGTGTGGGGTGAGAAAAATAATCTTGTATTTCTTTGAATTAATATTATTTTTCTCGGCTCACTGACAGACTTTTTTTTCAGTACACTTTATTTCGATGCTCCACTAGACATTGTACTTACTAAAAGTAACTTTGCAACTACATGTCAACTAACACTTATTAGAGTATTAGAAGACTGTAGTAGATTGTTATGTTAGGGTTCGGCTAAGTAGAATAGGGGAGCGCGGGGCACAACCTAACGTGGGGTTAAATGTAACACGGACCTTTTACATAGATAGTCAGGATCAAGCAGGTTGTGTTTCCGCTCTTTTTCTCTCGCTGCCAGAAGACGGTCTCCCGTGAATTTGTGGAAAGTTTTGATAATATTCAGATACTGGACAAAGAGTGTTTTGACACCATGCAAGTAAATGTTTTCATCTTAGGTTTTGGGTGTGTACGTTTCCAAATCTAACTTTATATTGCCTTAATCACGGTCTTGTTTGCTAAAACATAGCACCGTTTTGAAACATGTCAGCAACTCCTAGCAACTGTTAGCTAGGCTTAAAATATGTTTTACACAGCGGGGTTAGTTGTAGCACAGTGTTACAAACAAGCCACCAAGTGTACAATGCATGGGCGTCAGTTTGGTTTGAAATGTGCTGGGGACAGAGACGTATTCGGAAGTGCATTTTCAAAAGTGCTGGGTACAATGAATGACATTATTTTTTTCTCTCTCTTTCGCGCAGATCATGTTTTGAAAGACGATGTAACGTTACTGTCGCTTAATGTAAATAAATAAAAATGTATACAAACATGTGATGATGTCTGACTCGTTTTATGTTGAACTTGAAAGCCTTAGGTTTTTAAAAAGCATTAGACATACGAGTAGCCTATGACCCACTATTCTGCTTCATAAGATAAGTAACATTGACAATATGACATGACGTGGTTTAATGTAAACAATGATTACCAAATTTCTCTCTCATATTGCTCCTCATAACAACTGAAAACTGTCCAAAAAAAATCGCCAATTGACAACACAACTTCTGCGTTCTGCACTACAATTTTGCCAAGATTGAAAAAGCAAAAATATGTGTCGCACAGATGAACGATGATCACACCATGATCTGACACTGCATCCATCCAATCGTATCACCATTTTGACCAAAACTTGAAAGCACCCCGCCTCCATCATCATCCTCATCACAACTATTCCAGAATTCAGCAATAGATTCAAGCAATAATTAAACAAGATACTGACTACTCCACGATCATCTCCGACTCCACCAATGCTTGCTGTACGAACGCAAACCGTAACTAAGTTAGCTGAGTAAGTTGGTGGCTAAGGCAAGGCTAACATGATGTATTGCAAGAGAAGAGTTAAAACAGCTGATCCGTTGTGTACAAATGCACAAGACTATAGCCACAATACCAGCAAAACTTAAGTAATAAACATTGTTTTAACTTTCCACTGTTTATAGGAAAATGCAAGTAATCGCGTCGGCGCCTCCATGTCCACACTCCGCACAAACACTTGGATATGCGCCTAACAACAGTGAACATATATATCTAGGTTTACGTTAGAGAGCGAGCGTTTAGACGGATAAGTCCTTTTCACGTTTAACAAATCAAATCATGCATTGTAATTTGTCTACATACCTGCGAGTAAGCGCTGCTCCAGTTTGAAAAAGGCGAGACGGTAAAAGCATGACGTTAGCCAGCGATCGCGTAGCGAGAGAGGGGGGTCTGGGATGCAGAGATATTTGCTGCGTCTTTATATTAACATTCCTGATTGTTTGAATGATCAGCCCTCGGGAGCCCCCTTAAAATGCGGAACCTTGGCCGGAAATTCTCTGCCTCGGCTCATCCCAGCAGACTATGTAGTTCCCGCTCGTTCACTGTCCATGCTAAGCTGTCAGTGTCAGCTCATTTAAAAAATAAAGGAGTTTAAACAACAAAACACATCCACTTGCATATATTTGACAATCGGAATATCAGATATGTCATGCTATAGCAAACAAATGCACCAGTCTTTTTCCACAGTTCCTCCATTTCGCTTTCAGCCATGTTTATCCAAAATAACGAAGACGAATACGTTGCAGCCGGTTGCAGCTCGTGGGCGTGGGTTTAAATTTTGCGGGTAGATTACGTCATCAACAGGCATTATAGCGATAGTGAAATATAATTAAAATTTCTATCGTAGGCCAATTTTGTATCGTTTATGTTGCATATCGTTTCTATCGTTTTGAACTCCTGTGGTCTGAACTTCAAATAACGCTCCACAGAAGATGCTACAATGCTGCGAACTGAGTCAGCTAAGCTAACTACAGCTAGCTGCTCTTCCCCTCAAGTTAGCACAGTCTCTAAGCTTACTGTTTACTGTTACTTACGAGCTGCTCTTGGTCAAAACTACGAGAAATTAGTTTACTGATTGTCAAGAATAAATGAATACGTTACCTCCTCCACATGTTCATCCAGGCAGCCAGCAGCACTACGAATAAAATTGTCCAGTCAGGTGGCCAGGAGAAAAGTGAAGTGAACAGGCACGTCAGCTGAGCTGCACCACCCAATCATGTGCGATTCCGACACGGGGAATTCAAATCAAAGTAACAAGTTCCATTTGGCATGCCACCCACCCCTCCCCCAACCTAGAACGTATCCCAATGTTACAGTTGTTGCAGTGTTATGAACAGAGAAGCGTGTAGCCAGCGCAGCAGCAGAACGGCTAAATTGAGCTCGAGGTTTTCCAAAAAAAAGTGGTGGGTACAAAATGACTCATCACGAAATCTGGTGGGTACGCGTCCCCACCGTCCCCACCGAAATCGACGCCCCTGGTACAATGATAATCAAAAGAAAACAGGGAGCCACACAACTTTTTAGGTTTGAGTATTTATTTATATATTTAACTTTGTTGGACTTTCACAACCAATGTTGGAATTTAAAATGTTTAAAATTTAGTTTACTATGCATTGATCACTTGTTTATTTATTAAAAATATGGCCTGTTTTTAATGCAATAAACCCTTTAAATTTTGATTTTAAGCTCATTTGTATTATTATTACTGTTATTATTATTAATAATAATAATTTTACATGCAGCTGCCACACTCAAATCTAATTCAATTGCAATTACAATATTTGATCATTTTATTTATTTATTTATTTATTGCAAAACTGTGCAGCCCTTTTCTATGTCTCTATCCATGATATTGATCCATAATAGAAGGATGATTGGATGAGGGATGGATGTATGGATATCTATCTATACAGATGCACAAACAATATCAAACTATACAAATAAACTAGTACTGAATTGTGTGTTACACACAAGTGTTACAACTAACCCCTCTGTCTGTTACAATTAACCCTGCATATGGGGTAAGTTGTAACATTTGCACTTTTGTCACTTTCAGTGCAACAGGACGAAAATGGTAGGTCCTAGAAAAAAATGTAAGTGTTCATTTGTAGCAGAGATGTGTATGTTGCTTGTGTAAAAAAAGTTGAATCTAACATAATAATTTTTTAAATAATTGAGCCAAAACCAAAATGTGTTAGGTTGTGCCCCGCTCTCCCCCACGTTGACACTTTTTTCCTTGTTTTAAGCATAAATTCACTTTGAACTAAATCAACACTGAACTGACCTCAGCTAAACAATGACACTATTTTTCTTTTTAGAGCTGCTTTACAGCAGAATTAAACCATTTGCATCATTGAATCATTATAGTTGTACAGCAGCTTTGAAACAATCTGTATTATATAAAGTGCTATATAAATAATGGTGACTTGACTTAATTTTGATTATTCTTTTTACAAAACAAGACAAAAAGGGCTAGATTTACTAACAGCTTGAACCAGCTGTTTTACTAAAGACACACAGTGAGAAGATATGAGGACAAGGTTATTTTTGTGGTTGACCTTATTGCGTTTGCATTTGTAGGAGCTTCCCTTTCAGGCGCAAAATTTATGGGAGGAGAGTATTTAAATGAATCATACAAGGTGATTTACTAAAGTTTGCGCTAGTCAATTTACTGGTATTTGCACCATTATTTACCGCTCAGAAAAAGCATGTCTTAAACCAGACGCTAATTTACGCTGCTCTTGGTAGATTGAGTTGGTTATTATGAAAATGATCTAGCTGTGTCTGTGTTCTTTAATTTGCACGTCTAGATCTCTCCCATCTGCGCGTTTTTGAAATTGCGCTCTGATGCTAATTTGCCCTGTTTAGTAAATCTGGCCCTTAATTTCTTGTCATTAGCTTCTCAAATAAATGTGTCTTGAAAATATATTTTCGCAGTGTTTACATTTATTTTTTATAATACAATATTTTTGGTGTGTTTTTCTATAATACATAATGAATATAAGTGAGAACAGTGGTTCTATATGTTAGAAATGGGATACGTGGAAATTTCACCAAATCACAAATTCTATACTAGCTCCATCTAACCTCACCCCAACTGTGGAACAACCGTGACTTCATAAGCAATAAGAAAACACTGAATTTTGGCACATGGGCTGAAAGGGGTATCGCCCACATTAACCATATTTTCAAATCTAACACATTAACAACATTTCCGCAATTGGCCTAGGAGTTTGGCATCGGGAGCAATGAATTTTTAAAATACTTACAACTCAAATCTTCTGTTCTGGCAAAAATAAACATCAGAGCCACAAATTTAGAACTTCCACCGGCAATATCAGACTTGGTTAACATTTCCTCTCCAAAGAAACTTCTTCTCTCTAAAATATACAAAATGATTTCAAATCAACTTCAGACCATAGACTTACCAACAATAAAATGGGAAAACGATCTTTCAATAGCTCCTGATACCAACTTCTGGACCCAAATCTGTAAAAACATCTATCTCATGTCCAAAAATGCTAATCTTCAATTAATACAATACAAAACACTTCATAGAACACACTACACGGGCAATAGATTAGCCAAAATGGGTTTCACATCAGAAGTTTGCACACATTAATCACAATTCTATAGATGCATACATCCATGCAACCTGGCACTGCACTCCAATCAAGCACTTTTGGGAAGAGGTCTAAAATGCTCCTCATAGCTCTAACCATCGCCAAGAAAACTATCCTCATGAACTGGAAAACTCGTAACAAAATACACATTAACCATTGGAAAAATCTTATTACAGACTTCATTACAATGGAATACACATCTCCCCCTTATAATTACACATCTGAAACCGACCTCTGCCATCCAACACTTTCTGACCTCTTACAACTATGAATCCTCTCTCTCCTTTCAACTCCGACTCCTCCCACCTTTTTAATCAACCCACGGATATTACTTTTTGTTATTTTTGTCATCATTGCCATTATTATCGTTATTGTTACTGTTATGATTACTATTTTTTTTGTTTTTTTTTGTTGTAATTGCTGTCGTTATTGTCGTTGCTCTCATCATTGCTATCACCATTGCCATCATTGTCATCAGTATCATTGTTATTATTATTATTACCATTGTTAGTACTGTTCTGGAATTACTAACCTGGTGTTTTCACTACTGCTGTAGTTAAAGGGTTAGTTCACCCAAAAATGAAAATTAAGTCATTAATTACTCACCCCCATGCTGTACCAACCCCGTAAGGCCTTCGTTCGTCTTCGGAACACACATGAAGATATTTATGATTCAATCTGAGAGGTGCTTGACTGCTACATAGGCTCCCTAAGGGAATGAAACTTGACGGCCCAGAAAGTCATTAAAGAAAATGTTTAAATATTCCATGTCGCAACAGTGGCTCAACTATAAGTTTATCAAGCGACGAGAATACTTTTTGTGCGAAAAAACAAACAAAAATAACGACTTTATTCGACTATTCCTTTTCTTCCTTGTAGGCCTGAAACGAGACTTCAAGAGATTTCCACGACGCACGCGCGAGAACTTCACTGAAGTAGTTGAAGGAGATCGCAATTCTCGCGCATGCGTCGTGGAAATCTCTTGAAGTCTCGTTTCAGGCCTACAAGGAAGAAAAGGAATAGTCGAATAAAGTCGTTATTTTTGTTTGTTTTTTCGCACAAAAAGTATTCTCGTCGCTTGATAAACTTATAGTTGAGCCACTGTTGTGACATGGAATATTTAAACATTTTCTTTAATGACTTTCTGGGCCGTCCGGTGTCATTCCCTTAGGGAGCCTATGGAGGAGTGATCAACCTCTCAGATTTAATCATAAATATCTTCATTTGTGTTCCGAAGACGAACGAAGGTCTTACGGGGTTGGTACAGCATGGGGGTGAGTAATTAATGACTTAATTTTCATTTTTGGGTGAATTAATTTTAAATCAATTGATTGTTTCCAAAATTCCCCCCTAATCTTTTCATGTGTTTTTAATGCACCACAACATAGAATAGAGGGAAAAAAAAAAAAAAAGTGTATGTAGCCTATGTATGTATATATACATTGAAAAACCTCAAACACTTAGGCAGGCAAGACAGGAGAGAAGTGGTTTCCAGGGGACAGCATCTCTGTCCCAAGTTGAGACACTCTCACACTGTACCCCTTGTTTTAATGCACCACACTACACATAACATACACATTTTTTTTTTAAATAAATAAATATTTTTTAGGAGAAAATAGGGATTGAAGAGATGTGGGGGGAGGGTTATCTTATATTATCTTATTAAAGTATCTTTTATTTTTGAAGAGTGCTGACAATGGTAATTGTTACATAGGAAGAAAGATGGAAATAAGAATAGAGATAAAAATTGACTGATACAATGTTGGCAGCATGTTGGTAGTGAGGAGTGGTGGTGGTGATGGTAATGATGATGGTAATAAATAATAAATGGTTATTTTGCTTATGCGCACACACACACACACACACTGTTATTTTCACTTCTGGAATTATGGAATTACTATATTGTTCGTTAATGTACTATTTTGGTCTGTATGTCTGTCTGTTAAATAAAAAAAAAAGAAGAAAAAAAAGAAATGGGATACGTAAAATATATATTGGCACATTTTCATGTAGCCCTATAGCGCAAATCGTCAAATGAAATGTTTGACTCAATGTGTTTTAAATTGTTTTTGTGTGACAATGCAGAAACACCAAGTCAAAAAGCAAAAGAAACTGCTTTGCAAAATAGGTTTGTATATTGTGTTGTGATTTTGGATTGTTATGGCAAATGTGAATAAGCAAAGCAAAAAACCTAAAGTTTGGTATTTCAACAAGTTCTTCTTGACTCCATTCTCGGCACATCACAGAAATGTTTTTTGAACAGGAATCCCAATGGTTGAGCCGAACATGGCCCACTTGTTTCAAACAACCATGAAATTATGTGGAGCCAGATAAGACCTGCTTAGACACGTCCTGTTCTGAATAACCCTCTCCACCTGCATCTGTACCGCTCTCCTTCTAGTTTCTTCTGTGATTCCTCTTGTAGCCTGTACATACACCGTATACATTTCCTTTTGCAATTTGAAGCGCATCAACCGTCCAACTAACGCTTAAGCCCATTGTTTCTGTTTAAAACCTGTAACACAATGTTTACTGCATCAATAATCCCTTAATCCTCTTGATCCAATAATTCTTAGCGATTTCATCGTAAATGTGGCCACACATGCTTAATATAATCTGTACGTTTCATTTTGGTGCACGATTGTCAGAGCTTATTAGCATGAAAACTAAAGCTAACTACATGCTTCGCCTTGTGTAAGCACGACTGCTTCCAAGAGGCTGTGGAATCCGCAAGTTGTTATTCATTTTCTCAATTACAGCATACATGCAATTACTCCCATGGTTCTCCTCCTTCTCTTGGACAGAGTTCATAGCCGCAGTTTGCTCGTCACAAAATGAATTAATCTAAAATCAACTCAATGTGTAGTTAAATATACCCCATACAATATACGCAGATAAAAATAAAATGTATCGTGCAATTAAATGCAGAGGGTTTTTACCCACCAACATACTGTATTGATTTACAGAGCTGGGATCCTAATGGCAGATGAATGCTTTATTGGTGTGGCGAATGGCTTTCCCCAGAATAACTGGGACTGAAACCAAGTTCAAGTGCTTGGCCAATGATAAATATATATATTATCAATGTTAACAGGACTTTGATACAGAAAATGTGGTTGAATTGTTTATATAGCACACAACTCAGAAAGTGAAGGCCCTTGTAATCATAAAACTTCTTTACATATATGGGATGCTCACATAAAACATACTGATAGTCAGCATAATGCATAATAATAAAAACAGCCTTTTTACAGTGGTAAAGTGTTGTGTTTGGTTGCCAGGGCGTTGCTGTGTGGTTGCTAATGTGTTATTTGTGGTTTTGCGGTGTCTCTACGTGATTCCTAGGGTGTTTGCTATGTGTTTTTTACTTCTTCAAAGGAACCCATCCTTAAGTTTTTATGATTTTCTGATTCATAAATGGCACCATTCACTCCTTCAGTGTAAGTTTATAAAATATCATTTTGAAGTCTGATCTCTTTGAAACACAGCTGCACATTTCTCCTTAACAAACCGCATGATTTGAAGCATCATTCATTTCTGTAGCATCAATGTTGCTGGTTTGGGCTTTGTTCAAATCACGCTATTTGTTAACAGATGCACTAATAATAACTTCTATTAGGCTTTCTTTTGTTTCCTCGCATCCTCCGCACTTGCGTTCAAATGAATACAAAATGTACGTATGCAGCTGATGTTGCAAATATGGACAAATACATTCTGATCAAATTAAATCCTGAGATATTTTCCTGTTTGGCTTTTTGCTCAGGAACAGCTTATTTCAATTATGCATTGTTTAACTCTATTGCCTAACAATGATGTCAACAAAGAAGTTAGTTGAATATTATTATTGTTTGTTTGTTCTCTAAATGAGGTGGAAAGTAAATTGAAAACTGTATGAGAGTCTGAGGATGCCTTGTGGGCCATTAGCTGCAGTATTTATTACCAACACTGACATTTTTACAATAATGCTGTGTTGTCATTGGCAGTGGTTGTTGCCTCTAGCTGTGGCTGTGTTATTGGCATCATAAGTAAAACTAGTGTTACCCTGACATCATCTCCTAGTTGAATCAAGTGCAAGGTGACCATGACCTCTTAAGCATGAAGTGTGGGTTCAGCCTGAGGCACTGCTGACTTTGAGCTTCAGTTGAGTGGCGGCCTGAATGGGAATTTCAGCACTGGTAAGGAATAAAAAATGTATGCAACTTTCAGCCACACTGAATCTCTGTGCTATTGTTTGCTAGTATTTGTTCCTTTTGTTTCTGTATCAGATGACAGATCACTGTCTGCACTCCTATTGGCAGATGATGCCAATATGCTCACCAGATATGCTCACCAAGGCTGCATTTATTTAATAAAAAATACAGTAATTTTTTTAAAATATTATTACAATTTAAAATAGCTGTTTTCATATTTCTTAATTTATTCCTGTGATGCAAAGCTGAATTTTCAGCATTACTCCAGTCTTCAGTGTCACATGATCCTTCAGAAATCATTCCAATATGCTGATTTGCTGCTCAAGAAACATAATTATCATCAACGTTGAAAACCGTTGTGCTGCTTAATATTTCATTGAAACTTGTGATACCTTTTTTTCAGTTCATCATTTGATGAACAGAAAGTTCAAGTTCAGAAAGTCTTTATTGTGCACTTGATCAATTTAATGGATCCTTGCCACACACACACACACACACACACGCACACGCACGCGCACACACACACACGCGCGCGCACACACACACACACACACACACACACACACAAACAAACACGTACACGTTGGGCTTCCATGCTTTCCATAGACATAATGACTTTTATATGGTATAAACTTTATATTCTATCTCCTCACCCTTCCCCTAAACACGTCCCTCACAGAAAACTTTCTCTCAATTTTTTATTAATTAATTAAACATTTAGTGTGATTTATAAGCCACTCTCCTCATGGGGATTAAAATATTTCCCCTCAAGGTCAGAAAATTCTGGTATTACTATCTTTTTGGGGACATTTGGTGACCTGAAGTTGTTCATTTTCAATTGTATGCAAGTGAGCATATGTTACGTCCTTTGGGACGTTTATAGTGTTTTCTTGGGGGTTTGTGTTTCTCTTTTTGGTCTCTTGTCTCTCTCACTTTCACAGGCTGTCGCTGATTGGCTGTGTTACCTGTCAATCACTCGTAACGAGTTGAGTGGGTTTGCCTTGTGAGGCGGGATCCTCATCATCCTGATGCTTGACACCTGGAGAAGCCCTACTTAAGACGCATGCTAACACCAGGAAGGGAGAGAGATTTTTGTTTTTGCTTTGAGATGTTTTGGTTTTCTCTCCGGTTGATTTAGGTTTGTTAAATGTTTGTTTTGTCTGTCATGTTACGCTTGCCTTTTGTTCTGAGAGCTCCCTGAAACTTCTCATTCGTGAGCTCTGATTCTGTTAAACAGCTTTGCAAAGCTGGGTTAAGCGGGAAGGAGGAAGGGAATAGGTAAGATTGTCACGTGACATACATTTTGCACACTTAGTTGTTTTTTGTTGTCTATATTCATTAGGTTAGGGATTTGTGCCACCCCCTGTATTTTTGTTTCATTAGCTAGTATAGTTTATTTACGACGTCTCGGACGTTGAAGACTTTTTCTTTGATCTTTTGTTTTAGTTTAGGTTTAGATTGAAATGGTTTAGTTAGATTCGTTTTGCTTATGTTATTTTTGTTTGTTTGGCACAAATCCTGTTTTCCCTTTCTTCCTTTTTGCCTTGTTCACATGTAATATAAATTACTTTATCCTGATTAAATTACTTTCTATTCTATTTTGGCTGTGTCTCTCGTGATTCTCAATTCGTACAGTGTTCCATAGAGACGTTTGTCTGAACTGGTCTTGTGTTCCCCTTCTAACAATCCCAAGACGGATGAGAGCCAAAGAGGGGTCGTAACATAATGGGGGCTCGTCCGGGATCCAACTGAATTAATAAATAACCAGTTCATGACACTGTCTCTTGTATCACTGTGTGTGTTGAGAACTCGTACGTGCGGTTGTTCGGCGTCATAAGGATGTTTATTTTGGAAAGGTTTCTTGAGAGTCCCTCGCTAGAAGAATTAGATAGTTGTAGGAAGGATGATTTGGTGATGATAGCAAGTCACTTTCAGTTTTCGGTAAATAAGCAGTCTCTTAAAAAAGAGATTAAGTCTGTGGTATATAGTCGATTAGTAGAGATGAATGTGCTTGCGTTGCCGGAGGAGGTAGCTGTAGTTGCGGACAGTGTGGAGGTGGGTACGTTTGGTAGGAGTGAGAATGTGAGTGAGGAGGGGCTAACGCCTACGGCGGAGGTTGAGGCTGAGGCTAGGGCGGGGTTGCCTCCCTTTGATCCGTTCTCCCCTATGTCTGTTTGCTCAAAAGGGGAAACGAGACTGAAAGTCCGTTTGGCCCGTTTGCAATTTGAATCGCAGGAGAAGGTGCAGGCCCGGCAGGCGGAGATGGATTTGAAATTACAAGTGCGTAAACTTGAGATCGAGGCGGATACGCAGGTCAGAATGCGACAGCTGGAGCTTGACGCAATGCGAATTGTGGGGGGTTCCGCTGCGCGACCAGATCCCCCTCGAGTTAGTTCCGCTGCCACTGTTGACCATTCTCCCATTGTGGTGCCTACTCCTACTGTTGCTCCAGCGTCTGCTTCCTCCGTAGCAACCGAGTCATTCGATGTTGGTAAAAATATTACACTACTGCCACATTTTCGCGAGACCGAGGTAGATTCCTACTTTAGTGCCTTTGAGCGCATTGCTGTGTCTTTTCGTTGGCCAAAAGATTGTTGGGCTTTGTTACTGCAATGTCGGTTAGTGGGTAAAGCGATGGAGGTTTTCTCTACTCTTTCCTTAGAGGACAGTTTGAATTATGACGCTGTAAAATTAGCAATTCTACGTGCCTACGAGTTAGTTCCAGAAGCATATAGACAGAAATTTAGAGGTCATAAGAAGAGCTCGTCGCAAACATTTGTTGAATTTTCAAGAGAGAAGGCTCTTCTCTTTGATAAATGGTGCAGTGCAACTAAGGTTGATGATTTCAATTCCTTAAGGGAATTAATTCTGCTTGAGGAGTTTAAGGGTTGTTTATCCGAACGTGTGGTCGTCTATTTGAACGAACAGAAGTTTAATGCGTTGGCACCCGCTGCTGTTTTAGCAGACGAGTTTATGCTCACTCATAAGGGTGCATTTTTCGTGACGCGTACTGAAAAGAGCATGACTGGTGGTCCATCTCGAACTCAGGGTGTTCGGGAAAAATCTGGTGTGCCGAGTTCGAAAGAGCTAAGGGATTGCTTTTATTGCCATAAACCCGGACATTTGATTGCTGACTGCCCTGTGCTGATGCGTAAACAGCAATCTAGGGACCCGAAAAGTGTTGCGTTCGTAAAGACTGTACCACCGTCGGAACTATCGTGTTGTACTGAGGGTTTTGATGCAAATTATGAACCTTTCGTTATGCCAGGATTTGTTTCGTTGTCCGGAAAGGAAGAGGATCGTAGAGAAATATCTATTCTCAGAGATACTGGCGCCATGCAATCAATTATGCTGTCTGATGCGTTACCGTTCTCTGATGTATCATATTGTGGCTCAAACATTTTGATTCGTGGGATAGAAATGCAAGTAGTGTCTGTTCCTTTGCATAGTGTGCATTTACAATGTACACTGGTTTTAGGGGTCGTGCGAGTTGGAATTCGTAGTTCACTCCCTGTAAAAGGAATTACACTCATCTTAGGAAACGATTTGGCTGGAGGCAAAGTTTTGCCAGCTCCAGAGGTGACTGATGTTCCGTATATTTGTCCAATTGTTGATGACGTCATTAATTTGCACCCTGAAGTGTTTTCTGCTTGTGCAGTTACTCGTGCTCAGTCAGCTAAAACAGGGCGCGAAGTTGATTTGGCTGACTCACTGATGGGATCCGTCTTAGCGGATGATGCGAAAACCTCTGAAACTAAGATGGGTTTCGGAAGCGTTCCTAATGTGAAAAATTCAGAAAATTGGCTAGAAAGTTTGAATTCGTTAGATCTACCCATTACTCGCTCTCAGATCGTTGTTGCACAAAACGATGATCCCTCTTTGAGAAAGTGTTTGTCAGCTGTAATTAGCTCTGAGGCTGCTAAGAAAAGAAATATCGCATACTTCGTAGACAATGGTTTACTAATGCGTAAGTGGTGCTCTAAGGTTGAGGAGGATTTGGATTGGAACGTGGTATTTCAAGTAGTAGTTCCAATCAAATATCGTTCTCATGTATTGTGTTTGGCGCATGAACATTTGCTTTCGGGACATTTGGGGGTAACGAAAACTTACCATCGCATTCTTCAGCATTTTTTTTGGCCTGGGTTGAAGCGAGACGTTGCAAAATTTTGTCGTACGTGTCATACTTGTCAAATTGCAGGAAAGCCGAATCAGGTTATCTCACCCGCTCCACTGTCTCCCATCCCGGTTATAGGAGAAGCGTTTGAAGAGGTACTGGTTGACTGTGTCGGACCATTACCGAAAACGAAGGCAGGTAATCAATATCTATGTACTATAATGTGTAGAGCGACCAGATTTCCCGAGGCTGTTCCATTGCGGAAGATAACGGCTCCTGTTATTCTGAAGGCTTTGACTAAGTTTTTTTCTACTTTTGGACTTCCGAAAGTGGTCCAAACAGACCAAGGTACAAATTTTTTGTCGCGAATTTTTACCCAAACGCTAAAGTCTTTGTCCATCGAGCACCGAGTTTCTAGTGCATATCACCCAGAGAGCCAGGGTGCGATCGAAAGGTTTCATCAGACCTTAAAAACCATGCTTCGAAAATTTTGTATGGACACAAATAAAGATTGGGATGAAGGAATTCCTTTAGTATTGTTTGCGGTACGCGAGAGTGTGCTAGAATCGCTCGGTTTTAGTCCGGCCGAGTTGGTTTTTGGACATACTCTCCGGGGACCGCTCAAGGTTTTGAAAGATCAGATGATGGAGAGTAAAACAGAGAAGAAAACGAATGTCCTTGATTACGTTAGTCGATTTCGAGAGAAGCTGCACAATGCATGTGATCTTGCACGTAACTTTTTGAAAAATGTGCAGTCGGAGATGAAAGATCGATTTGACAAGCACGCTGTTGCGCGGTCTTTTCAGCCTAATGACAAGGTAGTGGTATTATTGCCGATACCTGGGTCTGCATTGTCTGCTAGATTTACTGGCCCGTATGGCATAGTTAGGAAACTCAGTAATACGGACTATGTGATATCCACTCCCGAAAGAAGGCGTAAGACGCGTGTTTGTCACATTAACATGCTCAAAGCATATTATGCTCGTGATGACTGTGCACCTGTTAAACCGTTCCCAGACACTGCCGCTGTTTTAATAACGTCTACAGCTTCTTCTGTTTTAGAAGGTGACCTGAATGAGGATGAGGATGGACTGGTATTGAGAAATACTCCACAACAATGTAGTAAATTGGGAAATTCCGCTATTCTGTCCAATCTGTCTTCTCATTTTTCTTCTCTACCTAATGGGCAAATGCAGGACGTGGTTGCTCTCATTACATCATTTTCCTGTTCTGTTTTCTGATGTCCCATCCCAGACTGGGGTCTTACAGCATGATATTGATGTTCGAGATGCAAAACCGATAAAACAACATCCTTATCGAGTTAATGAGGTTAAGAGGTCCGCTATGAAGACAGAAACTGACTATTTGCTAGAGAATGATTTAGCTCGTCATAGTTATAGTCCGTGGAGTTCCCCATGTCTTCTCGTTAAGAAACCTGATGGTTCTTTTCGTTTTTGTACGGATTACCGAAAAGTCAATGCTGTCACCGTGCCTGATTGTTATCCGCTCCCTAGAATGGAGGATTGTGTCGACAGTATCGGTTCCGCTAGATTTGTTAGCAAACTTGACTTACTTAAAGGGTACTGGCAGGTACCATTAACCCCACGTGCGTCCGACATATCTGCGTTCGTAACTCCGGATTGCTTTCTACAATACCATGTTATGGCGTTCGGGTTACGAAACGCACCTGCTACGTTTCAGCGATTGATTCAAACCGTTCTCGCTGGGGTACCAAATTGCAAGGCATATTTGGATGACTTGGTGATCTTTTCTAGTGACTGGAAAGAGCATCTGTCTTTGTTGCGTACTGTGTTTGAACGTTTAGAACGTGCGTCTTTAACACTTAACCTTGCCAAGTGTGTGTTTGGTCAGGCCACTGTGACCTATTTGGGAAAGCATGTAGGAAATGGGCAAGTAAAGCCGGTAGATGAAAAAGTTGCTGCCATTACTAAGTTCCCTGTTCCTGTTACACGGCGAGAGTTAAGACGATTTTTGGGTATGATTGGTTACTACCGAAGTTTTTGTAAAAATTTTGCTACGGTAGTAACTCCTCTCACTAACCTCCTCAGCCCTAAGCAGACTTTTGTCTGGACTGATGAATGCCAGGTTGCATTTGAAGATGCTAAGGCTTTGATGTGTACCAGTCCAGTTCTGGCAGCCCCACAGTTTGATCAGGCGTTCAAGCTGGAGGTTGACGCGAGCGCAGTCGGCGCTGGAGCAGTCCTGATTCAGGAGGGTACGGATTGTGTGGACCATCCAGTTTGTTTTTTTTCTCGTAAATTCAATAAACATCAAGCAAATTATTCTACCATCGAGAAGGAAACCCTAGCTTTACTACTAGCCTTACAGTTCTTTGAGGTCTATTTGGGTTCTTCCAGTTTTCCTACCATTGTGTTTACTGATCACCATCCCCTTGTGTTTTTGTCGCGCATGTATAATGCAAATCAACGCTTGATGCGTTGGGCTTTGTTTGTGCAGAATTATCACTTGGAAATTCATCACAAGAAGGGTTCCGATAATATTCTTGCTGATACTCTTTCTAGAGTTTGAATTTAGGTATGTGGGTATGTTTGTGCTTCTGCTTAGTCTATATGTTCAGGTTTTTTTTGTTGTTGTTGTTTTTTTGTATCAAACGATGAGTTTGATCTTAAATGTGGGGGTGTTACGTCCTTTGGGACGTTTATAGTGTTTTCTTGGGGGTTTGTGTTTCTCTTTTTGGTCTCTTGTCTCTCTCACTTTCACAGGCTGTCGCTGATTGGCTGTGTTACCTGTCAATCACTCGTAACGAGTTGAGTGGGTTTGCCTTGTGAGGCGGGATCCTCATCATCCTGATGCTTGACACCTGGAGAAGCCCTACTTAAGACGCATGCTAACACCAGGAAGGGAGAGAGATTTTTGTTTTTGCTTTGAGATGTTTTGGTTTTCTCTCCGGTTGATTTAGGTTTGTTAAATGTTTGTTTTGTCTGTCATGTTACGCTTGCCTTTTGTTCTGAGAGCTCCCTGAAACTTCTCATTCGTGAGCTCTGATTCTGTTAAACAGCTTTGCAAAGCTGGGTTAAGCGGGAAGGAGGAAGGGAATAGGTAAGATTGTCACGTGACATACATTTTGCACACTTAGTTGTTTTTTGTTGTCTATATTCATTAGGTTAGGGATTTGTGCCACCCCCTGTATTTTTGTTTCATTAGCTAGTATAGTTTATTTACGACGTCTCGGACGTTGAAGACTTTTTCTTTGATCTTTTGTTTTAGTTTAGGTTTAGATTGAAATGGTTTAGTTAGATTCGTTTTGCTTATGTTATTTTTGTTTGTTTGGCACAAATCCTGTTTTCCCTTTCTTCCTTTTTGCCTTGTTCACATGTAATATAAATTACTTTATCCTGATTAAATTACTTTCTATTCTATTTTGGCTGTGTCTCTTGTGATTCTCAATTCGTACAGTGTTCCATAGAGACGTTTGTCTGAACTGGTCTTGTGTTCCCCTTCTAACAATCCCAAGACGGATGAGAGCCAAAGAGGGGTCGTAACAGCATACAATACATCAGAGTTGATTTGTCTGTAATACGCTTTATAAATGCAGATACACTGCTCCTGGACTCTTTTAGAAAGACATACAGTACATGTTTTGAACATGATGGTGAGAAACATGACCATTTTCGTTATTTTGGGGTGGACTGTCCCTTTATGATTGGCCCTGTTTTCATAAAGGTTTCTGAACACACCCCTGTCTTCCATTGGTTGGACAAACAGGAATTCCCATTCCAAACCTGTGCCATTGGTTACATCAGAGTTGCTGTGTTGGGCCACTCGAACAAACCAAGCAATGTTTGAGAACACCGGAGCTACAGTGTTTATATTTCTCCAGTGAAATCAACTTACGAAACGGTTTACTTAAATCTGTCTCTGCATATTAACCTGGCATAAGAGAAAGTGTTTTACCATTGAAAACATTACACACATCACCGTTCACTGGCCATAAGTGGGCTACCCTACACGATGGCTTTTAATAACACAAACACTGAGCCTTGGAGATTATCTCCTCCTTAAATTCCCTGACTCATATTTCAAGCAAGAACTTAACCGTAACCGTACTGTTAGTCAGACAGCTGTGACGTAATCCACCTGCTTCTATCTCGTCCAGTGAGCGTGGCCGAGACACATTCTGTCCTGATCTATGTAAATATGTCTCCTGGGACAATGCCAATCTTTCCCCTCACATTTCCTTATCTACTGGATATCTTCCACGGCCTTACGCTCGTGACCTTTCCATACGCATAAGCTTAACTACTTCGTCTTTATCACATTATGCTTTGCATACAAGACATGTCCCATTTATCACTGGAAATATGGCATTAGAAGCTGATTATAGGACTCATGCATCAACGACTGACTTTGCATTTGGCCTATATACCCCCTAGTAGGTTTTGGAAGGGCCCGCCATTCACAGCCAACCAAATGTGACCCTGAATCAGATATTCAGTTCAGTGTGTGCTTTATGCATAGATTGGTTGATCTTTGCAAAGGGTCATTTGAAGTTTGCAACCGGATTAGTTACAGAGGTGTGATGGCATTTATTTTTTAATCTAAAAGGTAGGTGGCTGAAGGGTAGGTCTAGGATTACTTCAAACCTCTTTTTGTGCTTGCAAAGAAAAAGCTGCTGTACCTGCAGGGTTTGGAATACAATCAAAGTTCTCAATTTTCTACCGTTCTCGAAGAGAACAGAGTTATGTCCAAAAAACGTATATGCATTATGTTCACAGCATATATGTTCACAGTCTTCATATATTCATGTCCCTTAACCCTTTATTTGAATTGCCTTTTAGTGTGACATGAGTAAGAAAGTAAGTCTAGAGTTTCCCAGGAGTTACTATAGGGAGCAACATTTCTGGTTATTTTCCCCATACAGAAATAGTTTTTTAGCATTATTATTCAAACCTTTCAAGATGCACCTACCTTGAGCTTCAATTTATGATTCACATTTCTGTGGATTCCACAGTTTATTTTTTATTCGATCCAAAAGTTATAATATTGTGATTTCATCTTGTTGGGCTAGTTCTTTTACTAAAGAATTCCTTGAAATGCCTGTGAATGGGGAAAAATACTTCTGGAACCAAGGCCACTTATAAAGTTGCTGTTGCCCTCTATTATGCAGTGAGAAAAAGAGCTCTTGCTCTCAACTGGAGGGCTGACAGAAGCAAGAATAAAAACTTCAGAAGGATTATTCTAAGCCCTTAGTTGAGACTGGATTTTATTTCTTTCTTCCTGTTTTTTTTTTTTTAAACCCATTTAAATCTAATAGTGAAAATACCCAGAAAGGATTTACAGCAAAGATAAGGGGTTTTGCTTTCTTCAAAATGTTTAAATTTAGTTGCAGTAAGGAACTACAAACTACAAGGAAGTTATGAAATAATTCAGTCTTGGCTAGAAACCACAGAAAGATTTTACACTTTTAGTAGCTCCTAATTTGTTGAGATAATGAGTGGTAATCTTTCTCGCACTCTGACATGACCTCATATCTTTAGTAAAATGGAAAAGTCCTGTTTATACCTGTAATTTTCTCACCATTACATAACCGTTGTGACTCAGGCTAAACATTAAGTCAAAGGAAAGCTGGAAATGCAGCGGTAGTGTCATTCTTTTATGAAGCTGTAATGTAATTCAACGCTGTCGAACAGATGGTAGTTGACTGCACCGATGACGATCATCAGGAAAGTGTCATTGTCAACCGCCGCCAACAGTTCCCTGTGCCGAAACCGAGTGTTAATTAGTCACATGGTATATTCATTAAACTGCTTTAATACCCAATGCATCATCATTTAATCCTTGTTAAACTAATCCAAGTAATCAATCTATTTAAGATGCATTATTCCGTTTTTAAAGCTTTTTAAATGGGGCATGTGATAAGGAATCACATTTTTATGAAATTGAGATATATTTAGCAAAACTCAAACCAGTTCACCAAGTGCATATATCGAAACTAAGCTGCAAAATGACTCTTCCTGAACTTCTGCAACTTTGTGGCATTACTTTTTTTTTTTTTTTTTTTTTTTTAAGTGTTTACAGATGGATCTTGACATTTCCATTTATAGCTGATGTCTAGACCTATCATGGTAATCTCAAAAGTTTCTAATCTGGCATTTTTAATATTAATATCTATACTTGCACATGCAAGCACGTTTTTTCTTTAAGGATCAGCAGAATGGACAATTTTAATTATAGAGCTGAAGGAAAGAGGTTAGAAGAAAGTTTTTGTTGCACAAAAGTCATTTTGTTTTCATGGAAAATTCAAATAAATATGGCCCCTTTAAAGCTGCATGGAACAGATTACATTTTAGTTAAATGTTGAGTGTTATTATAGTTGTTGTATTTCTCTTTTTAAAACAAAAGCATGACATCATATCCTGTTGCCCAGGGGTCTGAAGTAATTTGCATGCTTGAAGTCTAGCGTGACCGTACCTTTAAGATGAAAGCCTTTGGTGGACTAATTATTGGTTAAGTTTACATTACATTACAGCACCACTGGATAACCATTGTAGCTGCATGTATGCTGCACAGGATCCTGCTGCGGTTGATTTTCAACTAAATGAAGACATTTTTAATGAATGGGGAAGGATATTTTAATTCCAAATTAAGAGTCAATGATTGGTTTCAGCTGACAACAGTGGAGCACATAAACTTTAGGGCCATTGTTATTCAAAATCCAAACAAGAGACTGGTTATGGCACATCTTGCACACTGCGTAAAGCTGAGCTGAAACATAATGCCACACTATGCTTCATAAATCTCCAATATAGTCATACAAAAGAGCACAGTAATCATGGCCCCAGTGATTATGGTCAAAAGGAAAAATAAATAAATAAGGAAAGGTGGGAAGCTGAAAATCATGCAGTAAAAGAAACTGGCTCTGGATCAATGATAATTTTATATAAGTCAAGATATGAGTCCATGTACAATGGCTCGGTTTGAAGGTTTCAGTTTCAATAGGATGGGGGAAAAATGCAGTAATGCCACAGATTTACAACCTGTTGTTGCAATGGCAAATCACCAAGCCACAACTGAAAGGAACATTTGAGTCGATATTTTTTTTACTTCCAGTCTTGAGTTTATGTTGAGCGAACATATCTGCTGTTCAATGTGTCCCCCACTAGAAGTGAAAGAAAGCCCAAAGGAAAGAAGGTGATGTCATTCTTGAAAAAATAAATAAATAATGCACCTGAATGTGAATTGTATCAGGGGAGGACAAAAAAAACCCTCTTAATCCTTCATTTGACACCAGGGAGGCTTGCCTACACTGTTTGAGAGAAGTAAGTTGACATAACGTCATATCTAGATTTACAAAAAAGAAAGATTTAAAAAATGTTGTATCATTATTTCGTCTATCCTGGTAAATTTGTATTAGTTAGGACTTTTGTTTTGTTGGAGTAGTAGCAAAAAGTATTTCAGTAAAACTCAAATGGCATATATGGTCAACCCACCCAACTGGTGATTGTTTTGCTCTGCATCAGCCAAGGAATTTTAAAAAAAGCAGCAACATGATTGATGATTTGGTTCTAATTATTGTAATGCAAATGTTTGTTTTTTTTTGTTTTTTGACCACTAGTGGTCACTAACCTACTCGGGTACCCTTTCAGCATGGTGCCAAAGACATATCAAGTTGAACAGGAAGTTAAGCTTTTTCTTGGCAGCTCTTTGGGATAATGCGACCGGAGAAATCAACAAAACCCGGAGAAAGATATTCATTAGCATGTGATGCTTCTGGAAGTTTACGGTCACCCTGACCATAAGGATAACTTGGGTAATCTTTGTAGAAATTGTGAATCTTGTGATTGCAGAACTGAAGAACATAGCATCAAATTCTTTACATTTTAATAGTATACGTTTTGCATCCAAATCCATATTAATTTTGCATACGAATTCCTAATTTTTGTACTATGGTAAATATTTTGATTTTGAAAGATACCAAGCTTTTTCAAATATTGAAAACATATCTCAGAAGACCGTACACTCACTGTAAAAAATTATATGATCAATAAGTTATGACAATTTATATTTTATATTTTAACTCATCAAAATACGTATAAATAAATAAAAATGATAAGTTAAGATTCAACTCTTTTTTTTTTAAGTCATTTTAATGTATTTTCAGTTGAAATGACTTAAACATCCAAATAGATTGTACATAAAAATTTAAGGCAGCAACTTTTTTTTACAGTGTAGGCTTAGTATTCTTTTTACGAGGACTACTGATTAATTTGATCTGTATTTCATTTTCATTCTCAAGCTCATCTGAGCAACATTTGTTGAAGACTGAAAGCTGTAGGAAAAATTAAAAAAGGATTGTTTTGAGAAAAAACAAAAAACAAAATGCAGTGTCCTTAAGTCTTTTCCCGCCTGCGACAGCATTTTTGTTCATTTTCACAAAAGTTTCATGGCCCCCGTTCTAGCTCCCGTACGTTTCATTAAAAAAAAGCAACATTTTGAGCAAAAAGCTGAGAAAAGCGCATTTTTATCAAAGACTACATCTGGATGGAATTCAGAATGATGATCAAAACATTGGAGTAGATTGAGTCCATCAACACCCCTAAAGCTTCACAGTCCTATACCTCATCCTTGGTAGACATTTCATTCAGTATATTAGGCAGTTTTGATTTATATGCCGTTTAATATTGATGATCACGTTATTTTACATATACATCTGCTTACATATGACATCGCTTATTTCTGCTGCTTCTTCACGTCTTTTGATCTTTTGATGAATTTTACGACCTCATTTGTACGAATTAGCCACCTTTTACTCACTTGTACGAATTCGTACAAATTGTTCGTGAGATAATGTTGGAGATTCTTTACTCTTTCAGATGATGTGTAATAGCGCCCCTCATAAGCCAGGAAATTCCGTCCATGGCGTGGAAGCGTTGTCTTATAAATGATGGAAAATTACCTCAATGGTGGTGAAAGAGTTAGGTTTCTTACAAGTTGTTAATTAAGGATTTCAAAGAACCACAAAAAATTAAGTTTACATGACGAATCTGACAACTGTTGCAACCTGTTATCAATTTAGCAGTTTTATCGGTCTAGGCTGATCCAGCTGTTCTCAAGCTGGTTTAAACTGGTCAGTTTGGTCAAAGTGGCCAAACACCTCATAAACCAGTCAGCAGGGCAGACTGAGAGTCAAGCTTATGCTGGTTTAAGCTGTGTTTGTTTTCAATAGGGATGTAAACGAAGTACAAGGTCAAGATGGGTGTGTTTTTTTCCAGCACCAACCTACATCTTCAAGTTCCTATTTAAAGTTGAAAACGCAGAGACATTTTTACGTACACACACTCCAGAATATCTCGAGAAATTCCTTGGCACAGTTATGCAGTAAAAGTACTTTCAGAAAAAGCTTTCCTGTGCTCAGTCTTTTTTCAGGGGAGTTTAGGTACAACAAATTAAAGATCCTCCGTGAGGTTTGTCGGGTTAACCTCTGATTAATTGTTTCTGTGTAGCGCAGTCAGTTGTGGTAAGAACACGCTACTGTAATTTTGCAGCTGCTGTCTTTAGCATGACCAGTATGATACACAATCCAACTGGCCTTCCAACCTCATACCAGAGCACTTGAAATAGTTCTCTTTCTGTCTCTCTGCCTATTGCTCCATTAGTCCAGCAAGCTGGGATTGTTAATATTATGTTTTTATTTTTATTTTGCCATCCATCAAAACCATTAGGCTATAGTTCGAAAAATGTCATAATGTTGCCTGCACACATGTCATCTTGATAAGTGCAGACCGTTCCAAGGTTCACAGCAGGAGGCAAGTCAGGTCACAGTAACCTGGCAAGAAGCGTCCTTTGGAGGGACATTTCCGTGCTTTCTCGAACGCTTTAAGCAGGCCGCTCAAATCCCTCGTTTTTATATTCACTGTAATTGAAATTGATCAGCCGTACCCACCCTTAACCGAGGGATATGTAGAGCTCGGGCAGGCGCAGCAACAACCTGAAGTAGGACATTACCCACGGCTTCCTTGGAGGAGGTCCAGACCCTGACCAACAAACCAGAGTGAGTCGGCCCCACGACGTGGCAATGCCTCCTCCAGTGCCTGGGGAAGTATTTGTGAGATTCCTCAGTTATATTTTCATAGCTAAATTATGTATTTATCTCCCTCTGTGGTGAGTCAAATATATGCATGAAACACATCTTGGGCAAACATCTCTAGGGAGAGGAGGAGGAGGGAGCGAGGGGAAAAAAGGGCCATGATTCGATCAGCTTGTCAGGGAAACGACGCGGCGAAAAAGAGAGAGCGACATAACAGAAAGATTCACTGCAATCTCATTATTTTGTGCCATAAAAGGGTTTCACCCTGTGGCGCAACCACTCTCGCCTGCCCCGAGAGTGACAATAGTCCTCAGGAGAAGGAGGTCACAGGTGAGTGAATTGATTTCACACTCGTCCCCCGGCTTTGATAACCGACATTGTCTCATGTTCTGTGCTTTTAGCAACTGTCCGTATGGATACCCGCCTCATCGCTGATCTGTTTGAGTTATTCACCAAGTAAGATGTGAGGAAGACAGCTCTTTTGAAGTAGCTCATTAAGTATTCCCTGCAGATGATTCCACACTTAGGCTGATTAAAACGAGGTAAATGGGGCCCATGTGAAGAAGCTGGGAGTTCAAAATGAAGGTGGCATGCCAAGCTAAGAGGACTGAACTGTTGAACTTCCTACCTCTCCATACTCTGTGAATTCTCGGTCCTGTTGTACGCTCGCTGATGATCCAATCTGTGAGGTTGGACTTTTGTTGAACTTTTCTCATTAACCTGTCCAACCCCCTTTGTGCCCTGAGCCCTCGAAAGTGCTTAACCTGTCTTCACATGCAGAGAGACCCGCACAACACCCAAAACCCTTGACACATGCAGCCAATGCAACAAATGCTTACAGGACACAGCAAAACTGGCATGATTATTTTAGAAGTTGCATTTCATGCATAATAAACCTTACTAAAAGTAGTGATGCTAAGCTAGTTTGATTTCTTCCAGCCTGGCTTTCTGGTTTTAGAAGGGTTTTAGCAACTTCTCAGCTGTTAAGTCCAGCTGGTTGACTGCTAAACAGCAGCTTGTCCCAGCTGGGAGACCAGCAAAACAGTTTAAGCTGTTTTTTTTCCCATTAACATTAGTAATGTTGGTTTTCCAGTAACAAGCTACGCAATTCAACAAGTAGCAGCATAGCATGACAAAACAGAAATGCTATTGCGCACACAGCTTTGTAGCCAAGCAGACTCAGTAACCAAATGCAATGTTTCTTTCTTGTCTGTAACTTTTGGGAAATCATTTAAATTAATTGGTTCAAACAGTTATAAAAGAAAAAAATCAACAATTTACTGATTTTTACACAGGAATCAGTAATATATATATATTAGGGTCTAGTTAAGTTAGTTGTTTAGTTTAAATGCATATTGTCATTACCCGATTTGAGATCCTTGTTTTTTTTTTTGTGCCTGATAAACGCTGTTCTGATTATTGTCAGTTGTTGTATTGTAATATAGATGTACATTTGAAAATATCACGCCTTTAAATAGCTTTAATGTAGTTAGCTACTTTTTGTAGGTTGCTTAGCATAGCAACTTAACATGACTTCAAAGTAGCTTCCCTAACACTGGAAAACACATAGTACCTATCTTACTCTCGCTCTCACTTTATTTTACATAAGACTGTTGTCTTTATAATGGCACATACATTTTTTATTTCCCTGACCCCAAGATAAGATGTAAGTGTGGTTTTTGAAGTGTGATTCTCATGAATAATGGGGACTGTTAAAAGATTTGGATTTCACATAGAGGCTGAACACCTGGAGCCAATTATTTAACCTCCAAATGAGGCATCCAACAGCAGCTGTTTTGGCTGGGACCTTTGCCCATTTGCTGGATGGAAGGATTGAGCTTGTCTTTAAGATGATTGAGCTTGTCTTTAAGATGCTTGGCTCATGATCCAGCCCACTGCTATCACTCAATCATGTTCCAGGGACCGAAATGAGATGGTGCACTCTTAACCCCAGAAAAGGATACTTTAGTGTAATTACCATGACAAGCACATATTTATTGCTTTATTTGAGATACTGAATGGTCTAAAATCTTCTCATTTAAATGTGGTAAATGTACAATGATGATCTCTTTTAGAAGGTTTGATTGGAAACACATGCATATGAGACCTCTGGTAACATATAGTAACTGGACATGGAGGCAGATCTTAAAGACAGTTGGCGTGCGCTATACGGTTTGGAGCACAGTTTTTTCTGTCTCGCATGCACGCTCTTGATCGCTCACTCTAGATTCCTGGAGATTTTAACTAATTTGCGGGCGTCAGGGAGCCGCTATCAATATGCGGGAGACTCCCGGAACTTCCGGGAGACTTGGGATGTCTGCAAACTGTGGGTTTTTTGAAGCGCGAACGTTGTCAACATAACTCTCTGGAAATCCCAAAAACTTCCACACCTGCGACTTCAATGAAAGAGGAGGGGGTTCAACTTTTGTCGATGAGTCTCCTGCATCTGCATCTTTCTATCTTTTGAATGGCTGTTGCTAAGTTAGAGGAGGTTGACCATAGACTCGCAGCACTTCAACACGTGTGTTTTTTTCCGCTTTGGAAGCCGACTGGACGTGACATGGGGACGTGGCAGCATCGACGATTCCATTTTTTAATTCGAAGTTCGAGATTGTGAATTAATTTCGGTCGATTTCGATTTAAAATCGAAATCGTGACACCCTTAGTCATGAGCATTTCAAAATATGTTACAGTTTCAACAGAAAATTTTAATTTGCAAATACAGATTTAAGGCTTGACTTTCCATTCAATGAAAGTAGAATTATTTAAATGCCAAGCTCAAAAAAAAAAATCACCATACAAGTATTAAATTTAGTCGAATTTATTGAAAGGATAGCCCCTTGAGATGTAACATCTCATTTTCAAGGGGGTCCTAAAAACATAAGCAATATACAACACAGACAACATAAAACAAAACAACAATACAAACAAAACTACAAAAACAAAAGCTCAACCTGCTTCCCACACTCTTGTGGGCTTCCCACACCAGCAGCACAGTTTCAGTACAAAATCTCAGCATCATACAGCATCCACATAGAGCCACATAATAAAAGCAAAAGATCCTCAAATGAATCTCAAGTACAGAGAGAAAACAAAATAAAATCAGAAACATAGACAAGTTATTTTAAGATAAGAGAATAGGCATGACCTAAAGCGATTAAGAGAGGTAATAGATCTCAGAGAAACAGGAAGATAATTCCAGTCAAAAGGGGCTTTATACAGAAATGACCTACGTCCAACTACACTAACAGTTTTTGGAACAAAGAAAAAATGATATTGTGAATGTCTAAGAGAGTAGGGAGATCTATATGGAATCAACAGTTCATTCAAATAAGAAGGACAAACAAAGTAAACACATTTAAAGATAAACAAAAACCAATGAAATTGTCTTCTGGATTTAAGATGCAACCAATTAAGCAACTCGTACATATGGCAATGATGAGTACGATATGGACACCTTAACACAAATCTGCACAAAGAATTATAAACAACATTTAGAGGCTTAAGATAAATATCATAGGTATTTTGGTAAACAGTATCAGCATAGTCGATAAGAGGAAATATTAACTGAGAAACAATTCTTTTCCTGTCTTGAAATGTAAAGCAATTAATTGAGCAATAAAGTAAGCGCAGGCAGTGATAAGTTCTTTTAATAATATAATCTATATGGGGCTTAAAATAGAGTTCTGAGTCGATCCAAAGGCCCAGATATTTAAATGCAGTGACATTCTCAAGAGATAAGCCATCATCAGCAATAATTTTCAAATCAAAAGTGTTCGAGAGACAACGACGCGACCCAAACATCATACAGCAAGATTTCCTCTTATTTAATGTAAGCATATTGTTATGACACCATTCTTGAACCAAATTAAAGTCGAGTTGTAAAGAGTTCTGAATTTGTGACAGATCAGAGTTAGAGGTATAGATTACAGTGTCATCGGCATAAAGAGGCACCGAACAGTTTAAACATATCTGAGGTAAATCATTAATAAAAATAGAAAAAATGAATGGTCCAAGAGAGGAACCTTGTGGAACACCTTTTTCAACAATTACATAATCTGACTGAAAACCTTGAAAAACAACACATTGACGTCTGTTGTGAAGATAAGCATTAAACCAGAGAAGAGCATCTCTAGTTAAACCAATAGTATACAACTTATCAAGAAGAAGATAATGATTAACCATATCAAAGGCCTTAGAAAAATCTATGAAAATGGCACCTGTTGCTTGGCCTTTGTCAATGGACGAGAACACATCATTCGTAAATTTTAACAGAGCAGTCGTAGTGGAAAAATTAGGTCTAAAGCCTGACTGTAACGGAGATAAAATGTGAAATGAATTAATAAATGCTGATAGTTGATTAAATATTAATTTCTCAAAATTTTTTGCAATAACACAAATAATAGAAATTGGCCGATAATTATTGACATCAGATGAGTCTCCACCTTTGAACAGTGTAGTAAATTTTGCACATTTCCATATAGACGGAATAGAACAAGTGGTTAATGACAAATTAAATAAATCTGCTAGAGGATACATTAATACATGAGCGTCGGATTTAACAAATTTAGCTTCTAAATCATCAGGACCAGCACTACTGTTTGTTTTTAGATCACAGATAACATAGTAGACATCGACAGGCGTAATCTTCTTAAAGGAAAATGATCCATTAACAGTAATTGAATTTAATGGTGCAGCAGTATAGGAGTCAGACCACTGAGAACCACATATAGAGGAAAAATGTTGATTAAAAGCTTGAGAGATAAGTGAAGGATCAGATATAATTTCATTATTAAATTTTATATTTTTAATCAAGCTTTTTTTAGATTTATTTAACAGATTACTCAGCTGATTCCAAAACTGTTTAGGATTATGAAAGTTTTGAGAAAGGCGAAAATACAAGAATTTGTGAGGAAATGTAACTTTTTTTTTTTTTTTTTTGAGTTGCTCTCAAATAGC
Source organism: Tiaroga cobitis (assembly GCA_030578255.1). Classification (NCBI taxonomy): domain Eukaryota; kingdom Metazoa; phylum Chordata; class Actinopteri; order Cypriniformes; family Leuciscidae; genus Tiaroga; species Tiaroga cobitis. The sequence continues at coordinate 48,237,516 of CM060599.1, forward strand.
ATTCACAGTTGTGATAAATTAAAAAACGATCCCTTTGGAGACCTCGATACCAAACGCCATTGGTTTTGTGTGTCACATGACTGGCTGCAACATGAACAAGAATGATATTTGAGAGCAGTCTCAGATCTATAGATATGTGGGCTTACATTTGACTGTATTTAATTTGATTTCAAATGCGGTTTGCATGCTTTCATTGTGGCTAGGGTGTGGATGGGTCAAGAAAATTTTATTAAATAGACGTTGCATGTATACTTGGGCCGTTCCGAATTAAAGTTAGCATTTCTCCAGGATTAATCATGCATGAATGTAATGTTTTTATTGACTCTGTAAATCATCATGTAGATCATACTAAATGGAAATAATATTCTGCAGACCTCAGCCGCTTTGAGTAGCGATTTTCTTCCATGCCACTGGACACATAGGGTCACCGCTCTTGAACCCCAGCTGCACCTCACCCATCTTTCTAATTGGGCTCCATTGTGTTTATGAAACACTTACACTTTTCATAAGGCACCGTGAGTTTGCATGTACAACAGATTGAAAAGAGCACATACAGTAATATGTGAAGTGCCACATTTAGACTCTCGAATGCTCGTGACAGCTCAGAAATTACAATGTCTTTTTTTGCACCCCTCAGGAAATTAAGTTGCGACCGCAATGCGTTTCGCCTCACTCCAAAACGAGAGTGCTCACACCGAGCCAGATCCTTTTCATTTGCATGTTTTGTGCAAATTCCTGTGAGTCGATTAATTAAAACTGTGCGAGGTAATAAATCGCTCTTGCATTCTTTTGTCTGGATCGCATATTAATGTGGTCGGTTATGTGGAGCTTGTTATTTTCTTTTTCTTCATTTTCCAATTACAGCCAAAGAAGTTGAAAGACATAATATACATATATATAGGAAAGAACGTACCGCCGTGTCTGTGTGGAACCATTGACTCTTTGCACGGACCTCAAACTCATTTGGACGGAGCGTGCAATCCCTGTCCCCGCACGGCCCCAGCTGACAAAGCTCCACATCAACACCCTGACGATTGAGAGATCGAGAGTGACATGGGACCCTCTTCCATTCATAATAAAACAATTAAGTTGTTTGCTGGGGAATGTACGGAGTGTTCCGTCGAGCTACGGATTAGTCTCCTGTGAGCGACTGCGTGATTCCCGTTCCCCCCACAACAGAGGCGGACAGCTGGAGGTGCTGGCGGAAGCAGGCTTCGTGCTGTCTGCTAGGCCATCTGGAAAAAGAGCAGGATTCCAAGGCTGATGGTGAGGTGAAGAAAAGTGCTTTCCCTTCTGCTCGGCAGCATCGTGATTTGTGTTACGCCATTTGTGAAAGTACCTCTACTTTCTCCCTGAGGCTTCTCTGAGATTTCTCACTTCCCATCTCCTGCCCCAGGCATTTACAAGGGCCAGCGGAGAGATTTTTTTCATGGTGGCCCTGAAATGCTTTTGTACATCACCTTTAAGAGCCCGTTGGACAAGAATGTGTCTGTATGATAGTATTTCTTTAATGCAGCCTCTTTAACCTTTTAACACAGATATTTGAGAAGCAGGTTGCTTCAGTTAAAGAGGTCACAACTTTCAGAACTCAAAAAACATTAGTCCTTCCAATCCATTTTTTTTTTTTAAATGCACAGTATTTTGCTGTTGGACTTTGGCAACATCAGATACAATTTAAACACATGACCACCACCCACATTTACACATCAAGTTTTCTCATTTCGTGTTAAGAAACTTGGCTTGCCATTTACAGACTTGTAATTAGGACAAACCAAGTGGCCAAAGTTGTGCAGCTCTTAAAAGCGTTAAATGGACTTTGTCACAGCTCAGGATTTTTTTTTTGAGACCATCAGCTCTAGAATGATTGGTCATATAGCATTTATAGGTCATGTGATTGGCTCCAAAACTTTGTGGAACTTTCCTTTGCACAGGTTGCACATTCACATTCTTGTCCTGCACTATAGCCAAGTAACTGCCTTTGAGATGAATAGGAATGATAGCAGATTGTATTAGCAATATATTTGATGAATTCTGTAATGCTTTGGTGCAGTAGTTGATTTTTACTTTAAAACATTCAGTCCTGATTCATAACATTACATAAATCAACATTCAAATGGATGGTACAAAATGAACTTTAATAATTGAATTACATGAGGACATGAAATTGATGTTAGCCCTTCATTTCCATTCTATTATTAATATATATTAGGGCTGTCAAACGATTAAAATATTTAATCGCGATTAATCGCATTAATGTCATAGTTAACTCGCGATTAATCACAATTATTTTTATCTATTCTAAATGTCTCTTGATTTTCTTTTTGTCCCATTATTTTTTTTCTCAATTTAATGCTCTTATCAACATGGGAAAGTGGATCGGCTTGCTTTGTGCAAATGTTTTTTATTGAAAACAACATTGGCATATACTGTGTTCAATTTCACACTAACATTCTCACTTGGAGCAAATAATCTCTCAATGTAACACTGTCCATTAATAAAAGGGTGAAAGAAATACTGACGAGGTCCTGATATTGACGAGGGGGCGGAGAATTCGCATCAGCTGTGTGTGTGTGTGTGTGTGTGTGTGTGTGTGTGCTTGGCCATCAAGTGGTATTTCAGACTGGACGCGCTGCGATGATGATAGCTCAGTTCACAACGACAAAACACACAGATCACTTTGGTCTTGTCAATGGAACCATTTGGCAACTTTTTAAAAGTAAACTTTCCATTCAGAATCTTATTGGGATTTATTTCGGCGTCTCGCGCTCGTCATCCACTCAAAACGTAACGTTAACCTAGCTACTATTTGGCCGGCTCGCAAGCCCAAACAAGTGTGTGTGGCGTGCCTGTTGTTTTGTTTCCGGTCTAGCTAGATCCGCTTGCGCTTTGGTCGACGAAGCAACAAAACGTCCTCGCGCGGCGCAAGCCATTGAAATGAATGGGTTTCATAGCGCAGCGCCGCGTCTTGTTGTAACAGCATGTGAAAAAAAACTACAAAGTTTGCTAGGCCAAAAAGACCGTTAATCGCGCGATAAAAAAATTGACGCCGTTAAAATGGGTTTGCGTTAACGCCGTTAATAACGCGTTTAACTGACAGCCCTTATATATATATATTTTATTTGTTTTACTTCATATAAATGTTATAATTAAGTTCAAGTGCCTGAGACTGTCCAGAGCAGATTTCAAAAAGTCTTTTTTTTTTCTTTCAGAAACAATATTATTTTAGTTTGAAAGGTTCTGCATAACAAAAATGACTCCATTGCTTTGTCAAATCCTACGGCGCCCCTAAAGGGACATGGTGATGAAAAAAAAAAAATTAGATGGGAGGAAAAATTATATGCATTTGTGTTCGTTCGCAAACGTTGCTAGAAACTTTGCAATACCATGAGAACTTTGCATTCACTCGCAAAATTTTGCGTTCCCTCACAAAACTTTTGCGTTCTCTAGCAAAGTCACAGACGTTTTGTGAGCAAACGCAACGTTTCTTAGGGGAAGCCAAACATTTTTTGACCCAATGCAAAGCGTCTCCTTTCTAATACTGATAGCAAAGCAAATTATTAACCATCTAAACACCACTCCCTATGCTCTCCACTCTATGCAGTTTGGCTTTAGAGCAAAATACTCCACCGAGACTGCAACTTGTTTCCTTACTGAAAATATAAGAGCTCTGTTAGACCAAGGTGGGGTTGTTGGAGCGGTATTCCTGGATCTCAGGAAGGCTTTTGACACTGTTAATTATAAAATTTTACTGACAAAATTATGTAGTTTTAATTTCTCCTCAGATACACTTAAATGGATTGAGTCTTATCTTACTGACCGTTCCCAACATGTCAGAGTTCAATCATCTAAATCGGCGGCCTTGAGTCTGTCCACCGGTCTTCCTCAGGGATCTAATTTAGGGCCTTTGTTATTCTCCATTTATATAAATGACCTCCCATTCGCTTGTCCTGATGTTTCTGTGCAGATGTATGCTGATGATACCGTAGTCTATGCACACGGTAGGAATATCTCTCAGGTGGTTGCGAAGCTCACTAACTCCATGGTTAACGTCACAGCTTGGTTGAAACACTCCTGCCTGCAGCTGAATACATCAAAAACAGTAGCAATGTTTTTTACCAAGTCCCACAAAAACTTCAGTGTTGAGCCAGAAATTTTTGTTTCAGGGGAAAAACTGCAGATCGTGTCAGAATACAAATATCTGGGAGTTTTAATTGATTCAAAGTTATCATTCTCATCACATGTAAAAATGGTCTGTAATCGAATTAAATATAGTCTCAGTAACTTTAGACACATTCGCCATCAAATGTCCACACAGGCAGCAAAAATGTACATGCACTCTATGATTTTCTCTCACATCACATACTGCTTACCCATTTGGGCACAAGCTAGTATTACATCTTTGAAACCTCTGCAATCACTTTACAAACGAACTGTTAAAATTCTGGATAAGAAACCATGTAATTCTCATCATTGTCCAATACTACAAAAATATAGATTACTCAGTTGGGACAGTATGGTTAAATATTCTAATTTATGTCTTATTTATAAAATTATTCATGGTATATCTTCCCCTCCTCTCCATCAGTTTGTCAATACCAGAACAGTTGATTACTGCAGGACCAGAGGTGCAGCTAGGGGAGATTGTATCATTCCCCTTAGAAAAAGTGTATTTGGTCATACTGCTTTTTCTGTTCAAGCTGCTGCTGAGTGGAATCTCACCCCAGTAATCATCAGAAATATAAATACGTATAGTTCCTTTAAGATTCATTTGAGGAAATGGCTTATTGATCATCAGAGCTGTCAACATTAACCTATTACTAAACCTGCTCTAGCTGCACACTGTTGGCTTTTCTCCTTATGTATGTGTCATGTTTTACGTGATGTTTGTCCGATTGATGTTTTGATGTGTTTAGATTATACATTCTAATGTAATAGATATTTTTACTAAATGTATTTTAATTATTTTAGTGCTATGTAATATGTAATCTCTTTTAGGGTGACTTTTACCATCTCTCTAGGGACTGCAGATGAAAAATAGCCTTTAGGCTAATTCTGGCATATTGACAGTAATGTTTATGAATATGCACTGTCCCTGTAATAAATAAACTAATAAATAATAATAATAATGCCATTTAGTTGTAGGGTAGAAAGTATATGAGAAATATTCCCAATTTGAAATCTTTCCAAGTACCTGCTTAAACACCCTCTAATGTGCGAGTACCCTTGGTTGGTCGGACCCTGGTCTCTTGCTGTTGTGCTGATTGGTCCTGCCTGCCTGTCTGTCTGTGGACAAGGTGTTTTGGAAAGCTGAGACTGAAAGCTTTCAGCACTCGAGAGGACATGGCGAGTGATTGGGCCAAGCAGAATGGGCTTTAAGTGTGTGAAAACTGGGGCTTGATAACAGGTTTTGGGATCATTTCCATTTTACTCTGTTTGTTTTTAAAACGTTGTTGCTAAGCAGTAGTCAAGTTAATCTTAAACATGGCGGCAGTGCAGGAACACGCAGGTTGTAACGCTGGAGGCACATATACTTCATAACATCTTACTTCACTTAGATGATCACCTCCACTCATCTTATTTTTGATAGCAGATTTACACAAAGAGAAGTAGCATATTTCTGCTCTGATGCAGCTATTTTTTCCACCAATAAAAGACCTAACCCTCTTTGAGGGCCACCTGAGAAGAAACATCTAATGTACTGACCTGTGTAGTGCTATTTTTCTATTATTTATTCTGTAAATTATGCGTCTGTGTGTGTGTGGCACCTGGTAAACCCTACATTATGGGGACAAAATGAAAATCGTTGTCCTTATGGGGACATTTTTTGGTCCACATAAAGAAAACAGCTTATAAAGTGCTACATCATACTAAGTTACATCATACTAAGTGATGATTTTTAAAAGTAGGTTTGGTAGTAGGGTTAGTGTAAGGGGAGAGAATATACAGTTTGTACAGTATAATAATCATCAAATTGAAAACACTGTGTGTGTGTGGAAACTGATGCTTTTTTCAGGATTGTTTGATACATAGAAAGTTGAAAAGAACGGCATTTATTCATTTGCAACATTATAAATGTCTAATAATTGTCACTTTCTTTTGATCAATTTAAAGGGTAACTAAACCCTAAAACAACTTTTTTTAGTTAAAGGAACCGTATGTAAGATTGTGGCCAAAACTGGTACTGCAATCACTTTCAAATAACTGTAGAGCGGTGTATCCCCTCCCCCTCCCCCCTGACTCGAGGTTGCCAGATAGGCTGGAGGATCCAGCAAATTCTTCTCCGTTTTCAGCCGTCTCCATCTTTCAAAGGCATCTCCTATACAAATCCTTGTTTTATTTCGGACTTTGTCGCAAAGTATTTCGGAATCATAACGAGTTTTTTTTTTTGCATTCGTAACGTTAGACATTTTTTTATCCGACACGTTTGTAGCTGCAGCTGTGGCAACTACAGCAGAGCTGGCAACCCGGATGGCGCAACACTACTGACTTCGTGATTGGTATATAGGTGGAGGGTGGCGCATCAGACCAAAACACAACATCAACATCAGTTGAGGGCTGCAACTTCACTTTTTTAATGACAATATCCTGGCCGGACTACTGTTGTCAGTGATATAAGTATTTGAAATGAACATGATTTCTTAATGTCTAGTGACGTATCAGGGCCATTTTATGATTAATTGAAATACATTTCTTACATACGGTTCCTTAAATGAAAAGTTTTTTCTTAGAATGTAAGACTGGGGCTTTATTAATGCTCTTCATTGATTCAAGTATTTTTTTTTTTTGACATTTGGGTATAAAGTGTTTTAATTCTACAGCATATGGTGCAAAAACGTCTGAGTGCTGCCCTCTTCAGGTTGAACGGTGGCTACTGCAGTTGAATTTTCCTTTTGGAAGTTGTGGTGCCCTGTGATGTAAGCAGGCACCAGCTAACCACGCCCTTGCCTACAGAGATAACTGTCTCAGGTGCACGCCCCCCCTCCGCTGGGTTCTGCCCAGTTTTCCAGCATTTTTCAAATATTGCCAGTGGGTGGAGTCAGGCTCTGACCAGGAGTTTAGTTACCCTTTAATGTATCCTTGCTAAATAAAAATGTTTCTTTCTTTCTTTCTTTTTGATATATCTTACCCCAAACTTTTGAATGGTAATGTACTGTATAATGGTTTCCACAAAAAATGAGCAGCAAAAAAACAGTTTTCAACATTGATAATAAGAAATATTTCTTGAGCACCAAATCAGCATATTAGAATGATCATGTGACACTGAAGACAGGAATACATTTTAAAATATATTCAAATACAAAACAGTTATTTTAAATTGTAATAATATTTTTTTAATAAGCTTTTATTGTGTTTTATTTTACACAGCTTTTACTGTGTTTTTAATCAAAGTGCAGCCTAGGTGACCATAAGGGACTTCTGTCAAAAAAAGTATTTGTAATATGTATATATTTATTCTCACAGCTGTCTCATTGAATTTTACAGAGCCGGACAGTAACGGAGTACATTTACTTGAGTACAGTACTTAAGTACAATTTTGAGGGATCTGTACTTTACTCGAGTATCATTTTTGGGGAGTACTCATGACTTTACTCAAGTAGATTTGAGAGGCAAATATTGTACTCTTTACTCCAATACATTTCTATCCATAACCGTGAGTACCCGAGTAAAAAAAAAAAAGAAAAATCTCGGAAACCCTCAATTTGTTGTTTCCCTCTCAAACGTGATTGGATTGTGCAGGCGCCACTGATTGGGACAGCCTATCAGCAATCACTTTCAGCTTTCCGCCAAAGTCAACTCCATGGTCAGATTTTATATTACACATTAATGTAAGCCAAGCATTTGGTTTGATGTTCTTGAGTATGTGGTGTGTTTAACACAGTCAGGTTCAAATGTGGCAGTGGCGTAGCCACGAGGGATTTCTGATTTCTTAAAAAAAAAACTTTAGGAGGCAAAATATATTTTTACTGATTATGTGAATTACACTGCGCAAACCAAAGTAGGCTACTACCCAGCGAATGAAGAAGGGTTGGCGCTCAGTCTCCACAGTACATAAAATATTAATTTTGTTTTATTTTATTTTTCGGGTTTGCGTTTATGAGGAAAAAACAATGTTATGGACGTGTTCTCCGTTACGGACGTGAGCGCTCTGAAAGCGGCACTAAAAGATGCTTTAAAACTTTCACAGAGACATCAAACAGAAAACACAAAACCTTTCTTTAACCTGAATTTCATTTTGCATTAATTGTATCTTAATTTTAATCAATGTTTCATCAACCAATTGCCTGGGTTTAATAAATAAGAAGTAAATAGCAGACGATAGATAAGAAACGGAGGCGCCGGCACGTGAACTGGATCTTGTCTCATAAATGAACCGAAACTCAGTGTATAAGGTAGCCTACTTGCCTCTCACAGACATGTCTACTTTTAAACAGAAAAATTCAAAACGAAAGAAAACAGACTACAGATTGCTCTCTGCTTATGTAATCCGTATGAAATGTGCATTTCTCTCTGGCGCGTTCACTACTGAAGATCGCGAGTCAGCATCGTCAACTTCATCTAGCCGACACTGACAAAGAAAACACTTGTTTATTAACAAGTGTTTATTAATAAACAATTAAAATATCTCCTTGCTATATTTTACATATTCATAATCATTCCTTTTGCCGGTTCTTTGTGACAGCTTTTAGGTGCTTTATTGGCAGCGCCACCCTTACATGTGGTGTGTGTGTGTGTGTGTTGTCCCCACATTTAAAGATGGGACCCCCCCAAAATTTTATTAAATTAAATAAAGCAACATGGTAAAAAGATGAAAATGACTTGATTTTACTTTCAATACCTTTTACATTCTCCAAGGTATTAACATTAACATTTTTCATAACTCCATGTAGGACGTTTCTGTGCATAAATGTAAGCACTGTGGCAGTAGTAATGCAATATTTAGAAAATCTACTCTTGTACTCTTGATACTCAAGTACTTTTAAAAACAAGTACTTTAGTACTTTTACTTAAGTAGACATCTGAATGTAGTACTTTTACTTGTACTTGAGTAAAATTTAGCAAGGGGTATCTGTACTTTTACTCAAGTAACAAAGCTCTGTACTCTGTCCGCCTCTGGAATTTTACACGTTGTCCTATTCATTTCTCTCCAAATAGTCTGTCGTCTCGTGTTTATTCTGTCTCTGGCTAGATTTACCGGTAATTTTCAAGATAACGAGGTAAAAAGACAGGGATATGGCATGATCCAGTCATAATTTTTATCTAGTAATCATACATTTCACCTTCTCTCTTACATTTATGAGGTCTGTGCACAGAAAATGACTTCTCTTCACTGAGCAGTTATTATTAACTGCCGTGACAATCACCTTTCCAGGCTCCCACTGATGTGTTTATACTGAGTCTCAGGTGGAAAACTCCTGGTGTCGGTGAAAGTAGTTCCTCATCAGCGAAGCTGTCACAGAACGATAACTCATCTCTCAAAAGGGATATTAATTCATCTATCACCATCACATCTCTGGTGAGTGGTTTGAGTAACTTCAGTAATGATTAATTACAATGACAGTGCATATCATAATATCATTATACTGGCATTTTGTTCCTGGAAATTGGATTTTTGAAAATAGTTTATATTTGAACCATTTGGTAATACATATTTTTGGACAATCCAGTTAATTAAATTACAATTAGTTTTTAGTTTCTAAAGTTGTTCTAAATTGTATTTTTAATATATATATATATATTACACCCACCTAAAGGATTATTAGGAACATCTGTTCAATTTCTCATTAATGCAATTATCTAATCAACCAATCACATGGCAGTTGCTTCAATGCATTTAGGCAGAGCTGCCAACTCTCACACATTGGCTGTGAGACACGCATTTGATTGGTTTCACACGTTCTCACGCCACACCCACGATTTCTCACGCATGAAGTGTCAACCTGGTCGGTCAAATGCCTGGAAGATGAGTCTATGTATATATGTACCTGTTGAGCCACTCGTGATCGACTAGTTATGCCGCAAAATAGTTAAAATCTCCTGGAATCTAGAGCGAGCGCGCGCGCGCATGCGAGACAGATACTGCCAAACCCCCCCCCCGTTGGAGAATGTCACCAATGTTACCAATTGATAGATTGACCAATGCTGCGTGGTAAAATGCAACAGCTGTTTTCTACACTGTAATTATCTTTCACGCACAATCATTGTGACAAATCCTTGTGCTTTTGTAAAATAAAGAAAACAAACAGAATTCCTCTTTCTACCGTCCTGGTTTCCTTTCTGTGAAATTAGTGGAGCGTGTCATAAAAAATAATCGGAACTCAGTGTATAGGCTACTAGCAAGCTCTTGCGTGTCATCTGAACGCATGCTGGGTTGGTGCATACACGTCTCTCCTTCTTCTGCTCTTTTTCCTGTTGTGGCGGTTAGCAAACAGCGTTGCATTACCACACGCCCCCTTCTGGATTGGAGTGTGGATCGCCTGTGACTGACTGTATTCGGCGTCTGACTGTATGCACTGTGTGTGTGTGTGTGACAGCATCAAAAGTGTAAAAATGTGTACATATGTGCAAAACAAATCTTGATGAATCCTGTGTATTTATTTATGCATATACTCTATGTACTATTTTGTATTTTTTTTGCTTCTATATTAAAGTAACACCATGTAACTCTTGCTCTCGGGGTCCCCCTACAGTTGGGAAACAGTATTGTCTTCTACTACTGTCGTAAAATCTGTCATGGTTACACGTGCATTTGTTTACAAGCCGATACCCCCGAAATCTACAGAAGGAGTTCTCACGTCTTGGGCAGACTGCCTGCATTGCATATGAAATGTCTTCATCCCAGGTACAGTGGCATATATTCCATCATGTCATGTGAATATAATTTCATGGGTTTTATTTTTTTCAAACTCCAAAAGATCGCATAGCTCACGTTTACAAGCCAGCGTCACTATAGTAGCCTATTGGCGAATGTTTTACAGAATAGAAATGCTAATTCAATTCAATGTTTGTGTGGTAGGTAATAGCCATATATCATCAAATAATATCAAGCTACCAAAGATGAATCTGCAACCCATATTAATTCCTTGTCCGGCCTTTGATTCTATCACTCTCCATTTTTCCCTTTAGTCTCCTCCGACAAAACCTTTGCCTTCTTTGGTTTAGTTGCTGCTTCAGCCATGATGATGATAAATCATGACAACAACATCCGGCAAACAAACGATAGTTGGGCTCTCACGTCCGAATTTGAGAAAGTGGGGGAAGTGGGGGAAGTGAGGTATGCCGTAAAGCAGTTGACTTTTGTAGTTCTTTTTGTGCCTAATTCAACCTATTGAGTTAAGTCGATGTACCATCACAAGGGTTTTGGAAAAATATTATGAAGGTTGAAAAACTACATAGTGTTGCTTTAACACACTGATATATACAGTACCATCATATGGCCCATTCTCTGGACACAGTTCTGTTTGTATGATCTTAACATATCGGGCTGGTAGAGCGAAGGCAATCTGTCAAAATATATGCTGAATCTCCACAGAGACTCTTGGCCCAGAGCTGTTTCTTTCATCACCCTCTCTGCCATCAGTCTTTCTGATAGACACATTGACACTGAATGAGTGCGCTTTTGTCCGGAATGGAGAGGAAAGGGAAAAAGTTACTTAGAAAAAGGAAGTTACTTAGGAAAAAAAAATTTTCATCTCTTTCTGATTAAATAAGGGTAAGATATTTCTTATAGTGCCACCTCACTCACTGTAAACCCTAATAAGTTGGTATAACTTTAAAAAATGGAGGTGATCAGGAAGCTTTCGCTCCAGACTGCCATGAACGCGCTCAGGACCGTTTGCAGAGGCTGTGGATTACAGTTAATAATGTTGTAAATAATGTTAAGTTTCTTGCACAGACTAATCGTTACGCTTTATAATACGTCAATGTATCTTTGGGAGCACGGGCATTCATTTTGTTTTCCCTGTAGCCTATATGTTTTTTTACTCTCAAAGTGACAGTAGCCATTGACTTGCATTATATGAATCACCAAGGACTATACCAGCTAAAAATCTTCTTTACTTTTCTACTGAAAAAAAAAGATACCTACATCTTGGGTGGCCTGAGGGTGAGTAAATTAGCAGCAAATTTCCTCGACCATCTCCTTGCAGGCATTACAGTTGTTTTCAATTTCCTAAGATTTAAAGGCACAAGTCATCTAAAGCAAAGCCACCTTCATTTCACCCCGAAAGACATCCTACCAGGAGCCTGAGAAAGAAGCCAGTTCTTTTGTGTGGAATCAGGGCTATGGACAACATTACCCTCATCCTTCCTCGCTACAGAACAATAGAGCTGGCATAGAGCTCACCACTCACACTAGCTCACTCTAGAACCCAGTATGCTAGTTTCACAACAAGAGCTGGATCGTGGCCAGAATTCCACTTTGTAAACTAGGACTCACCACCGAGAGCAGCTTCTCTTCAATAACATATGCAGTGATGATAAAGCCAACATAAATGAAATTATGCTGTGCGCTCACTTTGCTAAAGAGTTTCAAAGACCAATACAATTATGGCAAATAATACGTTTATCAGTATGTGTTTTGGTGGCAATATCCGTGAGCTTGCTTGCATATTTATTTATTTATTTGTTTGTTGGCATATACAGATTATTACTATTTATAGTTTTTTTTTTTATTATTGCACATGTGATACAGGAAATTGCTAAAATGACTGGTAACTCTTTATTTTGATGGTCCCCCAACAAGTCAAGCCAAGTCACCTTCATTTACAGTATAAAGCGCTTTTTACAATACAGATGGTTTCAAAGCAGCTTCACTGTGAAAATAGGAAATTGATGCAACAAATATTGTTTTGGCTGTACAGAAGCTCGAAGAAAGTCATTGGCTGCGTTTGAAACCGCATACTTCCCATTATACAATTATACAGCATTTTACGTTGGAATAAGCCTCGCCCTTTCACGCAGGTATTCTGAATAAAGCTTTTCTTTCGTTGTCTAATATCTTTAGTTTTTCAGCACCACTGGCATATACGTTTCATTTCCTCTTAAAATTATTTTCCTGCACAAAATAACATAGATAAGCGCAGATTATAGATACATACATTGATATAGATAGACTAGATAGGCCTATAGATAGACAGTCAGACAGATATAGATAGATAGGCTAGTATAGAGAGAGTTAGGCAGACAGCCAGATAGCATAACGTTAGCATAGATAGCTAGCAGCTATATAGATAAATAGATAGAAATATATAGTAGGTAGATTGACAATGGTGAGGCACGTCACATCTGGTCGTGGGGTGAGCTCCTCGACCAGCGACCAAAACGCACTCACTTCTCTACAGCACAACCTTTCCAACGCAGTTTCCATGGGACGGCACCGCCCACACAAGCACCTGCCAAACACAGCGACAGACACGTGGCGGCTACGTTTGCAACAACATTTTCACCGGAGGAAGAGATAAACGCTCATTGCCGCGTTGCTAAATGATAGCAACTCACCAGGACACTTCAGCAACTCTCCACTCATTCTCCTCGGACCATGCATTTAATTGGCTTTGACGGCCATCAGTTCTTGGCAATTCCTTATTTGCCCTCTCACGTCTGGCAGGTTCAAAATTATACGGCTGCGGGCCATCATACATGTTGGCTCTTGCCACCTCTTCCTCATCCCAGTCAGTCACCATAGTTCTAATACTAGGCTGAGGCTACCTTTCCTCCACTTCTCCCCAATTTGACGTCATCACCGAATTGGGTAAAAAAAAAAAAATATATATATATATATATATATATATATATATATATATATATCTTGAGTGATTTATGTACGCATTAATCGACAGTGGTGCAACACGACCTTTAAGCCGTTCGCGGGGGCTGTAAACGTCACCATGGTAACCGTGAGTTTGACCAATCGGAGACGTCAGTGTTTTGCTTAGAATTGTGGGTAGTGTAGTATTTCTCCAGAAGATCGCAAATAACAAGGTTGATTTCATACCTTGTGGCTTTTATAGGTGCAGGAACTTTCGTTTCACAACCTCGTAGCTCGTGGTCAATCTACCTTGGATGGTTTAGACATTATGGCTGAAAATCAATATCCTACGCAGAAAATTAATGGGATTTTTCTGGTCTGTTGGGGCCCCCCTTGGAGGGCGGGGCCTGTTTCAATTGAAACGGGTGAAACAGGTAAGGCCGCGTCTGCATAAAAGAGTAGGTGAGAATTACCTGTGTGACGTACTCATTCTCGCGAGATTCGGACGTGCGTATACTAATAGTGTGTTCGAATATGCTTACTTACCTATTATATAGTAGGAGAAAACAATATGTGAAAGAAGTATGTTCGAAACATCAGTATTCATAAAAGAGTAAGCGAGAAGTTCCCGGATGACTTACTGCTTCTGCCCAGATTCTCGAGTGCTCATCCAATGGATACTTTTCTATCCCAGGAGGCCACGGGAGAGGATACGTCATTATCGAACATCGTGGAGATCCGCGACGCGGGGGTTTTCAAATGTGAGTAAACACGGTTCCTTGAGTTAGGACTGAGGATGAGGAGCCCAGAGCTGAATCCTGGAAATGGTGCCATAGATGAGACCCTCCATCACTCTGCCTGCTCTTATTGCCTCAGATTGTGAAGCACAGCGCAGTGTGCTACAACCTCAGGCACGGTCACCTCTGGCGGTCAGCTGATTCATCAGAATAAAGCCACAGAATGGGAACCGCTGTGTTGTGATGGCAGTAGGATGTGGGGTTCATCGCCTGTAAATAGATGATTCTAGTTTGAATAAAGCTTTGTTTCATGTGTGTGTTGACGTGTATATGCATTTGTTTATTGTGATGGTTACTTTTATTCATTCTTTTACTCATTGATTCATGTTTCTTATTGTTGTCAGTAAATAAAATATAATTATTTAATTAATGTATGTGTTACGATCTTTAAAAGGCCTTGGGAATGTCGTACCATTAACATATTAATATGCTGCTAGATGTGAAGTAGACTGGAAGAGCATGTCAGACAAACTTTGAAAGAGAGAAATTACTGGATTTTATTCACAGAAAAGCCGAAGCCCTAGTTCCAGTAACATGACAATGGATGCGCTATGTACAATGCAATAACAAATAAAAAGATTGGGAGACAAACAAAAAGTGGCGCCAAAGGAAAGAACATAATATAACAAAAACAATCCTTAAGCTAACCCTAACCCTACTCAAAACAAAATGTGAAAAAGAAACCGCAATCTTCACGCACGCGGCGCTGTCTAACCTAGCTAAATAACAAAAGTACAAAGGTTGGCGCTCACCACTAACCTAGTGTGTATAACAGAGACAGACCTACGGGCAGTGTATACCGTGGCATACTGACCAACCGTTCGTCCTCCCAGATTATCGCAATGCCTCTATGATATAGAATAAACCACTGGCGTAGCCACGAGGGGGCCTGGGTGGGCCTAGGCCCCCTCATTTACATGTCCGGCCCCCTCAGATTTCTGATTGCTTAAAAAAAAAAAATTTAGGAGGCAAAATATTTTTTTAGTGATTGTAAATTAGTACACTGCGCAAACCAAAGTAATACCCACCGGATGAAGAAGGGTTTCCTCTCATTCTCCACAGTACATAAAATATTTATTTTATTATATTTTTCGTGTTCGCATTTATGAGGAAAAAAACAATGTTATGGACGTGTTTTAGTGGAAAACAAAAAAAAGCTCTGAAAGCGGCTCTAAAAGCTTTAAAACTTTCACAGACACATCAAACAGAAAGCACAAAACCTTTCTTTAACCTGAATTTCATTTTGTATTAATTGTATCTTAATTTTAAGCAATGTTTCATCAACCAATTGCCTGGATTTAATAAGAAGTAAATATAGCAGACGATAGCCTATATAAGAAACGGAGGCGCCGGCGCGTGAACTGGAGCCATAGTCATAACTGAACAGAAACTCTGCATATAAGGTAGTCTACTTGCCTCACATGTCTACTTTTAAACAGAACAATTCAAAACGAAAGAAAACAGACTACAGACTGCTCTCTGCTTATGTAATCCTTATGAAATGTGCATTTGTCTAATTCTCTCTGGCGCGTTCACTACTGAAGATCGCGAGTCAGCATCTTCAACTTCATCTTAGCCGACAAAGAAAACACTTGTTTATTAATAAACAATTAAAATACCTCATTGCTATATTTTACATATTCATAAACATTACTTTTGCCGGTTCTTTGTGACAGCTTTTAGGTGCTTTATTGGCAGCGCCACCCTTACATGTTAGAGTCGCCACCGCATCACCAGAATAGGCATGTATATAGCCTATATAAAATTCTGGCTATATATATATATATATATATATGTTGCCCCCTCATTTAAAGACGGGACCCCCCAAAAATACAATTCTGGCTACGCCCCTGGAATAAACACAAACCACTACAACGCACATCACTCAGTTCGCTACACAGAGCTCAACACGCCACAGGAGAGAAAATGAACGCACCACAGGAGAGAGAGTGTGAATGAACGCGCCACTCTCTTAAACCAGCTGAACGGCCTTTGATTGGTTCTGGAACGTCGCCTCAATGATGACTAACGTCCGGCTCAGCCAATCACAGCAATCCTGCGAGCAGAGATCGTGTCTAGGGACGAAAGAGAAACACAATGAACATAATGGCCAACACGTGAAACAGATCAGTGAAAACAAAACGCACGTGGAACGTAACATTATGCTTTAATTCATTGCTTGACTATAACTGTGTTCACTGCATTTATCTAGTGTGTATTCATGCATATCTATGTCATATGACAAAACAAATGACATTTTGCTTATTGTAGCCTACTCAAATATATAATTTTCAGTAAAAAAAAGTATCAGGCAGCATTTATCATTATTATTTTGTGTAAGTTTTGGGGTGGGCTAGCAATGCAATTAATTCTGGGATAATCAGCAGTCTTCTCCAAAGGCGAGATCTTCGAGCAGCTGCACGACGTCTCCTTTTTGCAGACATTACAAACGCTGAGGAAAACCGTTCTAGGTTGGGCTGTCGAGTTACTGATGTTTTGAGGTGTAAGTACACCTGTCGCTCATATCATTTTTTATTGCAGAACTTAGCTACACACAAGATCAGGGAAAGATACGATGGTTGTATCCTTAACAATGAACAATCATAATGACAGAAAATATAAATATCATTGCATCCATCATGATATGAGATTATAAACAGGAAAAAAGAACAATGACAAGGTTGATTTGAATAATACATAAAAACTGATTTTTATTGTTGTTATTTATAAGCCTGAGGGCTGAAACATTCAAAGAGTTCCAAATCTAAACAACACAGAACACACATAGACAGAAATGAAGTGGCACACTTCTAACAATGCTAAAAACATTCACAATGCAAAATAGTCCAAAATGCGGAACCACCACCACCACAAAAAAAAAAAAAAAAAAAAAAAATTAATAAATTGGTGACACTGACACATCAACAATGTGAACACTCCCATACACACAGAGAGAGAGGGACGGAGAGAGAAAGAGCATTAAAGAAATAAAACACAAGTTACTGCTTTATTTGCTCATTTGTTATTGCATTTTGATGTTCATCTCATGTGTTTGTACTTAATATGTAATATAACTGTTCATATCTGTTCTGTTACAATTAGTAACTGAAGTGTAGATTAAATCTTTACAATTATATGAAAAAAAAAGATTGAAATAAATAAGCTGAAAAACTCAGTGATTTTGATCATAATGTAAAATAAAAAAATAAAAAAAGCTAAACTTTGACAAAAAGTACATTTTATTGTTATAATTGTGATTTCATAATATTTAGATATGAATCCAACTGGAAAAACTTGTGAAAATATATATTTCAGTTAGTTAAATAGCATATAGTGGAGCTCTATAGACATCTAGTGGCTAAAATTATATATTTTTTTTACTTTTTAAAAGGCATTTTTCAAAAGATGCGCAAAACTTTTACACTAAACCATGTCAAATTATCCATGTTATCCCCATAAATTAAATTTAGAAATGTGGGTCTTTTATAAAGTGAATTTTACACAAAAAGATTTTTTGTAAACCTTAAAAAAAAAAAAAACTATTTTAATTTAAAATAGTTTAAAATATATCATAAATCCTCCAAAAACTGCACAAATGTGGAGTAAAACATCAATAAACTGAGTAAAATTACATTTGTTGAAATAAAAACTATTATTTTGTTTGTACTAATAGTTATTAACTATTACAAAATTACATTTTGTTGCCTGGGGTCTCTGGAGACCCCAAGAAGATCATGAGTGTATACCCCTATACGAAGACCTATTTGTTGCCTATATCCGATTTTTTGGACCGTCCGTTTACACGTTCTTTAAATTGTTGTGACCCATATCCGAGTCATGTGTTGTTTACTCTTGACTGAAACATCGCGCATGTTTAAAGGGGTCTTCTTGCACCGATGGACGCAACGCGCAGCGAGATCTCAGGACTGGTGGGAACATACAACACGATCTCATGAAAGTGAATATAGCACGAATTTTATTTCTCGTGCCATTTATAGGCTACGCCAAAAATGGTTTTTGCTTGCATATGTAACGCACTGTAAACGTGCGTATTGAACGCCATAAAGTGTGTATCATGAGTAAAAAATCGGAATTGGGTCACATTTCACTGACAGTGTAAAAACGAGGCCTTAGAGGCACCAGACCGTTTTTAACTGAAAACAGAAAACTTTTATTGCATTATGGCCGTTCATTTACACGACAGCGGCATTTTTGTGGCCAGAGAAAGCAAACTTTGAAGCAGGTATCAAACTTCGAAAAGGTGCATCTGTGAAAACAGGGACGGCATGCCCCAGTAAACACAGAACGTTCCCCTAACGTTCCCATATGGTTCCAATTTGGTTATTTTTTTGGGAACCAAATAAGAACGTTCTAGGAACTAGAACTAGGTTCTAGGTTTTTTGTTTAATAACCCACAGAGAACCTTCCCAGAACGTTCCCTGCTGGTTATTTTTAGGTTTAATTTTATAACCTAAAGAGAACGTCTGGGAACGTTCCCTGCTGGTTATTTTTAGGTTTTATTTTATGACCTAAAGAGAACCTTCCCAGAACGTTCCCTGCAGGTTATTTTTAGGTTTAATTTTATAACCTAAAGAAAACTCTCTGGGAAAGTTCCCTGCAGGTTATTACCATTAACAGGCTCATATTTAATATTTATAGGGTTTCCTAAGTAATTTACTACTCAACTGATGACTTGAATCAGATATGTTATACCCAAATCATAAATTATAATATAAATTATATAAATATTAAAGATTTTTCATTATGGTTTACAATTATTAAAGTAAAGTATTAACAAGGCTTCGCCATCTCCTAAGCGCTGTCTTGCTCTCTCTGCCTGGCACAAATTAATCAAAATAAATCGACACGATGGTAAAAGGTCGGACCATAGTTTCATGTGCAGCATTCGGATTTTTTTTCCCACCTGAATTACTGCTGGGTATGAATTGTGCTAAAATACCTTATCTTCTCTGAAAAGCGTTCCGCACATTCAGCTGACATAAGTTAAACCACACTTTAAATAAACGAAAAAACCTATCCAATGATGAGATGTTTTCTGTGTTGACACAAATCTTGTGGGATGTCCAAGCTAATAATCACACAACGGTTACTGATCGGATCAGTCAGGGTAAGTAAAAATAGGCAGAGTAAAACTAAATATTTTGTACAAAACTGCACCACCACAAAAAATATTATTTTAATGTGTGTAAATTGTGTAATATGTGTGTAAATAAAAGTAAGAATGGAAAATAATAGACCAGAAATATAATGACAAAAATGTTTATATATAGCCTAGATATAAATTAATGGATATGTGACACAAAAAGGATGATTATGGAAAAGAAAAAGAAAACAGATTATGGAAAAATATGTGTTAGCCAGACTATTACCTCTATCTCGTTTTCTAAAATATAATAAATATCTAAAACCTGCAATGCTAAAGGAAAAATAAAATGAGAAAAGTCATGGGTCGAGAGCCCCACTAAAGCATACAAACAAATGAAACATTTTCAACCTAACATGAACATCTAAAACTCTGTTAATCTCAATAAGAACTTCTGAGCGATTCACTGTGCCAATTAATGTCCACATACTTTTGGCCATGTAGTGTAGGCCTAGGTACAGTGAAATATTGCATGATGTGTCATTACCACATTTGCATCAAGTTCAATATTTTGAATTTAGAATGGATTTGAAATCAAAGAGGCAACGCTACACAAGGCAGTGGAAATGTGCACGTAGATCATTGGATGAAAGGTTTATTGGAGAGGAATCATCAGAATCATCAGATCATCCAATAACACCTCCACCAATAACACCTCCACAAATAACACCTCAACACATCAATTACATTGATGAAGATATCTCAAGTGTTAATGAAAGTGTAGAAATTGGTGTCAGTGGGCAGAGCTGCAGTTCGGGACCTGACCATGTGGACGATGGTCTCAGTGAGGGAAAGTGCATTTCAGAAACTGAGAGTGAAAACGAAATGGCCTCAACTTCACTCACAACATTCCTACAAGAATGGGCAACAAAACACTTAATCAAGCATAATGCCATTGATGATCTTCTTGAAGGACTTAAACAAAATGGACACTCAGAGCTCCCTTCAACAGCAAGGACATTGCTGAAAACTCCAAGAATCGTTAAATCAGTGATAAAGTCTGGAATGGAGTGTGTCCACTTTAATTTAAGAGAGAGCCTTCATGAGCAGCTGCAACGCTATCCAAGGGAGATAACGGAAGGAGTTAGCACATTGGAGCTATCATTTAATATAGATGGCATGCCCATTTTTAAAAGCAGCAGGACACATCTTTGGCCCATCCTCTGTGCCATTCACCTGCCACCTATCAGTGTCTTTCCTGTAACACTGACACTTGGTCCCACCAAACCAACGAATCTGGATTTTGCTGAGGAAGCAATAAAGGACATTCAGGAAATACTCGACAATGGTTTGGATGGAAAAGAAATAAAAATCAGATGTGTTGTGTGTGACGCACCCGCTAGAGCCATGGTAAAAAAGATCAAACAGTATTCCGGGTACTATGGGTGCGACAAGTGCACACAGAAGGGCACATGGGTTTCTGGGCGAGTGACTTACCCAGAGGTGGACAACCTCACTCTACGCACCAATGACACATACCGTGGTGAAATGACAAGACGTCAGGAGAATGAGGACATTCCAATGTCTCCGTTTTTGAGCCTCCCATTGGACATGGTAGAGCAGTTTCTGATTGACTACATGCACCAAGCCTGCCTGGGTGTAATGAAAAAACTCATCACAGTGTGGATTAGAGGAGACAGAAAGGTTAGAATGTCTGCTGGGCAAATAAATGAGGTGACCCAACGGTTGCTGTCATTCAGGAAGGCCATTCCAAGCTGTTTTGCCCGAAAACCAAGGAATCTAGTAGATATTGACAGATGGAAGGCAACTGAACTGCGGCAGTTTGCTGTATATACTGGCAAGATCGTGCTGAAGGGGATTCTGGCTGACCAGTTGTATGACCATTTCATGGCGTTCAGTGTTGCCTTGAGTCTTCTGCTTTGCCCTACACTGGACCACAACAGCTACAGTAAAGAGCTAATGACATTCTTTGTTGGAAAAACAAAAGAACTGTACGGAGATCACTTCATGGTGTACAATGTACATTCAATGGTACATCTACCAGAACAGGCACTGGCTTTTGGCAGTCTTGATGCTTGCAGTGCATTCCCATTCGAGAACTATCTTGGGAAGCTGAAACGACTCGTAAGGTCAGGAAGGCGGCCGCTTATTCAAGTGGTCAAACGGCTGGTGGAAAGACCAAATTCCCCACTATCTATGGTGACCTCCAAGTCCAAAATCAATAGGCCTAACAATGCCTTCATTCTTGCTGAAGGACACTGTTGCGAGGCCATCGAAGAGAGATAAGTAGATGGTTCCCAGATGCTGTTGTGCAAACTTTTTGAAAAAACTGAACCACTTTTCAGAGATCCATGTGACTCAAGAATACTGGGATGTTTCAAAGCGCAATCAAGACATTCAGTTATGAAGCTCATACCAGAACGGCAACTGACAAGAAATACCATAATGGTAGAAAAAAGACAAGAGATGATTTTCTAAGCAATCCTGCATGAACACTGACAATGCCCTGGGAAATCTCTCTCTCTCTCTCTCTCTCTCTCTCTTTCTCTCTCTCTCTCTCTCTCTTGAAATACAATGACGATGTCAGCGCCTTTATTGATGAGATCATTGATGTCCAGTCCTATCCTGGACCCACAAGCTCTATATTAGATGGTGATGGTGGTAGCAGTGGTCATCACCAACATTATCCAGATCCTTGGGTCTGATCTTACACTTCCTCAAGGCGTTTGTCATCTGATCCTTATAGTGCTCCTTCGGCCCCCCATGAGTGTCCATGATGTTTAGCACTCGGTGGTTCAGCCACAGTAGGAACATTTTGAAGATCCCCTGAAGTATAGGCCACAAAAGCACAGTTGTCTGGATACTGCAGCTCCAGGACCTGCTCTCTACAGATTTGTGTGGTTGCGTTTAGCCTCCTAATATTAAAGAAGTTGCCATCTAATCTTAAATCCACTGCCACAATGCTGCTGTTTTTAATCTCGTTGTGGAGAAGCTTGGTGACACAGAGGAGGAAAATGTTAAAGAGCACTGGCGCTATAGGACACACCCCTGTTTCACCCCTGTGCATACAAGTAAGGGCTGGGATTCTTATCCGCCTATGGTCACCAGAGCATCATCCCATCATGGAACTGGCCGAGGATTTTAACACATTAAATGGGAGACATTAATGTGACATTAACCTGAGGAGGACATCCATAAGAGCTTTCTTTGCACACTATAGAATCCTATGGAGAGATTGACAAAGGCACACACACACGTGCACAGACACACACACACACACACACACACACACACACACACGTTTGCATTATTATTGAGATCTCCTGTTAAACAATTCCCATTTAAGGACATTCTGAGAAAGCAAAGAGGATTAACAGTGAAGGTCATTAACATCGGTTATACGCAATAATAGTTTTTTGAATTAACTTTTGATTAAGTTTTTGATTATCATTATTTTTTCAACAGATGGAAACAAAAAAATATTCAGTGGTGGAATTCAAAGAGGACAGTGCAGTTGAAGTAGTCCCAACATCATGGTTGGAGGTGACCAAAGAGGTTTGTTTGTTTTCAATACGTTTTCACATTCGTTTACATTATAACAGTTTTTCAGAATTAATAAAACACTATTCCCTATTCTCTGAACCAATTTCTCGACAGCCTAAACCAATTAGTCAAATAAATCACTCTTTCTGTAAAACATTAAACAAGTTCAAGCAGTTAGACACCATTTGAAAATCATATGCACTATTAATGCAAAACCATTAATGCAAAGATTAAATGGTTTTGAGGCAATTGTTTAATTTAGCCAGAAAAGTCATATTCTCTAAATGTAGTTTGAAGATTTGGATTTGTGTTTAAGGTTTTGAGAAAGTGGGTGATGGTTTTCAGAAATGTGTTTTAGTAAAACTGTAAAGTCTGCTCAAGAATGGTAAAACAAACCTTTTTTTTCCAGGGAACATTCTGTTACTGGACTTTTGGAAATGCAAGGCAGCTTGTAAAAAATTGCACAATGCCAGACAAAGCAAAGTGGAGCCGGTGTTTGGTAAAAAAAAATTTGGCTAAGAACAGGTAATATAGTAGTTTTTACATTATTTAAATTACTCTACAGTATTTCAGTGAGGATTGTTAAAACATTATCCAAATATGAAGAAAATTGCAACAAACAAAACAATAATTTAGTTTACACCAACAACATATTTTCCAGACTCATACACCAAAGGTGCCCAGAAATGCCGGCGTGTAGTGGAGACCTCAAACATTGAAACGGAGGACAGCTCCACAATAAACAAAAAGAGGGCACACAAAAAACCACAGAGATTTCTGTCTGAAACAGATTCCTCCTCAGATGGTAAGTATTCAAATCACGTCAAATTATATTTTTTCTGCTGAAAAAACAAACAAACAAGGTCTTGATTCTGTTGACCCAGTAATTTCTGTTAAAACCTTTAACTACTTGTGAATTGTTTGGTTACAAAACTAAAACTGTGCACTACACACAGAGGACAATTTAAGTGAGTGAAATGAGAGAACAATGTGTCATAATTGTTTTATTTATCAATTTCTATTCTATTTGTGAACTCTGTTTTTAATTTTAAAGCATGTTTCTATTTCAGATGATGTCAGAGTTTTCCCAAAGGAGAATGCATCAAAACCACTTCCACCCAAATGTAAGTTGTTGACATGTAACATGATTGACAACTGATTAATCAACAAATGAAATGTCCAATCCATTTTAATTGTATTTACAGATAAGCCATTCTCCAATAATCATCCTATTGACAAGGGTTCGTAAAATACACAAATGTGTTTTTAAGTACAAAGACATTTGAAAATATATATATATCTCTTTGCCCTCTCACAGGCAACAGAGAAATTTGAAATTTGAGGTTGTCTGTCTGTTTCTTTTTCTGTTTAATTCTACCTGCAACTCTACTAGGAATGTTAAGTCTATTTGGATTTTGTTTTTTGCAGCAAAAGCATCACTGCCAGAGTCTGGGCAATCGAGTACGTCACAAACACTTCAAGGAATAAATGTTATCATATTGTAATTATTAACCATTCTATTTAGAGTGATTTATTATTAAACTTTGAAAAGTATATTTTGATGTCATCCCACAGCTGCCTCACAGCTCCTCTTAGAAGAGCCCCAGTGTTCTTCTGAAGCAGCAACAAAGAGTGAGTCACATTTTCATCTTTCACACTAAAACAATACTGTGTTTTCAAGGACCAATCTGCAATATTTCTTCACAGACTATCGAACAAAAGTCTTGCAAAAACTGCAAGAGATTTCAGAGAACCAGCAAGACATCCTGGCCTTGCAAAGAAGTTTGCTGGCTGCTGTGGCTGTGACAGTGACAGAGGAAGGGGAGGATGTCCTGGAAAATGGACCATGCCAGACTGTAGAAGAACTACAAAGTCTTTCCACAGAACTGGCCACGAAAGAAAAAAGGACCAAGCTGGTAATAGATTTGCAAGACACTTAAATGCACACCTAACTCTACCGGAAAGATGATATTATCACACACACCCCACATGCACGCACACCACCACACACCCCACACGCATACACAGCACCACACACGCACACCACACACCCCACATCCCACACACACCCCACACACACCACACACACGCACACCCCACACACACGCACACCCCACACGCACGCACAGACACATACACACACTGCACAGGTCAAATAGACCTATATTCAGTCTGTCCAATCAATGGTTGATACAACACAGTATCCCACCGGTCAAAAATTGTGACCGATCATAAAACTCACTTTTTCACACACTTTTTCATGAAAATTTAAAAATATTATGATTGATTGTTTCAAAGGGATACTAATGACACATGATTCGGATATTTTTGTGTCTGGGAAAAAATTGGGATTGAATGGGTTAAAGAAACACTCCACCGTTTTTAAAATTGGGTAAAAGAGATTTTCACAATAACATAACCCAAAAATGTGTGTGCGTGTGTGTGTGTGTGTTTGTATGTGTAAGCATGCATAATGGAGTTAATATGGAAAAACTGGTTTGCTTCAGTGCAGAATACTGGTGAAACCAAGTAGTTCAAAATGAAAGTGAGCCAGTAAGTGGTCTTCTGATGCCCTCTGCTGGCCACACATGTGCTTTTGCATTCATATAGACATTATAAAATCAGTTATATAACAATTGCTGTTATAATACAATCATGTTTTGTCAGATTTTATCAATTCAATTGTTCTGATGCTTTACATAATTGCCATTAACGTGGTAAATCATGGTAAATAAGGCCAGAAACATGGTACATCATAATAAATAAGGTCAATCATGCTATAATCGTGGTAAATCATTCTACAATGTGGTATATCATGGTAAATCATCCTATAACATGCTAATTCAAGGTAAACTAAGACAAATCATGGTAAACTATGGTAAATCATGCTAGAATCATATTAATTACTAGAATGTGTTCAATTGTGGTAAACCATGCTAGAACAGGGTAAAGCATTGTAAATCATAATAGAACTTGGTATATCATGGTAAACTATGGTAAATCATACTGTAACATGGTAAATTATGAAAAATCACACTAAAATGTGGTATATCATAGTAAATCATCCTAAAACATGGTCTATTCCATCTATGATGTCAGTGGTTAAATGCTTGCTACTTAAAACTTAATGTCTTTTGATGCTTGTGTGCTTAAAAAATCTTAAATGCCTTAACTGCTTGAACACCGCTAAATGCTGCTTGCAGCTTTATTTTTATTAGGCTATTTAAATAAATAAAAATGTAATCAGTTTTACTCACCATGCTATCTGACAACATAGGATTCCATTCATTATGCTGAGCCAGGTTTGATCAGGTTGTTGTTGCAAAGAAATAATTAATATTAAAAATGAAAATGTGAGTTCGCTCCCCTTTATCGCTCTTTCTCTCTCTCTCTCGCTCTTAAAACGTTTAACACATCGACATTGGCTTCAACATGACCATTCAAACAAAATGGCATTATTCTAAATAACAGTGTTTAATTATGACTCTTTGTGATTGTTTGTTTGTTTGTTTTTTTAACAGATGAACTACCTCCGATCCCTGGGAGGAACAAACCCAGGGGCAGCCGTGCGCAAAATGTTGCGCAAGGTTTGCATCAAATTAAGTATTGAGTGTCTTCAGTTTGAAGGGAAAAAAAGGCAAACTAGCCTTTAAAGACTTGACCATCTGTGATTTAATTATAGGCAAGGCTTTTTTTTTTGTTTTCAACTGGTTATCAATCAATGTAGAGTTGGTAAAAGCAGCAGTTTTGTATTTTGCACTTTGGAATAAAATACGTATAGTTCTGGTCACAAAATACAGTTTTTAAAATAATTCCATACCTCAAATCTAACTCAAATTTTTTGCATAATCAATTTGTATATTCTAGGAGCAACGCAAAAGATGTTCAAGACGTTAAAGGCAACTGACGTGGAAGACCTTATTTCAATGGTTTTAAAATTTGCCCCACACAGGCATTTAAAATGGTAAGCAATAATGTGAAAAAATTGTTTTGAGATGATCAATAGCAGGCCTAAGTCAATAACGTCATCTAGTGATGAGATAGAGTTAAAGAGTTGGTGGTAGGCGACACCATCATTGCAAATTATAGGCTTTTTTATACTCAGTCAGTACTCTCAATGTGACATTTAATTTATATCTGTACAACTAAAATTTTAACTTTGTAAGTATCAGTACTACCCGATTTAATTAATTTTTGCAGTGCATATCATAACCTCAGTGCATATACCAGTCCACAAGGAATTGACAAAACTGCAATTGACGAAATAGCCTATTACATGTTTATATAATTTCTATCTGACTCGTGTACATTTTGTTTCTTTGTTTTTGATTTTCAGATGATGGTGAAGAGATGATGGTCTTTTTTTTTTTTTTTTTTTTTTTTTTACATTTCGTTATATGTGTGCTAAACTAAAATGTGTATATAGTTTCTCATTGATAATAGTTATGAGATATTCACATTTATAAAATTGTAGTATTATAATCTCCTAAAGTCTTAGAATTTTTATGTTTTCATGTTCATGATTATTATTTATATATATTTTTTTTAAATTTTGTAATACATGTTGTTTATAAAAATAAATGTTCATGGCTTTTATATGTATACATTTTTTTGCATACATTCAATTTACTGTAATAATTTTATATTCATATAATCAATTGTTTCAATTGTTTTAAATAATATTACTATTCAGGTCAATGTGAACAATAAACAATGTCAATAGTTTCTCATGATATATTTCATAATAATTAGTATATGATCATATATGTCCTATTTACATTTATTAAATTATTACAGGCTAATCTCTTTAGTTTTAGAATATTTCTCTTCATGGTTATCTTCATGGTTTCACTTTCAAACAATGCAATTTTGTAAAATATGTTGTTTAAAATATATGTGCATGGCTTTTCGTGGCATATAAATTTTGTGCATACATTACATTCATTGTAATAATATTATATTCATACGATTCTTATGTTTTGGAACAATAAACAACAAAGAAGATATTTTTTGTAGACTTATTCGTGTACAGGCATATCAGGATGTAGAGGTTAGGAGAACGTTCCGGGAACCTTTAGGGAAAGTTCCCGGAACGTTCCCCCAACCTGAAGGGAACGTTCTATTAACGTAAAGAATACTTTCCTAGCTAACCAACAGGGAACGTTAGAAATGTTTGTTCTGGGAACGTTCTGGGAACCTGAAAGTAACGTTCTGGGAACCAAAAATTGTTAACTGGGTGCACATGCTCTGTGCGTATCACGTGTTTGCATGCGTATGCGCGCCGCGGGCGCGTCTTTATTTACAAAGTGACATCGCCAGAAGACTTCTCTGGCCTGCATAATACAGCGTTTTTAGTAGTTTCCGCGGATTCATGTGACAGGGAATAATTTTTATAACGTTTTCTTCTGTGCAGAGGAAAAACGTTTGTCATGAAAAAAAGGGTGGAACATTCTAATGTAAGTAACTTTGCAAGTAGGCTACATGTTAACTTATTCTTCTAACCTGAACCCACTTAATTTTACCCTAAGGTCTACTCTAATGAGAGTAGTGGTCATCATCAGCTGCATGGATGAAGATTGCTGAAGATTGCTGATGTTATTGGATTTCCAGGTGAGATTCTCAATTCAATCTGTTTACGGACGCCCTGAGGTAATGTGTTCATGTAGTTGCAAAGTTATTTATAGTTAATAGAATATCTAAAGTGGATCATCAAAATAAAGTGTAACCAAATAACTTTTTTTGCACCCAAACATTAACTCTGTTAGCATACAGCCAAAACGGTCAATTATTTGAGAACATATTTTGCCATAAATTGATCCCAATGTATTTGTTGTTTATGTCATTGTCTATATTAAATGTATTGCTAATTTTATAGAATACTTAAAAGAAAGTACAATGCATCCTTGCATGTTTTCGCTTTGTTGTGCACCTAATTTTTTTGTGATCTTGACATGAAGTTGAATATAACCAAAGCCAGTTTTTAAATATATATATATATATATATATATATATATATATATATATATATATATATATATATATATATATAAAGAGAGAGAGAGAGAGAGAGAGATGAGGCGAGGCAACAACTTTACTGTAAGCACAATAGTGACTCTGAACATGTGGTCAGTTTCATTGCCGGCCAACTCGAGGGACCATAAGTTCCACATGCTAGTAGAATGATGTTTGACAGAAGCCGATTAAATGGTTTGCGGCTGACATAGAAGATCCCATAACGGGTTGATCATATTGTTTGCTTTACATGGCAATTTTGACAGGTTGGACTGTTTGTTTGGTACTTCTACTTCTGCAGAAATTACACACTTGACCTTTAAGTAATCTACAACTGTGGTGGGGTAGAGTTACAAAATGACGTAAGCTTCAGACATAAAAATATGAGGTGAAGGGCTTTTATTTCAATTCTTCCAGGTTAATACAATACTCTGATAAGAGTGCCAATCATCTACGCAAATTGCATACCGTAGTCCTGTGGGAAGTAACATTTGCCAAATGAATCGGCTGTTCGGAAGAAAGCCTCCTCTGTTACCACAGCGACCGGTAAGCAAAGGCATCTCTAGTTTCATGGCATTGTACAATTGCCTTATTTCACTGGGAACAGTGTGCTCACTTATGTAAAAATATAACACCTGTGAGCTGTTAGGTTCCTCTCATAACGTCTCATTCTGATGGTTGCTCAGTGTTACTCAAGTCATGCTTGTCTTTTAGCTGCTGAAATCACATTCTGGTTGCTTTAGCTCTATGCCACAGATGATTCTCAGTGTTCAGTGCTGTCAAAGTCTCTGGGAAATTGAATATATCTTGTACGGTAGATGCCTAATTTTATAGACACTTTCTTTATAATGTAGTATAGATCCACCAACCAAGCTGATATGTGCATTTTGAGATCTGTATCTGATAGGGCAATTAACAGAAGTAGTAGAAGTGTTTCAAAATCTTGCAACGGCCTTGCACATTTTCAGTTTTCAGATATTTTAGTGGACTGTATGTGAATAATTAGCAATTTCAGTTTATTCGCAGCAGTTTCTTATTTTACGTTTTGGCCACCCTGCTATATTTATCAGTATCGCCATTGGCCAATAAAAATCCATATTGGTCGACCAATACAATCAAACCTTTTTAGTGACGAACTGTAACAAATCCAAACCTGGATCTCTACTATATTGTTTGCGGAATACATGCTCTGTGTGTCAATACAATGTCTTTTTTGCTGTTGTTTTATTAGAAAAACTTGAATGTAATTTGGAATTACTATTAGGAACTCCACTGTTTTAATGTGTTAATTTATATGATTCATAGCCTAAAATAAATCAGGAAACTAAATGAGGTAAGATAAACCATGCATTTGTGCTTATAAGTGATATAATAAGTGCAATCATTCTGACGAAATGTAAAAAATAAGTTTCTCAAATGACAGCAATCATTGTGATTATAATTTTGAGCAAATTAATTGTGATTATCAATGCAAACATTACGCAGCTTGAAGAAAATGCGTTCTGTTCTCAGTGACTAAAACTAGAATACAATGTCATTCAGGCCCGGTTTCACAGAGAGGGTTCAGATTAAGCCAGGATTAGGCCTTAGTTTAATTATGGCATCCTTTGTATTGTCACTTCCACCATCTGTCTTCCTCATCTGTCTCTGCACTACATTTTCCAGAATCCTGTCATCATCACCTGCACCTGCTTCTCATCACCCTCATCATCATCATCATCATCACCGTCACCTGTTGTCCTAGTCATTATCTGTGTATTTAAGTTTCCCTCTCACTCCTTGTCATGGCTGGTCTGTTTGAGCACACGCTCACTGTTTGGTGATCTTCTTGATCTTTAATTAAAAACCTTGTTATTTAGTATCTTCACCTGATCTTGGTTTTCATCCACCCCGTGGTCGTGGCAGAATAACCAGCCAACCAAAATAATGGAGGAGGAAGCTATGGACGCATTTCTGTTTGATCAGAATTGGGTTTTATTGGAGGAATTTGTTGAAATTTACCTGCATCTGCATCAGGATGTTTACTGGGAGGAGGAGTTTTTAAAGTAACGGTTCTGGAGAGGACTTGACGATCCACTAGCCCAGATACTGCTGCTCAAGGACTTAAATCGACCTTTTAGTGAGTTTATGGACAGAGCTCTTTGGGTTTGTGGTTCCTCCCTCACTGTAACACCAGCCGATCCAGAGTCAGCTGAGCCAGTGCCTGTTGCCTACCCAGTCGACCTTGTTCTGGTGGTCCCAAGTCCGGTGGTCCCGAGTCCGGTGGTCCCAGGTCCAGTGGTCCCGACCAGTCCAGAGCTTCCTTCGCCGCTGGTCCCGTCCAGCCCAGAGCTTCCTTCGCCACTGGTCCCGTCCAGCTCAGAGCTCCCTTCGCCGCTGGTCCCGTCCAGCTCAGAGCTCCCTTCGCCGCTGGTCCCGTCCAGCCCAGTGCTTCCTTCGCCGCTGGTCCTGTCCAGCTCAGAGCTCCCTTCGCCACTGGTCCCGCCCAGCTCAAAGCCTTCTTCGCCGCTGGTCCCGTCCAGCCCAGAGCTTTCTTCGCCGCTGGTTCCGTCCAGCCGAGCCCTCACCGCTGGTTCCGTCCAGCCAAGCCAAGCCCTCACCGCTGGTTCCGTCCAGCCCAGCCGAGCCGTCAACGCTGGTTCCGTCCAGCCCAGCCGAGCCCTCACCGCTGGTTCCGTCCAGCCCAGCCAAGCCCTCACCGCTGGTTCCGTCCAGCCCAGCCGAGCCGTCAACGCTGGTTCCGTCCAGCCCAGCCGAGCCTGCACCGCTGGTTCCGCCCAGCCAAGCCGAGCCAGAGCTTCATGTCACGCCTGCCGAGCCAGAGCTTCACGTCACGCCTGTCGAGCCAGCGCTTCACGTCAGCCACGTCGAGCCTGCGCTTCACATCAGTCTTGCCACGGCCCAGAGGGCTGTCTTCCTCTTTAATGCAGTGGCGGTACTGTATGCGTGGAGGAGTCACGTCCAGTCTGCCCAGCCAGAGACTATTCACGTCCCGTCTGCCCAGCCAGAGACTGTTCACGTCCCGTCTGCCCAGCCAGAGACTGTTCACGTCCCGTCTGCACAGCCAGAGACCCTTCATGTCCCGTCTGCCCAGCCAGAGCCGGTGTCTGTTCCTGAGCCGGTGTCTGTTCCCCCCAAGAATTTTTTTTTGGGGGGGGCTATACGCCTTCGCCGTGGCCGCCCGAAGGGTCTTCACCGCCACGGCCACCCGAAGGGTCGTCTCTGCCGTGGCCGCCAGAGGGGTCGTCTCCACCAGGGCCGTCCGAAGGGTGGTCTCCTACTCCGCCATGGCCCCCTGACCAGTCTGCTCTGCCATGGCCGCCTGGACCATCCTGGAGTCCGTCTCCAGGTCCGCCCGGTCCGCCTTTCCGTCACAGACTCCAGGATAGTGTGTTCTGTCTTGTACGGCGCGGGTCGCGCCTAGCGGGAGGGGGGAGTTATGTCACTTCCACCATATGTCTTCCTCATCTGTCTCTGCACTACACTTCCCAGAATCCTGTCATCATCACCTTCACCTTCACCTGCTTCTCATCACCCTCATCACCGTCACCTGTTGTCCTTGTCATTATCTGTGTATTTAAGTTCCCCTCTCACTCCTTGTCATGGCTGGTCTGTTTGAGCACACACTCACTGTTTGGTGATCTTCTTAATCTTTAAATAAAAACCTTGTTATTTAGTATCTTCACCTGATCTTGGTCTTCATCCACCCGTGGTCGTGACATGTATTCAGTGCCAGATGATGGTTTTGTACCTTCAGGACATCAGGGGCCAATGCAGACTGTTTGTTCTGTCTTTTACGTGGCCTGCCCCATTACTGTCAATTTTACAGATTCAACAGATACTGCATTAAGTTATGAATGGTCATGGTTAGTAATTGACCTGGGAATAGTATGATTGCTCGGTAGAGCAGTTATTTTGTGCAATGCTGTGGAACTGTCCAGCAACCTCGCTCCTAATAACAGCAATGCTGAACACTCTCTTTAAATGAACACATACTTCGTTTTATTGAAAACATTATGAAACAAAAAAAATCCATTAATAAAACTTTAAACAACTGTTTTCTATTTTAATGCATTTTAAAATGTAATTTATTCCTGTAATGGGAAAGCTGAATTTTCAGCATCATTACTCCAGTCTTCAGTGTCACATGATCCTTTATTAATCATTTTAATATGCTGATTTGGTGCTTAACCCTCTGGGGACCAGAAACGCGCCGGCGCGTTTTGCTCGTTTTTTTCACATAGCAGAAAAATAGACTTAAAGTACTATCATCATTTCTGTTCATATAGAGTTAAGAAATATGAGAAAATAATCTGTTAAATGTCTACTTTTTTATGTGCCCACATACAATCGAAATAAAATATTGTGCTTTTGTAAAATAAAGAATATAAACAGGGTGTGCGTTCTGCCTCTGTCACCGTGAACTTTTTTCCTGGAGCACGTCTCTAATCTTCAACAAAACTCAGCAAATACTATTCACCCGGACATGAGCAATATATCTTTTAAATCATTTGAGTTTGTACTTTTAAATGATCCGATTCAAAACTAAAATAAATATTCTCCGTTTGTGTAATCTATATAAAAAGAGAGACGTGTCACCCATTCTAATTATCTTTCTCTCAGCTCATTATCTCCGGTAATGTGACACGCCCATGGAGAGCACGCGCTATTCAAACGCAAATACGTGAAGCACCACATTGAGACGCGTTAACGCCCATAAACTCTGAAAACACACTATATTTTTTAGTCAGATTAATCTACTGTCATCTTGAGCGGCTATGAGGAACAATCCTGGGACATTTACCTACCTCAGAACAAGTGCTGGTTTATTTTCACCACGAGGAGGAGCAACAGATTCAGCTGAGAAGTAGTGTTTTATGCTTGTGCTTTGTTCTAATCGCGATATAGAATAACGTTAGTGTCTGTAAACGGAAAAATAGCATACTGTTTAAATGTGAATCATGTTTCTGTGTGTGTGTGTGTGTGTGTGTGTGTGAATGAATGAATGAATGAACGCACAGATACGCACTGTTATAGACGAAATAAAAGACATTTTGTTGACTAGCTTTGGATAGAGTATAACGTTTTTACTCTAAAATAGACATCAAATAAGCTTTGTTAGGAGTTTCTGCTCATATGCTAAATATATAGTATGTTTTCTCAATAAACTAATCAACTAAGATGTTATAGTCTAGTGTTTGTTCCAATCCAAGCTAAATCAAAATAATGAATCCTCAACTTTGAAATATGTATGATCAAACTAAGACATTTATGGAAAAGACAATTTTCTTTTCAAGATTTTTCCAACTCTAACTTTGAACTGAAATAAAACCTTGTCTATATGGTGAAGGGTGTGTGATAGATGTGTCCAGACGTATGCACCCTGTATTTTAAAGAAGAACATTTAATTATTTGTGATAAATTTTTCATTCACAAAGAATTCAAGGACATTATTCATGTCCCTAAAGGTTGGAGTTTTCCTCATTTTTTTAATTAAGGCATTACGATTTTTTATTCCTCTTTTTAGTCAACTTTAGCATGGGTGTGTTCACTTATTCTAAGCAGTGTGTGTGTGTGTGTGTTGTAAATAAATCCAAACAATCTAAAAGCCATTCTTTTTTAAATCTCCTCATTCTTTCTGCAAGGCTCTTCATAATGATATGGCCTGATAGCACCTAATAGGGCCATTATGGGAGGGTCTTTGTCTTTCTCAGGTGTGAAATGGATACATACTAATGAGAGATCAAGCCGCCTCGCATAAAGCTGTCTCAAACAAAACACGTCATACACATTCTAAAAGACTTTATTGACTTATCTGAATGAGTAGTCAGGATGTTTCTCACATAGTTTTGGAGCAAATATTCTAGACTATGTGATACAATTTTCAAAAGTCTTGTGAAGAAATAATCAATATGTGTTTTGTGGCCTTATTTCAGAAACTTTTATTTTTAGTTTTTTCAATAACCACGCATAAATAATATTCTCTCAAAAATACAAACATGTACATGCATGTTGCTAACAAATTATGGTAGCCCCGTGTGTGCTATATAGAGTGAATTTACACCTTTGCCATTAACATGTTTATAAATAACTGAAAAAAGCACAAATGTCAGTGCATGTCAAAACATCCCAAGGGCCCCAAAAAACCTTTGGTCCCCAGAGGGTTAAAAACCATTTCTTATTATGAATGTTACAAACATTTTGTTCAAAAGAACAGCATTTATTTTAAATAGCTTTTTTTTAACAGTCTTTACTTTCACTTTTGATCCATTAAATGTATCCTGAATAAACGTATACATTACTTCAAAACCTTTGAACGGTGGTGTATATATTAGGGATGGTAAGATTCACCGATTCGCATCGGTGCATCGGCATAAAAGCTAACGATGCGATGCATCGATTTAAATAAGTGTGCATCGGATACAAGTTGGTATTTGTATCGCGATGCATCGTTTCTAATATCTGCATCGGTAAAAAACTATTTATTCATATTAGTGCTGGGCAAGTTAACGCGTTATTGTCGCGTTAACGCATTTATTAATTAATGCCGACAATTTTTTTATCGCGCGTTAACGCAGTTTTTTATTATTATTATTATTTTGAAAGTCTGTTGCTCACTGGCTCTGAATACACATAGGCCTACAGTCAAACCATGATCACAGGAGGGGTGGGATGTTGGTCAGCCAGCAAATAACCCACCCAAACAAGCAGTGGAGGGGCTTTGGCAGGTTCTCTCAGGTGAACAGAAAGGGAGACAGCGCTCCGCGAGTGAATGACAGGCGCTCTATGGATAGTAACCATGGCAACGGCTTCTGTGCGCTACGCAGCTGTAGTCTTTTTAACTTAAAATTATACATAACTTTACCTGATAGGCCTGCGTTTAGTTTAGCGGGGATGCCATGTGAATTCCCTCCTGTTGATGTCCTGATAACTATTTAGATTCTGGAAACTCACAAACAGCGAGCCGAGGATCAGTCTCTCTTCCAATGATTTGCGCTGCGCGTCGTGTACAAAAAGTTAGACAATTCAACTTCGGCAACGCGCGGGCGCGTGCGTGAGGCGAGCATGACCGCAACAGTTTCACAGGAACGCACCTGCTTGTCGCTGCACCTGTGCTCGACCACTTCACCTCACTCTAGGCTGATTTATAATTCTGCGTCGGACCAACGCAGGAGCCTCTACGCTATAGACTACGCGTTGGTTAGTTTTCATTATATATCTGTCCGCGTTGACGCGCAATTACACATGCAGAGGGAGTGTGAAACCCGGGGAGCGGTTCTAGCAATCACAGCGCTTGCGGTACGCGTAGAATTGACGTTACATTTTTGGAGAGATACACGGGTACGCGCGCTACACAGCTACGGCGTGAGTTCGACGCAGAAGTATGAATTGGGCTTTACCTCTGTTTAATGTAATCTTACGTGGGAAACCATGGCATGCCATGACCAAACCTAAGCTGCTATCAGAGAAGTAACGTTGGTCGACTTATATCTGTAGTAGTGATCATGACCCTTTTAGACTGTTTCTGCTGCTCCCTAATACAAGATACCTGTCCAGAAAAAAAAGAAAACTGGACTCGTTTTAACAAGCTAGCTAAAAAGTAATGCCCTGGCAGTGGCAAATAGCTTTGTTTAAATATTTGATTTAATTACATTAATGTTTAAGTTGAGATTTACAAGAAATATTTTATTGATACTGTGTAAAGGGAATACTGCTGGTATAAAAGCACCTTATTTGTTTAAAGTTTTTGCAAACCACATGTTATTGCACTTTTGTAGCAGTACATTAAAATCAAAAGTGCGCAATA
Organism: Tiaroga cobitis; assembly: GCA_030578255.1. Lineage (NCBI taxonomy): Eukaryota > Metazoa > Chordata > Actinopteri > Cypriniformes > Leuciscidae > Tiaroga > Tiaroga cobitis. The sequence continues at coordinate 48,274,547 of CM060599.1, forward strand.
CAGTACTTTAGAATTCATTATTCAATTTTGCGCATAACAATGCGATTAATCGCGATTAATCGCAAGAAAATCATGCGATTAATCGCGATTAAATTTTTTTATCGTTACCCAGCACTAATTCATATATAATTATTAGTAGATCCTAATACTTTTACTATTTAGAAAGTGACCAATCATTTGTGACCAATATTTTATTATGTAACTGCTGCGTTCACACCGAACGCAAATTGAGCATCTGTAGCGAGTGATTTCCATGTTAAGTCAATGTAAAGACGCGGGTCTGGAGGTCCTGCGGCGCGAGACGCGTTTAGCGCGGTGCGATGGACACGATTTCGCCTCATTCGCGCGTCCAGGTCGACTAGAATGATTTCTCCTTTCTGAACTGTTGCTCAAGCGCGTTCTCTCATCACGACTGCTGCAGCACGTATCACAACACTACGGAGTGTGAGGCGTGTCCTGAGAGTCACCTACCTTTAAACCTTAAAGTAGGACATTTGAGTTAATCTGGTTTACAGCAGCCTGTGACTGCCAATAATAGTTTTTCATTTTTTTTACATTTGAATAGTTATATAAGACCTGTTTGTGAAAGGTTTTTTTTTGTAATTGTTTGTTAAAACAGCACCTGCTTTTATTTAATCTTTTGGTTTTGTGAAAAAAGATTAAAGAACCATGCGTTAAAAGTCAGATGGCACTTAAGCTACTTTATGATTTGCTGTCTGTCTGAATAAAAGAAATAAAAGTGAACTATCTATACCATATTGAATTCCATTATATTTTTCTCCATTGCATCATATTAGATTGAATCGCATCGGGTTGAATCGAAATCGGATCGCACCGCATCGTAATAGTAGTGAATCGTATTGCATCGCATCGGTAGCTGCTTATAGGTATCTTTAATGTATCGTATCGTCGGCTATGCATCGAGATGCGTATCGCATCGGCCTCAGCTATGGAGATGCACATCCCTAGTATATATCACTATCACAAAAGGTTTTTTGAAGATGCGTCATTTTTTCTTGAGCATGAGAATCACTGCCAGACTTTAGGGTCCTACCACCACCTCCAAAATTCAGTGTGAGCTAGAATTACGAAATGTACAATGGAGTGAGACGGATGACTTAGTTATGATTTGATTTTTCTGATGTTGTAATAGTTATGAGGTATGATAGTGAATGATGTTCTTCAGATGCCAGAACATTAAAACCACCCTTTAACTTCTGACCCATGCACAATGATTCCATTTGCACACATCCTATTGGGATCCTTTTTTCCTATTCCTCGGTCTGTTTTTCACTGCGATACACAACTAACTCAAATGTAGTGGTCCTGAGCTGGCGTACACTAATGAACTGTGGCTCTCTGCTTCGGCCTGTTCTCTATTAGCTTTGCAACTAAGAACAGAAAAGGAGGAGAGAAGGGCTCTGTTCCAAAGTCTAGTGCTGCCTAGGCATCACACACTTGAAGTGAAGGTTGTTCTAAAAGGTAGGCACATCATTAAAAAATGTATCTAATTTTATCCAGCTTTTAAGGCAGAATTGCTTATAAGACAATCCAATAATGCATTACAATGAGGCCAGTATTCATCTACACCGTATACGTAAATAACACTTTACAATAAACATTTTACAATAAAATACTGTTTTAGTCTTTCAATTTCACATTTAATTCAGTGTATTACTTGCAATTTCTTTGTAATCATTTGTAAAATTTGCTAGCTATTTTTTTCAGTATAGGTATCAATGGTTTATGTAACATGTTGATTGTCCACTTTAGACATTCTACTAACTTTGCATGTCAACTTATTCTACTAACCTGAACCCTAACATAAGAGTCTACTAATACTGTAATGACAGTTAGTTGACATGTAGTTGAAAAGTTACATATAGTTAATGTCTGTGGACTAATAAAAAAAAGTGTAACCCCGGTTCGTTTACTCAGGATACGGCTAAACAATTTACTGGACTTTTTTTGTGCTTAGTATGCTACATTTTTTTATATTATTGTTGTCCAATTGGTGATTTAAAATGAAATGTAATTTTGACAAATATTTGAACAACATTTCAGACTTTTCCCATTCAAGCTAATATGAGCCAAACTTTTCTGCCTCTAAAATAGCTGCCAGTGAACTAATTTTCCTTAAAAACACCATGAAATTGATTGGCAAGTGCTATTTCTTTCCAGTGTTGACATATTTTCTTTTGAAATAAAAAGTTTGACAATGAAAGGCCAAATATGAACCATGATTTGATACAGGATTCTTCTTCTATATAATATTTGATTGGACAAAAAAAGCCTTTGTAATGCAACGTCCAAAAAAAAGTCTTTAAATTTGCTCCGTTTGCAGAGAGATTACTTTTAAAGGCATGCATTTGCTAAAAGTGATTCAAGTTATATATATATGTGTCTGCATTTAAGAGTACACTGGCATATTGATGGCCTCAAAACCAACAGACATGGATTATAAAGCCGTAAAAGTCAAATTTCATGTGGTTTTTGAATAGGCTTTAAGGGCCAGACTCTACTGAAATCAACTCCCGTGCGTGAGGACCTCTGTTTGAATGATGCACTGAGTTGCTACTATGTAGAGCATTCCAAATCGGTTACTTATAGGGTACCATTTCAGTTATGCTGCTACCTATGTAGGCAGTAGACAGCAAGGCATCTCACATTTTGGAACAAAGCTAGAGAGAGAGAGAGAGAGAGAGAGAGAGAGAGAGAGAGAAGAATCGAACCCAGCACATTGAGAAATGAAGAGAGCGGGTAGAGATCAGAGTCCTCAGAGTGTTTGAAGACCTGTTCGCCTCTTTCAAAATGCAGAACAGCTGTAATGATGTCAGTATACATTGAGTGGAATATTCCAGATTCAGCATGAGTCTAAATCTGTGTATTCAGGTGTGCTATGTGAAGTTAGAGGAATAAAGCAGCCAAGCGAAGGGGAGTCTTGTCTCCGGGCCAGTTCCACTCTGGCACTGCCCTCTTCCCATGAACCCGAGCCCCAGAAACAAAGTGGGGGGATTATATTATCTTCCTCTGGACTCGTGAGGCTACACGTTCAATCGCAGCTGCATTGCAAATCCAGTTAGTAAAGGATCCTGACATTAAACAGGGCTAGTGTCTTTTTATGATTGTTTCATGTCAGTCTTGCAGTGTGTGACTAAAGAAGAAAAACTGACCTTGAGAAGAGTGAAATTACCCTTCGATTACCCTGTCCATTATGTTGTAAAGTCAATTAGAAGTAAGGAAATACTACAATATAGTATGCCTCATAAAAGTTCATACCTCACAAATGAATTAGCTATGCACTCCAGCTATATTCTGTCGGATCTAATTCAAATTTGTATGAGAAGTGTATCTATACATTTATTAATGTTTGGATAGATGCTAAACTGTACAATGATGTTGACATACTGGAAGCATCTACAACTTAAGACCACATTTAGAGACATACAAATATTTACGATGAAGACTTTAGAATGTCATATTCATATATAGTGATAGAACTTAATATCTTCATTCAGAGTTAAGTAAATACAAAAGTGTACTACATTTTAAACACAATATCATCATGGTAATTTATGTAAATATCAGATGAGTTGTAATTTTTTTAATTAATTATTCATTATATTAAAATCACAGGAAATTTTAAGTAAATAATTTAGGTCAATTAGGGTTAGGAAATCATAAAAAGTTGACTATATTTAAAAATAAATAATAAAACAAAGCCTAATAAACCGGTTGTTATTCTTTTTTTTCATGCTAATTTATACAAATACTAGATGAGTTGTAAAATGTATTTATTTAATGGTTAACATTACTTAAAATCATAGAGGAAATTTTAAGTAAATACAGGCCAATTAGGGTTTGGAAATCATACAAAGTTTATTATATTTAAAAATATATTATATTTAAAAATAAATAATAAAACAAAGGTTAATTTTTCATTTATTTTGTCATGGTAATTTATGTAAATATGTGTTTTAACATGCATTCATTAACTTGTTCATCCATTCATCCATCCATTTTGAATGGTTAACATTACTTAAAACATAGAGGGAATTGCAAGTAAACAATTGAGGCCAATTGGGGTTCAGCTGAGGAAAAGTTTAAACCCCTGCCTTAGCTGGTCTCTCAATTATCGGTAAATGATGGTAAAAATTTGTCTTAGAAAGACCTTTTTAATGGCTAATTTACTTTTAGAAGAATTCCAGATGTGGTTTAATGAAAGTAAAGTCAAATGTGCTCTTTGGCTGAATGTATCTGTCGTTCAGGCTCAACAAATATGAAACATTAGTAAAACACTGTTGATGTGGTAATTTAATAACGTGTTTGTCAATTATTCTGATTCTCTCTTTAAAAATCACACAGAACAGAATGAAGCCATTACTTTGTCAAATTAGGGAACTGTAGACACATTTGACACAGTGGAACAAATGTAATCAATCTCATTTATTTTTAAATACACCAATATATAAGACCTATTTTGAATCTAAAGATAAAATAACGATATAGAATCAACTTACAAGTATGAATAATGAGATCATATGAACTTTTGAATATACAGAATTCATTGAAGGATATCAACATGACCTAAATTCATCTCCTTAATATGTAAATAATCGGCATGAAAATAGTCAGAAAGAAAATATGTACATTGAGTTGCTTTGGGTATTTGTCAAAATGAACTTGCATATTTGTTAATAACTGTTTAATTTTAGCCATGATGCGGAGAGCATTCAGCAGAACCTTCAGCAGATGTGTGCAGTTATACATCACGATCAATATTAGCCACAGAGTTACTAATTGAACCGGAACTGCACAGATATAGATCATGAATGTAGAGGCTTAATGTAAAATGTTAACTTGACCTCATTGTTTCTTCTGGAATTATAGGATAATGCTAAACCAATGAAAAAGAAAAATTGCTGTGTCATTGCAATTTTACGTCTGACCATCATGCCTGATTGTGTGACCTAGTGGCTCCCAAACCAGTCATTGGCACTTAGTTACAATTACAGAAATAATAATGGGAAGGCAAATTCTATAGTGACTTGTATAAATACATTTACAAGAACAGGCAAATGCATATCAATTTAATGCAGGAACCCTGGTCGAAATGGGAAATAGTGATTTTTACTTTTTTTTTTTTTCAAGAGATTTCCTTCAGATTTTTCAAACAGAGTTTTCTAATCTCAATATAATATCATTTTTTTTCTAGGTACAAATCTAACACTTTTTTAGGCTGGCTATTTTAGCAAAAAGAGTAAAGTTTTAAGGAACAGTGTTACCATATTGGGCTTGTTTTGATTGAATTGTGTAAGGACAATTGTGTGTGCGTGTGTGTGAAAACTGACAGCTGAATCGTGAGGACATTTTACTGGTCATCACTAGTTAAAATTATTTTGCACATGCTTCTGTGATGGGTAGGTTTAGGTTTAGGGTTAGAGTTTGGGTTAGGTTATAGAACATATCATTAACCTGATATAAAATCAATGGAAGTCTATGCAAAATCTATGCAACTAATATAGTGAAACAAACGTGTGTGTGTGTATTTAACAAATATGCAATCCAATAGTATTATTAAGTGCTTAATAATAACACAAATACAGTAATGCAACGGTTGCTATATCAAATTGGTTTCATTTCTGTAAAAAATAAATAAATATATATATATATATATATATATATATAAGATGTAAAGACAGGATGTGTAAGGTGGAACTCTATTTCAACCTGTCTCACAGTCAGTCTAAGTGGCATTAGGTATTCAACTGTGTTGCAGCAGACAGCTACGCGCGCCGACTAAACTGTCTGGGTTCTTTGATGCAATTTTAATGTGATTCAAGCTATTCTCAGAGCTTCACAATGACATCATCCATCTAAATACTTATGGGGACGCAGTTTCTAGCAAACCCCTCGAGCGCCACGGGTCCATTTGTACTTCTCTTTGAACAGGCCCACGCTGTGAGAGCGAGTGAATAATAAGGTCAATTTTTAATGTCCATTTAATTGTCAAAGCCATTTCTGCAGTCAGATGTTTGCTTGTGATACTATCACACGATGAAAGGTTTCCCCAGAGGGACATCGCAGCGGAGGGGCATGTTTGTACATACTCTCACTGCCCATCCGGTAACGCACGAACCCAGGGTGTTCTGGAAGCCCGCCTCACAAAGACAGCTGTCCTCCCACCTGGACGAGGCTCCATCAAACTAATGGGGATGCAATCTACAGCTACGCCCCTCTCGTGCGAGAGAGCCATTTCTTGTATCTAGGCGGTCCATTTGCAACCGCTGGCAGCGTTGAACAAAGCAAAAGTGCCCAAGAATCCGGAGTTTGGCTCACTGTGCCAACTGTGCAGTGTTGAGTAACTGACTAAAAGTATATGCTTTTTCACGGCAAAAAAATCGAAATAAAAATCGAAACAGCTAGTGTCTAAAATGATGTAGCCTATCTTCTGCAAAGTTTCTTTTCCATTGGCATGTAAGAATAATAAATTGATTTAAGATATATATTCTGAAAAAAATTATTTGCTTCTCAAGTAAATTAACCTTGTTTTAATATATATTTTATTTTATAATATATACATTATATTATGTTATATATTTTTGTTTTTAAAATCAAATATATTCTGTAGAACATAACAAAATACTGATTACTTGGCAAACTGCAGTAAGTAGCTTCCCAAACACTGCAACTGTGCCAGTCTCACGCAGAGGGTGTACAAATGCTAGGCACTGACCCAGGCCTTTCAAAAGCAGAAATCCTAACGCTTGGCACTCATGCGGTCCAGCGATGGCAACATTATGCAGATTGTCCGTCCTCCAGTACTGATACAAAGAGAAGACTGTTGCAATAGATGGAGTGAGCCTATTAAAATGGCAGGCCCTTTTTCATTGTCGAAGCTGATGCTGTGAGGGATAGAAAACAATATATGTAAGGTTTTTAATCTCATGAAATGCATGCAACAAAATGTAATATTATTGCTACATACGCACATTTATGCTCACCTTTTTAGTCTTGTTTGGTGAATTGGCCACTTATTGTCATGCCAAGTAGCTTCAAGTTTTACTGAAGGCTTTTAAATGTTCAGTTTGAAGGAAAAAAATACATAATAATTTTGTAAGTGGTCAGGTAGGCACTATTATCCATAGCATCCTACAGTACTGCAGTTCAGTCCTCATGAAACTCAGTTTGCTCCCCATTTTCCTCGTTATCTGACTTGATACTTGTTTTGCTGGGTGGGTACACACCAAACGATTTTTAATTTTTTTTATAAGATTTTCAAAATGTGATCGACCACAAACACAATGACAAAAAATCCTAGATTTAACCGTTTTGCTCCTATAGTGTGTAGTGTGCCATGATGTGACAAAGACAGCACACCACACACAAACAGATTTTCAACCACATTCTCGACTGTGAACACAGGAAATCTCGCAAAATCTCGTGAGATTTCAGAATAAGCATGGCGGACCATGATAACCACAAATTAACCATAGTTTTGCTAAAAAAAAAAATTCTAACTATAGTATTTATTTGGTTATACAAATGTTCAATACGCCTATAATAAAAACAATTCTTCTCCATGTATGGTAGGTATACGACACGTTGTAATGTACACACATTCGTGCTGTTGCCACAAATCAACAAGCTGATCCTCCATCTCTGCTGTCCATATCAATTTCACTTTGTGCTGCGCCATGACTGCGTTTGTTATGCTTCCGTCTTCCGTCATCTCGCTTTCTGATTTGATATTGTTTTGTTTCACGTGATAATCTCCAGAGCGTATGGGCGTTAGTCCTCGGGGTTCCCCCCACACATCAGGGGCACGTTCAAGTTCAAAACGTCATGTTTCCTGGAAATGGCGTGTACCGGTGTGCAACCATAGACAGTAAAAGAAATGGACACAGCGACCCCATTGATTTCAACGGAGAAGACTGAAGCCCGATTATTGCACTTCCTGTCTGATGTCTGAGCGACTGCGCAGGCTCAAACTGAGCGTGATGACAGTCTGACAGTTGAAATTCTTCTAGTAGCTGTGCCAAGAAAAATCTGAATCACCTAATTCCTCAAAAACGTAGTTGAAATATTTTGTCCCGTTGCTTTTATGGACTCTCTATTTATGGGCTTCTACCTTGACTTTGTGCCTTCATGTCCCCCCGATTGCCTCATAGACAGTAAAAGATTGCCGCGAGCTTCTCCTCCTGTCTATACGGTAATGTCTCTATTGTGCGACAAAAAGTCCCGTGGTTATGATGCAATCTTTAGCCTATTTTTACAAAACCGGCTTCTACGGGCCGTAACGTAAGATACAAAGTAATGGAGCATTTATTGTCGTGTTTCTTTAGAAATAATTAATGGACAAATTAAGTCTTTGGACGCCTCAGATGTAAAGTTATTCGCTGTCAAAGTGACGCCAAAATGAATGGGAGTCAATGGGATGCTAACAGCAGGTGAAGTTCTGCTACAATGGCGGCTCCCGCGAGGCTTCAACTTCCGGCTGATGGATTACCCCCTTGTGTGCAACGGGGTTTGAGATACGTTTTCTCTTGTTTGGTGGGTGTGTCAGAACTGCAGTCCAATCAGCAGCAACATGTATATAAAGCACACGGTATTAAAGTGAACTCGCATAATGGGTTCAAGGAAAGTAATTTACAAATGTGTTTAACAACTGAGGATATTAGAAGACATGTTTGTCGTAAGTTTTATTGTAAAAATATAGGATATCAACATACTGATGTAGTTGTTTATATTTTTAGCTTCATTGCAAGTGTATGACATTTGGTATATAAATAATTAAGTGCTTTTCCTAAAAATGAGAAAGAAAATACAGGGTGTTAAAACAGTATGAACTACAAATATAATCACTATGTGAGGCTAAATAGATGTGTTTTAGTCTGAATTAGGTCAAATGTGTGCTTCCATTTCAGTTTCCACAAATTCCATCACTAGATTAGGATGTTCTCTTGTGTTCCGGGCGGCAAGTGCAGTGACTGTAACATCGGGCATATTTTGTAGTATTAAACACATATTTATACCGACTTCATCAGGCTCCAAAAAATTATTCACAAAGAATGGCCTTCTCAGCTGCCATAGTTGCAACTCTTGCGTCATCAGAACAGTGTTCAACGCATCACCGTTTCTGTTTAAAAAACGTTGTGCAACGTTTTGTCGGGGCTGAACGCAGCCCAGGATTTCTGATCGTAAATATTCAACATGTTGGATATTTACGATTCGCGATCGGGGGCTCCTCCGACGTTCTTCCGAGCAAGTTCGGTCACTCTGAACACTCCTTACACCAAGGGAATATCTGATAAAATAATCTGTAGAACCATCAAGATAATCTGGACATAGCTAGGATTGTCGGAAGGGGGGAAATCGGCCCAAAATCAGCTGATTATCTTTTGGTGTGTACCCAGCATTATCTGAAACTTTATCTGATACGTTACCTGAAACTTGATATTCAATGAGAGAGGGGGAAAACAACAAGAAGAATGTATTAAATAATGGTATGTCTTATGGTATCTTATTTCTTCCTGTAACTAGGCAGTCATGTTCTGGCAGAATAGGCATAATTGATGTATAAATGTGGTCAAAAGTTAATGTTAACATCCAAAATCCATGGAACAAACCAATTTTGCAGCTAATTTGTATTTTTGGACTGGGAATGGGTTCTGGATAATGCAGTATGTTTTAATTAACAGTAAACTGAACTCTTATCTCAAAAGAAGAACATGTTGACTCCTCATGATGCTGATTTGAAAGGGGATTTAATCAAACCAACAACAATATTTCATTTTTTTTTTTTGTGCAGTTTGGTAGGATTTACACCTAAATGTTCATTTTGAATCCAGCTTAGATAAAGCCTGGGAAGGGAGTCAGACATGCAGACAGGTTCTGCATTTGAACTCAGTTTTGAATTACGTTGCATAAATTTGCGTTAAGCAACAAAGAAGAATGTTCCTTAATGGAAAATTTATTTTAGATTATATTTTATCCACATCAGGATATCATTAATAACTTCTAAGAAGTCTTTTTTACATTTTTTATTATAACTTTCTGGGTGAACTTTCACAGTGGTTCCCTAAACAAATCCTGAGTGGTTCCTGAGTGTACAAAGCCTTAGCAAAAATGTTTCCCTTTGGCAGAGTCCGTCAATGCTTTTGCTACGGTCAGAATACCAGTGTGGATCGAGCCACTGTAAAATATGTACTAAATAAAGTGCTGCTGCTTGGGTTGAAGGGTTGCAATCAAAGAGCAGAGAGAGAGAGAGTTTTAAAAAACAATCTTGCATTCCTCTGGCTGGCCTAAACCCTCTGTCTGACGGAAGTACTCGGCACTCTCCCTACTGTCCGCTGTGTGCCAGTGACCCTGTCCTGATCCACATTCATTACGTCCAGAATGCAGGGCTCAACCTTCCTCAGCCCAAAGCCACCGTCACACCCACTACACAAGCTCCCACACTCAGCCCCTCATATTTACACAACCGCTAACCCTGGATTAGACAGGAATGACCGGCATTACTCAGCCAAATTGGCTCATCTTAAAGGGATAGTTCACCCCACAAAAAAAACAAAAAACAAAAAAACTGTCATCATTCATTCACCCTCACTGCGTTCTAGGCTTTATTTTTTTTTATAAATCCATGGTCTGAATACTCGATTCTGATTGGCTGGAAGGTATGCAATAAAAGAGTTTATAAAACGGATAGTTCTGGTCCTTGATTATGATTGGTTGAGCCTCGTTCGAAGCCGTTGTAAATTTGCGGTGACCGCATTACAATCAGTATTACTGTCTGTGTCATTGCTTGGCGTAAGAATAATATCAATATTATCTATAGCATCACATTTTTGTGTCTGTGTGTTTATTTTATGAAACCTTACCAGGTATTTGGAATAACCATTTTACAAAAGCAATAAGGCCGTTGAGTGCCAAAATTCCTTCCTGTCATTGATTATATGTCAAGTCAAGTCAAATATATTTATATAGCGCTTTTCACAACACAGATTGTATCAAAGCTGCTTCACAGTATCAATCAAAACAACTTAACAATGTTTGTTTATTACTGGAAAAAAAGACATCCAAGTTTGGTAGAGCTGATCAATGGTATGATTGGTTAATTAATTTGAATATCCCCAACTGAGCAAGCCAAAGGCAACAGTGGCAAGGAACCGAAAAACTCCATCCAGTGACCTAAAGGTGTCCTAGCACACCATCAGATGACCCTATGGAGAAAAAAAAACCTTGGGAGAACCCAGGCTCAGTCGGGGGCCAGTTCTCCTCTAGCGTTTATGAAACTAGAGGCCGAATTTACAGTAACTGTAAGATAAAAAATGTATATGAATGCCTGGCTAAATAGATGCGTCTACAGTCTAGCTTTAAACTGTGAGAGCGAGTCTGAGCAACGAACAATATCAGGAAGGCTATTCCAGAGCTTCGGAGCTAAATGTGAAAATGCTCTGCCTCCTTTGGTGGATCTGGATATCCTAGGAATGACCAGAAGCCTCGAATTGAGTGATCTTAAAGAGCGCGATGGATTGTAAGGCGATAGAAGATCCGTTAAATAGACTGGAGCTAGACCATTTAGAGCTTTATAAGTCAAAAGCAATACCTTGTAATTAATATGGAACTTTATAGGTAACCAATGAAGTGATGATAAAATCGGTGTTATATGATCATATTTTCTTGATCTAGTAAGAACTCTAGCGGCTGCATTTTGGACTAACTGTAGCTTGTTTATTGAAGATGCAGGACAACCAGCTAATAAAGCATTACAGTAATCTAGTCTCGAGGTCATGAATGCAAGAACTAACTTTTCTGCATCAGAGACTGATAGCATATTACGCAGCTTAGCAATGTTTCTAAGGTGGAAAAAGGCTGTTTTTGTAACATATGAAATATGCTTTTCAAAAGACAGGTTGCAGTCTAATGTAACACCCAGGTCTTTTACTGTAGCGGATGAAGTAACAGGGCATCCTACTATGTTAAAGTCGTGCTGTGAAAGGTTTTGTGGACGATTTTTACAACCGATAAGTATTACCTCTGTCTTGTCTGGATTTAATAAAAGAAAATTACGCGTCATCCAATCTTTTATATCTTTAACACAATCTGTCAATTTGGATAATTTAGCGTATTCATCTGGCCGTGATGAAATATATATTTGAGTGTCATCAGCATAACAATGGAAACTAATTCCATGTTTCCTTAGAATATTACCAAGTGGCAGCATATATATTGAGAATGATAAAGGGCCTAACACAGATCCCTGCGGCACTCCATAGTTTGCCGAAGTTATGATCGATTTTTCTCCATTTAAATAGACGAAATGGTAGCGGTCAGATAAATATGACCTGAACCAGCTTAATGCTTGTCCTTGAACACCAGTGTAATTTTGTAGTCGATCTAAGAGTATTGTGTGATCTATAGTGTCGAACGCAGCACTAAGATCAAGTAAAACTAGTACTGAGATACAGCCTTGGTCCGAAGCTAAAAGTAAATCATTTGTGATTCTAACAAGCGCAGTTTCAGTGCTATGATGTGGCCTGAATCCAGACTGAAACTTTTCATAGATGTCGTTTTCTTGCAAGAAAGAGCCGAGTTGACTGGACACAACTTTTTCTAATATTTTTGACATAAATGGAAGATTCGAAATGGGTCTGTTATTTGCTAGGTTATTTGGATCTAAATGTGGTTTCTTAATAAGAAGTTTTATAACAGCCAGCTTGAACGTTCTTGGAACATGACCTAAAGATAAAGATGACTTAATAATATTGAGAAGAGGCTCTTCCACTATAGGTAACACTTCTTTCAGTAGTTCAGTTGGTATAGGATCTAATAAACATGTTGTTGTTTTAGATGAAGTGATAAGTTTATTGAACTCTTTTTGTTCTATGGTTGTAAAGCATTGTAATTGTTCTTGCGGGGTGATAATTGCGGCTGAATTATAAGGCGCGAGTAAAGATTGAACGTTTACGATTTTGATTCTGATGCTTTCAATTTTCTCGGTGAAGAAGTTCATGAAATCATTACTACTAAACTGCAACGAGGTATTTTGTTCAGACGACGTCTGTTTATTTGTTAGTCTAGCCACGGTATTAAATAAAAACCTTGGATTATTTCGGTTGTTTTCTATTAATTTGCTGAGGTGCTCAGCCCTGGCCGTTTTAACCCTCTGGGGACCAAGGTGTTTTTGGGGTCCTTGAGATGTTTTGACATGCTCTGACATTTGTGCTTTTTTCAGTTGCTTATAAACATATTAATGGCACAGGTGAAATTACACTCTATTTAGCACAAACAGGGCTACCATAATGTGTTAGCAACATGTATGTACATGTTTGTATTTTTGAGAGAATATTGTTTATGCGTGGTTATTGAAAAAAATAAAAATTAAAAAAGTTTTTGAAATAAGGACACAAAAAACATACTAAATATGTGTCCACAAGACTTTTGACTAATGAAGGTTGTCGCCTAGAGTTTTTGCTTCAAAATGATCTGAAAAGCATCCTTCCTAATCATTCACATAAAACAATAGATTGTTTTAAATTTTGAAAAACATTTTTTTGTTTGCCAAGGCAATATGCGGATGGGCGGAACGGCCCAACCCCTATCGTGAATAATTAAGTGGTTCTCAGACAGTGACCCTGCATAATAATGAGCCTTTCATTCAGGGGTGTCACACAAGAAAGAATGCAAGGACAATATATATATATTTATTGTCATTGCATTCTTTCTTGTATATATATAGCCTATATATATATATATATGAATATATATATATATATATATATATATATATATATATATTGTATATATATTTATATATATATATATATATATATATATATATATATATATCCCCACTTATGTTTATCAAAACGTAAGTGGGGCTAATGTCAATTAACAGTAAGGATGAAATTCTACAAGTTATGGTAATTTGCAAATAAGCCTACAACAAACATTTATTTTAAACAACTATTTTTAAATATGCAACATGCACGTTTAAACAACAAACAATACAATCTGAACCAGCGCTTCTGCTCCTGTATTGAGACATGCAGCGCGTTTCAGTTACGATCCTGGTTCCAGTGGCCTTAATACATTCACGGCTTTTTAAAATGTCACAAAGCGTTTTGAGATGGTTTTGAATGAAATATTGAAGTTTATAATTAGGATATTTTGGCACATCACGGAGTGGCGCTATGCATTATTCTAAAATCTGGCTTTTTTCTGGCATGTTGAATTAGAGTTTGACAAACGCGGCGGCGCGTTCATTTGAATTTATTTTTCTCATAACAGCTAAAAGAACTTACCGCGTAATTGTTGATCATACAGATAAGATATCATCTTTTAAAACTGTAAAAGGTCTACTTTTATTCATGTAGGCTAAAGTAGGCCTACACTCACAGGCTAATGACAAAACGTTTTCTCGCTCATGTGAGAAACAAACGTTTGGGCATTTCTCAGTGAGAAAATTCATAGCCGAGCGGTAGAACTTACAGTTCGATCATCAAGATGACACGGGTTCAAATCCCGATCAAACATGGTCTACTGTAAATTTTATATTTATTAATGCAGAGAGATTTGTCTAGCTCTAAAACTCTGTTACACCATATGTACAGTTTTTTGCTTATATTTATAAAATAAAATTACGAATTAAACCTATGACGAGTTTTCTGAGTAACATTAAGGATATCTCTGTAGATTGTTGCAACACCGCCGCCACGACCGATCTTACGGGGCTCATGCTTATAACAGTATCCTGGCGGAGTAGACTCATTTAGACCGAAATAATCATTTGGTTTAAGCCAGGTTTCAGTAAGGCACAGAACATCGAAATTATTATCTGTGACCATTTCATTTACAATAACTGCCTTAGGTGTGAGCGATCTAATGTTTAGAAGACCTAGCTTTAGAAATTGTTTTTGTTCACTAATAGCGAGATTTTTTGTTTTAATAACAATTAGATTTTTTCTAGATCCCGCAGTAGATTTATTATTTGATCTTAGTAAACGAGGAATAGACACAGTTTCTATGCAATGTTCTACACTAGTATTAATATCAATTAAATTGGTGCAGTAGAGACTGTGATTTGGATTTTTGGATACTAGTCAAACGGTATTTAACATCTTGGAGATGTTATCCGACAGAAGATCTGCCCCGATTCTACTTGGGTGTAAGCCATCAGCGCGGAAGAGCCTTGGTCGCTCCCAAAACAGATTCCAATTATTTACAAAGAGCAGTTTCTGCTAATTGCACCATGACAATAACCATTCATTTAGCGCAAATAATCTACTGAACTTTTCATGCCCTCGTCGGTACGTAGGAAGCGGTCCAGACACAATAATCGATGTTTCAGGCGCTGTACTGCGTACCGTATCGATAAGGCTCCTGAAGTCTTTCTTCAGAACCTCCGTCTGTCGCAGCCTAGTGTCGTTAGCTCCCGCGTGCAGCACAACAGCTCCGACGCGCTCGTCACCGTTCAAGATCTCAGTTACCCGCGCAGTGATATCGAGAACACGAGCACCAGGGAAGCAGTGACTGTGCACCTTACTTTTACCTAACGTAGCGTGGACGTGTCGGACGGTGGAATCGCCGATGATCACAGGATCGCGTTCCATTTCACGAAGAGGGGAGAAGCGGTTGAGTGGAGATCTCGAACACCGGGAGGGGCGAAAAGATTCTTGTCCTGGCTCGCGGCTTCCGCGGAACCACCCAGGCTTCGTGGTGGTGTGTTGGAGCCGGAGTGAATGAAACCATGGCTGATCGTGACCTGGACGCTCGGGACCAATGCTGAGAAACGCACAGAGTAGACGAGGTCGGCGTCAGCGGGTTACTAACGTTAATCACTGATCCGTGTGCATCAGCGCGTGATGTTTCAAGAGCTAAACGCCGGTCTCTCAGCTCAGCTTGTCTCTCTAGAAGGTCACGGATCTGCTTTTCTACAGCTTCTAATTCAGACTGCACCGCGAGCAAATCAGATTTGTTCTCATCTGCACCAAAAGGTAGATAACATACACCTGATATATTAGCCATTTTAACAAAACAGAATAAACAGAATAAAACAGAATAAAAGAAAGAAATACGGAGAAACAGAAAGAAATACGACCTAATACGAGGCTTAGACAGCCACGACGCAAACAAACAAACTCACAGCAGGCAACGAGGCTGACAAAAGCAGTCGATCGCAGGGCGAGCAGCAGTGAAGCAGTGTCTCGCTCTGTGACCAACAAACGAGGCTGACAAAAGCAGTCGATCGCAGGGCGAGCAGCAGTGAAGCAGTGTCTCGCTCTACGACCAGCAAACAATGTTCCAACCGTATTTGCGGTTCCAGCCGTATAATGGCTTGAGACGCGTCTGGCCAACAGTCCGAGTTGTAATTATGAGTTAAATGATGGTTCAGAACAGAATAAAAGAGAGAAATACGGAAAAACAGAAGGAAATACGAAGCTAATACGAGGCTTAGACAGCCACGACGCAAACAAACTCGCAGCTCACAGCAGGCAGCGAGGCGGACAAAAGCAATCGAGCAGGTGAAAGCAATCGAGATTTGCAATCGTGATTTGCAATATACACGATATGTATATTGTGTGTATATACATACAAAATATTTAAATACTGGTCTATGGTGGAAGATTTTCAATCAATTTTGACAGTATCCAAAGCAAACACTACCACTGTTTGGCACTGAAATGTGCTGCTAAGTGCCTGCTGTCCCAGACTTCATACAACCAGGAAACTCAAAACAGAAAACTCCATAGGATTCAAATGTGCATCAAAGTTCTATACATCCCTGGTGCTTGTGTGTCTATTTTGGCTATTTTGATTATGCTTTCAGCTAGAAAATGTTGTCAACTCTGTTAACACATTTTACCATGTTTAGGCATTTCTCAGAATTCTGCAAGGTGCACTCAGTAAGTTGTTTTAAAACTTTTTTGCTTTAACAATTATACTGACACCTATTGGCATGGATGTATGATGTTTATGCACTAACTCCTGACGTTTCACATGCTTTGCTTTTTGTTTAGTATCTTTTCACCCACATGAAGAATCAAATGACAACTTCACATCATTCTGGTAATTCTGGGCCTCATTTGCAGAAAAAGAAGGATTGTTTGCTTTGGAACACTTGTTATGCACAACAAACTTCCATATTCTGTAAAACAGTGGCCGGTTTTATAAACTGCTTAGACTAGGCTTTTAAGTCAGTCATCTATTTTTTTTCTTCAAGACTAGTCCAAACTTTTTTTAGCTCAGTTACATAAAATAGTAGTTTGGTCTGATTTGAATTGTAAAATTAAGACTGATTACCTTGTCTAACTGCTAGTTGGTCAAACTAGTTCTTGAAGGCAGGGTAGGTGATTTGTTACAGAAACACTTTTTGTTTGTTGGTTGAAAATCTCTTCACATCTTGATATAAAAACATTTAGACCACTTAACTTTGATCACTATGTATATATATATATATATATATATATATCGTCTATGGAAGGCGTAGGACCACAACATATTCGTCCAATCATTGCATTCAGTCCGAATGCAACGATATGATGTCCTACCTGCCTGTCGACGTATGTATTCTCATTCCTCCGCGCACCTGCTCGCGCAGACATCATACGTCATCAGTGCGTTTCATGCTATGTAGAGTTACACCGAAACAGCAGCCACCTTTTACAGTTCCTCCTGAACCAAAACAACGAGTTTATGCTGCGTTCACTCCATAACTAGTGTAATTTGGAAGAGATGGAAACCTGTGACGTTATACTCTGAGCGGTTCATGACTCAAATTTATGAGTTTCAATGGCAACACTATCAACGCTGAAATTAATCTGCAGCAGTCAGGTGATACAGGTCAGTCAAGTCACCTTTATTTATATAGCGCTTTTTACAATCCAGATTGTATCAAAGCAGCTTCACAGTGATGACATGAAAATAATACAACAAAGTTTGTTTCTAGAAGAAAATTGCGTCATCGTCCACCTTGAGTAAGGCAGATCAATAATATAGTTGAATATTAAATGTCCCCAACTAAGCAAGCCAAAAACCAAGGCAACAGTGGCAAGGAACCAAAACTCCATCAGGGACAGAATGGAGACAAAACCCTTGGGAGAACCCAGACTCAGTCGGGGTCCAGTTCTCTTCTGGCCAACGAGCAAACAGTTTATGATTATGATCCAGGCAGCATTACAGGTCAGAAGTCAGATTGGATCAGAACATTCAGAATATTAATCCAGTTCCATCTGGTTGGAGGTCGGAGTAATCACGCCGGTATGGAGCCGAGTTTTGTTGTTCGTTAAATACCTAGGGTTTTGTTTATTTTCTTCTAATAGGGTTGAAAAATAAGCAGATCTAGAAGCTTTTAAGGCCTCTCTATATGCAATCGAGCTCTCTTCATGAAATGCGAAATACTTCTAGTGCTCTTTAATTTGTTTATGTTCATTATTATTGTAATGTTATGTGCTTTGAGACATGAGGTAGTTTAACACTTTCTCTCGTGATGCTTCTGTTTGTTCCCTGCTGTGCGCGTTCATGTGTTTAGAGGCGTGGCTTTGGAGACGCTCTGAAGGCATGGTTCGATCTTATGCTTTCAAAGCTAACTTGCTATTGCTAGCCTCTCCGAAAATTACTTCACGACCTCTAAACATGTACACTCTATTTAGTATGAATGTGTGTAGTATGAATGTAATCCAGACTGTCATTATCATGTGACCTACCAGCATCAGTTAAGTTGCTTCACTATCATTCATAAATCCTCTCCCGTGGCCTCATGGGATAGTAAAGTATTCATATGCACACTTCATCCGGGTACTTTTTGCCTACTCTTGTATGAGTACTTTTGAATTCAGAGATACTTCTTTTGTCATATACTGGTTTTCGCCTACTTGGGAAGTATGCGATTTCGGATGCAGCCACAGTCTTAACATAGTGGCTAAAGTAACATCTTCCTGTTCAGTATGTTCAGTATCAGTACCCATCAGTAGACCATCACATATGCACATTGATATCTAAAAGTTTTTTTTATTTTTATTTTTTTCACTAACATTTGGATATCAAAATTGAATAAAACTCCTAGGTATAATAACTCCTAACCTAATAACCAACTAGGTTAGCTGATTTCCTTAAAAGTCAATATACTGCTGTTTTTCTGAGAAGTGAATATGATGAGACCAGTTTTCCTGTTTGTTCATGTGATTTTCGGCATAAATCCTACTGTTTTATTTGCTTCACTTTTGTGTTTATTCAATGACCATGCAGATTTCCAAATTCAAATTGAAAAGCACTTAGTCTGAAGTGAAGTGCTGATTTTTATTAATTCAATAAATAATCAGCTGCATGACACAGCAGGTCTCAACATGGTGGTGCCCATGAGGTGCGGCACAATTTTTCCAGAATGTCTGGAACCTATTCTATTCTCGTGTGAGTTAACATATTCTTAATCGTATTTGCCAAGAGTTTTATTTAGGTTTTTGTGTATAAAATGTTTTTTCTTTTTTTTTCTTTAGCAAAAACATCACTGAGCACACCTTTAAGAAGTACAGGAATCGGAGGAAATGGGAAGAATATAATGTTGTCTTTCATAGTTGTAGTTCATGGTGGTTTTATTGTAAATGGAGTTGGAAGCATAGATGATACAGTAGATGCAGAAAATGCAACTGTCTGAGTTTCCTGGGTAAAACAGTGAGTAATAGTCTCTAAAGAACAATGCTTGACCTGCCATTTAGAAAATAACCCCTGAGGAGCTCGAGACTCTGTTGCCTGAAAAGTTAAGTTACTTTATGAGAACTAAAAGTTGGCTCAGAATCCTGTCAACTCAGCATGTTCAGCGCGCAACACTGTTCACTCAGTTCAATTTCGGTTTGAGGATGATGTTTATTGAAGTGTCATTCGTCCACAGGAATGGAAATGAAAAACAAAAGGCACTTTCCAGGCATAGGGTACAAAACAGCGCCTCTTTTCAACTTAATGGTCAGCTGTGTGCTTAACCTTAAAGGGTTAGTTCACCCAAAAATGAAAATTAAGTCATTAATTACTCACCCCCATGCTGTACCAACCCCGTAAGACCTTCGTTCGTCTTCGGAACACAAATGAAGATATTTTTGATTAAATATGACAGCTGGATCACGAGACTTCAAGAGATTTCCACGACGCATGCGCGAGAATTGCGATCTCCTTCAACTACTTCAGTTAAGTTCTCGCGCGTGCGCGTCGTGGAAATCTCTTGAAGTCTCGTTTCAGGCCTACAAGGAAGAAAAGGAATAGTCGAATAAAGTCGTTATTTTTGTTTGTTTTTTCGCACAAAAAGTATTCTCGTCGCTTGATAAACTTATAGTTGAGCCACTGTTGTGACATGGAATATTTAAACATTTTCTTCATTGACTTTCTGGGACGTCAGGATTTATTCCCTTAGGGAGCCTATGTAGGAGTGATCCGGCTGTCACATTTAATCAAAAATATCTTCATTTGTGTTCCGAGACGAACGAAGGTCTTACGGGGTTGGTACAGCATGGGGGTGAGTAATTAATTACTTAATTTTCATTTTTGGGTGAACAAACCCTTTGAGAATTAGTTTTAAACCCTGATTTGTACCAATAAAACATGGAATAAACATCAGAATTACATAAACAAACTAATGTGTATAAACAAATAATTGCCTTTGATTTATTACTCAATAAAGGCAAGATATTTTTGGACCAAATGCTGTTAAACTATTATTGATAAACTTACAGTATATTCCCCATAAACTATATTCAGACATTTTTCATTTGAAAAAAAGACTTTGCATGATTTTGATGATTGCTTACAGTTAAGAAACTTAAAGCAAATTTTGATGTGCTTAAAAAAAGCTACTTGCCATGCTAGGATAATTTTACGCTATAGTTAACAGGATTTGTGCTTCTATGCGACACTAATACAGTATACTGTATTCGTGGAAAGTGGAAAAAAGTGAACTGGGCTTAAGCATATTTATCCATAGTAGCTCCATACCATAACCCTGTGGCTGAATCAGAGCTTAGCACCGTAACAAGGACAACTTGTTTTGTTTCCACTGCCCACTTAATTCATGGTTCCAATGTGTGACCATACATTACAGTATATTTTGAGAATACAGCTGGCTGGCAGGTCTGGGTAATCCACGTCAGAGGTAGAAGCGCTGAAAAATGTTGATGCCTGTTATGTTCGACCACACGCAAACATAGAGGAATTAAGTTGACAGGATAACACCAGCACGGCAGCATATTATTTATTTTTATGGTTTTTATGGAAACTTACACCCACATTTAATGTACCAGAGTCAATTTGATAAAGACATTTAATTAATAAACTTGTGTAAGTGATATTAAATAACACGTATAGCGCAGATCTAGAAGTATCTCTGCTCCAAGGGCATATATACATATATATATATATATATATATATATATATATATATATATCCCTTCAAGGCAGGCATGAACTTGAGCTTGTGTGTTTGTCTCTTGTCAGGCTGAAGTGATTTAGAGCGAGAGCAGGCCCAGTTGTAAATAAGCCTCTGGCTACAGTCAATGCTGCCAGTATGCAGGAGGAAACCTGCCTGCCAGACAAGCCCCTGTTACTTTTTAACCTAAAGATGGAATCCAACTGAAGCTGTTCACTGCTAAATTCTAAGTTAATCGTACACTGTAATCTCTAACAATGTTCCCTCTGATTTTTGTTCTTGCAGAGCAAATCCTATATCTATTGGGCACAGGCCACCTGAGCAGAAACAACAAATGGAAGAAACACTGAATGTATTTATTTTTAAATGTTTTTTTTGTTTGTTATATTTTCAAATAAATATTATGTGTGTATATACATAATGATATGTATGTACTTATATTATGTATGTACTTTATATTATTTTAAAATGCAATTTAAAAAATAGAAAGTTCAATAGAACAGCATTTATTTTAAATAGTTAAAATAGGTAAAAGTACTGTCACTTTTGATAAATTGAATGCGTCCCTGCTGAATAAAAGTAAAGAAATAATATTTAATAATATAGTATAATTCTATATATATATACACTGACCAGCCACTTTATAGGTACACCAGTTCAACTGCTCGTTAACGCAAATGTCTAATCAGCCAATCACATGGCAGCAACTCAATGCATTTATGCATATAGACATGGTCAAAGCGATCTGCTGAAGTTCAAACTGAGCATCAGAAATTGGAAGAAAGGTGATTTGTGACTTTGAACGCCAGATGGGCTGGTCTGAGTATTACAGAAACTGCTGATCTACTGGGATTTTCACACACAACCATCTCTAGGGTTTGCAGAGAATGGTCCAAAATAGAGAAAATATCCAGTAAGCGGCACTTCTGTGGACGAAGATAGGTTATAGGAACTAGCCACCGGGGCAGTTCCCCAAGAACAAAACTTTCCCCTAGGGTAATTTCTCTGGTTGCATTAGCACTGCCAGTTGGAACTCTGAAGTGACTTAAGCCGTCACTTATGTCCTGCCATTCTGGTTGTTTTGTCTGGGACTTTTATTTTGACGGTGCTGTGAACTCCAGAGCCTGAGCACACATCGCTCTCATTCTCCGTCTTCATTAGTTTACGATATGTTTAACAGTTCTATCTAAAAGTTATTAGATAGAACTGTTAAACAAAGTAAGTATTATAGTGTTCGCCGTGTGGTTGATGCCCAATGTCCCTAGCTGAGCAGCAATACATAATCATGTTTCGTTTAGTCCCTTTGGAAAGTCGTGTTGGATTTCCTCAGTGTAGAGGTTGAGAATTGCCTGGACTTTGATGTCGGCCCATCTATTGCTGTTTTCCATGTTCGTGGAGTTAGTCTGCGAAGTAAGTATATGTAAACTGCATTTACACGTCTTTTTAAAAAATTGAGGTTGCCGTTGTTTTGCATGACAATCAACGTACACTTATGTCACTGGTAGTTATATTGTGCTGGAATAGACACTAGTCTGAAGTAGGAGCTAATAAAGGACCTGTCAAATATCAAATAAATATCCACACTTGCAGTCTTGGCTAGTAGAACGCACACGCATGCAACAAGAAGTAAGTGTGTGACTGTCCCAGGTCTTAAAAAAAAACGACATAGCTCAGTGCCATTGACGCACAATAAACCCACACTTTTTCTAATCCGCTCAGAAGCAGTATTCGTGGCTAGGCGTATCCCATCATGCATCATGTTCAGGAACTCACATGCCCCGAAATCGCAAGATATTGAGGAAAACGTTACACTGTAAGTTACATTAATTTGAAACAACATATAATTTGGTAGTAAAACATAATGTGTTGCACATTTTATCGGTGCAAATATGCACCAATAAAATCAAAATAAAGCTCTGTAAACGCTTGCCTTTTTACAACACTATCCCCCGGTGTCCCAGACAAGGCTTAAACTTGTTCTAGACTAAAATGCATGTTTGAGCTGTTTCAACTGAAAGCAACTTAAATATCTTAAAATATGTCAGTGCCATTGTTTTGTCTCAAGATCCACACCAGTAATGTGTTTTTCCAAGGCGTGTTTATAAAAGCTACTCAAATGTCCTAATTGAACTAAGGCCTAATCCTGGCTTAATCTAAGCCCTGTCTGTGAAACTAGGCCTATAATTGTGTCCCATCGGGGAATGAAAAGTTCTCCACACAGTTGCGGTCTTCGTGGCCACTTGAACACTGGGGCCAAATACAGGAAATACATCATGTAGAAGTGGTCAAGTGCAAAGACCGCAATGGTGGACTCGGAAAGGCCCAAAGTCCCCCCAAAAGGCATTTCTAAAACTAAAATTGTTCCCAGTTCCTGCGGTGCGAATACGCCAAAAAGAAGGTAGCCTACTTACACTGTCATGTTAAACTGAAGACTGTAGTAATGAAGCTGAAAATTCAGGAAAATTTGCCATCACAGGATTAAATGCCTTTTAAAAATATATTCAAATAGAAAACATTAAATTTAAATTGCAATAATATTTTGCAATATTACTGTTTTTACAGTTTTGTTTTTTTTGATCAAAAAAATGCAGCCTTGGTGAGCATAAGAGACTTCTTCTGACCCCAAAGTTTTGAACAGTAGTGTGCATATACCTGTATAAGTATTTAAAATGTGCACATATTCTGTTTTTACTATAGCGTTTCAGTTGGAAAATTCTGAGCATTTTCAGTTCTTCGTAGCTGCCGTTCTAAGTTGCTGCATCTAAGGTTTGGGAAAGAAGGCTTTTTTTTTTTTTTCTTTTTTTTTTTAAGCCTTTTGCACTCTGGGATACATTATTCCTAACCATGACCTGCAGGCATTCCATGAGGTAATAATGCAATGCCATTCAGTATACACAAAAGAAAATAAGAAACAATAAGGGAAAGAATGAAATCGTTCATCTGCATTGTCCACGTGGTGAAGTGTCGAATGGCACGCACACACAAACACTCCTCTTCGTCCGCCTTGTGTCAGAGCAGTCAGCCAGTCTCAGCGTTGAACATTAATGCACTCCAGATAAACCACAGCAAATAGACCACAGCAAAGACTTGACGAAATGTTATATAAAGCCACAGAAAAAACACCTATTTCTCAGAGGCTGCAACTGTACGCTGTCTTCAAACTGAATTCAGCGTGTCTATGGATTTATGGGTCCCAGCCAGTGGCCTAACGGGCCGCGGGGGTGGACCTGCAGAGCCATTGAGTGGCAGTGTGTTTTAGGTAAGGCTGTTTTTTTAAGTAGTAAGATGGTTATTTTACAAGGCTGGGAGCAACAGCTGTATAAGACTCGCAATACATTAAACTCCGTGCCAGTAACTATTCCATCCAAAAGCATTATGCACAGAACATGTCATCTCCCCAGGCAATGACCTCCGAACTAGTTTGCAGATGGCTTCCAGGGGTGCTCTGTTATTCCATCCTCCAAGCTCCCTATTTTTGTACTTGTCAATAGGAAGGGCTCTATATTCGTTCACACTTTCTAGAGTTTCCAAATTCCATTGTAAGCCCATGTTGCTCGGGTGGCGTGTTGACGTGGCGTTATACGGTGCTGGATGAGTTTCCTAATAACTTAAGAGAATGTATATAAGGTTGTTTGTAGTTGATGTATTGCGTTGGCAGGTTCCTTTACTTGTTTTGTTTTTTTAACTTGTTAGTAAATAAAACAAGTGAAACATCTTTGAGTGCAGTATGAATATGTGTCTTAATATCTAATGTTGCTTCTCAAGAAAGTCTATCATGTTTTTAGGATTTTTAGATATTGTTTACTGTTAAATGAAACAAAACAATTATTTTAGACTGACTGCTTTTCTGCATTTGTTTTTGCTAGTACGTCCACATTTGTTGTCATAGTAATGATGCAAAAATAATATGAATAGGGGTTTATACAATAAAGATTGTTTCAAGGCAGGTTCACAGCATTAAACAAGAAAACAACGGTAATAATGTTTGCAAAGTTCTTCAATTATGAAACAATACAATTTCAGCGTTAGGGGAGTATTCATGATCTTGTGAGAACTGCATTTCATGTGTTTTTCCTTTTCCTTTTCAGACGGAGAGGCAAAAACAAATTTGCTGCCTGTCTCAACAAAGACATAAAGATTTGGGCTGTGCTCATTTGCTAATAAGCAATATATCCCTAGCAATCACCCAGAACACCCTAGAAACTGCATGGCAACATTCTAGCAACCACTTGATGGGCACCTTCAATATCCTGGCAGGACTGTGGCATGTTTTGGATGAGAAACTCAAATTTTCTTCAGAAAAAGTAAACGTACTGTATACTCTATTTTCCATTAAACACATGCACTATAGGCAGATGAGGATCCTTTAAAATATGTGCCGTATCCAGTTCTGTAGACCCAATCAATTTGTTCCGGCCCAAATTAAGGCCTCTGTGATCTCCCGAATCCATGCGAATCCGGCAGACAACAAAGTTTACATGATGTCGATTCATTTGTGAAAAATAGCTTTGTTTTGGTCCGAAACGTCAAAACAGCGGTTAGATCGCTCCTCACCCGCTCCCTCAGAGCTCGGGGTAAAAATAAACCATGATCTAGCAGGGGCAATTTGAGGATGCATGTGTGGATCAAATGATGAGATGAGAGACAAACTACACCTTAATGTTCAAACCTTACCGGTGTTTAAAATTCTTTTCCCGTGACACTGTAATGTAATGCAGGGGGACCAATCAAGAGCTTATTATGCTACACTCATCTAAGTCATTATCGCTGTAATCAGTATTTATACACAAGTGGCTTTCCCGCTCGCTCTAACGCGCTCGCTCTCACCCTCTCGTTCTCCTCGCACTTTGTCGAAACATGCTTCTCTATCTAGATCTCATGCATGAAAAGAGATCTAGTTCCCTTTGTCGAGGCTTGTATCTCTCAGGTCCCCGAGAGCTTGTTGAAGCATTACATCATGCGCTGGAACAAAGACATGCTGGGATGGGCTGGGTAACGGGAAGGGATGGAGGATGGGCTGGTGCTGAGATCAGGTTTTTGGGAAGAGTCATGGGAAGTTAGGGGAGGGGGGTAAGGAAGTAAGGAAAGAAGGACATAAATTAGTGTGCGAGCAGATGGAAAAACGAAGCCCTCTCAAATCCAGGTAAAGCTGGCTGCTGAATCAAACTGCTTTTCAAAGCTTCCACAATGGCTTTTATGAGACCCTGACATGTACGACCATTCACACTCAGATATTCGGCAACCAAGCGAAATGATCATCACATGGGTGGACACAAAGGGATTGTTGCGTTTTCAGGACGTTGAGGCTCAAACGTCAACGAGCAGATGTATTTCCAAAAGCACAGCAGACAATTAGTCAGTTTCATAGTCCTTGCGCTCCTGTGGTTTGCTCCGAAGAGGCTTCAACCTCATCCAAGAAGGTTAAACACGGCAGCCAGGAAAGATGTTTAGACCCTAGACAAGCTCCAAACCCTACCGAAATAAAACACTTCATGAGACTTCTTTGTCCACAATTCAATAAGTTGCTAATTAAATTTGTTAGACCAATTTTAGGTCAACGTTATAAATGATGTAACCAAAACATGGGATTTGTAGCAGGAGAAATACATAAAAGAGGGGGTTTTTTTACATTATGGTATGCACTGGATTCAGATTCCATGCATATCGGATTTCTTATTATTGCCTCAATCTGTTTTTTGGATCTGATATGACATTTTTCACAGGATTATGATAAGATGATTAGTAAACGAGGCTCAATGCTTTTACCTTTGACTTGTAATTTTATATTTTTTTTTTATTATTACTATTATGCAGGCCAGTTTAATTTACGCAACCGCAGGATTGCAAAACACCATGGTATTATCAAATATTTTTATTCTTGTCTCAATGTCCCAGTCAAGAGGGTTAGATGACGAAAATGGCCTTGTGCTCTTGACCTGCGAGTTTAGCGTGCCAGCGTATGCATGCCTCGTTCTGGGATTGACTTGACGCTCTTGCAGATACTCAAATTTCTTCATAAATCCTAGCGCACTCCACCTCTGGGTTCCCCTGCACCTGGCACTGGGAGATCAAGCGCCACATGAACCCTTAATTCCAGGAACGATGGCCTTGTGGGATTCAGCCATGTCGGAACATGGGAGCTCGTCGGGTTGCCTCTCCGAGAGCCACCAATCAGGTAATAATCCTCTAATGCCTGCAGAGCTAATCAGTCTCCTCGCCAGCGCCTGCTGCCAGGCCTCACACTGCCGCTGTTGGCTTCAAGTTCTGGCTGAAGTTTCCGATGAACTTGGCAACAGCAGGGCTTGCTTGACCTGAGCTTACTCTGGTCCCTTGGGTTGTAAACAGATTCACTCAATAATTAACATTTTGTCATCATTTACTTACCCTTTTGTCATCCAAAAGTACCTTCTTTTTTTTTAGTGGAACAAAAAGTTTAGTAGAATCTCTGAGATGCCTTATTTCATTCATTGAAAGTGTATAGGGGTAGTTATTTGAGGCTTTTTAGCACCAAAAATGACAAAATCATCACAAAAGTAGTGCAGTACTTTCTACTATTCTAAAGACATATGATAGCTTTGTGAGGAAACTTTTGGTCTGTTCCTCACACAAACCTATCAAATGGCTCCAGAAAAAATGGAATATAGCCCATAAGTCCTATGGACTACTTTTATGTGGCTACTTGCATTTCTGTAGTAGAGCATGACACTATATAGCAATGGCCGAGGTCTTGGGTTTGATTCCCAGGGAATGCATGAACTGATAAAATATATATCTTGAATGCAATGTAAGTTGCTTCTGATAAAAGCATCTGCCAAATGCATAGATCTGTTGTATATGTATATGTTAAATAGTAGAGCACAGGGCTAGCAATGCCAATATTAAAGGGTTAGTTCACCCAAAAATGAAAATTAAGTCATTAATTACTCACCCCCATGCTGTACCAACCCCGTAAGGCCTTCGTTCGTCTTCGGAACACAAATGAAGATATTTTTTATTAAATGTGACAGCTGGATCACTCCTACATAGGCTCCCTAAGGGAATAAATCCTGACGTCCCAGAAAGTCAATAAATTTTTTTTAAATATTCCATGTCACAACAGTGGCTCAACTATAAGTTTATCAAGCGACGAGAATACTTTTTGTGCGGAAATAAAACAAAAATAACGACTTTATTCGACTATTCCTTTTCTTCCTTGTACGCCTGAAACGAGACTTCAAGAGATTTCCACGACGCATGCGCGAGAATTGCGATCTCCTTCAACTACTTCAGTTAAGTTCTCGCGCGTGCGCGTCGTGGAAATCTCTTGAAGTCTCGTTTAAGGTTTAAATACCCAGGGAAAGCAAGAACTGATAAAACGTCTTCCTTGAATGCAATGTTAGTCGCTTTGCATAAAAGTGTCAGCCAAATGCGGAAATGTAATTTTTTTTATGGTGCTATTTTGTCCTTTTTGTTGCCTAACCTGGGGCCTCATTTCTAAAACTTTGCGTAGGATTTGCGTCAGAACTGGCGTACGGATGAAACATAGGATGTGCGTACGCACAGAAAAATTCCGATTTATAAAAATGTGCGCACACACATCCTACGCAGTTTTCCCTTAATAAATCACAATCAATTCTAAATGTAGCGCAGCTTTTGCGGCTTAACCCTCTGAGGTCTAAGGGTTTTTGGGGTCCTTGAGGTGTTCTGACATGCTCTGACATTTGTGCTTTTTTCAGTTATTTATAAACATGTTAATGGCAAAGGTGTAAATTCACTCAATATAGCACAAACTGGGCTACCTGTAATTTCTGAGCAACAATTATGAAACATGTTTGTATTTTTGAGAGAATATTGCTTATGCATGGTTATTGAAAAAACTAAAACTTAAAGTGTCTGAAATAAGGCCACAAAACACATACTAAATATGTGTCCACAAGACTTTTGACTAATGAGTGTTGTTGCCTAGAATTTTTGCTTCAAAATGATCTGAAAATCATCCTGCCTAATCATTTACACAAATACATACACTGATTTAAATTTTATTAGAGACCTTTTGTTTGGAAAGGCAATATTCGTGGAGGCGTGTTCACACCTGAGAAGACAAAGGCCGGATAATGTGCCGCATAATGAGCTGCATATTAATTAGCCCTTTCACACAGGTGTGTCACAGGATCCCAAAGAATGCAAGGACAAAAGAAATTATCTATATAGCCTATACATATTTTACAATTAGAAATTGTAACCAATTACAAATAGGTTACAATTACAACAACAATTACAATTTTAACAATATTTCAAGTGTATTTCTTTGTAAAAAGTATACATTTGATCATACGTATTAAAACAAGGTAAGGATTGATTAGTTTGAATTTTGGAACAAACACTTTAATAACATCTTAGTTGATAATTCAATATACCTACTTTATTTTTTATTCTTAACATCATACTATAGTATATTTAACTATGAGCAGAAATTGGTGAACAAAAGCGTACCTATTTAATGTGACAGTAGTCTTTTTTTACAGTCAAAACTTTATAATCTATCCAAAACTAATCACAAAATCGTGTCTAAACATTCATATTTAGTCTGTAATATATTGTGTATGATATATTAGTATATACATGTGAATTTGCAGCTTGTTGCTTATACAGACATTTTATTTCAACATATTTCAGTCTATTTTTACTCATCTTAGTAGGCTATAGCAATATAGTTTGTATATGTTCATGTAAACATAACGTTTACTAATGTAGGTGCGAGAGTGAATGAACAAGGCACAGACACGCGCTGTATAACTGTAAACAAAGCGCGCGCGCCTATGCCGTTCACTCATCATTTAGCCTACACACAGACACGCAATTCATATTTAAACAGTCTTTTTGCGGTTTACAGTCCGACACTATTCAATATCACGATTAGAACAAAGCACTAGAATAAATGACTTACTACATCAGCTGGATCCGTTGCTCCTTGAAATAAAACTACCAGCACTTCTGGTACATTTTCCAGGGTTAGATAGTATTATTCCTCACAGCGAAAGGATACGCTGTGTACACAGCTGTACAAGATACTTACTAAACACGATGTGTTTTATAATCCAGCTGGTGGGCGTTGGCATGTTTGAACGGCTTGCCTTAGATCATTTGCGTTTGAATAGCGCGCGCTCTCCGTGGGCGTGGCACATTAACGCGTAATTAGGTATAATGAGCTAGAAAGAAAAATACTGACATCTCTCTCTTTTCATACAGATTACATAAACTGAGAATATTTGTTTTTTTTTTATAAATTAATTCATTTAAAAGAAGAGAGTTCAAGCTTCATTATGGAAAAACACTCGTGCCTGTATGACAAGTATTCGCGGAATTACAGTTAATCTTAGGACGCGTTTCAGAATGGACTTCACTGACAGAGACAGTGAAGATGACAGAGACATGATGCGCAGAACGAGCATCATGTTTGTTTTTCTTTATTTGGCGAAAAGCACAACACTTTGTTTTTATTGTGAGTATCCACAAAAAAAATAGACACTTATCAGGATCTAATGATGTACAACACTTAATATGTAAGATCAAAATCAACAGAGTATTTTGAGTTTCTTTTGCACTGATAAGAAAAAAGCGAGACTATCGCGCCGGCGCGATAGCCGGCCTCAGAGGGTTCATGTCACGCCCATAGTTGCCCATAAATAGTCCGTGAAACGCCCACAAGGTAATATTCATCGATTGCGAAATCATGGCAAACACAGAAAGGAAAACCAAGAAACGTAACTTCACTCAATGTGAAGTAGAAATTATCATTGGCGAGGTGGAAAAGAGGAGTAAAATGTTGTTTGGAGGGCACAGTGTGTGCCAAAAAAGGCACTTGAGTGGCAAAAGGTTGCATTACGCATTGTGATGGCATGGCATTTTATTACCATCCATTTGATTGCATCTGACAAGCTACAGATGTGCTATGAGGATGAATTGCATAACATGCAATAATTATTATTGCAGAACATATTTCACTTTTATTTTTGCAAATATGTGTTCATTTGCATTTCTGTTGTTATCTTCGTTTGATTTTGTTTGTTTTACACTGAAGATCGATCAAACGGGTGTTCATGTAGGCTGTTAATTGTAAGACTTGCTTTGTGAAGTCTTCATGTTATTTATGAGAGCCAGTATTGCCGTTTCTTTTACACAACGGTCTACAGTTTCACACACTTTCACATGTTTCTTCCATCTGCCGACGGTGTCGCCATTTCTCATTTCACCCGTTTTTGTGCGTACGCCTGGGTCAGAGCTTGCGTGAAGGACCGCACATTTTCCCGTCAAGTTTGCTTTTTATAAATACCAATTATTGCGTAGAGAGCGGCATACGCCTTCTTTTGTGCGTACGCAACGTTTATAAATGAGGCCCCTGGTCTTTTTGCACTACCACATGGTTAAGCAACAAATGATTTTGAGATGTAGAATGCACAAAAATAATAAATAGTTTGCTAATATTCACACATAATCTGCATAATCTACCAAACAGAGGTGTGTTTCCCGTACAACGACATAACTTGCTGCTGAACTGCCATAGTATAATGCATCATTGAAGAAATCAACTAGTCATGACCATTTCCTGAAACCTTATTGTCGCAAATTTGTCGTTCAACCACGTTGGTTAATGATGTAACACACGGTGGAGTAATAACTTATTTTAATTAATCAATTTGAGATCGAATGAATGCTAGATTTGTTGCTATAAATTGCGGACATAGGATCTAAGTATTGATATAAGTATACTGATTCTCATTTTTTACTTTATTTCCAGATTCAGTCATCGGCTCCGTACTAGAGCATGTACGCACATGTGCTCTCTTCAAGAACAGTGGTTTAAATCTCTTGACAAACTAAAAGACTTAAATGACATTTGTTTAAATTCGAAATAATATATATAGATTGCACTGAATCTCAGCTTGCTTATTTTGCTCAAGATAAGGATTTATTTAATCCATGTCATGCAAACTAGAAACTATGCTTCTAACCACAGCTTGAGAGCTGTCATTCCAACCACACAACTTTGCGATGCTGTTTGCGAATGTTCATTGGAACTATGATTTCGGGAAACTCAGACTCGTTGAACTATGCTGATAATGATGGAACTTGCGACCATAGTTGGCTAGCGATGCTTTTGGGAAACGCACCCCAGTGTTTGTTGGTCAGAAGCTTGAATGATGTAGACAGCGTAATCCAAAACCCTTTTCTCATTTACTCACTTTAAAGGGTTAGTTCACCCAAAAATGAAAATTAAGTCATTAATTACTCACCCCCATGCTGTACCAACCCCGTAAGACCTTCGTTCGTCTTCGGAACACAAATGAAGATATTTATGATTAAATCTGAGAGGTGGATGACTGCTACATAGGCTCCCTAAGGGAATGAAACTTGACGGCCCAGAAAGTCATTAAAGAAAATGTTTAAATATTCCATGTCGCAACAGTGGGGACAACGAGACTTCAAGAGATTTCCACGACGCATGCGCGAGAATTGCGATCTCCTTCAACTACTTCAGTTCAGTTCTCGCGCGTGCGCGTCGTGGAAATCTCTTGAAGTCTCGTTTCAGGCCTACAAGGAAGAAAAGGAATAGTCGAATAAAGTCGTTATTTTTGTTTGTTTTTTCGCACAAAAAGTATTCTCGTCGCTTGATAAACTTATAGTTGAGCCACTGTTGCGACATGGAATATTTAAACATTTTCTTTAATGACTTTCTGAGCCGTCAAGTGTCATTCCCTTAGGGAGCCTATGTAGCAGTCATAAACCTCTCAGATTTAATCATAAATATCTTCATTTGTGTTCCGAAGACGAACGAAGGTCTTACGGGGTTGGTACAGCATGGGGGTGAGTAATTAATGACTTAATTTTCATTTTTGGGTGAACTAACCCTTTAAGTCACACATCTTTGTCTGTCATTCAAGATGCCGGTATGCTGACGGGTCTTTTGAACTGCATAATGAAAATCCTTTAATAGTGGCATCATCACATAGTGGGATGACATTTGCCTTATGCTAACCTACAAGTACATTTAGACATTTGTACATTTGTATTAAAATGTTAGAGGCTTAAAAAAGATTGCAATATGTTGTTTTATTTTTCATATAGCCTTCTGAGGTCTGGACATGTGAATGGACTATTGCTTTGTTCCAAAACCTGGAGAGCCTTCTTTTGGCCAAATTCACATGTATTCTTTTCAGATAATGCAACCACATAATGCATTGCGAGAAGATAAGTAAAACAAATCTACCTATTTTTCAAATCAGCCCCTTGAGGTTCTGATTCAGGATGCTGTCTTAGAAATAAGTTAATATGTAAGGAGTAGACAGCAAGCGAGCACACCAGCTTTTGGAACAGAGACTGCATGTGATTATATATTTATCCCATATTTTACTACTGCTTAGGTTTATAAGCTCTCGAAAGGTACTTGAGAAAAGAGGCCTAAAGTGGGTTGAACGGATTCCAGTCTGGCTCCAGATGCAAATGAAAAATGGATAAGAGTTCAACTGTCTCTAATGTTCATTGTTTGGAAAGCAGAATGTGCTTAAGATTAATATCTACACATATATAAATGCAGGACATTCTAAAGTCATGCAATGAATCTTCAGAAGGTGGGCTTGTTATTCCCAGGCCACACACTGCACTCCTTATTAAACTAATATCAGATCAAAGGTGGATAATTCATCAGTCTTCAAAGAGACTGTCATTTAAAAAAATCGACCGTCATGTACATTCACAAGCTGCTGAGCGGTTGGCTTTGGCAAGATACGTCAAGCAAGAGCGAGAAATGGCGTTAGATGCGAAAGACAGTGATGGTGCCATAGACTTCCTGCCCTACTGGCAGAGAACTTTATGATTTGGCTCTTTGACTAAAGCAGAACAAAACATTATTGCACAAACAGATATAAAACTATTTAATGACAGGATTGGAAAAGCCATTACAGAGAGTAGAAAAGGCGAAAATGAAAAAAAAAAAGAGAAAATGCTGGAATTGCCAAGGAGAAGATGAGTAATCTACTGTATGGCCAAGGAAACAACTGAAAATATTAAAGACATGGCTAATATCCCACAAGTTTAGCGAACGTAAACACTGACGGGGGAAAAAAAAACGCATACTTTAATGGCCAGCCCGGAAAACCACAAGAAAGACTGGCTTAAACTAACATACCCTAGCCAAGGAACACTGGACTGTGAACTCTTCAAAGAAAAAGAAAGACTACAAGAAGAGGTAATGATTATTCAAACAACTAAGATCAGGCTTTCACACTCTGCTTTACTTTAAAGGAGGTCAAGGAATTAAAGCATTGTCAGGTTCGGTGTCAGCTTAATTAACTTGAGCCAAAGTTTTTGATTATTTGAGGATTTTTTTACTTTTTATGAAGGGAGTATTCCCTACAGTGCGTTTATCATGTTTGTGTAGGCTGATTATGAGACAGAGAACTGGCAACAAATCCTGACTTGCCCGTGACATTGATTTGAGCTCTCGAGTACGTTCATCCCATTAGCCAAAGGCCTTTGAAAATAAATGCTGACTACACACACTTGCTTCTCGGAATTGGAGTCTTTTCCAAACACATTTACATCTTGCCGGCTCAGAAGGTCTGTCTCATTATGTGGGCCTTGACAAATAAATGAACAGCAATTGCCATTCAATCGGCGTCATTGAGATTCAGGGTCAATTTCACACCGGAGACTTTAAGTCTGCATGATTAGATATGTGTCTCAACTTTATACAGAAATGAAAACACAACAAAGCCCATTTTGAACAAATGTCAAAGTGACAAGTCATGTATAACTAGCCTATAACATAAGTGCACTGCATACAATTAATTAATTAATGTTATCCAAATGCGATAAAATTGAGAGAAATGAGTGATTAGTGAAAGTGATTCTGAGACACAGACACCAAATTACATTTATTCATTTAGCTGACGCTTTTATCCAAAGCGACTTACAATATATGTTAGAGGTCGCATGCCTCTGGAGCAACTAGGGGTTAAGTGTCTTGCTCAGGGACACATTGGTGTCTCGCAGTGGATTCGAACCCGGGTCTCTCACACCAAAGGCATGTGTCTTATCCAGTGCGCCATCACCACCCCTGTATAATATAAATAAGGCCACAAAACGTCATGTTCAGCGTAGCATTGGGGTTAACCACAATGAGACCCACAATCAGACAGTTTCTTGCTCAGTGCAACACATTTGCGAGATCCCTCGGGGCTTTAGAGATGGCAGCTGTTTAACTGATTCACATGGGACCTGTCAAAAACACGCAGGCGTTTGTTGCCGTCTCCTTATCGTCATATGGAGCCTGTGCAAGCACATAAGTTTTCTGGTGACAAGCAATGGTAATCTGAGACAGATATATGTGTGTACATTTGAAACCAGAGTTTGTAAACATTCTTTCTTCACATACTGCAGTATGTAGCCGCTGGTGGAGCAGGAAGATGCTGGGAATAATATAATTTATAGTATTTATTTTGGGTTGCATTTTTCTATTGTTTATTTTATTTTTTACATGCATGCATTTTACCATATTTAAAATATTTCCTTAAAAAAATCGTTGTCATAATAAAATGTTGTTTTTTCCCCATTCATAGTAAATCAATTTAAAGCTATAATCAAATAAAATTATAGCTAAAAAGGATGATATATCTAAATAGTCTCACTTTCCTAATGCCATTTATTTAACCTCAAATAGTGAATACTGTCATTTTGTCATACTGAAGAGGAAGTGACATCATTTTTGTCTACAGAGGAACCATGTTCAGGAGTTGGTATATGCTACTTTGATTTCAAACTTATTTTGTTGTGTTTCATGCTTTATTAGTCATTACCTTTCAACTTGCTATTTATAGAAAATGTATTTTGTAGTTGAGAAGGCCATGACCTTGATCAGCACCAGCCAAGTTGGTTAGAAATGTTGCATTCCAAAAGCATATTCATGTATATGAGTTTACCATGAGATGACACAATGCTTTTAGTAGGATTTATTCATAGTGTTTAATATTTCACTATATACTTTCTAATATAATATATGATTTCTATCACACAATATATACAAATTTGAAAATGACTAATGACTTTCTTAATTGAAAATTCATCTAACTCTCACGCCTTGAATCTGAAAGTCACTGAAAAAGTGTATGGTCCACATAACAAGGCTGGTCATGTGATCCCACTCAATGTAGAATAAAACAGCCTTTTCGTCATCATTATTCGAATTACATTAGTCAAAAGTGCTATTCATTTCTTTATGTGCAAAACCTTTTTAAATGAGGAAAACTGATTGTACCTTTAACCTCTGCTGTGCATGACAGCTGGAGAAAGGAATTAAAAAGCACGCGAATATCACAGAGGGGGTACGGGGAGAAAACGAGAGCATACTATTTTTCTTTTGTGGTTATGACTGAGAGGCCCACGAAGTGGGAGATTAAAGGAGTAGACGGGAGTCACACGCATGCACTGTGACAGAACTCCACAGGGGTGGGGACACGCGCCGGGCACGTCAACTCACATCGCGTGAATGCCAAATACTCGAGGGGAACAGAACTTCAGACAAAGTTCAAAACTGTGGTGATAAATTGAGAAATTAAAATGTTAAAGAAGCCAGTGACCACAACAGAGAGGAGCCTCTTCTAAAGGTGGGGTACATTTCCCTCTGGCCCAGGAGAGCATTCATAACCTGAATAGTTTATGGAAAAAAAAAAACACTTTGGCAGATTTACACCATGGCGAG
The DNA here is from genome assembly GCA_030578255.1 of Tiaroga cobitis. Classification (NCBI taxonomy): domain Eukaryota; kingdom Metazoa; phylum Chordata; class Actinopteri; order Cypriniformes; family Leuciscidae; genus Tiaroga; species Tiaroga cobitis. The sequence continues at coordinate 48,311,692 of CM060599.1, forward strand.
ATATGAAACTAATGGAGTGCAATTCCCTACTGAACCTGACCTAGTCTTTGTTTACGTGATAACAATGTGCTAGAGCTTTACTAATGGATTGTTTAACTCATTTCACATGGGAAACACATCTCTCATGACCCTTTTCTGAAGTCGTTCAGTTTTTTCCTCCAGGCTTTTCCTTTTTTAAAATGTTTTCAAATAAAATGATCATAGCAAATGTGCATTTTACACACCTGCTGAAAAGACCAGTTTAGACAAACATTAATTATCATTTGTTTATGCTAGTTTGGTTTGGTCCTGATCTAACCAATGGACGCTATAATGCTGTTCCCCAATGAAAGACAATGGATCTGTTTCACCAATGACATTTTTGCTGGCTAAGCTATAGTTTAAAAAAGGCTGGTGACAACATTGTAAAACACAGCATATACCCGTCAAAAGTTTGTAATTATTAAAAGATTTAAAATGTTTTTGAAGTCTCTTATGCTCACCAAGGCTTCATTTATTTGATAAAAAAAAAACAGTAAAAAAGAGGAATTTGAAATACATTTTAAAATGTACTTTATGGCGAAACTGACTTTTCAGCAGCCCTTACTCCAGCGCCACATGATCCTTCAGAAATCATTCTAATTTGCTGATATTGTAAATCCATTACAAATTCAGTTTTGCCATGACATAAAACACTGTTGTTTTAAATAACAATGCTATTTCACAATTTTACTGTTTTTACTGTATTTTTGGTTAAATAAATTCAGCCTTGGTGAGACTTCTTTCAAAAACTTATATTAATTTTTTCAAGCTTTTGAGTGCGGCAAAGTTTGGCTGGCCGGCAAGACTAGTGCCAAAACAGCACAGTATTTTTAACTAGTGTTTGTTGGTGAACATGATTTCACATCATGTAGTACTAAATCAACATCTTTGTTGATCCTGGAGCAACATTTCAATTCCAACATTCCAATTTTCCAATCATTCCAAACAACCAATCAGATTTGAGGGACAAGTTTACAGTTTATTTCAAGTTTAGGCTTACAACCAGGGTTAGGTGCTTCCACATCTGTGTTATTCATAATTTCCCTCTGATGTTAAGGATAAATTATGGGTAGGGTTAGGTTTAAGGGTAGGGATAGGGTTAGGCCTCAATTTTTGGACAGGAATGCTGTTCCAGGATCAATAAAATATGTTGATGCAGGAACATTTCTTACTTGGCAAAATCACTGTGACCAGTGTTTGTTGGAGCAATAGTGTCAGTCTGATTTGATATCTTGAAGGAATGAAAGCTGACTTCTGAGACTTGTACAACTTTGTTTTCTTAACCGATTTTTTATCTGCATCACTACCAATGTGTTAATCAGAGCAGATAGTCAATGTTCCCTGAAGCATTGGCTCAATTTTTGAGGTCGGTTGCCATGGTGATCACCAAAATAAAGAGTTGCTCAAACACCTCAGTCTAACTGTTGCCTAAAGTGACTTTTTTTTTTTTTTGGGTGACACATCAAGGATATTCACCTACTGTGTAATAATAGAGACCTGGAGCTAACCTCTATGAAAAGCTTCCATGCCACGAGAAGAGTTATAACCCAGCAGGCTATGAAAGGCTTTTACTTATACACAAATTGAAAACCATGTTGGTCGGCCTGAGATGTGTGCTCTCACTCTTGCACATTTGAATTAGTGTGCCTTCTGGCCAGGGACCTCCTTGCCATTACAGTGAACGCTTAAGCTTTTAACTCTTAGGAGTCATACAGTCATGCTCCAAATGTGCTTCTCCTTGCCCTGTACTTGAGGCCTTGAGGGGAATGTATATTCAAATGATTTTATTATTTTTGGGGGGAGTGTTGTGTTGGGTTGGGTGGGTATGAAATGTTACACCTAAAGTTCTACAGCAAGTTGTAATGCATGCACTATCATTCAAAGCTTTTTGATATGTCTCTTATGCTCACCCATGAATTTAATTGATTAAAAAAAAAAACAGTTAAAACAGTAATATTGTGAAATATTTTCTTTTTGAATGTTTAAAAATGTAAGGGTTTCCTGCGATAGCAAAGTTGAATTTTCAGCATCATTAATCCAGTCTTCAGTTTCACATGATCCTTCAGAAATCATTCTAATGTGCTGATTTGCTGCTCAAGAAAGTGAAAAAAGTGAAAGAAAGTGACATGTAAAGGAATTTGTCCTCTGCATCCAAGTTAGTGCACACACACATGAGAAATGAGTCAGAAAAAATCATTATTATTATCAACGTTGAAAACAGTTGTGCTGCTTAATATTTTTGTGGAAACTGTGATTTTTTTTTCACGATTCTTTGATGAATAGAAAGCTCAAAATAATTTGGAAACAGTATTTGTTTGAAATAGAGACCTTTTTTACATTATGAATGCCTTTACTCTTACTTTTGATCAATTGAATGCGTCTTTGCTGACAAAAGTACTAATTCCTTTAAACAAATGTACTGACCCCTAGATTTTTGAACAGTAGTGTAAAATAAGAAACTTGCACTTCCCTTATGCATACTGACAGAGTTTTAATGTATGCCCTGATTTTTAGGTGTGAAAGACAACTGATCATGGTTTCTGCAGACTGCAGAACAAGAATCATTCATACAAAGTTCTTCACATCTCCCAGCCTCAGACTTTCTGCGAATTTTTCACGGACCACCATTTCACTGACCATCTGATGCATATATTGGCTGACATCACCAGTTTCAATCTAATTGTCTAGGTTAAAGGGATAGTTCACCTAGTTCACCTTTCATTCTGTCATTAATTACTCACCATCATGTCGTTCCAAACCCGTAAGACCTTCGTTAATCTTCGGAACACAAATTAAGATATTTTTGATGAAATCCGAGAGCTTTTTGCCCCACATGTAATCACCACTCTCAAGTCCCAGAAAGGTATAAAGTGGTTACAGTGGTAGTAAAGGTAGTAACTGCATCAGAGACTCACTCAAGAAATTGTTGAATAAAGTTATTTATTTTTTTCGCTCAAAGTATTCTTGCCGCTTCATAAAATTAAGGTTGAACGACTTGTAGTCACATGGACTATTTTAACGATTTCTTTGCTAACTTTCTGGGGCTTGAAAGTGGTTGCAGTCTATGTGGGGTCAGAAAGCTCTCGGATTTCATCAAAAATGTGTGTTCCAAAGATGAACCAAGGTCTTACGGGTTTGGAACGACATGAGGGTGAGTAATTAATGACAGAATTTTCTTTTTTGGGTGAAATAACCCTTTAACAAAACTCGTAAAAATTAAAAAAAAGTAAAAATTACTTTTTTTTTTGTCAGTCTACCTAATCCACGTCAAGATATAGGTTTGAAGAGCACTTGATGAGACTTTTGAGTTTTTCAAGTTAGTGCCATTTGAATGTTTGAGGCACTAGATACCAACTTGGCAACTGTATATTCCGCTCCCTTTTTGAGTTATGTTTGTGAAATAATCAGTACTTTTGAACTGGCATAATTTCTGATCACAAAGTCTATACACACTTTTTCTCTATTGTTTGATGCTTTGCCAATCACAGAGCCTTATATTGGCTATTTTAATTAATTCTATTGCAGCATAATCTATTCCAGATAAATCCACCTCTAAACGGAACATAAAACCAAAACTACTATGGTTGTAGGCGGTTCTTGGACAGAATAAGCTGCAATTAGGGCCAGACTTTATGCCGTCGGTCTAAAGTCTAGCTACAGAAGACTACACATCCCCCAACCTTTGTGTACTTTGGCTAAATATTGTTGGCTAATTTGCTACCAATGAGATTGTAGATCCAAAGATAATCTTGTCAATGATATCACTGAGAAAAATGTTTGTTGACAAAGGTTTTTCAACGATAATGGAGGCGGAACGGAAAATGTGCATCATGACAATAATTACGCATTTGCAATGCAATACATACTGTTGACCAGAGAAAAGGTTTTTGCAATTCTTTGTCAACGAAAATTTTGGTTTCATTGTTTAGTTATATGGCATTTTAGTCAGAGTAAAATTAATACATTTGATTAAATATTGGCTTTTTTTCAAGACTTGAAAACTATGACTAAAGCATGAAATTGTGTAAAAATGAGTGCTGTATAGTACTCTAACACATTTTTCCATGTTTAAATAAATGCAAAGATTGCTCAGATCTCAGACCTGCTGATCAGTCACTGACTGTGACAAGTAATCACCCGACCTTTAATCCCAGAGTGTTTTGACATGTTTTCCATGCTGTGCGTTCAAGTGGACACCCTCCGCAACAGGCGTCGACTCATTGTTGCCATGTGCGAGAGTGTGTGTTGAGACTGCTTTCGGCAGGTGCACCATTGTTCTCCTAAGTCTGGAGCATTAAGGAGAGCTCTGACTTATATCAGGCAATGACTGATGACAGGCAAGACGAGCAATCAGTGTCTCGTCTATTTAGTTTTCCACTCGTCCTGAAAAGTCAGCCGATACTCGTCTTGCTTTCATTATTTTTCCAGCGCTCATGTTGTCAGACCCTGCGGGGTAATTGTACAATATGATAGTGCATCTTCTCGTGTGTCTGTGGCCTCACGTAGAGGATTTTTAACGTTGCTCGGGAGGTTCCTTTCGATAATCCCCCAGGGTTTCTGATTTGGGCTTGCCAGGTTTCGATAATGGACAATCCCCACCCAGATCTCCTTGGAGCCACTCTGACTAATAAAAACACCTGCTCACTTTTGTTTGCTTTTTACTCTCCGCTTTCTAGCTCCACTTTGGGAGAGTGTGTCCTAACTGAACTAGCAACAAACAAAGCTTCTAGATGTCCATACATGTCCCCTTACAGATTTTAAGAGGTTGATGGCAGCAACTGGTGAAAATCACAGTAGATTCAAAGGGATAGTTCACCCAAAAGGATAGTTCACCCAAGTTCTGTCACCTTTGTGTCATTACAGACCCATGAGGATTTGTTTAATCTTCGAAACACAAATTCAAATATCTTTAAAGAGAACCTTTAAAAAGAGGGGTTTTAAAATTATTATTACTTATTTTATTTCATTTTTTCTTGTGGGATGTTGCTGTTTGAGCATTAAAACAGCTCTGGAAAGTTACAAACCACAAAGTCACTCCAAAGGGAGTTATTATTCTGTATTCTCTGAGTTTTCTTCCGGGAACAAACACATCCGAATATTCCACCTTTAAATAAGGTGAGGACTGGTTGGCATGCGTTAGGAGTTTGTTATCGCAATGTTCAGAAGAAAATCAATGGGTAACATAAACTATCCAAAAAGTTAAATGCATCATAAAGCAAATCTATTTGAATCAAACGGTTTAATCCAAGTCTTGTGAAGAGATAGGATTGCTTCATAATGAACAGATTTAATTCATGCTTTTATTTATATTTCAACAATGACGACACGCATGCATAGGGCACATCATATTTGGTAAACATGGAAGCTCAAACATGCATGCATGATGCACGAGAACCAATGAGGTTTATTCTAGCATGATGCACGACACATGCATACGATTCTGTGTTGATCATTGTTTAGAAGTAAATAAAAGTCTAAATGCAATCTGTTCATCATATAAAGTGATCATATCTCTTCACAAGACTTTGACTCAATTCATATGGAAACGTTTTACAATGCCTTTATTACCTCTTTAGATCTTCTAAGTTTTGGTTACCTGGACTTTCAATGAAGGGCCAGAAATCTCTCGGGTTTAATTTAAAATATCTTAATTTGTGTTTTGAAGATTTACCAAAGTCTTATGGGTTTGGAACAGGAACGACATGAAGGTGAGTATACATGATGACATATTTTTTTTAATTTTTTATGTGAACTATCCCTGATACTATAACATTAACCACCAGTTAAGGTACTACTTCATCCAAAAACTTTAACTTCTGTCATCACCTCCACATATAATGAGATGTTATGCATAAAATCCATGCTTCTATTTTCCAAGTAAAGGTAATTTAATGATCTGAAAATGCACTATGAAAGAGGTTATTGATACTTTATTGATTCTCATTTTTATGTTTTGTGGGAAAGAGAATGGCATATGTAAACAATGTCAAAATGTAAATTTTTGGATGAATATTTCCTTGTACCATCTTGTCTTATCTCTTTAAAGAGGCTTACACTTATTTTCAGCAGAGCTTTGGTTTTGGAGAGCGATTACAAAGAACGATAGAGGTAATTCCCGCAGGCCTATTGGCAACCAGGATATTGATACAATTACGCAATTAAAAAAAAAAAATATTACAATTAGAATTACTTGTCAGTTAAAGCCATCAAGTTACAAGCTGTACAAGATCTGTAGATGTATTTACCAATTTAAGGTCAGGGTAATTAATACAACACATGGATACTGCAATGTTCACTGAAGATCCAACATCATTCAAGTTGCATTAGCTATTTTTCCTGAAGTCTAGATTCTTTTTTCTCTATTGTTATGTTAGGCAACACTAATTTACAATAAATCATGTCTTCTGACTGAGAACTTTCTTCGCTGATGGAGACACAGTCATTGCCTGTGACTGAAACTCATATACTTTACAGATTGTTACGGCTAGATAGCAATCAAAGCTCACTGTATGAAATCATCTACTTGAACTGTAATTTCTGCACAGGCTCTTAATAATGCAGTGCGGATCTTTGTCTTGAGTGATTGAAAATCAAACAATGAAATAATGATAAATGTGAGTTCTTCCTTAATGCCTGATAAAGACAGTCAAACATCCTGTTTAAAAAAAAAAAATATATATATATATATATATATATATATATATATATATATATATGCTTAAAAAAATTGTTCTGTTCAGTACAGTTTTCCCACAATGGAACATTAAATATCCCATAGAAATCCACTGAAACTTTCTGATCTCCAGAAAGCTCAGCACAGGCCTGACCTCCCAGAAAACCATGGCAACACCCTAGCAACTACTTTGATCTCACTAGCAATACTCTGGCAACCTCCATCTGTCTGTCTCTCTGCCAGACCCAAAGGCTATATAAAACTTTTTGTTTTGTTTAATGTTTGTCTTGAACTTTCCTGTTCAAGTTAACTTTTGTCATTTCTCAGCCTTTTTTGCACTCTGATCTGAATATTAATGTGGATATTATTAACAAAATAAAAAAAATATTGTATATGTGACAATGTGAAAGGATTAATGATATTTGATACCAGTCAGGTTTTGTATTTTTGGCCTTATTTTGTGCCTAAACATCTGTGCCGCAATGAACAGCGTAGGGAACTTTGGACTGAATATGTAACCCAAACAGATACCTATTCATTTATGTCTACGCTGTCTGACAGAACATACCATCTATCAGCTGGAACTTTCCTTCTGTTGATCCAGATGAATCACACTGTTTATTTGCTTTAACTGCATCTCGCAGTGTTGGATGACATAGGACATTCCCCTGTTTGCATTTTTAGTAATGTATTGTGATGTTGCATGAATGAAAACCAATTAATCATGTAAACTGGCCAAAACATTTTCTTTTCAATGTGCTTTTGCTGTTATATTATTGGTTGTATTTATTTGGTAAGATGAACGTGGCAGAAAACAAAACTAGTTGTTTATGGCCGAATGCAGATACTGAACGGGTGAAAGAGAATTTTACTTACACCATGTTGTTATTGTTCACACCATTGTGGTAATCGAAATAAAACTTGCATAAAATAAAATATAGGTATAAGATATAAAAAAAACGTATACATTAAAAATGAACTGAAAATGAAATAAAGCTAAAATGACTAAAAACTAAAACTGAAATAAAAAGAAATTAAAGCTAAATATAAAAAAACACACAAAAGACAAAGAAAAAATTCAAAAACACCTAACACAATTACTGAACTAAAAACTACAATTAAAATGAAAACTAAAAATATAAACATTAAAAGCTAATTCCATTTAGATAAGGTTAAACTTTATTTTGATGGTGTCCTGTAGACATTCCGCTGACTATAAGGGCCAGATTTACTAAAAAGGGCAAATTAGCGTCAGACACAGCCCGATCATTTCCATAATGACCAACGCAACCAAGAGCAGAGCAAATTAGCATCTGGTTTAAGACATGCTTTTTTGGGCGTTAAACAATGGCAGCAATGCCAGTAAATTGACTAGCGCAAACCTTAGTAAATCACCTTGCATGATTTTGCATCAGAAAAGGAAACTCTCACAAATGCACATGAATAACTGACATAACAAGGTCAGCTGCAAAAATAACTGTTACTATGCCTTTTAAACGCTAATTTTTCACTGCATTTTTCATCTTTAGTTAATCCTGACAGCCAAAAGTGGGTTTGCACTGGTGCAAGATAGTGAATCTGGCCTTAAGTGACGTTGCACCTAAAATATCTACTAACACTTTATTTTAATGCTCCCCAACAGACATTCTACTGACTCTAATGAACTTTGCAACTACATGTCAGCTTATTCTACTAACCCTAACCCTAACAGTCTACTAATACTCAAATAGGCTACTACAGTTAGTTGAGAAGTAGGTGCATAATTAGGGTACTTATAGTCAACAGAATAGGGGGACTATCAAAATAAATTGGAATTAGCTTTGTAACCTTAAATGAAACTAAAATAACACTGTTTTAAACCCTTTATAAAACATTTTGCGCTGTGATACAATGCAGATATTTGAGTGACTAACCAGTGTCAGAAAGTAAACCTCTTTTCTCTGGTTATTTTCATCGCTTAGCAGAAACAGACGTTTCCCTATTCAGATCGTACTGTGCTATATTAGGCAACTTCAAGGCAAGCATCGACAACAGCGAATACAGCCACGATGAGTGGAAAAAACAACCCGCAGGGATATCTCAGAGTTAATGACTCGAAGCAGAAACAAGGGCACAAAGTACCAATTTTGGCTTTTATTTTAATAAAAAGTATTTTGTATAGTAAAGGGAGAGCCCATAGTTTTGTTGACCCATGTACAATGGCCAAACTCAGGAACGTATTCAAATAAATACAGGGCTTTGAAAACTGTGCCCTTTCCTTTTGTTACTCTATTTTTGTTCCATGACTACGGGTTCCCTGCCTCAAACAGAAACCGTCAATGTTATTTCAGAGTTCCACTGTGTTTTTGATCCAGATGGGTATTTATAGAATGAGACACACGCATGTCAGTTATTCTTAGTAAAAACACAATCCCAGCAGGCCGACTAATGGAGCAGCATCAGCTGCCTGATAATAAGTTCAGGGTAAGGTGAGGCTTATGAAGATAAGAAAATTCAATACAGGTTTACACAGACTTGCCTTTGCCTATTGTACCTGGCAAATGAATCATCAAAATGAGAGGCAGGAATGAAAACCCAGACTCAGACCAGTTAACTTAAAGAGATAGTTCACCTAAAAATGAAAATACGGTCATTCACCTTATGTTGTGACATTTTTCTTTTGCGCACTGAAAAAAAAATGGTATAGAAATTATTTTTACTTTACTTAAATTGATAGTACATTTCACATAAATTCCAAAAAAATGGCAAGATTGAATTAAACATTTTGACTAAGTATAAATTATAAACTTACTCTAATAATCTTTGTTTTGCAAGTGAACTCAAAGTGTCTCGGGGGAACGCAAAGCGTTTTGCAAGCCAACACAAAGTGTCTTGGGGGAACGCAAAACGTTTCGCGAGTGAACGCAAAGGTTTTGCGAGGGAACTCAAAGTTTCTAGGGGGAACGCAAAAAGTTTTCCACGCGAACGCTGAGTTTCTTGGGGGAACGCTAATGTTTTGCAAGCAAATTCAAAGTTTCCTGGGGGAACACAAAGGTTTTGCGAGCAAATGGAAAGTTTCTCTGGGGAACACAAAACATTTGCGAGAAAGCACAAAAGGATTGACTTACTATTTTTCCTGCCATCTCATATTTTTTTTCCACCACTATGTCCCTTTAGGTGAGTAAATATGGCGGAGTTTTAATTGCTGGGTGAACTATCCCTTTAAATGTGAATGTATAGTGTTGTACGCGAAATTCAGTGAAATTTCTGTCAATATTCAGGCAGTTAATCCACATTGCAAGACAGTCCCTAAGAAACCCTAGTGAAAAATACATTTCTCAAAATGTATTTGAAATACATTTATAGTATACTACAAATACATTTACATATTTATATGCTTAATTTAAGCCCAGTTGCCCCTGGTACCGGGGGCGTCCGTTTTTAACAGGTTAAATACCTTACAATTGCACATTTGGAATACTAAAATTGGTTACACTTTATTTTAAGGTGACATAGTTACATTGTACTTACTCAAATAAGTACTGAGTAATATTAATTAACTACACGTACTTACTATACAGTTACAGTTAGGGTTAGGGTTTGGTTTAGGGATAGTTACCTTTGATTATGCATAATTTACTGTTATTACAATACTAAGTATAACGTATGTAGTAACGTGTAATTATGTCACCTTAATATAAAGTGTTACCCTACATTTCTTAAAGTCTGCTAAATTGGAGCAACTCATTTTGTACTTAATGTTCTCTAGTTATCCGGAAATAGTGATGAGGTCCAACTAAAGATATACTTCAGTAATAATAATAGTAATAATGTTTATTTTATATAGCGCCTTTCTGCAAACTCAAGGTCGCTTTACAATATTATACAAATAAACATGACAGCAGCCAGAGAAACAATACGGATAAACTGAGATAGGTAACATAATAAACTGAGGTAGATAACATAACATCCATACCAAGAATCAGCTCATAAAGTCAAGGGCCAGAGAAACAAGAAAAATATATGTTTTAAGGTGGGTTTTGAAATCGTGTAATGATGAAAGGTCGTGAATGTGTCTGGGAATATAATTTCAGAGTGTGGGGGCAGCAATATAAAATGCCCTTCCACCAAACGATGATAGTTTGTGGCGTAGGATCAGCAACAGACCCCTATCAGAAGATCTAAGTGTGCGTGCCGGGGAGAAGGTATGGATGAGATCAGAAATATACAGGGGTCAAAACCATGGAGTGCTTTGAATGTGATAAGGAGTATCTTGTATTGAATACAAAAGTGAACGGGTTGCAAATGGAGTCTGCGTAGAATAGGAGTAATGTGGGAAGATGTATTTGTACTGTATATGAGAGGACCCTAGCTGCGGAGTTCTGAATATATCGGATCTTATTTATTGATGTATTGGGTAAGCCATAGAAAAGAGAATTACTGTAGTCAAGATGTGATGTGATGAAAGCGTGAACTATAGGGTCTCAGCATCGCTGACATTTAAAAACGAACCTAAGCGAGCGATATTATGCGTTGGGAACAGATGTAAAGTTAATCTGCGTAGCAATGAAATAGGATAATGTTACCTAATGGAAGCATGTACTGTAGATGATGAAAAGAAGAGGCCCAAGAACAGAACCCTGGGGGAAAAAAGTTTTAGACAGGGGCAGTAGTGGACTTAGCGTGGGTGATAGAGATGTAATGCTGGCGGTCAGACAGGTTGGAAGTGAACCAGGATAGGACAGGTCCAGAAATACCAAGAGCAGAGAGTCGTGAGTTGACAATACTGTGAGAGATTGTGTCAAATGCAGAGGAAAGGTCTAAAAGAATTAACATGGCCAGGTTTCTTTAGGACGGGGGACAACAGCAATTTTTGATTCTAGAGGAACAGCACCAGTACTGAGTAGTTGGGAAATGAGAAGTGAAATAGGCAATGAAATAACTGATGCATAGTTTTTTTAGTAAATCAGTAGGAGCGGGATCAAAATATATTTGATTGTACTAAAATGGAATTATTACAAGTAAACTTTAGGTAGACTTAAAAAATCTTGCATTTAATATCATACTATCCTTACTAATGGTGATATTAAACACATTTAGGCTTAATATTAAGAAATGTGCATTGTGCAATAAAAAAGTACTCCAAATGAAGTTTAATTATTATATTTATTTTATATCAGTAAGTCTCACACTTATGTCAGTAAAATGTTAATGGATTTGCAGCATACTTAGTATGCATTTTTTTTTTTTTCATTTTAAATACATTTTGGTGTAAGTTTGTTTCACTAGGGAAGCATTTCTGTTCTCTTTTCTTTTTTTTTTTCTTCAAAAGGAACATCCTCAATGAATCCAAGATGTTTCTCCACCTGATCTATGGCTTCTGTTGGACAGAGTTGGAAGTCCCTTTGGGTTTTTAGCTTCATTGGTCAGTATGTCAGCTGTCCCTTCCTATTTATCTCACGAGCGCATATCCTCTTCAGCTCTTTTACTATTGCTCTGTTTGATTTCCAGCCGAGACAGTAACAGAATGCCTGGAATGTCTCAATGTGACACCTCTAAGGGATCAACGATCCATCTTCACATCCCATTACCATAGCATAAACATGTTTTGGCCTAATCATGTTGAAATTCCTATGCCATTTCCACCACATACATCATGAAACTGCTCTTGTCAGATGTTCTCGCTCGACTTGAACCCCCTGATGGCACCCAATGTTTTGTTAGTTGTGTTTTCTCCACTTAGATGTTCTCCACTTACCTGTGGTAGTGATAAAAGCTATGACATGTCAGCCATCGAGAAGGTTTGACCTACTCAACTGTCTGTTCCAAAGTGAACTTCATAAGTATCACTAGATAAGTATTAAGAGATTTTTTAAAAATGTTGATGCCATGGACCAAAATATCTTATTTTAATGGATGAAGACACATTTATACTGTGAGAAAAGAAGGAAAGTATACTCCAAAAAATGCTGGGTTGTTTCAACCCATGTTCGGATCAAATATGGACAAACCCACCTGTTGGGTTTAAAATTGTAATTTAAAATTTTAAACCAACGGTTGGGTTTGTCCATATATTCCTGTGATCCAAAGCTGAATTTTTAGCATCATTACTCCAGTCTTCAGTGTCACATGATCCTTCAGAAATCATTCTGATATGCTGATTTGCTGCTAGAAAGTATAAAATAATTTATTTAAAATGTAAATCTTTTGCAACATTATAAATTATTTTCAATTATTTTAAAATAGCTACCTATAGCTTTCTATAGAGGCAAGTAGAGAGTCCTGAATGACTTCCCATGTTGTTCTAGGCTTGGTAATGGTGGTTAGGTGCTGATCTAGCTTGTAAGACCAGTTTAAAGCTTAATTATGACCACTGGCGGGGCACCAACATCTAAAACACAACATATTCTGATCTTTTTTAGCATAGAGAAAGGCTGCTCACTAGGTTTTGGAAAAGAGCCATTGATTAATTTGCACCCATGAAGTCAGCTATTATAAAAAGTGTTTTGAAACACTCCACCTAGTGCTATCCATGCTGCAAAAACACCTGTATATATTTATAGCCTTTGAGAGAAATTCCAAACATTTAAGCTGCACAAACATCTTATCAAAAAATAGCACATTGAAGATTGTTTGGAGATAGTATTGTTCTTGTTCAAGTGGTTTGTCTCTGAGAGCACCTCTTGTCACTCACACTAGTGCTTTCTGCATTGAGACATACTACATGTGAAATATTTATGCTATAGACACGTGTGCTGAACTCCTGCAGCGTTTAAGGGTGAAGGGACGGGCATGTTGTTCCTGGGGCTGAGAGTGAGGTCATCTTCAAGGTCCCAGTGTCCCTGCTCACCATCCTGCAATCAACTGATTGACTGCTGCCTTAAAAGCTTCTACTTAACTTTAATTCCCAAGAACCCCCTCCAAATGGTTGCGATAAACTGGCATAACGTCATGTCTGTCTGCGATCATATGAGTCCCTGCTCTTTCCAGGAATGAACTGGCTATAGGGAGCATTGCTGTACCTGCTGCCTGCTGAAAACAAATTTGCATAAATATCCAATATTAAGAATCGGATACTTTTTAATTCATGAGTTTAAATTTGACCACTCCCTATAGGAACTTGAATTGAAATCTGAATTGGAATGAGAAGAAGGGGAACTTATAAGTGAACTACAATTAAAAAAAATGTTGCTCCAGGATCAACAAAGATGTTGATCCAGGAACATGTTGCACTTGGTGAAATCAGGTTCTGCTTTATTTGAAATAGAAATATTTTGTAACATTACACATCTTTACTCTCACTTTTGATCAAAGTATTATTTCTTTATACAACATCTTACTGACCCCAAACTTTTGACACGGTAGTGTACATATATAGTTGCTAGAAAATAAACTGGACAGTAGTTTGCATTGAGGCAGAATAAGTCCCAGGTTGTTTTTTAGTCCCAGTCCATCTCTGGCTTTCTGAGACTAGTATGGAAATCAACACAAAAAAAATGCATGTCTTTGATAACCTTTTCTGACCAGAAAATATACCATGTGGATTTGAATCACTCTTTTTATTGAAGAAAGGTTGAAGAAGCTTTGCACTCCTGTGTAAAGGGAGACACATTGTCTGTCCGAGCTGCTCTGAGTATTGCACATTGGTTAGATTTTACATTCAGGGTTTTGTGTGGTGCCATCATTTTAACACTCTAACTTTGTTTAATATTATTGGATAAGGTTTCATAAACGTCAACTATGCATGAAATGCTTACGGCAAAATTAGGACAGAAATAACAGTTCAAAACCAAACCGATAGTCGGGTTTCTCTCATCTTCTGAATGAATCATTCTTCTGGTTTTCTTGCAAGATCCTCACACAGTTGATGCTTTCAACAGAAAATAAATGATGGTTCTCCACACACACACATGGACACAGTTTTGACTAATGCAGAGGTTTTAATCTTTATTTGCTTTCTTAAACAAAGGGTTCAGTGCAAGGTCTGATAAAACAAGGAATTAATCCACTTTTATGTTGTCACACTATTTGATTATTTTTCTTCTGTCATCAGCCAACATCCACAAACTTCCCTGAATTCTTCTTACACTAATCCTGCTGAGTAGGCTGCGGTTATGGAGACACAGATGCGTATCTGATTCTGATTCTGTGTAAAACCACAAACTTCGTAGCTTCAAAACTATTGTCACCCTACAATGTTCCTCTGACGATCTTGTCATTGAGCCTTTCGTATAATCATTTCTGTAATCCACATTCATACTTGTGTTTAAAGGAATAGTTCACTTTAAAAATGAAAATTCTGTCATCGTTTACCCACCCTTATGCTGTTCCAAACCTGTATGAATTTCTTTCTTCTGCTGAGCACAAAAAGAAGATATTTTGAAGAATGTCGGTAACCAAACAGTTGATGGGTCCCATTGAATTCCATAGTATTTTTTCCCCCCATATTATGGAAGTCAATGTTTGGTTACCCATATTCTTAAAATATATATTTTTCTTAAATTAGTATACATTTACTTGAGAAGCAAAATTACATAAAATAACAAGTGTTGTTTTCTGAAAAATGTATATAAAAAAGTGACTTTACGCCTAAAACATGAAAAAAAAATCTGACAGTGGAGTAAGAAAAATACATTTGTTTTCCAATTAAATGAAGTAAAATTTGTTCTTACCCCATGGCAGGGGTATATATATATATATATATATATATATATATATATATATATATATATATATATATATATATATATAACTAGATACAAAATAGAAAACTATAAATAGAAAACTAATCCATACGAATTATTTAAGCAGTTTAGTCCAAATTTCCTGAAGAGACACGATCGATTTAAATATATGAACAGATTGATTTTTGGCTTTTATTCACATATAAACATTGATCAGCGAAAATAAGCAGAAGCTCAACCCAACATCCTTGACGCGCGAGAACAAACCTTACTGGTTGTTGCAGAGGCTTACGTTCACCAATGATGAACGTCATTGGTTCTCGCACTTCAATCGAACACTTTGGACTAAACCACTCAATTCATATGGATTAGTTTTACGGTTTCTTTATGAACTTTTTGAAGCGTCTAAGTGGTAGTTGCGTAGCTGTCAATGGAGGGATAGAAAGCTCTCAGATTTCATCAAAAAGATCTTCATTTGTGTTCTGAAGATGAAAGAAAGTCTTGGTTTGGAACGAGAGTAAGTAATTAATGACAGTTTTCATTTTTGGGTGAACTAACCCTTTAAGTCATTTTGCTTTGCGAGTAAGGTTTAGATAGTTGTAAAGGACAAAAAGACCCACCCCCACCCCATGAAATGCTACTGTCTTTTGCAAAAATAAATGATCATATGCACTAGTTTCACTAGCTTTATTGTCTTTTTTTGGAGCTTGACATAAATATTCAGTATTTTCTTTGTATGGAAAAGTTCAACTCACATATTCTGCCTGCCATCTCCTCTATTGTGCTTCACGGAAGGAAGAAATTAATACAGAGATGACATGCGGGTGAGTTAATAAAAAATAAAATTTACATTTTTGTGGGAAACTATTCCTTTAATTTCAGAGGAAATGCCACAAAAGAAGTTGTACTTGAAAGCCAAAGTAATCCACAGGTCATCTCTACTGGAAGTTCTTGTCAGAGTATTGAGCATTCACAGATTCATTGAAGTCCAAAACTAGCATGACCCCGGGCTTTATGTTTAGACTGGTGAAATCTTTACAGCACAGCATTTTTTTCTCAGGGCCAAAGATAACAAACAACGGAAGCAATGTTAAAATTTCCTCCCTTTAGGTGGACCAGAGCTCATCCTGAACAAATTGGGTAGAAAAAACAGGCTCCATATGTCATTAGCTGTGCTATACTACGTCAACGTAATGGAGCCTCTGAGTACTTATGGTAGACAGGCGTTATCCCGTGCTGAAATATGGTGCACTCTCTTATCCCAAACATGTTCTGTCATTTTATGATGAGCCGTTCTGAGGTAGGTCTGATTTTAAAGAGCTTATGGAAGGAGAACAGCAAAGGAACATGTTTGTACTGGGAAAAAAAGTGAGTTTTAATCTGTCTTGTTTTCCTGTGAAATATCTAAACATCCTTAAACAATTAAATACTTGAGAAAGCTAAATGTCTGCAAATTTGCTTGTCAAGTAAATTTATCGTGTTTTAAGGATGTTTCGATTTTTGAAGCAAGACATAAATACTGATAATTACTTATTTGCATTCAACATTGAGTTAAGGGAACTCAATGTCAAATGCAACAAATGGTGCTAAGTGTACAGTGAAGAGGTAAGCTTTATTTGGAATATGACATATAAATGTCTGCATGTTCTGGTTTGCTGGAATGTTATTGGAGGGCGGAGTTTTGGAGAGTGGGTGTGTGGTTGAAAGTAGTAAAATGGTGAAAAGTTAGTTGAATAGCCAAAAATCTTAAAATAGCATGTTCAAACATTGTTCAGATGAAATTGTTGGCTGTTACTGTACGTAGTGTAAGGCCCAATTAGAAGTAATAGAGTAATACTGATCGGATTGCAGGAACAAATTATGCCATTTCTCATTTAGGATTTATTTCTTTTAGGAAAAAATAGGTTTGCTGGTCTTAGTTGATTTAAACTGTCCAAAACCCTCTCAAACTTTTTTCTGCAGGTAAATTTAAAAAGACACTGGTCCATTAAAGGTACAATATGTAGGTTTTCGCCACCAGAGGTCACATTTTCAAAACAATAATAAAGGCGAAGCTTGATGACGCTAAGATGAAGAGTGGAACGATGGGAGATGTCGTTTTCACTATCCAGAGATGTATGGAATTCACAAATCATGTTCACGGATGAGGTAATTGATTCGATTTTGTATTTCCTGTACGTTTGATCACACTATTTTATGTCATCGTAATAAATTATTATTACGTGCCACGCCAATATCGATCCTTGTTTTATTTTTCTGATTTTCCCAAAGCCTTCTTGCCTCACTTGATCGTTTACGTTTCCGTTTTGTTGGGAAACACTTTACTTCTCAATCTATAATCGTGAACCATGATGACTGAACGACACAACAGCGGCGTGCAAGATACTGTATCATGGAAATGTATATATATATATTAGGGCTGTCACTTTACGTTCGAAAATCGATTGCACAATCTATAGGACCAACCAACACAAGTATCGAAAACGAAAATAGGGAATCGATTTTAACAATTAAAATCAAAATAAACCTTTATTTATTTATTTTTTTGACCAAAAATGTGTTTTAGGTGGACAGATGGGTCGGAGGGTGTTAATTTCAATCCCTGAATGTTGCGCTCCTGTTTGTCATTGTGCACGAAACTTCACGCCAATAAATCATCAGAAATATTGCTGACTTGTGCGTCTCAAGCGCCTTCTTTACGCTCGTCCTAATGCCTGTTAGGTGTCCGTGGATTTGCCTATATTTGGTGATGAAAATGGAAACGTCTTTAGGCATGGAAAATCGATTTTACAATCGATTCAATGAACACTTACGTCTCAAAAATCGAACAGGTTTTTATATATAGATACATCATTAGTTGCTTACATATAGCGGCCCATTAAAACAGACACTAATGAGGAATCTATATCTATGGTATATATATCTATTGTTTCTACAAGTGGAAACCGAGGATAGCGCGGGACGAGGGACGAGCCATTATTTAAAACTGGAATTTCTCTGATTTACAAATCCTTGGGAACCTTTGGGATAATGTAAGTACACAACTGCATGACATATATCACACTGTGTAAGTGTTTTTGAATATTTTATTAAAAAGGTCTTATATATTTTACCTTTAAACACTTGTTAGCAACTTTTAAAGTAGCTGAATTTCAAAGGAGTAGCTTGATTGTAGTTTAGCTACTTTTCACTAAAGTTTAAAAAGCTAAAGCTAGCTTTCCTGACATTGTTTATCTGATGAAAATGTACCATTGTACGTACATAATACGGCCTAAATGTTGGTTTTGGTCTTTAATTCCAGTTGTCTTCCAGTGAAGAGGTCTCCAAGACTGTGACAGGGGAACCACTCCTCAAACAATAGAGACTTCATGGCTCAATGAGGGCCTGCTGGTGCTACGTAATTAAGGGAAGATACGTGCGTTCCCTCCCAAAAAACATAAACACAGAGCAACTTCAGCTTTCAGCAACACGGTAAAGCTGTCCAAACGTATCAATGGACCAAAGTCCCACTAGAGATCGTCAGGACTATTGAGATTTGTACGTGTACTCTTACTCAATTACATTTCTGTGGAGAGCATAATACTTTATTTATTTAACACATTATATACATCAAACTAAAAGAGGACATATGCACGTCTGCCAGTCACCTTTATCTCGAGGGGTTAATGCATGCATTTGTCAAAGCTATTGAATGTATCATTTTCAAAGTATTCAGTGTAATGATGATCGTTTCTCAATCATCACTCTGAAAGGTCTTTATGTCATTTAGTTTTCCACCATGTCTCTTTATACTTATGCTCTCTTAAACATTCGGTCAGGATGAATGAAATATAGCTTGTAGTATTAGATGACAGACCTTGACAGATGAGTCCACACTATTTTTGTTGGCAGAAGATACTCACAATGAAGAGATATTTTAACAGTTCTCACTTACAGACTCCTCGTGGGGTCTAAAACAACATGTCAGACGTGATTGCTGGCGAAGGGGACGTCCTTTGAGCAGTAAGTCTTTTGACTGATAGAGGCCTGTCTGTTTCAGGCTAAATTAGAAGACATCCTCCGCAATGATAAATGGTCCAGAATTCTGAGCCTTTCAGAACAATCTAGGGGAAAAGAGAGATTTGCATTATGTAAATAAATGTTCACCCAAAATGAAAATATAATTTGTTCCAAAACCATGTACTGTTACGGACAAAAAACTACAAAAGTAGTCCATATCACAGTCTTCTGAAGCCACAGAATAGCTTTGTGTGAGGAACATATTAACATTGGCCTTTGTTTACTAAAATCAGCTTTACAAATCTTTGAACTGAAGCGTTTCATTCAGACACCAGCACAAAATACAAAACCTATATTGTACAAATAATATTTTCATTCGTTTTCAATCCACCTCAATTTGCTGCGCCAGTCTTTTCCCCAAATTAGTTTAGAAAATATGAAAAGTTCTGCATAATCTCTCTGGGCTTGGCGAAAAGCACTCATTTCTTGTATGTAAAAAAGTGATCAGTTGACTTAACTTAAAAAAAAAAAGTAAGGAAACCCATTGCCTTAAAATTAATAAGTAAATAAACTACATGTGTAATTGAAAAAAATAAGTTATATGGAATTGTCAAGTTCACATAACTTACTTTTTTCAATTACACATGAAGTTAATTACTTAATAATTCTAAGACAACAGGTTTTCTGTTTTACAGTGTAGGCCTATTGTTCTTTCTACTAAATTTGGTTAATATATACTTCTTATCTCAAAAGATAAGATTCTTATGGCTTCTTATCTAAAAAGATAAGAAGCCATAATTGGCACTGGAAATCTGAATAGATTCCTTGTTTTATCTGTGAAGAATGATGTTTTAAGGTAATAAAAACAGAGATTGCATAGTGACAATTTCTGGTGGTGTTTAAAATAAATGAGATTCTGAACTTATTGTGAGGGTTTGTTCTTGTAAGATTCGTCCGTCATAGGCATTGAAGCTCTAACAATCATAAATACGCATCAAGAATATGAGTAATCCTGCTGCGTTGATGGATCCGACGGGAACAGAGTGGAAATTAAAGTTTGATTTACGAGGCTCGCTTTGCTGTTCCCCGGGCCGTCGGATTCTAAGTTCCCATTATCTGAGAACAGCAGACCTCTCGCACACTCCCACTTAACAACCCTGGATCAGTCTCCAGGAAGTGAGACCTCTTCTTCTGCCATTCCTGCTAGAGCTCGTCAGGGCTAATGAACACAGACAGCCGAGACAAGAGGTCTGAGGACTGCGCAGTGGAAAAAAAATCCTGTTAAATTTACAGAATAAAAACTGCCAGCGGTGGTTGCCAGAAATTCACAGTAAAAATAAAATGAAACATGGCGATGGCATTTTTGTGCCAATATATATTTTACAGTTAATTTCCATTTATATTATTAAAAATGAAGTATGTCATTTCTGTGGCACTAGTGGCACCAAATAATTGCCAAAACAATGACTGTTTTCAAACAAAATTAAATGTGTTATGTGCGGTCACAGAATGCAATTTTACTGGTTTCAATGTTATTAAGGTTAGTCAAACTTTTCACTTAATTTTAACAATGTTTTACTACAAAAAGTATGTTATGTTAAATTTCACTATAAATTATATTTAATTTGGACTTCCAAAAACAATTTACCAATATTTTACTGTAAATGTACACAAATTGCCTTAACACAATATAATAAGCAGGCTACATAGATTTTCAATGAATTCATTTATTTTTATTGTATATTTAATTTCTCACATTTTGGCAATATAACTTACTATATTTTTTCCTGTAGCTGTATATCACGTTTATGTGAAAATGATTGTACATAACATTTGTTATAGGATAGCTTCCTCTTGAAAAAGTTTGGGATAGATTCCTCTTTCTTACATCTGAGATCATCCATTGGTTAATCAATGAAGCCAGACCATTGACACTTTATTTATCCAATGAATGACCTCAAATGAGAGTGATTGACAGAAAGGATCACACTTTAGATTAGGGTCCAGTTCTCAATATTAACTACGACTTTTGTCTCAATAAACTTATAATTTCTGCTTATTAGTAATGTAGTTGTTAAGTTTAGGTATTGGGTAGGATTAAGGGATGTAGAATATGGTTGATATGTGCTTTATAAGTACTAATAAAAAGTCAATATGCATGCTAATAAGCAATAGTGAGAATTGGACCCTAAGCTAATGTGTTCCCACAGAAAGACAGAGCAAATTTTCTTAAACTGTAAAATATTGTAAGGGATAATGTACAATAGACTGTACTCCGACAGGAAGATCGAGTTTATTTTGAACTCATGAACTTTTTGAAGCGTCAATGTAGTTGCGTAGCTGTCAACGGAGGGAAAGAAATCAGCCAGATTTCATTCAAAAGACCTTCATTTGTGTTTAGAAGATGAAATGAAAGTCTTATGGGTGTGGAACGACATGAGGGTGAGTAATTAATGACAGAATTTTCATTTTTGGGTGAACTAACCCTTTAAACATTTAATGTTAGTAAAAAAATTATAATTTATTGTTTGTTCATGTGCAAGTTCACAGTGCATTGAAAAAAATCAACTTTAGATTTTAATAATGTATTAGTAAATATTGAAATGAATTAAGATTAATAAATGCTGTCTACGTATTTTTCGTTGTTAGTTTATTTGAACTAATGCAGTTAGCTACTTGTAACAAAAGAAAACCTTATTGTAACCAAAAGTTTCCAAAATATCTGACCGCAGAATTCTGTGATCAGAATCAAGTATTCCAAAATTGAATTGATATTTTCCAGATACTACTGTTTGTATAGAAGTCCCTTAGAAAAGAAGAGAAGAGCAGTCGTGGGGAACAACGTGTGTGTTTCGATGAGGTAATGCACCGGGCTGCAGAGAATGGAAGTGCAGAAGCGCAAGGGGTCAAACACATTCCCGACAGCGCGTGAGCCATACTGACAGTGGGGGAATGACATCATAGCATCTCACTGATGTGCCCTTTTAAGGAAGCTGCCTGCAGGAGAGCACTTACTGCTGCTGCACGCACACACAATGTGATTTATCCATGAGATGGACTGCCCGCGAGCTTGCTTTGGCACGCTGGTCCATCTTCCCGAGCGAGGAGTGCGAAAGCAGGCTTGTGTTCTTTTTAAATATGCATTTATTCCCTTTCCTCTCCGTGTTCAGTCTCATAAACTTTCGTGGCCTTTTTTTAAGGGCCACTAAGGCGGTGTGTGCGCCCCATCACAGACCTGCTCCAACCCTCAGCCTGCTGTGCCATTGTGTCCACTTTCATCCCGCAGACAATGCCCGCGCTCCAGGAGGGGCCGTAGTGCCAGCATTTTTATACAGCCCTGGGTGCACCGATCAAACTCTGAAGCTGGAACCTTCCCCGACACCTGCAGCTTCACAGCACCCTACCAGAACATAGTGTAATCAGGCCACATTGCTGCCTGGCAGAACCGTGCCGAATTTGACAGTAATAGCACACTACTGCAACTAGTTAAATAAGCGCTGGCGAAGGCAGAGAAACAATGGTATAATCATAATAGATTACTGTATTAATAGAAAGAGAAAGACTTCTGTTTTAGCAGAAACATCACATTTGCATACAGTACACCGTGTGCTAGTTATAAAACATATTATGCAGAAAATAAGTTCAACCCGAGGTCTTTATGTTCTCACGCTGAGGCAGTTATCATGCTTTTGGGTGCTTTCCATGCATCTTATGTTCTAGAGTAGACAGTTCACTGTGCAGCATTGCAACAGGTATCCCCATTTACATGCTTTTGGCAGACACTTTTATCCAAAATGACACTCTTAAAAATAAAGGTTCTTTATTGACATTTATGGTCATCAGTGAAACCTTTCCATCAGGTTCTTAATAGTGGAAAAGGGTTCTTTAGATAATAACTGTTCACTGAAAGGTTCTTTAGGGAACCCAAAATGGCATCACTGAAAAAATATGTTTAAAAAAAAAAAAATATGTATGCATTTTATCCATGACCTTGACCTTGATGTTGCTAGCATTTTATGCATGACCAATGACCTTTATGTTGCTTGAGTTGCTTGAAACATGAGTTGAAATAACCCAGCATTTTTTAGAGTGTTGCTAGGGTGTTCTATAGAGTATTTTTTATTTACATATTGTGTTGGTATCCTAGTGTAAATGTAAACTTTAAATCACACAATTAAAAGTGAGTATCCAATATACATCAATTTTATTCTTTATCTCTAAGATTGATTACATTTAACACTAAACTGCTGTAAATTTGTTGTTTTTTTTCTTTGACATGACTAAGCTAACCCCAAACAATGGCAGTCGTTGCTCTAAGAACATTGGCACTCGCGCTTGCCAAAGACTGCCCTGTGATCCTCGAGGAATAAAAAGTTAAGTTTTCCATTATTCTGGCAATAGAACACCAGGTTATTAAATATTAAAAAAGAAGTGTCTGCTAAAAGAGGTTATATAATGCTGATGGTGGAGGAATATGCATCTAGAATGTCTCTCCCTGCCTTGCTCCTCCGTTCTACTTTTGCAAAGAAAAGAAAGGAAGAGAGAGTTCATGCCGGGTAAAACCATCAAACGGCAGAGATATCTCTTTGAGATCGCTTCTCCACCTTCATTATTAATTATTCATTTTGAGATGAGGTCACCAAGAAAACAGATGAAATAATCCAACTTCTGCAATCTATCCTCGTATAGGAGCCAGTCTGACACATTTGGGTTTGGACAGCATCTGGAGTGCTGCAGACTTCCATGTTTGCCATTAAATGGTCTCTAGCTCTGGATTTGTTTGCACATATGCCTTTCAGTTTGGTTTGCCATTAGACATGGGCCATCGTGGGCCAGTGCTCTAACTGTATAATCACAAGGGCTCTGTTCCAAAACTTGATGTAGGCAGGACATTGCAGTTGTGCTCTCAGTGTGAAGGCTGTTCCAAAAGGTCTAGGACACATTATATTGGCCAAATTTCAAAACAGCATTGCAAGTATCCTTCATAGAGAAACGTTGGATAGAAAAAAATCCATCCACGATTGCAAATGAAACGATAGAAATGTTGATTATAAATGTAATTCTTTCAGTGCTAAGAAATATTGGCAACACTTTATAATAACTACATGCTAATAATCATTAGTTAAGCATGAGTAAACAGTTAATTCATCATTCATAAAGCATTAATAGACATTAATAAGCAGTTTATAAATACAGCTATAAATGCTCTCTTCTTGATTTACAAACATATCTATAATTTATTTAATAATTGTATTTTCATCCTTTATTAATGATCAATTTATTATTTCTAAATGAATAATTGCATTTTTTATAAAACAGTTATTTAAGAGTTGTCAGTGGTTCATAAGATTACTTAGAACGTGTAAGTAAATGATTAATAAACTATTTAAATGTACATTCATACATCTTATTATTCAGACATATAGTGATGGTTACTTGGTGTGTTAATAAATGCTTTATTAACATGTATTTATGCTGTAATTCAGGCTTAATTCGGGTAGTTATAAAGCATTTAGTAGTGGTCAGTTAACTATGTTTGTGAGCTCATCTAAAGTGAGGACTATTCATGCCTTGTAAAGCATTTATAAAGGAGATTTAAAGGCTTTTAAATATTTCTATGTTCTGTATCACTGTGTTGTGTTTGTTACATTTTGCTGTTTAGAAGATTGATGCGCCTTTAAATCTCCTTTATAAATGCTTTACAAGGCATGAATAGTACTCACTTTAGATTAGCTCACAAAATAGTTAACTGACCACTACTAAATGCTTTATAACTACCTTTATTTACTACATTTACTTACGCTTTCTAAGTGATCTTATGAATGACTGACAACTCTTAAATAACTGGTTTGTAAATAATGCTATACTTCATTTAGAAATTATTAATTGATCATTAACAAAGTATAAAAATACAATTATTAAACTCACTATAGATATGCTTATAAATCAAGAAAAAAAGCGTTTATAGCTGTATTTATAAACTGCTTATTAATGTCTATTAATGCTTTATAAATGATGAATTAACTGTTTACTCATGCTTAACAAATGATTAATAGCATGCAGTTATTATAAAGTGGTACCAGATAAAATAATTAACAGCCACAGCTGTATGTAAAACTCTCCATTGCAGATCAGCAACCTTCTTCAACAATGGTGGTTTATACAGCGCCCTCCATTCAGGTCCAACACCATCTATCAGACCTAAGCGAGCTCTCCATGGAGTGTCAACTCTACAGTTTAATTTATCTTTATTCAAAATTTTAACAATCAATCTGTATAACAATTTCTTATCAGCATTATGAATAGAAAGACAGGGATTATTGGTTTCTAAAAAATAACCTGTACAGTCCTTAAAGTCTGGGAGAACCTTCACCAAAGGAAAAGTATCATCAACACTATATTGAACAGAACCATCACAATAAAAATGCAACAATGTACGTTCACCATCTGTTAACCCTCTGGGGACCAAAGGTTTTTTGGGGCCCTTGGGATGTTTTGACATGCACTGACATTTGTGCTTTTTTCAGTTATTTATAAACATGTTAATGGCAAAGGTGTAAATTCACTCTATATAGCACACACGGGGCTACCATAATATGTTAGCAACATGCATGTACATGTTTGTATTTTTGAGAGAATATTATTTATGCGTGGTTATTGAAAAAACTAAAAATAAAAGTTTCTGAAATAAGGCCACAAAACACATATTGATTATTTCTTCACAAGACTTTTGAAAATTGTATCACATAGTCTAGAATATTTGCTCCAAAACTATGTGAGAAACATCCTGACTACTCATTCAGATAAGTCAATAAAGTCTTTTAGAATGTGTATGACGTGTTTTGTTTGAGAAAGCTTTATGCGAGGAGGCTTGATCTCTCATTAGTATGTATCCATTTCACACCTGAGAAAGACAAAGACCCTCCCATAATGGCCCTATTAGGTGCTATCAGGCCATATCATTATGAAGAGCCTTGCAGAAAGAATGAGGAGATTTAAAAAAGAATGGCTTTTAGATTGTTTGGATTTATTTACAACACACACACACACACACTGCTTAGAATAAGTGAACACACCCATGCTAAAGTTGACTAAAAAGAGGAATAAAAAATCGTAATGCCTTAATTAAAAAAATGAGGAAAACTCCAACCTTTAGGGACATGAATAATGTCCTTATTCTTTGTGAATGAAAAATTTATCACAAATAATTAAATGTTCTTCTTTAAAATACAGGGTGCATACGTCTGGACACATCTATCACACACCCTTCACCATATAGACAAGGTTATTTGATGTCTATTTTAGAGTAAAAACTTTATACTCTATCCAAAACTAGTCAACAAAATGTCTTTTATTTAGTCTATAACAGTGCGTATCTGTGCGTTCATTCATTCAGTCACACACACACACACACACACACACACACACACACACACAGAAACATGATTCACATTAAACAGTATGCTATTTTTCCGTTTACAGACACTAACGTTATTCTATATCGCGATTAGAACAAAGCACAAGCATAAAACACTTACACACTTCTCAGCTGAATCTGTTGCTCCTCCTCGTGGTGAAAATAAACCAGCACTTGTTCTGAGGTAGGTAAATGTCCCAGAATTATTCCTCATAGCCGCTCAAGATGACAGTAGATTAATCTGACTAAAAAATATAGTGTGTTTTCAGAGTTTATGGGCGTTAACGCGTCTCAATGTGGTGCTTCACGTATTTGCGTTTGAATAGCGCGTGCTCTCCGTGGGCGTGTCACATTACCGGAGATAATGAGCTGAGAGAAAGATAATTACAATGGCTGACACGTCTCTCTTTTTATATAGATGACATAAACGGAGAATATTTATTTTAGTTTTGAATCGGATCATTTAAAAGTACAAACTCAAATGATTTAAAAGATATATTGCTCATGTCTGGGTGAATAGTATTTGCTGAGTTTTGTTGAAGATTAGAGACGTGCTCCAGGAAAAAAGTTCACGGTGACTGAGAGGCAGAACGCACACCCTGTTTATATTCTTTATTTTACAAAAGCACAATATTTTATTTCGATTGTATGTGGGCACATAAAAAAGTAGACATTTAACAGATTATTGTCTCATATTTCTTAACTCTATATGAACAGAAATTATGGTAGTACTTTAAGTCTATTTTTCTGCTATGTGAAAAAAACGAGCAAAACGCGCCGGCGCGTTTCTAGTCCCCAGAGGGTTAAAGCATCTTTCCACTTTTTGAGCAACAACTCAATTATGCGAATAGAATGCACCTTTAAATGAGAGGCAAGGAGAATAGCATTGTCCATGTTTGCACCTGTAAAGTGAATTACATGTCCCAAAGTCACAACATTAGACAAGCAGAACTGCTTGAGTAAACTGGGACCTATTTGGCAGGTTGCACCCAAACGGGTCCCATACACAACTGGTTCTTGGAGAAGCCAATACAGAGAACTGTGATGTTCTGTCCTCTCCGTTTTAAACAGATTCCAGACTTTGAACAGTCCACGGTAGAAACTTGGCAATCCACTGGTGTTGAGCTGCTTTAAGTCCATCAGAAACAATGTTCTGTTTAGGCCAAGTCCACCTAGCTGGTTCAGAATAGTACATGCCAACGGCCTCCACACGAGGTCTGCGGGACCACACAGAAGCCTCTGCACAAACTGGAAACGGAAAGTTGCCCCTCTACTGTTCAGATGAATTACGCCTTGTCCTCCTTCATCTTTCGGCAAAAATAACACACTTATTCGTGTTCAACACGGTCAAACGCTTTCTCCTGATCAATAGAAACAATCCCCATTTTAAGACCAAAAAGCTTAGAGATTTCTAACAAGTCTCGAATGAGAACGATGTTATCAGAAATCAGCCTGCCAGGGACGCAGTAGGTCTGATCAGGCAAAACAACTTGTTCCATCACTTTACTAAGTCTGCATGCCAAGACTTTGGAGATTAGCTTATAGTCAGTACAAAGCAGGGACACAGGTCTCCAGTTCTTTATGAGCTGCAGGTCGCCTTTTTTGGCAGCAGGGTAAGAACTGCCCTTCTGCAACTTAAGGGCAGATGTCCAGTGGCTAGACTATCCTTCAGCACTGCCAAAAGATCTTCTCCAATTATAAACCAAAAAAACGTATAAAAATCAACAGGTAGACCATCTAGTCCAGGAGTTTTCCTGCTCTGCATACTCTGCAAAGCTACATGCAGTTCACCCAGGGAAATATCTGCTTCCAGCACAGCATTATTTTCTTGTTTAACCTGGGGAAGACTAGAATAAAAACTCTGAGCTAATATCTGGTCCTCTTGGTGTTCACATTTGTACAAATCACAGTAAAAACTGACAGCATGCTTATGAATAGCAGTATGATCAGACAACACATGTCCAGAGTCAGACTTTAAACTGTGAATATATCGGTTTTGACCATTTTTTCGCTCCAAAAAAAAAGTGTGATGGAACATCCATTTCTGCCACATTTTTAAACCGGGACCTAATAAGAGCCCCTTGTGCTGAGACCCCAAGTATGTTCGCTAACACAGACTTCTTGACCTCAAGAGCTTCAAGATAACATTGATCTTTTGTGGCTTCAGCCAAAACCTGCAGTTCTTCTACTTCAGCCTCCAGAGCTTTCACAGACTGCAATAAGACTTTGGTAACATTACAATTATATTTCTGACACAACTGTTTTGTTTGAACTTTTCCAAAGTCCCACCATTGTTGTAAAGACATAAAATCATTTTTTGTACTTTGATGATTTTTCCAAAAAGATACAAAAACTTCTTTAAAATTATTATCTTCTAGTAAAGCTGTATTGAAATGCCAATAGGCACTACTAGGCTTTACACACTTCAGAAAAACACAAATCACAACGAGTGAGTGATCAGAAAACCCAACAGGGCTAATAAAACAGTTTTTAACAACATTAGAATGATATTTAAAACAATAAATACGATCAAGTCTGGCCATAGACAATAAATTGTCTTTACAATGAGTCCAGGTGTACTGACTTTGATTGTCATGCAACCCTCTCCACACATCATGTAACTCATGAGTATCTACTAACTGAATCAGACGTGTGCGAGAGGCAGGGTGAGGCTCTACATGATTCCTGTCAAGTCTACTCTCTGTGCAATTCCAGTCTCCGCCTATAAATAAAAACTCTTTATCATTACAATCTCTAATAACATCATTTACATTTTCCAAAAAAGTCAATCTCTCTTTACCAACAGCTGGAGCATATACAGTGATGAATACAAGTTGTACATTTTCATACATTACGCTGACTTTTAACAACCGACCTTTAATAAACTCTTCATATTCAACAGATTGAGGATTAAAACTCTTGGAAAAAAGAACACCCACTCCACAACTATTACTAGTTTTGTGACTTAAAACATCACCCTCCCATTCTCTCTTCCAATCAACTTCGTTATCAACAGTACTCTGTGTCTCTTGTACAAAGATAACGTCCATTTTTTTAAGGGAGCACAGTCTGAAAAATGAAGCTCTTTTTCTTTCATCTCTAGCTCCATTCAAATTTAGACTGCCAATTTGTAACTTACTCATAAAAAAGAAAACCAAAAGAGAAACAAAGAAAAAACAAAATTGAAAAACTAAACATATTCGCCATCTTCTAGCTGTCTTTTAACCTTCAAAACAAGTTTTTTGAGACGATAAAATTCTTGATCAGTAAACACTTTCTCCCCTGCACTTTCAGAACTTTTTTCAAAGTTCCTAACTGAATCAATGAAAAGTTGCAGATCAGGAAACGCACACTCAAGCTTAACATTCCTAGCTCCTTTAGTTCTCTCAAGAAACTTCTTAATACTCAACATAGTGTAGCCACCTCCTTCCAGGGGCAAAGATTGCGAGGACACTATAGAGCATGGGTCACCAACCTCGGTCCTGGAGGGCCGGTGTCCTGCAGAGTTTAGCTCCAACCCCAATTAAACACACCTGAACCAGCTAATCAAGGTCTCACTAGGCATAATAGAAGCTGTCAGGCAGGTGTGTTGGACCTGGTTGGAGCTAAACTCTGCAGGACATCGGCCCTCCAGGACCGAGGTTGGTGACCACTGCTATAGAGTCTACATCAGAGTCTGCCTCACCATCACTATAAGGAGTCTGGGAGCAACCATGAAGAGGAAAATTCCCCATTTTTCCAGAGGATTGAAAACTCCTAATTTTTCTTTGTTGACCCTTTATTTTGTTCGAGCTTTGTGTGATTTTCTCGATTTTATTCCTTCTGACTCAATCCGTTTTTGTCCCTGAGAATGTTTTGGTTCACTCTGTTTTTGTCCCTGAATTTCATTTGATTCACTTTGTTTTTGTCCCTGAGTTTCATTTGATTCACTTTGTTTTTGTCCCTGAGTTTCATCTGGTTCACCCTGTTTTTGTCCTTGTAATTTGTTTATTTTGCCCAATTTTTGACCCTGAAGTTCGTTTAATTCATTTTGTTTTTGTCTCTGAGATTTACTTGACTCACCCATTTCTATTGTCTTATTATTAATTTCAGCAGGAAATTTTTCTGGACACGATCGTATAAGGTGACCCTCCATTCCACATCCAAAACATTTCATTTTCTCTGACGTCACATAAACATTGTAATCATAATCATCCACTCTGAACTTGAACACTAAATTTAATTCTTCATTGTTGTTTTTAAGAATCATAAAAACCTGCCTTCTAAAAGAAACAACATGTCTCAAATGCGGAGATTTACAGCCAAGGCCAATTGTTTTAATCTGAGACATTAGCTGTCCATGTCTCGAAAGTTCCCTCTCTAACATTTCGTTACTAATGAACGGAGGGACTTGCGACAAAATTATCTTTTTTGCCGGATTGACAAGCGGCACCGCTTGAACCAAGATATCTTTGACCGTTACACCCTGTTCAACAATTGTAGCAACTTTGTCAAAGCTATCAACAAAAATCACAACTCCGTTGTTCATCCTAGACGCGGATTTAACGCTATCATATCCAACAATCACTCCGACTGCCAGAGCGCAATCCTCCACAGAACAGTCTATAGTTGGACAAAGTTTAAAAGCATGTCGACGCGTGAGTGTTTCCAGCCCCACGCTTCCCACACCGCGAACCGGCATGACTCCCGGTTACACCGGTTGCCGCCGCCACCAACAAACTAACCCACTTAAATCACACCACTAACGATAAACTAATATGTTAAATAAAAACTAAAACAACATAGAAAAAAGATAGAAAAAACACTCACACAAAAACCACGCTCCCAGTCTCGCATCCACTCACCCAACTTCCGCTCAGAGAGAGAGAGAGAGAGAGAGAGCTAGAGCTATATAAAGCTATATTTTAAAGCTATAGTCTAAACTTGACTGGTTGTGTATATCATAAAACCAACATTTTTAAACAAAATCACTGTATAATGAATCATAAGGGGAAATATCTATGAAAACTAAACTTACTAATGAACTATTCAATTTAACACTTACAAGGCTGGGGAACCTTCTGAAATTACATTTCTATTTTTGGCCTCTACACAGTTTACTCTTTGCCGTACTACACCTTTCCTTCTAAGATGAACAGATTGGGTGTCGCATCGCTGGCATTCTCGG
This sequence comes from Tiaroga cobitis, assembly GCA_030578255.1. Taxonomy (NCBI): domain Eukaryota; kingdom Metazoa; phylum Chordata; class Actinopteri; order Cypriniformes; family Leuciscidae; genus Tiaroga; species Tiaroga cobitis. Next base: position 48,343,632 of record CM060599.1, read on the forward strand.
CAGGTTTTATTACTCTTTGGACACCTGAGACTGAAATTTCATTGGACCATTATGCCTCACCAGGGCTTAAAACAGTATTAATCTGATAATTATCTCACCCTATTGTGTGGTCATTCATGACACAGACATCTAAATCCACAGCAAACGCCCTTGGGAAAGGTGAATGACACTCTGATTGGTGACGCCAGCACTTGGCATTCGCAGCTGCGGACTAAGAACGTACTGGCATGAATTCAGTGTTCCTTTCATCTCCTCAGAGTGTAATTTGCCAATTCCTTACAAGCCATGTTATCCGCCTGGCGGCCTGTGCTTACGGAAAGGAAAGCCCAGAGACGGCTGCTGTGGATACAGAGAGACTCATCTCAGTCCGATCTGAGTGACATTTATCTGCTTTAACCCAGATAAAGCACCCAGACTGCAGTCAAACTCCCAGTATGCGTTTATTTTTTATTTTTTATGTAAAAAAAAAATGTGAGGAAATGTGTGGCAAATTGGCCTGTCATGGTCAACATTAAAAATATGGTCAAATAAAATGGTCAAATAAAAGCCTCATAAAAGCAGTCCATACTACTTGTGTGCAACATTCCAAGTCTTCTCAAGGTACATTATATAAAAGCTTTGTGTGATAAACAGACAAAAGTTTAAGTCATTATTCGAATGGTTGTTTCTCAATCAATGCTATTAGACACCATTGACACCAATCGGCATTGGTTCATATATGTCTCTTGACCAAATTTCAGTGGCTTCATATTTGATCTAAGAATAATAGAATAATAAATCTACTGCGGGATCTAGAAAAAATCGAATTGTTATTAAAACAAAAAATCTCGCTATTAGTGAACAAAAACAATTTCTAAAGCTAGGTCTTCTAAACATTAGATCGCTCACACCTAAGGCGGTTATTGTAAATGAAATGGTCACAGATAATAGTTTCGATGTTCTGTGCCTTACTGAAACCTGGCTTAAACCAAATGATTATTTCGGTCTAAATGAGTCTACTCCGCCAGGATACTGTTATAAGCATGAGCCCCGTCTGATCGGTCGTGGCGGCGGTGTTGCAACAATCTACAGAGATATCCTTAATGTTACTCAGAAAACTCGGCATAGGTTTAATTCGTTTGAAGTACTTGTGCTAAATGTTATGCTCTTAGATGTAAGAAAAAAATCCCTATTATCTCTAGCATTGGCTACCGTATATAGACCTCCAGGGCCTTACGCCGATTTCCTAAAAGAGTTTGCTGACTTTCTATCAGATCTTTTGGTCAACGTCGATAAAGCATTAATTGTTGGAGATTTTAACATACACGTATAATTTAAATGATTCTTTAGGGGCTGCGTTTACAGATTTATTAAACTCCTTCGGGGTCAAGCAAAACGTCACCGGACCAACTCATCGTCTTAATCATACACTCGATTTAATTATATCATATGGAACCGATCCAACCGATATAGATATCATTCCACAAAGTGATGATGTCACTGACCATTACATGGTAACTTGCATATTAAGTACTGCTGTAATATTTCATGCTGCGCCACGTTATCGACCAGGTAGAACAATTCTTCCATCCACCATAGAGTCTTTCTCAAATAGCTTGATCTGTCTCAGCTGCTGCCTGAACCCAAACAAACAGATGAACTGGATGAACTAACTAGCACTATGAGCACCATTCTCTCTAGAACATTGGATATTGTTGCACCTATTAAATTAAAAAAGGTCAGAGAAAAAAGTATAGCACCATGGTACAATAATACTACGTATGTTTTAAAGAGAGAAACCCGTAATTTAGAGCGTAAATGGAAAAAAAACTAATTTAGAGGTCTTTAGAATCGCGTGGAAAGACAGTATGTCACGTTATAAAAAGCCCCTTAAAACGGCCAGGGCTGAATACCTCAGCAAATTAATAGAAAACAACCGAAATAATCCAAGGTTTTTATTTAATACCGTGGCTAGACTAACAAATAAACAGACGTCGTCTGAACAAAATACCTCGTTACGGTTTAGTAGTAATGATTTCATGAACTTCTTCACCGAGAAAATTTAAAGCATCAGAATCAAAATCGTAAACGTTCAATCTTTACCCGCGCCTTATAATTCAGCCGCAATTATCACCCCGCAAGAACAATTACAATGCTTTACAACCATAGAACAAAAAGAGTTAAATAAACTTATCACTTCATCTAAAACAACAACATGTTTATTAGATCCTATACCAACTGAACTACTGAAAGAAGTGTTACCTATAGTGGAAGAGCCTCTTCTCAATATTTAACTCATCTTTGTCTTTAGGTCATGTTCCAAGAACGTTCAAGCTGGCTGTTATAAAACCTCTTATTAAGAAACCACATTTAGATCCAAATAACCTAGCAAATAACAGACCCATTTCGAATCTTCCATTTATGTCAAAAATATTAGAAAAAGTTGTGTCCAGTCAACTCGGCTCTTTCTTGCAAGAAAACGACATCTATGAAAAGTTTCAGTCTGGATTCAGGCCACATCATAGCACTGAAACTGCGCTTGTTAGAATCACAAATGATTTACTTTTAGCTTCGGACCAAGGCTGTATCTCAGTACTAGTTTTACTTGATCTTAGTGCTGCGTTCGACACTATAGATCACACAATACTCTTAGATCGACTACAAAATTACACTGGTGTTCAAGGACAAGCATTAAGCTGGTTCAGGTCATACTTATCTGACCGCTACCATTTCGTCTACTTAAATGGAGAAAAATCGATCATAACTTCGGCAAACTATGGAGTGCCGCAGGGATCTGTGTTAGGCCCTTTATTATTCTCAATATATATGCTGCCACTTGGTAATATTCTAAGGAAACATGGAATTAGTTTCCATTGTTATGCTGATGACACTCAAATATATATTTCATCACGGCCAGATGAATACGCTAAATTATCCAAATTGACAGATTGTGTTAAAGATATAAAAGATTGGATAACGCGTAATTTTCTTTTATTAAATCCAGACAAGACAGAGGTAATACTTGTCGGTTGTAAAAACCGTCCACATAACCTTTCACAGCACGACTTTAACATAGTAGGATGCCCTGTTACTTCATCCGCTACAGTAAAAGACCTGGGTGTTACATTAGACTGCAACCTGTCTTTTGAAAAGCATATTTCATATGTTACAAAAACAGCCTTTTTCCACCTTAGAAACATTGCTAAGCTGCGTAATATGCTATCAGTCTCTGATGCAGAAAAGTTAGTTCTTGCATTCATGACCTCGAGACTAGATTACTGTAATGCTTTATTAGCTGGTTGTCCTGCATCTTCAATAAACAAGCTACAGTTAGTCCAAAATGCAGCCGCTAGAGTTCTTACTAGATCAAGAAAATATGATCATATAACACCGATTTTATCATCACTTCATTGGTTACCTATAAAGTTCCGTATTAATTACAAGGTATTGCTTTTGACTTATAAAGCTCTAAATGGTTTAGCTCCAGTCTATTTAACGGATCTTCTATCGCCCTACAATCCATCGCGCTCTTTAAGATCACTAAATTCGAGGCTTCTGGTCATTCCTAGGATATCCAGATCCACCAAAGGAGGCAGAGCATTTTCACATTTAGCTCCGAAGCTCTAGAATAGCCTTCCTGATATTGTTCGTTGCTCAGACTCGCTCTCACAGTTTAAAACTAGACTGAAGACGCATCTATTTAGCCAGGCATTCATATAAATTTGTTATCTTACAGTTACTGTAAATTCGGCCTCTAGTTCATAAACGCCAGAGGAGAACTGGCCCCCGACTGAGCTTGGGTTCTCCCAAGGTTTTTTTTTCTCCATTGGGTCATCTGATGGTGTGCTAGGACACCTTTAGGTCACTGGATGGAGTTTTTCGGTTCCTTGCCACTGTTGCCTTTGGCTTGCTCAGTTGGGGATATTCAAATTAATTAACCAATCATACCATTGATCAGCTCTACCAAACTTGTATGTCTTTTTTTCCAGTAATAAACAAACATTGTTAAGTTGTTTTGATTGATACTGTGAAGCAGCTTTGATACAATCTGTATTGTGAAAAGCGCTATATAAATATATTTGACTTGACTAAGAGCTGCAACTTGAATCAAAATGAAGGTACGTAATGGGAGAATTTCCATTTTGGGTGAACTTACCTTGGGTGAATAATCTCTTGGTCAGATGGACATTTTATCACTCATAGGTGGCTCTTAAATCTTAGATTTCTTATAACTTTTAATATGAGTTTTAAATGTTATATATACATATATATATATATATATATATATACACACACTGTATATATACTTAAGTATGGATTCCCTTAAAAAAGGAGAAAATGTAAACAAATTGTCATGATTCTGCCATCATGTTATTGATTATTCCTAGTCTTGTGGCAGGATCATGACAGAACCAATGTTTTGTGTACAAGCGCATGGCCAATTGTTTGGCCATGTGCTTGTGGTGTCTCGTTACGTTACCCCGCCCCCTTGTTATCCTCGTCTTGTGATTATTGTCTAGTCAGTTTCACCTGTCCTCGTCATTAGTGTTCCCTTTATAGTCCCCTTGTTTTTGCTGTCCTGTGTCGGTTCATTATTTGATGCTGTTTCTCATTGTATGAGTCTCCTTGTGAGTACCTTGTTAAATAAGAAAGTCTTGTATCGTTCTTAGTCTTGTATTACTGCCAGTCTAGTCCTGTCAAGTGTTTTCTAGTTAAGTTATCTCTAGTTTGTATTGTCTCTGTTTTGCCCCCTCGTGGGTTTTTGTCTCTGTTTGTTATAATAAACGTTTAGTGTCTACATTTTCATCTGCGCTTGGGTTCTCCATCCATCCTCATAACACAAATTAGGTAATGGTTGTTATATAGTAAGAGTACATAATTGTAAGAATTGTACATTAACATGGACAGTATAGCTCCGATAATTTACTCTTGGCAAAATTCATTGAGAAATGTTTGAGTTCATATTGACTTGATGGATTTTAGGAGCGTGCCACAGATTTTGATAATGTTGAGATCTCTACTGAAATACAAGAGGTGGCATGAAAGAAGGAAATCATCTCCATTTGCTCTCTAAGAGAATCAATTGAGAAAGACAATTCTTTCCTATGGGAGGATGTGCACTGGCAGGCATACAATGTGCAATGCTCACATGTTTAACATGTTGGTTAGAAATGACTGATGAATTTGAGTGGAGTGGAAATGATAACTGAGCTTGTTGGTTTGGATTCTCGGGTCAGGAAAACATCCAAATAAGAGAAGAAAAATGAAAGTGAGAGGGGGCTAGAGACCGAGATTGGCACTCTTTTTATCCCAGCACCAGTAAAGCAGGCTCATATTGTGGCCTTAGCCATTATCCCAGGATATTTGGGATTCTGATTAAGCAAATCGTTCCCAGGCACGCCTGCTCCGTTTAGGAAAGACAGGGATCCGAGGGGTAAATAATCCGATTTTGCTTCTATTATCTTCGTGATGCAGTGGAAAGACGGAGGCCTTTGAGATGCCATGTCTTTTTGTCACGACCTTTTGTACGTACTACGCAGCCTGCAGACTCGGCTTTAGATGCATCCTGCTTCCAAGAGTTTACTGGCAGAGCCACAGAGCCTCAAATAAGCCGATGCTTACACATCCTAGCCCTGTTTTCCATTTTCTTCCATTTCCCCCAGTGTTTATTGGGCTGGACTGTTCTGGATCAGATATTGTGGACAGTTCTCCAGTTTTAACACAAAAGTTCATGAAAAACGCAGAAAGAAAGCATATTTTAACGTTTTTTAACAATGTGAAAGATAAAGAAAACATTTTTTGTAAAGTTCAGGATCCTATCTTAGCTCTTCTACTTTATGTAGTGTGTGTGTGTGTGTGTGTGTTTTTTCAGTGTCTTCAACTTTAAGCCTCTGCCAGATCCCTCCACAAAGGCAAATTGTTTATCTGGAATTAGTGTTGTCACGGTACCAAAATATCAGTATTCGGTACCAATACCAGTGAGAATCCACGGTTCTCGGTACCAATTTCGGTACCAAAGCTTAATTTAGATTAAATTTACACATATTAAAGTGTATATCACGGTTACAAAGATGGAAACTGTAGTATTAAAAACAATTTACAATAAGATTCTATTTGTTAGATAACATTAGATAAAATTACCTAACAATAAACAACAGTTATATACTGTAGCAATTATTCTCCATGGGGTTAACTTAAAAATGTACTAATATATTTTTAAAATCAAAAGTTTTATCTGTTAACATTATTTAATGCACAATGAATGAAGTGAACAAAGTGTTTGTATTAAATAACATTCACAAACATTAATTAATGTTGTAAAAATATATTGTTCACTCAATGTGTTGATGTTGCATTAAGTAATATTAATGAATGGAGTCTTATTGTAGTGTTACCAAACTATACAGGAGATAAAACATGTTTTATTTGACTTAACTGTACTTTTATTTAATCCAAAAATGTCACTCTTGCCTGCCTTCAAAGCTTGAGAACCCTGTAGCTGATTTCTAATGCAAGGGCTAGAAATCAATTAATTCTGATACTTCCTCGTCATCATGGAGAGCGCATCGCACCGCTTTCTCCTTTCCACAAGCGCTTGCTTTTCCGTGTCTCCGCTATGCAACCATGAACAGCGGCGAGCCTGGGAAGACGAGCTCGCACGTCTCTTCTATTGTGAGCGCGCTTGCCGCGCGCCTACATTTGAAATTTGCACGCGCAAAAAAAAACGCGCAATATAAACGTGTGAACGGCCCTTTATGGCAACGTGACATTAGCCTAATTCAAAATATTTCCATATGTGGCTCTTTCCTCCTTTCTTGTCAACAAGTGGATTCAGAGCCACCGCATTAGCAGCGCCGGTCGCGGTGTCTCAGAGTGTTTTTATGAAGAGTACGCACCTCTGCATCTTTCAGACAGCGCATCAAGAACCGGATTAACCCGGTACTCGGTACCTAGAAAAGCTGGGACCGTAACCGTTTAATTTTTTTTAGTACCGACTTGGTACCGAAGTACCGAGTTTTTTGACAACACTATCTGGAATGTTGTGAACCGTATGTTCAGACTTCAGACGCACTCATTATTCGTTTTTCTCTGTGTTGACATGCTGGGATATAAAGTGGCATAGTTGATTCTGTGCCCTAAATATCTCTAGCAATACCAATCGACTCAAAGCGAGGCACCTGGGTTTCCCAGTCCTACATGTATGCAATGCTATTTGGGCGAACAGTGGGAGAAAAGCCTTATAAATCTCTGAGACACGAGAAGCATAGCTCTCACAGCACTGATCATTGTCTTCACTGATGTGATAAAGATCGCTCTGAGTTATTGTGAGTTAATGTGGATTTCACAAGACAAAACTTGGGTAGTGGTTTCAAAAGTCTGTTGTCAGTTTATCTATCATCATTTGAAAGAGATGAGTTAGTTGCGGTCCTCTAATTTTATTGGCCAGAGTCCCTGTTTTGTATCACTCTTGTCTATCTTTGGGGTTCCAGACCAGGCTGTCGATCTGTGTATAAGTGGTGGGGATTTTTAAATGATTCTTTCTGCAGGTTACATTGATACATCAGTAGGGGTGACAAGTAACTGTCTTCATGAGCAAGTCATTGACTGATATACTCAATTTAGTCAGGAACAAAACGTGAGTGAGTCACGGAACCATTTACTCAAACAATTTGTGCAAAAACACTGATTCAGTCTGAAACGAATCAAGTGACATCAACTTATTTACTCAAGAACACCAATTCATTCAGTAACGAAACATGAGTGAGTCCACCAAACCCATATACAACACATTAGATGGTATATGAAATATATGCCACAATTAAAAATGATAAATATGTGACTCGTGCTGGCAAAATGACAGGTCACAAGCAGCATTTACTACTGATCACAAAGCCGTGCTTCACTGACAAGCTGCGCATAAATAAAAAAAATAAAATCGCAGCCTTTGCCAAATCGTGTGTGGTTTATTTCGATAATATATATATATATATATATATATATATATATATATTAGGTTTTTTTTTTTACAATTTCACCCCTCTTTATTTGGCTTTTTCTGAAACTCAGACTCAGCTCTATATTACAAGCGTGTGCCCGGGTGAATGAAAGGAGGATTAAGCTGACATCAGTGTTACGTGTCTTCAATTTCGTCCCAACTGCCAATTGAAAGCATGAAATGAGGTCTAATACTCACCCTGACCCCAATCTGAGTTTCCAAGGACAGAGTTTCAGTCTCTTCTCACACCCTGCATCTCTGAGCTGGTAAATGCAGTCTGCTGCCTGCTGCTACATTGACCTTATGACCTTCTGAGTCATAAGGCCTTCCAGCTGCTACTGGCTTCCATTTCATTGCCCTGTGGACCTCAGATCCATTTACACCTGCTACAACCCACTGCATCTGCGGACTTCTCTGTTTACACACATACACTCAAACACACGCTACATGTAGAAAGCAGACACATACGAACACACAGGCTTTGGAATTGTTGCTGTTTCCAGAATTGTTTCTTTAACAATTGGTTTCCCATTTAAAATAGCTGAACAACCTATAATATTATATTTAATTGTACTGTTCCCACTGGGACAACTTGCCCCATATACTACAACAACATTTGGCACAAATGGTCAAGAAGTGTTAGATGTAGTAGCTACACTAACATTCAACAATTTGGTGTCAGTAAGAGTTCTCAATGCTTTTGAAAGAAGTATATCATGCTCACCAAGGCTGCGTGTATTTGATCAACAGGAACAGCAATACTGTGAAATAGTATTACAATTTTAAATAACTGTTTTCTGTTTCAATATATTGTACAATTTATTTTTTTCCTGTGGTGCAAAGCTGAATTTTCAGCAGCTATGGTCATGCTTTTTTACATGAGATTTCAAAGTTAGTGAATGTACATGAACAACAAATTTAGCTCAAAATATCTTAGACAAAATATTCCTTAGGATATGTTTGGTTTAATGTTTTAAAATAAGCAGAATGACATTTGAAATGAAAATGGGTTTGCCCTGTTATTTGCTCAGTACATAATACTATGGAGTGCCATTGGGGACTACAACAATTTGTCAGGGCTCTCCAACCTCTATGACATCCCCAAATTTTCTAGTCAATTGATTTTAGAGTAATAACACACTTGGCCCAAAGAGTAAAAAAGCACTAGGTAAATTCCTTCTTACACATGACAAATGTGTTTCCTATTAAATGGGAGTCAAACGCCAAGCAAAAAGCATACAGATGATTCAAATAAACCAGGTGTTGGTTCCAAGATGATATTTAATGTCCTTTGGCAGGGGCAGGGAAGAAATATGATTATATTGTAATAGAATGTCTGATTCACATACCCCAACAAAACAGAGCAAAGGTTTTGTGTAAGAACGCAGAAGAAAGAGTTTAGGGGTCTTCCACAAGGCCTTGGGGAAGCTGAACAACCCGACAAACACACCTCACGCTGTGTGACATTCAGTCATGTCCCAGAAGCCTCGGGTATTAGTGAGAACAACACACAGGCAGAACCGCTGACCTGTGAACGTACCAAATGACAAATGAATCAACAACCACAAATGTCCAAATACATCATTGTATCGGTCCCTGAGTGGGACGAGAAATTCTGCGTTTTGGCTCCGCATGAGTCGCATCATTTCTTTTGATGGATAATGAGGACCTGGCCTGTCAATGATGTCACTCACGCTGACAGGGATGCTAACGGTGATGACCCCACTCAAAAGACTAGTTTATAGACAAGCATACATTTCTACGCAGCTCCAGACGAACTGAAACTGGGGTTCTCAGGTTGGAATGGCATGCAGATGAGATTAGGTATTCTGTATATAAGATTTATTATTAGTAGGATTATTATTGGGTGATATAATACTTTAAAGAATATAAACTTTCTCACCTAAATTTCACACCCCATATATTAACCGTTATTTTGTAATGCGGAGGTCAGCTATTTTCTGTGAATGTGCAAAGAAAGGTGTCACAAATGCAGAGGATTGAGCGGCTTTTTCACAAATGTTTGAAAGAGGGTTTCAAAGTGCAAGTTTTTGAAAACAATACCATTATCAGCTCCCGAATTTTTGAAAACACTGACGTCATGCGCATGTATGCGCGTGTCTATAGGCGCATAGTGTTTCTTTACAAAGTTAAGTCGCCAACTACTGGCCTAAAAGCATAATACAGCATTTTTAGTCGTTTTCGTAAAGCTGTGAACATTGTGATCAAACTTGACATTTCTCATCCAGTTATCATTGGGGAAAAAAACTAATAAAACGAGCAATACAATCCAAAATAATTGTATCTCTAGTCTTCTGTCAACAGTTGTCTAATTTTTGCATATTTTCAGTTTGCCAAAGGATTTTTAGAAGAACAAAGTTAATACTTAAATTAAAGTGAGTACTCTGTAAATCTCCAGAACTATGAGAGTACAATATCCTCAGAGCAATTCAATTTTCCTCTGTGTGGTCACTCCACCTTACTTCTTACCGGGAAAACGAATCTCTGGGCTGAGGGAGGGAGGGAAGGGGAGATGATGACGTGTTTTTTGATCATCCTACACACCCGTACAATTTAGTCACATGTGGGCCGTTTGCTCTGATCCATAGAGCGACACCGATGTGGTTTCCTTCCTCTTACTGTAAAGGTCACGCACAGGTGCACTTCCTTTGTCTCATTGAAATAACATGTGAATAATGACTGTTCAATACAGTCAGGGATGAATCACTGCTCATGTAGGGGGAAAAAATAGAGATCTCTTTGATATTTGCAGTCATTTCCGTTACGCAGCAACAAGCTTAAGTGGAACAAGATGGTTATTATAGTTAACTAAAACTGACATTAACCATGAATAACTTGAAATAAATAAATGTTAACTGAAATAAAATATAATATAAAAAACTTAAACTTATTTTATTTCAGTTAGTTGCCAAGAAAACATATAAGAAATGTACTTTATGTATTTAACTTGATTTATTTAACTTGATGTACTAATATTATGGAAGCTTGTTGCCGCCACGGAATAAAGAAAATAAATAAAAAAAATGTAAAAAACTTTTTCTCTCAAAATTCTGACTTTTTTAATCCGCAAATGCAAGTTTATATCTCACAATTCTGACTTTTCTCTCGCAATTGCAAGTTTACATCTCACAATTCTGACTTTTTTCTTGCAATTCTGATCTCGTAATTCTAACTTTATCGCAATTACAATTTTACATCTCACAATTCAGACTTTTTTCTCGTAATGTTAAAATGTTAAATAAAAAATGTTTTAAAAAAATTCCGCAGCTGCGAAATTACATCTCGCAATTCTTACTTTTTTTCTCTCGCAATTGCGACTTTCTTCTCACAATTGCGAATTTATATCTCAGATTTCTCTTTTTCCCTCACAATTCTGACTTTTTGTTAGATCTATTGTTAGAATTGTTAGATATAATGCAATTGCGAGTTATAACATCAAATGGGGAGAACAAATACTTTTTATTCTCATAATGGCAAGTTTATATCTCACAATTCTAACTTCTAAACTCTTGTGAGTTTATATCATGCAATTCTGAGAAAAAAAGTAATTATAAAAAAAGTCAGAATTAAAAGCCACAGATACCTTTTTTATTTATTTATTCAGTGGCAGAAACAAGCTTCCATTTAAAATAACCAAAATAAAAATGAATAAAAAACTATAGAAAAATGACGAAAACACTTAAAAATAAATACAAATCCTAAAAATGTAAGTAAAATTATAATCAAAATCGAATATATAAAAATAAATGTATACAAATGTTACAAAAGTGACATTGATCAGACACAGTTTGAGAGATTATAGAAGAGATGCATGGGGTCTTTTTCTCAGAAGCTACATTTTAGAAAAAAAAATACTTCTTAAAAGTCTCCATTTAATGTCATTGATTTCGAGCAGAAACATTTGAGATATTAAAGAGAATTCAAACTGAGTCAGATTCTGGCCATGCAATGCTGCTTACTTTACATCTGATCTTAGCAGCAGCCACATCGTCACAGAAGACTGTGGATCTGCTATTGGAAATGGATGTGAAAACAGAGCGTAACCTTTCATCTTTACACAGGCTTAATAAGAGAATCGGAGGGGTGTTTCCAATAACAAATCCACAATGCTGGGTTCAGTGCAAGGTCACAGCATCGCACAGACCACAGTTAGAGGAGCTTTACGTGGTGCTAGTGTTCCCTGAGAATATGAGACAGGAAACAGGCGAGCGAGAGAGACAGAGAGGCAGAGACAGATCCAAAGTCAGCCTGAGATAGGCTCTCCTCAGACCGCAAAGTGCTGGAAAGAGATAACTGTCTCTACTCTGTCTGTTTAGCAACAGAGATCAGCAGTTCACCAAGTTCAAATATCACAGATGGAATGCATAAAGTTAATTAGCATGTACTTTAAAGTGTCTGAAACAGGGCCGTAACCACCATATACAGTACATTGAGAAATGGCGATAATTAGAAATGGCCAAATCTGCCTCAGTTGTCTAACAGCGTTCATCAATGTCAAAATGACTGAGATGGCCAATCAAATCAAAGAAGGCGGGCCTTACTGTTCACAGAAGACGAGTGCGGATTGAAACGCAATGCGTTTAGTTTTAATGGTGAAAGAGCGTCGTAAGTAAATTTAATATTGTTTGACAACTGTTTTCATGATTCATGTAGAACTGAATGTGAAGTGACAAGAAACATTTTTTTTTTTGTTTTCAACATATTAGACATAAGAATAAGATTGCATGTGTGAATATTTTTTAATAAAATATCATTTGCAAATAGCTTAAATTGATTAGTTCATACCTAGAATTAGACCTACAGATGTCCTACATTCTTTTTATTTTCTTTATCTTAATTAATTAAATTACTGTGATTTCCATCTTTAATTAAATATTTAGTTTACATGGTAACACTTTACAGTAAGGTTTCGTTAGTTAACATTGGTTAACTACTTTAGTTTACATGAACTAAAAATGAACAATACGTCTACTTTATTTATTTATCCTAGTTAATTACAACATTTACTAATACATTTTTAAAATCAAAAGTTGTATTTGTTAACATTAGTTCATGCACTGTGAACTAACATGAAAAAAAACAATAAATAGCTGTATTTTTATTAACATTAACATTAACAAAGTTGAATAAATACTGTAACAAATGTATTGCTCATTGTTAGTTCATAGTGAAACATTAACTAATATTAACAAATGAGACTTTATTGTAAAGTCTTACTGTTTTAATTTATTACAGCAATATAATAAGGTGAATGAGGAGTGAAACTTTGGTTTGGATCTTGCCTTGTCATTTGAACGGTTTACATTTATGTATTAGAAATTAATGACAAATTTTGATGACATTCTACTAACTATATGTAACTTTGCAACTACATGTCAACTAGCAGTCATTTGAGTATTAGTAGACTATCTGCTTAATATCTGCTAACTCTTTATTCTGATGCTCCTCAACAGTCTATATACGTAACTTTGTGGTTACTTGTAAACTTATTCTATACTAACCCTAACCTAGTCTACATACACTAATGAGAGTTGGTTGACATATAGTAGTTGCAAAGTTACTTATAGTTTGAAGAATGTCTAAAGTGGACCATCAAAATAAAGTAACCAAACTTCAAGCTGACGTCCTTGTGTAAACTAACTCTCAGCCACATGCTGAACAATGGCTAACTTTAGCACTTTATTTCCATCCTGCTAATTTTCCTGCCATTGTGTAAATAATCAAGTTATAATTAAAAAAAGGTTTATGTGTCTGAGCTTGACCATGATATATTTCTGAACGTCTTGTGTGCTCTTTTATAGAAACACTTCCTTAAACATATTCATTTTTCTTTACGTTTTCGCATGTGTGAGAGAGTGAGCTACTATCAAGTCCACGCCATCTGCAGATGGCCACAAATTGTGGGAGAACCATGACCATTACATCACTGGGTATGAAGTTACCCTTTAATTGCTTTTACCGCTAAACAAGCAAACTATACTGTATATACATATCTCGGTGTCTCTGCTTCTATACCCCTCCACAGAGCTGTGAAAGAAGATGTCTGTTTGGGTTCCACAAATGGGTTGCTCCTATGACTCGACCCCTATGGAGGTAAATGAACGCCTCTGAGTCGCTAGAGAAGGGATCCGGGAGAGATCACTTCCAATCACGTCCCGCATCACCCGCATGGCTCCTGAGATTCGACTCGGGGTGAAATTAAATGGCCGGTGTCATAAAGCCACCAAACAATGGAGCCATTGAGCCAGTGGAGTTTCCTTCAAGCAAATGCAAACACGATACTTCTGATTCAGCACTTTCGCCTCAATGTGCTCCATTCTTGCTCTTCTCCCACTGCGGTCGCCTCCTCAAAAGAGTAAATCACCCTCCATCACACTCAAACACGGCCATTGTGTCGTATTTTACTCGCGATGGTGCTGCTAAAAGTACCAGATTTAAAATAGAGGAACGGAGGAGCTTGAAAAACTGAAACTGATTTAAAGGTCAGCAACAAACTTACTGCTAAAATATCGTCAATAACTTTTTTCTGCAAAGGTACAGTGCAAAGTCCACATATTTATGCCACATTTATTTCCCCATTTATAGGCTAGCTTATCTGAAGAGCCGTTTGCAATGCTGCATCTTTAAGAAATTAATACATTTATTCAGCAAGGATGCATTAAAATTACTGCTTTCAACATTGATAATAATAAGAAATGAGCACAAAATAAGCATATTAGAAGGATTTCTAGACATATGATCATGTGGCACAGAAGACTGATGCTGAAAAGAAATCAGCTTTCAATTCATTTAGAAAACAGTTATTTTAAATTGTAATAATATCTATACTGATATGTATACTGTATTTTTAATCAAACAAATCTAGCTATGGTAGGCGAATGACATTTTATTTAAAAAAAACATGCATACACACACACACACACACACACACACACACACATATATATATATATATATATATATATATATATATATATATATATATATATATATATATATATACACTCACCTAAAGGATTATTAGGAACACCATACTAACACTGTGTTTGACCCCCTTTCGCCTTCAGAACTGCCTTAATTCTACGTGGCATTGATTCAACAAGGTGCTGAAAGCATTCTTTAGAAATGTTGGCCCATATTGATAGGATAGCATCTTGCAGTTGATGGAGATTTGTGGGATGCACATCCAGAGCACGAAGCTCCCGTTCCACCACATCCCAAAGATGCTCTATTGGGTTGAGATCTGGTGACTGTGGGGGCCATTTTAGTACAGTGAACTCATTGTCATGTTCAAGAAACCAATTTGAAATGATTCGAGCTTTGTGACATGGTGCATTATCCTGCTGGAAGTAGCCATCAGAGGATGGGTACATGGTGGCCATAAAAGGATGGACATGGTCAGAAACAATGCTCAGGTAGGCCGTGGCATTTAAACGATGCCCAATTGGCACTAAGGGGCCTAAAGTGTGCCAAGTAAACATCCCCCACACCATTACACCACCACCACCAGCCTGCACAGTGGTAACAAGGCATGATGGATCCATGTTCTCATTCTGTTTACGCCAAATTCTGACTCTACCATCTGAATGTCTCAACAGAAATCAAGACTAATCAGACCAGGCAATATTTTTCCAGTC
The DNA here is from genome assembly GCA_030578255.1 of Tiaroga cobitis. Taxonomy (NCBI): domain Eukaryota; kingdom Metazoa; phylum Chordata; class Actinopteri; order Cypriniformes; family Leuciscidae; genus Tiaroga; species Tiaroga cobitis. Next base: position 48,359,265 of record CM060599.1, read on the forward strand.
TTCAACTGTCCAATTTTGGTGAGCTCTTGCCAATTGTAGCCTCTTTTTCCTATTTGTAGTGGAGATGAGTGGTACCCGGTGGGGTCTTCTGCTGTTGTAGCCCATCCGCCTCAAGGTTGTGCGTGTTGTGGCTTCACAAATGCTTTGCTGCATACCTCGGTTGTAACGAGTAGTTAGTTCAGTCAAAGTTGCTCTTCTATCAGCTTGAACCAGTCGGCCTATTCTCCTCTGACCTCTAGCATCAACAAGGCATTTTCACCCACAAGACTGCCGCATACTGGATGTTTTTCCCTTTTCACACCATTCTTTGTAAACCCTAGAAATGGTTGTGCGTGAAAATCCCAGTAACTGAGCAGATTGTGAAATACTCAGACCGGCCCGTCTGGCACCAACAACCATGCCACGCTCAAAATGGCTTAAATCACCTTTCTTTCCCATTCTGACATTCAGTTTGGACTTCAGGAGATTGTCTTGACCAGGACCACACCCCTAAATGCATTGAAGTAACTGCCATGTGATTGGTTGATTAGATAATTGTATTAATGAGAATTGAACAGGTGTTCCTAATAATCCTTTAGGTGAGTGTATATATATATATATATATATATTAGGGCTGTCAAACGATTAAAATATTTAATCGCGATTAATCGCATCAATGTCATTGTTAACTCGCGATTAATCGCAATTATTTTTTATCTATTCTAAATGTCTCTTGATTTTCTTTTTGTCCCATTATTTTGTCTCATTTTAATGCTCTCAACATGGAAAAGTGGATCGGCTTGCTTTGTGCAAATGTTTTTTTTATTGAAAACAACATTGACATTTACTTTGTTCAATTTCACACTAACATTCTCACTTGGAGCAAATAATCTCTCAATGTAACACTGTCCATTAATAAAAGGGTGAAAGAAATACTGACGAGGTCCTGATATTGACGAGGGGGCGGAGAATTCGCATCAGCTGTGTGTGTGTGTGCGTGTGTGTGTGTGTGTGTGTGTGTGTGTGTGTGTGTGTGTGTGTGCTTGGCCATGAAGTGGTATTTCAGACTGGACGCGCTGCGATGATGATAGCTCAGTTCACAACGATAAAACACACAGATCACTTTGGTCTTGTCAATGGAACCATTTGGCAACTTTTTAAAAGTAAACTTTCCATTCAGAATCTTATTGGCGTCCATTTCGGCGTCTCGCGCTCGTCATCCACTCAAAACGTGACGTTAACCAACTATTTGGCCGGCTCGCAAGCCCAAACAAGTGTGTGCGGCGCGCCTGTTGTTTTGTTTCCGGTCTAGCTAGTTCCGTTTGCGCTTTGGTCGACGAAGCAACAAAACGTCCTCGCGCGGCGCAAGCCATTGAAATGAATGGGTTTCATAGCGCAGCGCCGCGCATGCCGCGTCCTGTTGTAACAGCATGTGAAAAAAACGACAAAGTTTGCTAGGCCAAAAAGACCGTTAATCGCGCGATAAAAAAATTGACGTCGTTAAAATGGATTTGCGTTAACGCCGTTAATAACGTGTTTAACTGACAGCCCTAATATATATATATATATATATATATATATATATATATATATATATATATATATATATATATAAACATTGCTAATCCCACATTTTTGTGTTAAATCATGTCCAGTTATCATTTTGGATATAAAAAGAACAGTTAAATAATCAATTTAAAAGATGTTACAATCACAAGATGAATGGGAATGTTGTTAGGGGTTTCTCAGGTTTATTATATCTTCTGAAGTAATTTTGCATGCAAAGTCTGTTATACCGTTTGAATTTCACGTGTAACAAGTCCAATTGAGGACACTGTTTAATGTGGAACTGATTAGCCAGTTGTTCACCTGGCGCTGATCTATGGGAATTTGGATTTTTAAAGATTCCTCACAACAAGATCACACCTCCTAACAGTTGACAGATTTACCTCCCTAGGTCTGTAAACGTCCATTTCTATAAGACATTTGTTCGCTGAGGAGTCTGCCAAGCACTTTGATAGATAACCCACCCGTACAAGCAGTAAACCATATGAGTGGTTGGGAAAAAGGCTTGTATTGTGTTGCAATCCTTTCAGGTTAGATATATTACTGCACTGGATAGGACATTACTTGCTTAATATATTTCAGCATGGTAACCTCATAATTCAATCCCAATGCACAACACATACTCCACATGCTGTTTGAAATGCAAGCCAGTCATTTGTTATACTCTTATAAGGAGAATGTCTACTTTATTAATGATATCTAGTGTCATTTTTTATAATAATAACTTTCCCTGGGTCAAGGTTCTTTAGAAAATAGACACAAAAGTACACAAAAACCAAACACACAATATACATGTGACAGACACAATGCAACAATAGTTTTAAGTTTAGCAAATAGCACAATTGCAAAAGTTTTCTTATTTATATATGTGCAGGAAAAAAGTTTTGTTTTTACTTTCATTGTCACACTAGTTTTCAAGTAAAGCCAAATATGCCATTCTTGTTGGAACACAATTAGCCCCTTTGGTAACACCAATAAAATAAAATCCCATTAATTGACATTAGTTAATGCATTAACTAACATTAATTAACAACTAGGCAATTTGTGTAGTATGTATTCATATTTGTTAACATTAGTTATTGAAAATGTTAATTGTTAGTTTGTGTACGCTCAAAATATTTAAAAAAAACTTATTTTTTTATTTTAATAATGTATTAGTGAATGTGGAAATTCACATTAACAAAAAAAAAAAATGTTAGTTCATGTTAAATAATGTTGTATACCTTAATAATAATAATTATTATTATTATAAATTGAACTTAAATTGAAATTGGACACACCTGTACATTCTTCAACATTTACAGCAGAGTATACAGGTTGGATGTGTGTTCTATTCATACACAGGTGTTGAAAACATCTGTATCTAACATCTATGATCTGGGTCTATAAACAGATGTTTTTCTGGTGAACACTTGGCCAGATGTCTATCATATGTGTGTCCTGTGCTTGCAACAAGAGCAACCTGATTTCCAGCCTTTCTCTGTTAAGTCTCCAGACCATAGCTCCTACTTTTTTTAACCCGCTTTTTGGATTTTCGATGTAAATTTGCAGCTCACCAGGAAATGGATGTAGCATGTGCTGAAGAGTGGCATTGCTGTCATCAGTCACTTGCATACTGTCATCCAGAGAACGTGAGGCTGCAGGTCCTTATGAAGAAAGAAATAAAGACTCTTGCTCCCTGAACTCTTCATCCACAAATAACTTGTAAACAGGAGTTATTTCAAACTAAACATATCCCTGAGGAGCTTTGCTTCTGGATACAGCGAATTGTCTCTGTGGCCAGACAGGAAACTTTTGAAGCTTTGGGGAAAGTCCATGGCTATGGCTAACTGACAGTGATTGACTCCATGCTATAATCCTCCAAATTCTAAAAGAAGAACTGAACAACATGCAATTCCCATTTCTGGACCAAATTTCGGAGTTTAAGTTTCCTTAAAAACACACCGAACGTCCCACAATTTGAAAAGCAGAGGCTGAAGTTGAGGATCACTACAGCGTGTCAGCTGGACTGGCAGACCTACAGATTTTTAGTGCCAACTGATCGGTTCCAGCGTCTGAACCCTACAATTACGTGTCATTCTGGACTTAGAAGCACAGTTTACACACTTATCCCACGGAAAGGTCATTCAGATCTTTAATTAGGGATGCTGCTTTTGTCCAAACAACTAATTGATGAGAGTCCACTTATGTAAACAAGATGTCCGCTTATCATACATATCATATTCATTTGCTGGTTACTTTGCAAAAATAACACTGGAAGGTTCAGCCAAATGTATGTCAAAAATAAAAAAAAAATCACATCAGTGATCACATCACATCACATCAATCACACGCAAAACGTTATTTTTAGAAAATACAACAGAAAAAAAATATATTAAAAATGATAAGTTTATTAAAAATAATCCCAGATCAGACCAATTCACTCTTGACCTAGTTTGAATAGATTCATTGCAAAGAACATACTCAAAATAGCAATTTACTCACAAATAAGACTTCATGCTTTACAGGCAGCTTTTATTCTACCTGAGAGCATTATAGCCTATGAAATATTTTAGGGCCGAGCATTACTTGGAAAGTGTACATTCATTAAATACATTTCCATGACATTTCCAGGCTAGGAAAACACAAATGTGAAATTGTATATTTACACGTAGGAAGCTTGAATATAGTATAGGAAAGAATATAAGTAAAAGTAGCATTAAGTAAACAATTTACAGGACATTGATGGTGCAAATCCAAAACAAAGTGTACACCCCACTTATTCCTTTTTTTGGTTTTTCAGGTTTATGAAACAAAGCAACAGCCAAGACTTTATGATTAAAGTTGGGTCAATCCTGCACCTGTCCATGTCCAGGTCTGACCTTTGACCTGACCTCTGACCCTGTTGTGTGCTGTCTGCAACCTTACGGTATTGTTTTGCAGCAAATGTTGTGAAAGCGCAACACAGTCCAGCTTTGTCTACTGTGTGGGCGTGCGTTTCCTTGAAAATGGGTTTGAACTGTTTAACTCTAAGTTACAAAGCCAGTATTCATTGCAGTTACCTGACCACAACTTCCTTGTACTGATAGAACAATTAAACAAGTGGATTTTGGTCACATTCCACATTCCATCCTTGAAATCAATGAAAAGAACATTTTTTCATTTTCCTGCCTCACTATTTATATATAAATTACTTTGGGATGAAATGTTACAGTGGAGAAACTATATAAAGAAGAACATTCTCCAAGAACCTTGGAGATGATTGTCCTAAATGTAATTCCAAAAAATCCCAGACTAAATGGTCATTTATAGCAGGGAGCGCCACGGAGCCTATGCGAGTACCCACTTCCTCGTCTTGTAAATGTCAGGTTAATCCATTTCCTGTTTCTGCTCACTTTTACAGGGGTTATTAAAATATTATTAGGCCTGCCCATAAAATAAACTCAAGAGAAAAAAAAAAATTGTGCATTTTTTCCCCTGCCCATTTATAATTTGCTTGCTGTCCAACAGAAGCACAAAACATTGAGGATAGAGGACAGACATAAAAATCTGTTTCGCATTCTTTTTTACATAATATATAGATGTTCCACAACACAAAAATAATACAATTTAAAATAAGTCCCCTGATCAAATACTCTTCATAGTCAAATAAAAATATTGCCACAATATGAGTGTTGATGGATGGATGGATGCATGCTCTGGCAACAACATGAACGTTTATTAATTGCTTGGGTTTTAAAGCCATATCAGTTTAAACGGATATGTTGCTTTGATGAGCAAACATATCTGAAGTGTGCACACAGAAAGCCAGCTGTCACATGACGTGTGAGCATTAAACAAAGTTCTCTTTCGCATCTTATTGCACTTAAACTAATACACACACAGTTCACATAAACACAGTCGGTTATGTCAGTGAACGTAAACAGCTGGGGAAGAAATCGCATGTGTATATTATCTGTGTATTAAAGTGGTAGCAGTTGAATGTGCAGTACTTGCTGCCCTATGCTGATAATGTGAATCAAACAACAAAAGAAAAATCACTCGCTGCTCTTGACTGAGTAACTTTAGTAGCTTTGATAGAATTCGTTACTTGAATGCTGCTGTTAAATGCTCTAGCGAAGAGATAAACATGGCGGACAGTGTACAGCTCACTCAGGGGAGGAGCTAAGCTAATAGAGCCGATTCCATCACCAGTCGTGGGCACCGTTGCATTGTGATTTCACAATCTAGCATTCCTGAATGGCTCATTTTGAGACACTGTATTTGATTCATGGGCAAAATAAAAGTATTGGATGGATTTTTACTACAATATGGTGGTTGTGTACACATAAATTGGGGCACAAAATTATGTTCAAAAACAATGTAAAAGTGAATTTTGCAATAATAGGTCCCCTTTAAGTGATGTAATATAATAGCCTACTTGAACTGCAATTTATCACTCTGCTTTGTGAATCCACCATACAGGTGGTAAAACAGACACGATAAATCAGAGTTCAGAACAATTTGATTATATGCGTCACAGAGATACTTTTGGGATGTCCTTTTACTAGCCTGGGAAAACCCAGACAACTGCAAATTTAGATTTGCTCTGAAAGTTAGTCTGGCAAAGAGCTCATTCAAGCCCATTTCCAATCCGTCGAAATCGAGGCACCAATCAGAAACGTTGGGGCGGGCTTTACACGATGAAGACAGCGCTGGGATTTTGAAGCAGATTTTGTAGCCTACATTACAAAGATGGATGCCGCCGTCGAACATCACTCGTTCGAATCAGCTATCGGGTCTGTTTTAAGCGATTTGAACGTTTCCTTTTTGTTAAAAACCGAGCAAAGAACAACACTCGGAGATGTTTTCCGTGTATTGATTAAATAAGAGATCCAGGCTCTTGTGTCAGCTGCGTTAAGTAACTGATCACCTCTAAAGCGGACGAGCACAACGTGGGAGGCTCATTGCCTCATTGCCGTGCGTGTGTAACTATCCTGTGTGTTTGTCCCTACGTGCTTTTTTCTCTCTTTCTCATTGTGTTTTTATTATGCCTAAGGACGTTTCTTCTACATTCACAGAAAAGTTTCTTGACCCGAGGATTTAATTACGTTAGTTCCTTCACTCTCAAATTACAGGGTCGTGCCACGTCACCTTGTATATTCTCAAGATTTTTTCTTGAGGGTCACTTACATGCAACAGGCGGCAGTGAACTCATTGATTGTTTACACGCACAGATTTTCACTGATTAAATTGAGTCTGATTGCAGATTCTAAATGTTCTGTTTATAAGTAAATTAAACACTGCAGTCTGGTAAAAGAAAATAAAAAACATATGTTTACATGCGCATTACATGCACGACGAATTAAACAGAAAAGCCATCTGTAATCATTCCGTATTGACTCCTCTTTGTGTTCCCCATTTCAGGCCAATTCAAATTGTGGGTAAAATAATATTTTATATTTGACATTATAATAATTACTGTAACTATTTTGTATTAACGCTTCACCGTAATGAATGAATTATAATCAACAATTCTTTTTCTTCCACCATCTTGGATGGTTTTTTCCCCCCCACAAATTATCACAGTGTATTATTGATTTGACTTCTGCACAAAGGATACATTTGGCCAAAACACACTCGTATGATGAAACTAAATCATGCTGTCTATTATTTGGAACAGCCACAGCAGCACCTATGATGCTTAAGCAGCTCACTATGTCTATTTGCTTGGTATTTACTTCTCAGCACAGGTGCTTTTGGCAAAATTAGGCAGCTGAGAAAACACAGACGGTGGCAACTGGTCATTTAAAATGCTAGCCTGATTATGTTCCATTTCTGCACATGCATCCGAAAGTTAAGGCAGCTGCCTAACAGGCAATAACTTTGCAAGCAGCTTTTGCGCACATAGGTACCTAAACAGATTTCGGACAGATATAGTCTTATTATTGGGAGATATTAAGTGTCTTATTAAGGGTCCATGGCTCTACCATTCATAATGGCCAACTTGGATCACATGTGCCTTGATAACCAATCAGATTACAGCCTTGACGTCATAGAATTTCGTTCAGAGTTGTGCGACAGTCAATCATTGTTTGCGGATACGATAGAAATGAATTGTCCGCAATTGTCCGTGACTTCTGTTATTCCCGCTGTCAACTCAAAAAACAAATCAATCCATAATAAATGTTTAAGAGCAAACATGTTGAATATTAGCCGATAGGCTGCCGATTCACTAACTCTTTCCCAGCCATTGATGGAAATTTCCGTCATTTATGAGACAACGCTTCCCGCCATTGTTGGAAATTTCCAGCGTTACGTGTTTTCACAGTTATACGGTAGGGGGCGCTATGACAACTTCTGAAAGAGTACTGATCTCCAGATCACAATACATGTGAAGAAGAAGCAGAAACAAGCGACAGCATATGTAAGCAGATGCAAAATAGTATGTATGTAAAATAGCGCAATCACTATTTTTTTTTTTGCTCAAAATGTTTTTTTTATGAAACTTACCCACATTCAAGTGTTGATAAAAAAAAAAAAACTCATGAAGCTTGAATTAAACTTCTGTTGTTGTTTAAAAGCGGAGGGTCTATATATATATATATATATATATATATATATATATATATATTGCATGTACATATATACATGCACAGATATACATGCAACTAAATATTGTGGGGGCCATGAAAATTTGGTGAAAATAATAAAAAATGCTGGCTGAGGCTGGCAACTTAAAAAAAAACGCTGGCCAGGAAAGAGTTAAATGATAAGCCGTTTTCCCACAAAAGCATTTTATTCAGCGTAGTGAAGCCTCTCCTCCGTTGACATCCATTAAAAAAAATGGACGTACAGCATCGTTACACTATTTTTTGCTAACCTTGGAGTCTTAAAGCGGCTTTGCTAAAGTTACAGGCAGCTAAGGTTTGAGGCTGAGAACCCCTGCCCAATAAGATTCTATACATGAAGTGCCTGACAGAACCATTTAAGGTTAACCTTTTCTTCCAAGAGTGTGTGCCATTATTAATTGTGTTTATTTTTATGTCTTCTAAGGTATTTAAGAAGAAACAGCTGAGACAAATTTGATAGCTATGAACATCTTGTGATATGAAAGCTGTGAAATGGCAACGGTTGAGCACAAACATTTTCCTCTGGGCGCTTTGTGACGTGTCAACAGAGGGAGTAGTTCACTTTAAAAAGCTATAAAGAGCTTTGGGGGTTGGAAAGTAGAAAGAGAGGTCAAGGGTTTTCCTCCAACCCACTATGACGCTACACTGCAGGGAAGGTACCTCACGTGTACACATGGTATCCCATGCATGCGACAATATGCAACTTCAATACACTGGTATGACATTAACTTTTTTTCCACTTGCAGTAGCTGCAGAAAGCAATTATGTAGGTCAGTGACATTAACGCAAGTTTGTGCTGAGCTGTTAAATCAATTCAGCAGCAACCACTACCAATGAACTCATTATTGTCAAGAGAACTAAAAAGACTGCATGATTCAATGAAGAGGCCTATTACACTAAACCCTCTGGACATTGTGATCATAACAAAACTCTGGTACAATACCTTCAGTCACAACCTGTCGAAGTCTCCTCCGCCCAATGAACTCACTTGCCTTCAGTGAAACGCACAAAATAAACATTAGTGACGTTACAGCTTTATGGGCACTGTTGATGACATACAAACGATTCTGTTCAAATATGAGACTTAAGAGAGATTTGCAGACTTTTGACAAACGTAAAAAAGGAAAGGGCAAAGCTACGCAGAACTGCACTTGTCAAACAACACCTGCAGTCTGCACCTCGCATGTTTGCACACGTACTGCAGAAAAGTCAGGACTCAGCAAACATTTAGTCAACACAAATAGGCCGTGATAGTCATTCTAATCTATCTAAAAGACTCACTAATTCATTAGAAAGGATGCAAGTTACTTATCCTTTTCACAGGGATCTTACAGATAATAGATTTTTTATTGGTTTCATAAACACTACCGTTCGGACATTTGGGGCCTCTAAAGATGTTTTAATGTTTTTGAAAGAAGTAAAAAATACAGTAATATTGTGAAATATTATAACCATTTAAAACAACTGTTTTATATTATAGTATATTTTTTCAAATGTAATGCATTCCTGTGATGGCAAAGCATGTGATTTAGCAGCATTATTCCAGTTTTCATTCACATGATCCTTCAGAAATCAATATAATATGCTGATTTTCTGCTCAAGAAACATTTGTTATTATCAATTTTGAAAACAATTGTGCCGCTTCATATTTTTGTGGAAATCGTGATGCATTTTTTCATTATTCTTTCATGAATAGAAAGTTAAAAAACAGCATTTATTTGAAATAGAAATCTTTTGTTACATTATAAATGTAATTTTCGATCAATTTAATGCATCCTTGGTTGATAAAAGTAGTAATAAAAAGAAAAGAAAAAAAAATCATACTGACCCCAAAACTTTTGAATGGTACATTTACACGTTTCTGTTTGGGGGCTTCCAGAGACTGAATGCATAATCATTTTGACTTTTTTTGTAGGGTCAATTTTTGGTCGTCAATAAATATTTCTAGAGCATAGATAATGTTAGCATTTGAATTCTTTGCATTTATTCATGTTTCTTATTTGGGGTTTCTGAGACCCCAAACAATTTTGGTTTGATGCATGTTTTAACCAGTTCTCATAATATTAGAAAAAGCATCATAGTCTTAACCTGCTACTTCAATGTTAAGTGTATTAAAAAGGTTTCACAGACCCTAAACAAAACATGAGGGTTAAACTACTCAATTTGATGTATTACACAAGCATGCATCAACCCCGAAGGGTAAACGATATGTTTTGTGTCACCAAACACATAAGCCGGCTGTAAATTCTCCTGGCGTACGTGACAAATGCGGTTTCTGATTTCTGGCACGTAACGCAATATTGTTTTAGTGGGATCTCAGCTCTTACAGGTGAGGCGGCACGCAGCCCCGCACGAGTGATGAGACTGGGCATACAGCCAAGCTTTATCTGGCAGCAAATGGGAGCCTGACACATGCCGATAGCATGCAACACGACAAGACTGACGTCTGCAACAACATGCTCAACGGCACCTTGAGGTGTAAAAAATAAAATGTGAGCCTCTCAATCTCCCTCTTAGTTGAAAGGCCTGTAGATCACTATTTACAACATCCAGCAATGAAACTTGCAACTAATAAAAAAATGGGTAAAGTCTTGAATTTATGTCATTCATGGCAGCGTCAATGTCGAAGCTAAAAAAAAATAAAAAATGTATTCTGACACTCTTTAGAATAGATGTTACTTTGAACCCTTGACTTTTATTTACATGATCCTGAACTAATATTAAATAGGTTTGTTTGTGGGTAGGTTATATATCTAATGCTCGCGTGTCATATTCTGATCTTAAAGCAAAAAGAGCTGCATGCGAAATGTTTGAATAATATGCAACCTGGAATCATAAATCACAAAAATGTATGGCTTGTTTAGTTGGGATTTGAAACTTCAGTAATCTTCAGTAATATTATCGATTTGACTGCACTGACACTCAGCCTTACCTATGTTTCACCCGTTTCAATTGAAACAGGCCCCGCCCTCCAAGGGGACCCCCCACATCTCCACAGACCAGCAAAATATCCCATTCATTTTCTCCGTAGGATATTGATTTTCAGCCATAATGTCTAAACCATTCAAGATAGATTGACTACGAGGTTGTGAAACGAAAGTTTCTGCTCCTATAAAAGCCACAAGGTATGAAATCAACCTTGTTATTTGCGATCTTCTGGAGAAATACTACACTACCCACAATTCTAAGCAAAACACTGATGTCTCTGATTGGTCGAACTCGCGGTTACCATGGCGACGTTTACCACCCCTGCGAATGGCTTGGATCTGAAGTGTAACATCGTTAGTTTTTATAGCTTTGACTTTTTGACGTTAGGGTAAAATCTTATTTAGAGCAGGAAAAGAATTTTAAGAGGAAATGAAACGTACATATGCCAGTGGTGCTGAAAATCGAAAGATATCGGACAACAAAAGAAAAGCTTCAGTCTATCAAAAGTGAAGTTAACGTTACCCTGCGTGAAAGGGCGAGGCTTATTCCAACGTAAAACGCTGTATAATTATATATAGTTTTAATCAAATAAGGATGGATTATTTCTATGTTGAGCTGCCTGTTCATAAAGCTGAAAGTGCACATAATAAAATAATATACCATTGATACAAACCAACAGGAATCCTTGCTTTTTATGCTCTATTATGTTTATGTTTTATGTGGGTAGGGCCCCATATTAGTTATTGAAACGGGCCCCCAGATGCTTAAGGCCGCCACTGCTGACACTATCAGATGAGAACAAAGCTTGAACTGAACGATGACACTATTGCTTTCTGTAGAGCTGCTTTATTAATTGAATTTGTTTCATAATTGGCATATTGCAAATTCGACCTTATTGAACTGAATTGAATCAACAGGAAACTAACTTGAGCTGAATAATGACACTATTATCTTTTTAGAATTTTTATTTGTCTCATGTTTGAAGTTCAAGTCAATGAATTTGTTAGCTGCGTTGAAAATCTGTATTGGATAAAGCGCGATTTAGATAAAGTTGACTTGACGTGACTACTAACAACAAAGTCAGTTATATAACTGTTCGTGGAAACAATGGAACTGTGAGCCATGAATAAGGGAAATATAATACTGAGTAACTGTGAGACAAAGTGCTTCAGGTTGTTCAAACTATCTGAAAACTCTTCGTCAGCACTCGTTTCTAATGACATTCTCACTCGGGGGAAGCCCTTTCATAGCTGTGGTAGTTGGCAGGATAAAGAATCCTCTGAGCCATAAACTATAATTTATGATACCCTCCACAGAAACCTGAGCTCTCAAAACTCATAAAGTTTCAGAAATTTCCCCTACAGACAAACATTTCTGCAATGAGGATGGAAGAGCAGTCAACACAGTCACAAAAACTGAGGAGGGCATTTCCAGAAAGTATCATTAAATTCTCAGGTGAGCAGAAGAGGGGGAGTGGGTAGAGAAAAGTTACCTGTCTCCAGTGAACTCTAAGGAACACTTGAAGTGCCTGCAAACAAAATATGTCTCGCTGGAGACAATCTCCCATTCTTACACTGATGCCTCGATTACGTATGTAACCCTAGTTCTCTGAAGGAGGGAACGGAGACGAGAATTGATCTGACGAATTGGGATCTCGCCTGAGAGCCCAATCACCTTCGAATGTAATCTAAATGAGCCAATACACATTGGTGTGTGAGATTTGAATGCAATGCACATTCAGGTTTACTCTGAGGAGCCGAGGCTGTGTCCCTGCCACTCAGCGGTGGTACAGTAATTGTGGTGACGGGACATAACATCTCTGTTCCCTCTTACATACAAAGACTATAAAATCTGACAAACATGTTAGGTGTCGCCCAGCCAAAAGCCAAAAAGGAGGATTTAGCCTTCTCGCACCCCTCAGGAACCTGATTATCAGGTCATGCTTCCCTAGATATTTACCATCTACTGGATCATAATGTGCGGAAATCGCAACAACATACACTTTCAGGGTGGAGGGAGACAGTCTATGCTCCAGTCCTTCCTGCAGGAAGGACAGCATAGTTCTGATCGGTCATTTCCGGGGATCTTCCCATTGAGAAGAACACCACTCAATGAACAGGTTCCACTTCAGGGCGTAAGCGCGCCTTGTGTCGACTACTACCTGTGGAAGATCACTAAAGTCCTCCGTGTCCCATCTTAAAGGCCATACGTGGAGAATCCAGAGGTTTGCACATGGGTGCCATAGGGTGCCCTGTCTCTAAGAAAGCAGGTCGTTCCTCAGAGGAATGCACCAGGAAGGGGCTGTCACGGGGACAGTAAGGGGCAAATAGCAAGACCTGCTCCTCATCCTCCCTGACTTTGCACAGTGTCTGTGCAAGTAGCTTCACTGGGGGAAACGCATATTTTTCATAGACCCCGGGGCCAGCTGTGTGCCGGTGCGTCTGTGGCGAGGGTCCTCTCTTTTTATCGTCAATAAGAATCATCAATTTTGGAATCATAGTGATTGGAGACGGCAATAGTAATATCTTTTATCATGACAACCACAGAAAAACATTACGCACACGTTTATTATTCAACATATTATAAGTATTATATTATGCACTTCTGTGCAGCAGCTTAATCATTAAGCAAATATAAGCTGACATGTAAAAATGTCTTTAAACGTCAATAGGACAACAAACCACAATGAAACAAAACAGCTTTCTACGCGGTCACATTCAAGCCATGCTCAAAATTTTATTGAACAACCGTTGCCATGCATTCATTTTTATTTGTCAAAGTTACGATAATGTGTTTCAGTAACATATTTTTTACATTAATACAAATGGACACCAGTGGTAACATAAATTTTGCCTCTTCAGGACAAATCGATCAATAGCTCATGCACCTGCTATAAAAAACATACGCGTGATTGGCTCTTTTACCTGTAAGGTGGGACTTCCATTTCCACATCTGCCATATTGAGATTTGCAATGACCGGAAATGCAAGCTCAAGTGAAGTAGTTTTTGATTTTGCTGTGTTCCAAAGTTAAAGTTTGGTGATCTCTGACTTACGAATTCGTATCACATGAAGTCATGTGATCAATAGAAGATTGATACATCATGGCATAACATCTAAGTTAAACACAAACTAAGGGTACGTTTATATAAAAGGAAAGTAGATTGAATATTTTTTATATGTTGGATTTATTCTTATTTTTATATGTGAAAAATCAGATTTTAGGATTTCCAGGACGTTAGGATTTCCACTATTTATATTCATATTCACTATTCAAGTATGCCTCTGTCATGTACCACAATGCTACATGCCAAACTCAAAATCATTTCATAATAAGATTAGTAAAACCACATCATCATACAAAGCAACTAATCTTCTAACAATCGGACTTCTAACCAGGTCTTTCTTCATTTTCTTAGAAATCAACTGTTTTCTAATCTAGCAGAAGAAACAAATCTGTATGTCAGCACTTTACCACACACAAGAAATCCCACTTGACAGCACAAAACATAGCGAGTATGGTTATATTCATGAAATATGAGAAGCATGACAAAGCGTCAAAGAGATCCAAACACTGAGGTATTAGCATATAGGACTGTGGGGCATGATATACATGTCTCCTCTCAGCAACCCAAAGGGCCTGAGGCCTCCTCATTGGAGGGTAAAAATAGAAATGCCTGTGGTATATGGGCTATTTCTTTTCTCTTTGGCTGTCATGCAGAACCACTTTTTAGCTCAAGAACATGGCCTATCACAGCTGCTAATAGTGTGGTAAACATCTGCCTGGCAAGAGAATGAAGGACATTGTTGTGCTTGTTTTTCTTTCAGTTTTTGTTCACGACTATCTCTCTTCTACTGAAAGAGGCTCAGAGGAAAAGAGATAACTACGAGCTTAGTTACCATTAGAGTTAAAAGTAGAACCAGTATGTTGAGAAAGGATAATGACCCACCTGCTGGTATTGCTGTTTCTTGAAGTTGGCTACCTCATGTTTTGCTAATCTTTTATGGCATCTTCAAGTGATCATCCTACAGTCCAGTGCAGATCTGTCAAATCCACTATCGGCAGCCATGGAGAAAGGATCTCTGTGTATTTTGGCCTAGGCCATCCTTCTCTTCTCTTTTTTATTATTTTCTTAAGGGCAGCATATTAATCCTTTGGTGTAGATTCTGTTGGCAAACATCCACTTTCTATCACTGCACAGTTTTTAGCAGTTACAAGTTATTCAAACATTTTAACCAAATACACGTGGCAGGTGAAATCAGAGGGATGGACATGCTCAACCTAGAGAGCATATGATTGGCCAAAAATCTGTTTACTGCATGATGAGTCATCAATACTGTTTAATAATAATAATCTAATGTATATGTATATAATAATACTAATAATATATAATATGGTAGGGTTGTAACTTAGCATATGCTAAGCTAGCTAGCAGGCTAATCAATAAAAAGTATGCTAAGACGCCTGGCTAATTGACTAAGAGTATGCTAAGATGGCAGGCTAATCAGTTAATGTCATCCTATGCTAACAGGTTATTTGTTTTTACAGTATGTGAAGCTAATGGACTAACTGCTTAGCTTTAAGCTAAATAAAAACAAAATACTGCAAAACGTATTGTTAATGTCCCAGCCAAGATCTGGCTGTTCATGTTGCAAAGCATCACAGGAATGTACTTTTTGGGTCGCACCGGCTGCATTTGAAATCGCATATTTCCCTACTACATAGTAGAATAATTATGTGACAAAAGAAGTAGGCTATTCACAGTAGGCAAAAAGTACCTGGATGACCTACTTCTTCCCGCAAGATTCTGAAGTGTACGATGGACACTTTACTATCCCATGAGGATTTGTGAATGGCGGTGACGCGGCGCAACTGACGTTGGTAAGTCACGTGTTAATGACAACATGTCGAATGTAGTGCTTCCGGATTATATTCATAGTCATTCCAACGCATTCTCATCCTTTGGCGTCATATAGGTGACGCCATATGACATTTCGTCGAAATCTTACGCACATGCCATCCTTTAGCGTCAATATACCACGCACTGTTATGGGTAGGTTTAGGTCTGGGGTAGGGTACAGTTATGACGCCTTGGGATCTGCTTCTCATATTCACGCTAAACGATGCCATGTGCGTTGGATTTAGACGAGCGTCACCTGTATGACGCCTTGGGTTCTGCGTCTCATATTGATGCTAAAGGATGCCATGTTGCGTAAGATTTCAATGAAATGTACAAAGCGTCACATGTATGACGCCAAAGGATGAGAACGGGCTGGTCATTCTATATAGAACCCACTTTTTACATGAAGTAATTACTTATTCAAAATAAGTACCTACTCAAGAGAGTATGTGATTTCAGACGCAGCCACCCTCTTTTAGAAGTGTGGTGCATTTAATTGGGCATTGTTGTGCTGCATGTGTTAATTATAATATATATATATATATATTACTATATTACTATAGGTCTGGAACCACTAGGCTAGAGAACCCATTGTCATTTTAAAGCCACGTCTTGCTTTGCACCTAGTTAGGTGTAGTGCTGTTAAGGAGCTCATTGAATGTTTCTTGTGATTTAAATGAAGTGAGCCTGTGGTGTGTCTGACATGTCTGCTTAAAAGGACAAGAATGATTTATTTTATCAAAGTACAGTGGCATATGATTTGGAGAACTGTTGTTGAAATGGGAAGCTGGTGTTTTATAAATACTTTCAAGATGCTGAAAGATTATTGAAATTGGCTTCTGACTGCAGTACACACACTTTTGACCCGTTGCAGTCAACAGCGGATAGTTTTATTATTATTTTCGTGTGACACCGCTATAACTCACAAGATGAGTGTGTGTGTGTTGTAGCACTGTAGGAAAATTCTGTAATTTGCTATATAAACACCCAAGAAAAACTATGTTTCCACTGAGATTTTGTAATGAAATGCATCTCTCAGGACTGATTTGGATGACTGAAGGAGTCACAGAGCACAACCGCCACATCAGGGATGCACATGAAAAGTGCACATGCACTTTTTGCCCTGAAACCTTTCTCGCTTGAGAGAGCAAAACGTGACGGTGTAACCCAGGCTTGATACACATGATTCTGTTAATTGATAGCTCGTTTTCCCAATCCCACACAACACAATCAGTCAGACAGCAATTCCAAACATACTCTCTCTCTGTGTGTTCATTTGCCCTCACTGCCATGACTTCATCGCAGCCTCTGGACAGTTGACCCTCCTTTTCCAACGTCAGGGTCACGTCCTGCCATCAGATGATCCTCACCCTGACCCGGGTCCCGCTCACTGGTTCATAGACGGAAACGGCCAAAGATAGTAGATGCAATGGGGAACTGGATGATGGAAAGCTGTTGGAGAAAAGGATTCGAATTCCCTCCCAAACCACCAAACAGATGGACATCTGGAGTTACGCAAATGCGCTGCATTGCCCTGGGAACTTGGCCTCCTGCCTAAAGAGCTGTTTCTAAAAGAGCCAGAGGGGACATCAGGCCTGCTCTGCGGCCTGGAGAAAGGGGATCACTGGGCCATAGGTCTTTCAGCTCCTCATAAAGTCACCCTGGGAGACCTGGCCATGCTGGCCAAACACAGTGGCCAAACACAGTTTGCTTGTGCTGTTCTCAGATCTGGATACACACAGGTCAAACACCCACCCAGGATGAAGCATGCTTGTCATTGTGTGAGAGAGAGACTGTCAAAGCATACAAATATGACTGTCAAAGCATACAGTTCATAGTGCTATTAAAACATACTGTTATTTATGCAAATAATTGGGCATTTATTGAAACTTACCTGCTAAAATGGCTCATTCTGAACTTTTATAACTCTATCAAATAGATCAATGTATTTGACCACACAAACTTATGACTACCCACACTGTGAGGTAATAGCTAGAGGTATACGGATAATATTATTACTAAACACCAGAACAACAAATGAAAGTTGAAATTCAACATCTGATTTTTATTTTTTTTAACAATATTCCTAATGATTTCATTCTTTTGGAGACCGCCGAGGGCACATGATGATGAAAAAAAAATCTGATTATATTTCACTGGTTTTGTGTTTGCTTGCAAAAACGTTGCACTCCCTGAGAAACTTTGCATTCGCTCACAAAACTTTGGGTTCTCATGCAGTGGTTTTGCGTTATCCCAAAAAAACTTTGCAGGTTTCTCAGTGAATGCAAAAGTTTCTTGAGGAATGCGTTCGAATGCAAAAGTATTGACCTCCCATCTCATTTTTTTTCCATCAACTTGTCCCTTCATGCAGGGGCTTCGTACATTCTATCTTAATATCTCGTTTTAGTGCAGACTGTTTTGTGGTCTCTTTTTCTTGATCTCATTTCATATTGAAAATGGAAAATCTTAAAGACACAAAAGAACATAATAGGCCATAGCTATAATCTACTGAAAGAAGGAAATTACGTATCATTTTCTACTGGACGTATCTAACCTCTTCTCAAGTGAAATTAGTAATATTTACTTGGGGGTTGGAGGACTGCAAATCCAATATATTTGGAACTTTACTGACACGTTAGTCTTCTTGGTAACCAGTACTTTTGATGCCAAAAAGAACGAACCGTTTTTGTAAACACACACACACAGGAAACGATAAATGTTGAAATGGTTCACATCTATTCAAGTCAAGTCAAGTCACCTTTATTTATATAGCGCTTTTACAATACAGATTGTATCAAAGCGCTTCACAGTGATAACATGAAAACAATATAACAAAGTTTGTTTCTAAAAGATATTGCGTCAACGTCCACCCTAAGTAAGGCAGATCAATAATATTATTGAATATTAAATGTCCCCAACTAAGCAAGCAAAAAGCCAAGGCAACAGTGGCAAGGAACCAAAACTCCATCAGGGACAGGATGGAGAAAAAAACCTTGGGAGAAACCAGGCTCAGTCGGGGGGCCAGTTCTCCTCTGGCCAACGGAGGAACAGTGCAGGAACAGTGCATTCAAAAGGGGCAAGTTATAATAAAATATAAGAAAAAGATTAAATCTATTAGTTTTGATAAAAATCAGAATCTGGGACGTTTATGTCTTCTCGTGATTTGGTGGTGCTTGTGTCTCCAAACCACCAGCTAGGCTACCGAAACAAAATGTACAAACTCCACTAATAACTAAAGGGGGGAAATGAATGTTCCATCTCTCTTCCAGGGAACTGGAATAAGTCATTATATATTGACTGAAAGGAAGGGACAGCTGTAGATTTAAGATTAAGTATCTGTTCCAAACCAAAGGAGCTGTTGTATTGTCCACAGCATACGGTAGGCTGCTTCTAAGGCAGTATCCAAACCAAAATGAAACCTCGTAAATCATAAATTTGAAGTGCACTAAATAGGCAGGAATTCCGTGCCTCATACAAATAGCTCTTCTTACTTGGTTCACAATAGATTTAAATAGAGATTGGTGTTTCTGCTATATGCCAATTTACTTTAATATACATATAAAATATACAGTATGACACAAATATTAGGTTTTAAAGGTAAATGTTTGTTAGATTGCAGCTATAATTTTTTTAAATAATTTATAATCACACTGTTACCCGCTTTTGTCTGTCAGCTCATTGCAATCCTAAAACAGTCTCATCCCAAGACGTCAACTAACTGACGCTTTTGACCATACGTCAACATCCAACGTTTTAGGGTACCCTTTAATGTCAGTTAGATGACGATCCTGGGGCGTCATCCAACAGACGGTTTACCTTTAACGTCAGTTAGATGACGATCCTGGGGCGTCATCCAACAGACGCTTTACCTTTAACGTCAGTTAGATGACGCGGGTAGGTTTAGGTCTGAGGTAGGGTTAGGATTAGATAGCGTCATCTAACTGACGTTAAAGGGTACCCTAAAACGTCGGATTTTGACGTATGGTCAAAAGCGTCAGTTGGTTGACGTCTTGGGATGAGACTGCGCTGGCAATCCTTAATGGAATTGCCCTCTTCACAAAGCATAAATGCAATCCTTAGAATTTGGTGAATTGAATATACACTATTGCAATATCTTGTTGCCTATGTAGTCAGCTCACTAAGCTTTTGGAACAGAGCCCAAGCCCTTCAGTAAAGAGGACTGTTTTGGACCTCTCTTCCACACTTCTTCTGTCATTGATTTAATTTTGGGTTAGCTCACATGCAGCTTGTCATGAACCCGCTCTCTGCGAAACTTTGATAAACTGCAGAGACCTAAATCTCCACGATGTTAACTAAAAGGCCTGTCATGGGAAGCCAAAGTCATAAAGAGATTATACAGATGTAGTACTCCAGTCTGTCTATTAATCTCACAGATGCAGAGCTGGAGTTCATATGATGGACTCTGCGCATATTCACTAAGGCCACCTTTAATGCAATGTCCGGGGTTTCGTGACTAATTTGTCAGCGGTCTTGGACTACAGTAGAACCGAATGCTGCAGCCAATCAAAACACTCTTGATGCGTTTCCCAAACACATGCGGAGGAAGCGCTCAGAGTCGAGATACACGCTGGTTGCGTGGCCGGTGACGGCCGTTGTTGATGCTTGTTGCCTGGCAACTATCGAATATCTCAATCAGGCCAGTGTAAACTTGATTGACCTGAGGAGGCAAACACAACCTCCCTGAACCTGGTCTTATATAAACAAACTCCAAACTTATACCCATGGTCACACAGAAACTCCACTCCAAGAGGCCACTGCGGTCTGTGGTCTTAGACACTCCAAGCCTGTAAATATTTACCATTTCTTGTTAAAGTTTAGACCGGTGTTTTGGTAACTTCTTGGAGTCGTATCGCGTGTGATTGTATTGGATATGTTTGCTTTACTATGTTTCTCTCTCTATGTAATTATGATTGGTGCCAGTTGAGAAGGAGATGTGTGGCAGGAATGCTTCTGCTCGTGTAAGGCCCTTTCCTAGTCCTTGTAAGGTATTTGCTTTTATTCAATGTCTGAGCATGTGCTGTAAAATCAAAACTGACCCTATTTACTCTTCAATGTTCCTGGTCCACGATTCAGCAGTGCAAGTTTATATATATATATATATATATATATATATATTAGGGCTGTCAAACGATTAAAATATTTAATCGCGATTAATCGCATTAATGTCATAGTTAACTCGCGATTAATCGCAATTATTTTTATCTATAAATGTCTCTTGATTTTCTTTTTGTCCCAATATTTTTTCAAATTTTAATGCTCATCAACATGGAAAAGTGCTTTGTGCAAATGTTTTTTATTGAAAACAACATTGACACATGTATACTGTGTTCAATTTCACACTAACATTCTCACTTGGAGCAAATAATCTCTCAATGTAACACTGTCCATTAATAAAAGGGTGAAAGAAATACTGACGAGGTCCTGATATTGACGAGGGGGCGGAGAATCCGCATCAGCTGTGTGTGTGTGTGTGTGTGTTTGGCCATCAAGTGGTATTTCAGACTGGACGCGCTGCGATGATGATAGCTGAGTTCACAACGACAAAACACACAGATCACTTTGGTCTTGTCAATGGAACCATTTGGCAACTTTTTAAAAGTAAACTTTCCATTCAGAATCTTATTGGCGTCCATTTCGGCGTCTCGCGCTCGTCATCCACTCAAAGCGTAACGTTAACCAACTATTTGGCCGGCTCGCAAGTGTGTGCGGCGCGCCTGTTGTTTTGTTTCCGCTCTAGCTAGATCCGCTTGCGCTTTGGTCGACGAAGCAACAAAACGTCCTCGCGCGGCGCAAACCATTGAAATGAATGGGTTTCATCGCATGCCGCGTCCTGTTGCAAAAGCATGTGAAAAAAACTACAAAGTTTGCTAGGCCAAAAAGACCGTTAATCGCGCGATAAAAAAATTGACACCGTTTAAAATGGGTTTGCGTTAACGCCGTTAATAACGCGTTTAACTGACAGCCCTAATATATATATATATATATATATATATATATATATATATATATATATATATATATATATATATATATATATATATATATATATATATATATATATGTATGTATATATATAAAAAAAAAACTTTTCAGCTGTTGTTTCACTTTTCACTATCTAATAAATTCCCTATGGATAAAAGCAGGTCTGGCTTACATTTATATAACGGAATACCTTGTTTATGTGTCAGATACACTGCAAAAGTTTGGGGTCGGTATGATCTCTTGAAAGTCTCTTTTTTTACCAAGGCTGCATTTATTTGATCAAACATACAATAAAAAAACAGCAATATCTTGAAATATTATTACAAGGAAAAATAATATTGTCTATGTTTGGTATATATTAAAATGTAATTTATTCTGTGTTGGTAGAGCTGAATTTTAAGCAGCATGACTACAGTCTTCAGTGTCACATGATCATTGCGGATTTGCTCCTCAAGAAACATTTCTTATTAATATCAATGCTGAAAACAGTTTTGCTGCTTAATATTTTGTGAAAACCGTGATATATTTTTTAATGTTTCTTTGATGAATAGGAAGTTCAAATGAACAGCATTTATTTGAAATAAAATGTATAAAAGTATTAACTGTCAGACTGCCTTCTTGTTGAATAAAAGTATTAATTTCTTTCTAAAAAAAAAAACGTTTAAACTGTGGTGTGCATTGGACGCAGTGTTTCACATTGCATGACATCTAAGGAAAAATATATTTTACATGTTGGATATTGAAATGGGCATTGGTCTGCTATAAAATTATACTATATTTTTGTCATGTTTTTCAGTTTTTTTTGTTTGTTTTGTTTTTCAGAGTTTTTCACTGCTTCTTTTTGAATTTTCACCCATGGGAAACAAGCTTGTCCATATAATGCTGTAGCTTTGGAAACCGCCGAAGTCAGCTAGACCATGGTTTGTTGGGAAGGCTATGTTTCAGATTCCCTGGTGAACATTAAATGTTAAATGAGTTACTCCAAATCTAAGGCTTAACCTTTTGCCCAACATATATTACTAAAAGCACAAACACAGAGTAAGAAAATTAATTTTTATCTTAAGTCCTACATGAGGTGGAGAGTTGAAACTGTCATCCTCCGTAGGTCGGTGATAAATGTATTTGGGTACACCTAGGAGTTCAAATAAGTCATAATCCGAGTCTGTGAGATTTGTGTGCTTGCATAGAGCTATCATTAATAACAGCCTAAGAAAACAACGCTTGTACATATACACACACACTGCTTATCTATAGTCTGTGACTGTGACGTCATTGTCTGCCACTATAAAAATACTTGAAGTAACCTGCCCAGAATTCTTCACATTTTTAGCACAAATGCAGTCCCAGGCTAGACGGCAGAACTGAATGTACTCAACACTGATGAAATTTGGCATGCATTACACACCATTGACAGTCTACAGGTGAAGTGTAGCATTAGAACACCCAGACCTGCAAAAAATAACAAGGTAACTGGGTGTTATTATTAAACACCATCCATCCATCCAAATTTACCTCAAATCCACAGTCATGAAATCAAAGGTAGCCAATTTTTTAAGTTTTTGCACTACCTTGATACCTCAAAATTATGCTGATGGTAGCAAGCATTCACCGAAAGTAAGCAAAAACCACAGAAGCGTGATAAAAATCAAACCATGACAAATTTGAATCACTACATCCCAAGTTTCCAAGGTGCTTTTCTATGCAATCCCTGTCTGATCGCTCTAAGAGGCCACTTTGGGAGTGAGAGAATTCGTTTTATGATATATAAGTGTTTGCACTTTGCCGGGTCAAGCGAATTACCTGGTGTTTTTCCCCCTCATGTACCCAAAGGACTTTACAACCTCTGTGCCAAGAAGGACGAATATGTCAAGTATGAATTTGAAAGATGTCAAGAGGGGAAAATGTTTACAGATTTTAATTAATGTTTCTCATAATTTATTCACAAACTCCATAAATAAGCATCAAGGGTCCTCTTGAGGGTCACAGTGAGTTTGTCACTCTAACGGATGATCACACAGGACTTCATAAATACAGACGAGCGCTTGTGTCATTAGGAAACGGTGCCATTGGGAAAGCAGCCCAGGATACACTTAAAGGTCGCTGAGATTTACACATGTGTCATCCAGACGGGTGGAGAGGAGACAAGATGAGAGATGTGAAATGAGAATGAGAAAAAGTTGAGTAGCCACATCTCTGGCACGTAGAATGACTGAAGTCTTTTCCCTTCCATCTTGCTCTTTCTGTCACTCCTCTAAATTGGCGTTAAATCACATTATTAACAGCAACAAATCAACTCAAAGTCATTTAGACTCAAACATCAAATGTGCGTGTTTTTCCTCTCTCTCAATTTCATTTCATGTTCGAGTGTCTATAGCGATGTGCAACAAGCACATGTATAACTTTATGCAAATGAGCAGTGTGATGTGGTGATGTGGGTGACTCCCAATAGGATTGAAGACAGTGGCATTCATGTTACTGAGATGTCTGTTCTGTTTGAAATTGTATTCGTTTCAAAACTGAAGAACCATATGTAGTGACTAGGGATGGGTACCGAACCCCGGTATTAAACTGGCCCCGGTGCTGAATTTTGAAAGACCGTTGGATCGATAAGCTCGGACGTTATCGGTTCTGCTGTCGGTACTGGAGAAATTAAGAAAGTACACATGCTTTTTATTATTTCTATACATGCATTATCTTGCTAATTTAATCTCGCCAGACACTTCTAAATAATAATATTGAACCATTTGGCTGTGATGCATTTTTGCTAAAGAGAGAGAGAGCTGTGGACCCACGGCGCGCACAACAAAACAGCCGCTTAATGAGTGACGATGAGGTCACTTTAGCTCTTTGATATTGAACAAATTTTATTTTAGATTTCGATTTTGGCTTCCAATGATTATAAAAAATAAGATATTTGAGGTAAAACCATAAAAAACTAAAGCCGCATTCTGTCTAGCTTCCTTTCCTTCACAGCGGTGCGCTATCATTTCTCATTAAAATCCAAACGTAACGTCAGAATCAGCACGATCTGTGATTGTTGTAAAAGGCAGTCTCTACTGTTGCTAAACTGCGGGACGCGTTTGATAATAGAAAGCTATTAAAAGCACCAAAATAGACGAAATAGACGCTGTTCCAAAGGCGATGCGCGCACCGAAACACACCGCAAAGAGACAAGCAACGCAGCGTTGGGCTTCCGGTGCGCGTCTAAACAATGACCGTCTTGGAGATTCACTTAAACAGTTTATTCACTTAAATACAGTGTATGTCTTAAATGGGCGTAAATAGTTGGGAGAAAATATGATGTGTAATAATGATTAGATCTGGATTTGGTCTTAAAGAGGCAGCAGTCTAATAAACGTGCTGACGATTGCCCCATTAATGTGAATCAATCAAACAACAAAATGCAAAGAGAAAATCAGTTGCAGCTCTTGAATGAACAATTTTGGCTTCTATGATAAACTATGCAGTGTTATTTTACATTTGATGTGTTTTTAGCCCACCTGCACAGTAATGTCGACATTACTGAAATTAAAGCACTATAAATTGTGTATTTGTTTAATTGTACACTTTTTTTTGTTTGGCCATGCGTTTGTACTTTGTTTTTGGTGTCCTATGTCTTCTGTAGATAAAACACAAAACCCTGCACTCTTCTGTATAACATGTTATTTTTTTTGTTGTTGGTTTTTTTGTTAAAGCATTGCTTGTTATTTTGCTATTAATATTTATTTTACATTTCAAAATATAAAGCAATATTAATTATGTTCTAAATAGTTTTCCCTTTTTTTATATAACAAAAAGAACCGATAAGAATACCGTTAAAGTACCGGATCGATAAGCGGGATCGGTAAGAGTAGTAATACCGTTAAAACCTTAGCGATACCCATCCCTAGTAGTGACTCAGTTTAGAATAATAATATGCATGTAAAGCTCTAATAATAAATTCATCGAATAATACACTTTTTATTATGCAATAATGCATTTAATACTCGAACGCTTTCTCCTTTAGAATGAATTTTTAGCATCAATAAAACAGATTCTTTGCCAAATTTAAACATCTTATTTTATGATATTTATTTTAAAATATCACTGTGATCTGATTTCTGATCATGTACTCTTTTCATCATTTGATATATAAACATTACCAAGACTGGAATAAAGTACTTTTTTTTCATACCTGTTACATTTTGTAAATTAAGTTTATGCATTCTGAATCAAGTTTAACTATAGGTCTATTAACATAGAAAGGTGATTATACTGAAACGAATGCCAATTACTTACAATTTTTGAATTTAAATATGTATGGCACTGCGCTAAACCACAAAAAAACATTCAGAGAAAAAGCGGTCCAAGATTTTAATGGATTTAGTGCGTGTTTTTGCTCTCTCTCAATTTGTTGTTGTCAGTCTTGATATATTTAGAACCTAATTGTCAGTTGACTATTGACAAAAAATAACCATAATAGGATGCTAAAACGTTGTCAGCAATCAAATTTGTTATAAACACTTCTCTGTGACTTCCAGGAATCCGCATTTGTGGTGTCAGACTGAGTTCAGGCTCAAATTAGGTGTTAGAACTTCCAAGACGACCCTGTACTGATCTTCAAACATGTTTCCTCCCCTCGGAAAACACGTGAGCTGCTATACATCTGAACCTGAATGCAGGCGTCATCGAAGCGTGCACGTGACCGGTCAGGGAATGACCCTTTTGTGCCCTGCAGTTGTTCCTTCTCATGCTTTTCACTCCCCTTTCCAAAAACTAGTGCTGGGACAGGGAAATAACTACAATTTAAGAGACAGGCGTGCACGTTGTGACACATTACACAACACTAAAGATCACTTTAGGCAATGTGGAGCAGAGATACGGTTAATTGTCAAACAACAAAGGCCTTCAGCTGAGCTTTGACTGTGTCATTATATCCCTAAACACAACTTAGTCACGAAGCGGCGTGTAATTACCAGGTCTAATTATTTCTGACTGTAACATGACTCTGATCTCTGTGCAAGAGATCAGAGGTGCGAAGAATGGTGAAAATTGAAATCGGAGATGATTCTTTGGAATATAAACTCGAGTCAGAGAGATGTCGAGATTTGCGCTCCATTTTCCACTCGATGAATATGGCACACGGAGCGTTCCCTCATGCGAAATGGAGTCATTTTGAGGTACTTTGCAATTCAAAAGCAATTTCTCCACTGGAATTCTTCCATAAACAGTGCTACCTCAGATGTTGTATGGCATGATCTGTCATGAAATCCTCTCTAACGGAAAGGACGTGGTATGAAGAACAAAATGGAAATTTAGGGGTGGTCACACTTCATTATTTATATCTATGAGAATATAAAATAAATCTGGGAATTATGCAAAGCAAGTCTCTTCACTCAGAGGTCATCTTGGCAAAGCTTGAGCAGATATGTTCAATGTAGTTATTTAAGCACGAATGAGGAATGACTTAGATCTTAAAACTTTGGCAAGATTATATTTCTAGGATGTAAATACAAATGCAATCTGACAAAAGTGTTATTTTAGTATTATTTATATACTAGTTTATTTTCATGTTTGATCATGATTTTTTCACTTTTATGCTTTTTTTAAATATATTTATATATAGCTTACCTTTAATTGATCTTTATTTCAGTTTTCATAATATCTGTCCTTTAACTTAAATGTATATATTTCAGTTAGTTTCCAAGTCATTTCTGATTTTTGTTGAAGTTGATTAAGTTTCATGCAATATTTTTTTATTATTTTTTTTATTTCAGCTTTATTTCAATTACCGAAAACAAGTTTTAAAGGCCCACTGAAGTGCCTTAGAAAGCGCAGCTTTGTATAATGTGTAGACGTAATTTCCACTGAAACAGGAAGCTAAGGCGTGACATATCGAATGGTTCCTCCCCTTTTTCAAATAGCCAATAGCGTTTAGTTTACCTCACAGACTGCAATTCGTACTTGACAGCAACATGGAAGCGAATCTGAGCGCTGATGATGCGTTGGATTCAATAGTAGAGGTGTGAATAAATTCTAGCCATTTGATTCTTAACCAACGCACAGTTAGAAAACGGAATAAAGCGTTTGAGCAACCGAACACACATCTCCAACCCATATTGCTCCGTGACGTGTCAACGGTCGCTTTGACCAGGTGGTATTTATAGCGGGCGGGACGCTTTAGATTCTAGAGAGCATTTGATTGGACAGAAGATGTGATGAGAAGCTAAAGTCTGCGGTGATGACATAAAAATCTGTGATCAATTTTAAAGGAAGTGAGAGACTGTACGTTTTGAATGCATATATCTCTGAATTTTGTCATTGTTTTGGAACACCAGCTTATTCATTACCTTAATGCTAACATATTCATACTAAAAGCTTGAAAAAAAACTTACATTTTGATTTCAGGGGGCCTTTAATAGTGAACAATAACAACACTGAGTCTTTTAGCTTTAGCTTTTTGAAGTAGCAAAAATTAAGATTCCATTGTTGCAGAGAAGCTAAAAAGCTGTCATTTTAGGCTGGTCCAGCTAATGTGTGTTCTAGAGTAAAAACAGAAGCGATGCATTCCTGCTCAAAATTGGCTAAATCATTTATGCAATTGGCATGCTAAGTGACTGCATTCAAGCTATACATTTATCAGGTTATTATGCATTCCATGGAATTTGAAACCATGAATATACTCGCCGCATCCGTACGAGCGTGAAAGTGCGTGCGCTGTGCACTATACTGTGCAGCTCCGTTTATGAAGATGCACGACTTCGAGGCGATTTTGGCCGAGCAGGTACAGTAGGCAATGTCTGTTTCCAGTTTGCACTTGTCTAAAATGAGCAAAATAGCAGAAATGAGCCCATTTAATGAAAATAAAGGTACATGTTTAATAAAAAAATTCACAAAATGAAATTATAATGAAATTAGATTATATTTAAGAGAGTGTTGTTTAATTTAATTTTATAATATAATAGTAATAATCTCAAGGTTTACTGGGTTTTACATGATTCTTTTGTAGTGTGCGTTTGGTGAAGTGTAAAAAAAAAAACCCACATTGGCTGAATCGCTCCCTATAACCTCAAGTAGGGCGTTATTTGAGGGGACAGCCATTTGTAGTGGATGTTTTTGAGTGCACTTATTCAATCCCACATTGCACTACAATATTGAGTGTACAACCGATGTACGCTCAACGGCTGTCCGAAATCGCTCACTCCTTTTCATTCACTTCTTCAAGTGAACTGTATTAGTGGACGTATAGGGAATAGTGAATGAAGGTTTAGGGGGTGATTTCAGATTCAGCTATTGTCACTTGTGTAGCTTACTTCTTCTCACCGCTGCTTCCTGATGGTTTAAGAGGACAATTACTCCGGGTCACCCCCTGTTGTTTTAAAGAATAGTACAACGGTAAATGTGTCAAGTATAAACGACTCGTCCATTTGGGAAGGAGCGTGCGCAGTTAGCGGAGACTCGCAGTGCAGAGCCAGGGTAAAGTATAAACCAGGCTCAACACTGGCGTTGTTAGCGCTATTCGTTGCTGTTTGAACGACAGGAATGCTATGTCCTAAATGAGGGGCTCCCAATGTTCAAATCAAACCGCCATCTGATTGCGATTAGAGAGACATAAGATGAGCGACAGGACACTGGCTGACACTAGGGAAATCCCAGAGTGAAGACAGTCGACAATCAAAGACAGAGAAGAAGGATACGAGGAAGATATGGCAGGAAAGCCCCTGAGGTCATGGGTAAGCCCAACAGCTTGGCAGCAACATCTATTGATTGTGGCGTCCAACCCTGGATGGTCCCGACCAGATCACTCCCACTGACGAAGGTCATTGTCTCATGCTGTAATTAAAGCAATACGCGGAGGCTTGATTCATGCACACAGAGATTTGGTTCTCCATTGCGTTGATTGCTAGAAAAGAACAAATCACACATGAGATCTCTCATTCACTAATTATTATATGACAAATAATTCCATAGAATAACAATAATTTCACAGCAATTCCATAGAATAACAATTTTGGGGTATCCACAGAGCCTTTCAGTCGTTAAAAGAGCCATTTTATTATAGTTTGAACAACATTTTAATAATCCATAAAACCTTTTTTCCACTATCAAGAACTTTTTGTGCACTGGGAAGAGTCCACGGATGTTAAAGGTTCTTCATAAAACCATAGACACCAATAAAGAACCTTTATCTTTAATATATATATATATATATATATATATATATATATATATATATATACAGTGTATATATTCATTAAGACTATATTGTTTCTCACAGACAGCAATTAGATTGCATGAAGAGGAATTGGAGACTGATGCTTCTCAGATATTTCTTTTCAGAAGAGATCTCAACACATGCCTAGATCTCAAACTGTTCTCAGATTTGCAAGGAAACTAAAGTCTGTGATCAAAACTCAGAGATGTCAACATGAACTCAAACATTTCTCATCAAAATTGTTCCAAGATCAAACAGTCTGAGCAGCTATCCAAGTTCAATTTATAGCTCTGAACTCTTATTGCATGTCAACAATTGTCTCATTTGTATTGATTTTAATGTCTCCTGAGAAAACGGTGGAGAAACATCTAAGACAAAAATCACTAGTTTAATGAAACTCACATGCAAAGACACACAGTTGCGGCCTAGAGCATTCCAAATCACTTAATCAGTTTCATTTGAGTTCGGATGCTGCCTATGTAGGGCAAAAGACAGCAAGCTCACTGGGTTTTGGAAAAGAGCCATACTGTGCACTGAGAAAGCATTATCCACACACAGGCTGTAGATGTAGGCTTCTCTACTAAAGCAATTCCTCACTATTAGCAGTGCTTTGAAAGGAAACCTTTCCTCACCAGCCACAGACTGACGGCCACAGGAACGAAGAATCGCCAGTAATTCACCAGTGAAACTCTACGCTGTTCATCTAGCCATTTTTTCTCATTAAACAGCAAAAATACCTAATTCACAGTGAGAAAATGAATCTACATAAAATGTTCTCACTGGAAAAATCATACTTGCTGCTACAGACTGAACGTGAAAGGTGCAAATAAAAGTTTTTTTTTTTTTTTTTTGATGACAAGCAGTTAGATGGCGCTTTTCACTAATAGGGAACACTTTGATGAATCATGGCATTTTTTTAAAGATGAGAAAGCCTCTTATGATCAACAAGGCTGCATTTATTTGATCAACAATACAGTACAAAAAAACGGTCCCACTTTATATTAAGTGGCTTTAACTACAATGTACTTACATTGAAATTAATAATTTGATACAATGGACTTATTGTGTACATACATGTTTTACATTGTACTTATATTTTAAAAAATACCTGCATGTAATTGCAGCTGTAATTAATTTATGTAATTACATTTCTAATTACACTGTTGACCCTTCCCTTAAACCTTAACAAACCCTTAAACTTAACCATACCACCACACCTGTCCCTAACCTTACCCGTATCACATCTCAATAACTTGAACACAATAAGTACATTGTACTTATTTTTAGATGTAAGTACATAGTACTTTAAGCCACTTAATATAAAGTGGGACCAAAAGAACAGTAATATTGTGTAATATTATAAAAATTTTAAACAAATGCTTTTTAAACAGAAGTATTAATTTCTTTTAAAAAAAATCTTGATGACCTCAAACTTTTAAATGGTACCACGTGTTATATAAACTATTATCTGCCGAAACATTTACCCAGCATTAAAAGTTGCTAGTTTCAAATACATTACACAACTAACATAAACAATGAACTGAACCAAACATGAAGTATTTATACACCAGGGAAATTAGCAAATTTAATGACAACAGGTGAATGAAATGAACAATTAAACGAACTGAGAAATTTGGTCAACAAGATGAACTAAGGCCCCGTTTACACGAGAACGATTCCGGGTGAAAACGTAAAAATAGTTTATCGGATGTGCCTTTCGTTTACACGGCAACGGCGTTTTGGGGGCTTAAAAACGCAAAAAAGTGACACCACCCTCCACAGTGGAAATCTTAAAAACGCTCCACCGTCGCGTTCCCGTCTAAACGGTAAAAACACAAATCTGCTCACGGTGGCTCTCGTCGCGTGCGCGTTTACGTCACATGCATGCGCTAGTACAGGAAAATAACAACCAACATGTCAGATTATTTCCATATGTCGGACCTTGAAGTTGCCCTAGCAGAGTCTTTTATCAGCAAGATATTGGTGTTTTTGTGTGGCAATGCTTCACATTGCCACCTAGCCGCCTGGAGTGCATACTACATCGAATTTCACACACTTTTGTGTCACCATATGCACGCGGATTTCCCAAACATAGCGCTCGTCTAAACCCAGAATAAAAAGTGATAACGCAACGCCACTTTTGTGTTTTCTCTTCAGATCGTTTCAGTGTAAACATAGCCTAAGAACGAAAGAAAGAAAGAAAGAAAGAAAGAAAGAAAGAAAGAAAGAAAGAAAGAAAGAAAGAAAGAAAGTGAAAGAGAATGTTGTTGCGACATGTGTAATTAAGATTAACTACTTCTCGTTATGAAACTGGAGTGGGCATAAAAAGCTGTGCATGTTTGCACATGCTTCACAAGAATACATATCAGGGTGGGTTTTTTATTTAAAGTAACGCTTCAGGCCCAGAGCTTTAATGAGCTCTGTAATCTCAAAATCAAACACCGTCATCACTGCTAACGCCAAACTGCACACATATGCTCTGATGTGTTCCCCATAAGGCCTCCCCTGACATTTCTGCTAATGTTTTTGTCACAGATTCCTTTGAATGTGATGGAAGAGATGAGGCCACCGACCGTTTCAGAGAATACAGCAGGTATAAATTTTAATTATGGATGAAGTCATATTGTGTAGTCCAATAAAACACTCTGACTTTTCACTAATGTTATTGCATCAATTTATTTATGATACGATTTGTCCTATACAGAAAAATAGAAGAGAAAAGGTAGTGTTGTAAAATCAAGTTGGATGAATATCAAAGGGCGCTTTTAGCGAGTCTATTTGACACCACAGCTTGGTTCATTCAGTAGTTTTTCCACTTGAAAAGGTGATCCCAGCTAACAACGTTTGGTTCCTGGAACGTTCTGGAAACATTAGGCCATAAAATAAATACATCTTTAAAATAACCATTAGAAAATGCTATGTTTAATTCTTATCAGGTTGTCACACAAAACCTATCTGCAACATTCTGTGAACTTTATTTATAAAGTGAAATTGGTCTCTTTGTATTTCCTGAGTCAGTTTTACTTCACATTGGTAAACAGCTCGGTGATGCTCGCATTAATGTTTTACAATGTGAAAAGTGACCTGTAGGGTTAAGGGTGTGTAATGAAACTTGCTCAGACCAAGTAATTGGACCATCATCAGAATCCAGAGTTTCCATTTAAACGTCTTTCTCAGTGCGTGCTGCTATCTAAGCACTTAATCTATAGGGGAGACAGCTAAAGACAGAGGGTGTACACAAGCCCTCAGCCATTATTGAGAATGGGATAAGAGCTCCGAGCCCAGAGCCGATTGTAACCAAGCCCGTGCAGGTGATGAAACATGAGAGGCTTTTTTTCTAAATTCAGGTTGAGGTGCTTCTTCCCCCGATTTGACGGGATGAGAGCCGACAGGGCGCTTTGAACGCACGCCTTTGTTTTAGGGGAGCTGCTGTCTCTGAAGTGTGACCCGAGGCAATGGAGCTGATGGGCCTGCATCAGGGCTCGGTTACGTGAGCCTCGCTTTTACTGACTCTTTCTGCTGTCTCACTCAGAGACGATGGAGGATAGCTTTCTCATCAGGCACCCAGATACATATCTCAGTATATCTATAAGTTACTCGGTTTAAAACGAGTTTGTTAAGTGGACCATTAGTTTGTAACTCAGTCCATGAAGTTGAATGTCAGGTTTCATTTGATAAATTAAGCTTTATTCACACAGACTTTGAGTTTACACATTTTCAATGATTAATCGGAGAGTGTCTGCAATGGCACTATAGTATTTATGGCTGCCCACTGCTCTGGGTGTGTGCTCACGGTGTGTGTGTGTGCACTTGATGGGTGAAATGCAGAGCACAAATTCCGAGTATGGGACACCAGTTTTGGTTTTGGCCCAGACTTTTCATTTCGGTACATCCCTATTATTTACTCACGTTCATGTCGTTCCAAACTCGTACGCTGTTATTGTTTCCGTGGAACTTTATACTCTTTTTCATACAGTTCTAAACTAAAAAAAAAAGAACGACAAAAACACCATTAGAACACATTTAAAGCACAACGAAAAATATATTCTTTTAACTTCTTCAAAAACCCTTTGGCATTTTCAGAGAAATTTAACAGCATTTTATTCTGTTTAAATGTTATATTTGAACAGAATCTGTTGTTCAAATGCCAGCAAATTGGCGCTGAAAATAAACAGGCTTAAAGGGAAAGGATACCATTTTTGTGAAGATTTTCTCACCCTCATTTTGTTTCAAACATGTATGCCTTTCTTTCGTCTTCAGAAAACAAAAGAAGAAATGTTGAAGAATGTTTTCAACTTAAACTCTTTTTTAACTTCTCGAATAAAATCAAATACAACTATCATAAATCCCACAGAGGTGGGATGTAGCCTACCGATGTACCTGGACAGACATGATTCATCAATAACTGTCATACTGTAAAATGTATTAATTTATTACATAATTGATGAAAAAAATATAGGAACAACATGTGGGTGGCCTTATAATCACGTTAAAGGGATAGTTCACCCAAAAATGAAAATTACCCCATATTTACTCACTCTGAAGCCATCCTAGGTGTATATGACATTCTTCTTTCAGAGGAATACAATATGCAAGTTTTAAATATGGATATGTTTCTCAAACAAACGCATCGCTTCACTTCAGAAGGCCTTTATTAACCCCCCAGAGCCGTGTGGAGAACTTTTGTCATGGATGGATTGATGGACTTCCAAAAAAAACAAAAAATCCCATTCACTCCCATTATAAAGCTTGGAAGACCCAGGACCTTTTTTAATATAACTCCGATTGTATTCGTCTGAAAGAAGAATGTCATATACACCTAGGATGGCTTCAGGGTGAGTAAATCATGGGTTAATTTAAATGTTTTGGGTGAACTTTAAGATAAAAATGTATACATGCTTTCATATAGTACAGTAAAAGAGTAAGAAAATCTGCATTATGGTAAGCCCAAAGTATAGGCTACTTATTTTTTTTAAGTGTTTGCTAGCGTATGCGTACAGTCGACAGTGCAGCCTTCCAAAGTATACTCCATTTGGTTAAAAAATGTATTATCTACAATTTAGTGCCAACATACACATACAGTGCCCTTTTCTAAATGCTTTTAATGATGTAACAACAGATTGCTGCCATTCAACCTCTTTTCTGTTCACCTGCCTCTCTTTCCCTAAAGCCTTCCACCTGGGAACTGTTCGGATGTGTTGTTTTCATATGAGTCCACAGTGGGCTATTCATCCGAGGTTATATTCCAGCCAAATTCAACTTGACTCTTTACTATTGCTCTGGGTCCTATCACAATCTTGATCTCCCAACATCTCTTTTCCTAAAGTCCCGTTATATCACAGGTTGTCTGTTACTTGGCTGCATTCAATCAGAGCTGATGACGGCTCCGGAGCTCAAGACAGCTCTTTTCACCGGGGTCGGGTGTATCTAATAAAAGCCAGCTCTATAAAGCTTTTATCAGTTGGTTTTGGTTATGTTGATCACTAGATCCCAGGTTAATCTCTCTCAGAGAGTCAGTGACATTTTTAAAGCTGCTCTCCTCAAAAGCCCCATTCTCTCTGAGATTGTTTTACACCATTTGACATTTCCGCAGCGTTTGAAATGCTCCACGTATCAGGTGGGGATGTAAGAGCCTCTCTATCCGTGCTTCACCTCTCTGAGCAAATACATCTCTGGAGAACATGAGCTGATTTCCCTCGTATGACGTAGAGTGATTTCCGGGGAAAGTCCTCATTTTGGTGGCCTGTGCCTGACTCGAACTGTACTGGGAAACGTCCCAGATTTTCAAAAAGCCTGGAAAATGAAATAACTAATGCATTTGATAATGCACATTTTCCTACCATCTCAAATATGTAACCAATCCCGTCAACATGCGGGACAGGGCTTTTCTCCACTGTCTTTCTACACTGTAAAAAGTGAACATGTGCAGTTGTTGCTTTAAGGAGGTATTTCTATCTATACATTCTAATATTGTTGTAGTAATCTACTTCAATCGGTTTTATGCAACTTAAAACAGCAAGGAAATGCTGTTTTAGCTTAATTGAGTTACATTGAGCCAATTTACAATTTCCAATAAAGCTCATGATGGACACATCCGACACACGCACACCTGCTCCTTGCTAATCGGCGAATTTTAAGAAATGTGATTTGGGGTTATTAATCAGATTATGTCAAAGTGAATATCGCAATTGACATCTCTACTTTTCAGCACAATGGTAACCGCAAAATTCAGCAACAGAAACAACTATAAATATCCAACATACCTGAACATTAAACATTAACATAAACTACCAACATCTTTCCCTTTACTGAAAAACACATAAAATAACACTTAATCCCTAAATTTACTCTCCTAATGCAGTCCCTTGCAAAGCATGCTGGGAACTACAGATCCACTGCCCAGGGCTGCGTTTCTCAAAAGCACCGTAAGCCTAAGTAGTTCGGATAGCCTTTGCCACCAATGATCTCTATGATCAACTTAGCTCACGATGCTTTTGAGAAACGCAGCCCTGGACAGTAAATCTGTAGTTCCCAGCATGCTTTGCAAGGGACTTCATTAGGAGAGTAAATTTAGGGATTAAGTGTTATTTTATGGGTTTTTCAGTAAAGGGAAAGATGTTGGTAGTTTATGTTAATGTTTAATGTTCAGGTAAGACGCAGTGGCTGAGTTTTGTTTTCGAAGGGAATATTCCCCACGATCAACGTCAATGCTTTCATGTTTGCGCGAATCATTTCTCACCAGACTGCTTTATAAACGAGGGTCAGTATGAGCTAAGAAGCTGCTCCTGAAAAAAGAATCGGTACCAACTATTTATGTTCCCTCTGCACCTCCAGAAGAAGTGAGTGTAAAGTTTTATTAACCTTTATATTAATCTTTGCAAATCGCGAAAAAAAGTTTTTCATGACCATTAGTTGTAACGTCAATCTGTCAATGAACTAACGTATACATCAGTAAACACACAGCGATCGTATCTCACTACTCTACCCTGCCAGTGCATACAAAAATAGATCAAAGTGACATTATGTTAACCAACCATTCAGAAACGTCCTGCTCGAGCCTTAATTGTCGAACTTCTTTGCGGCCGTCATCTTGTTCCGGCTCCGACTCCGGTTCAAACTGATACGGTTGCACAGATGTGTCCTCAGAGACTCCCGCTGCCATTCTTTCTCCAAAATATCCCCTCAACTGTTGTCAAGGCAACACTCCACGCAGAACAGAGGGGCGGGGTGAGCGAAGCTCATTATCATTTAAAGGCATATGCACTGAAATGGCGTGCTGAAAACAGAGCTGTTTTTGACCAGGTAAAATTAATGTTTTCTTAAAATACTAATGAGAATTTTTAATAAAAGTATATTACAAAGTTTTCATTTAGACCCTAAACATTTATATTAACTTGTACAAAAATGGCATTATATGACCCCTTTAAGGGATCGAAACTTGCCGGCCCAAAATTTATTAAAGACATTGTTAAAATAGTCCGAATGACTACAGTGGCTCAATCTTAAGTTTATCAAGCAACGAGAATACTTTTTGTGCGCAAAATGTGCGCCTTTATTCAACTATTCATTTCCTTCTCTGTTGGCCTCGAGATTTCAAGTAGAGCCTGCGTGTGACGTACAACCTAGAAGCTTTGCGCAGTTTCACTACGTGAAATCTCGAGGCCAACAGAGAAGGAAATGAATAGTTGAATGAAGGCGTTATTTTTGTTTGTTTTTGCGCACAAAAAGTATCCTTGTCGCTTGATAAACTTAAGATTGAGCCACTGTAGTCACTCAGACTATTTTAACAATGTCTTTAATAACTTTTGGGCCAGCAAGTTTCGATCCCTTAAGAAGCCTATGGAGGAGTGAGACAGCTCTCAGATTTAATCTAAAATATCTTAATTTGTGTTCCGAAGATGAACGAAAGTCTTACGGGGTTGGAACAACATGAGGGTGAGTAACTACTGGCAGAATTTTCATTTTGGGGTGAACTATCCCTTTAAACCAGATGCTAATTTGCGCTGCTCTTGGTAGATTGCGTTGGTCATAATGGAAATGATCTGGCTGTGTCTGTGTTCTTTAATTTGTGTGCCTTCAATAGATCACGCAAAGAACTTTCCTCTCCAATTGGCACTTTTTTGGAATTGCTCTCACGCTAATTTTCCCTGTTTAGTAAATCTGTCCCTTAGTGTCTGTGTGGATTGCAGATGATAACCGAATAGTGAATTAGGTAAGTACATTTTTAAAGTCTTTATTTTCAGTTTCATAAAAGAAACTCACTGAGGAAGACAGAAGGCAGTTAAAAACAATCATCTTACCTCTGTGTTTGTGATCTCCCGGAGTCTACTGAGGATTTTAGCTGCCTTTCATGCTGCTATACAAACAAAATACAGCATTCTACATGAATATTTATATGTTTTTTGATACTGTTGTTTGTTGGCTTAATGTGAGGAATATTACAGATATCTCATAGCCAAACCTCTGTTTAAGGAAATAATCAAGTAATCAAAAGACACATTGCGGTAACGCTTTAGATTACAGCCCGGAAAGTACTGTGTAATTAAGAGGAATTTACAGTGTAACTTTCTGTAATTATTGTGTACCTATAAAGTACTTACATGTAAGTATAAGGGAACAATATGTAAAGTTTGGGGAATAAAGGGGTAACAACCAGGAGGGTAACGCTTTAGATTACAGCCCGGAAAGTACTGAGTAATTAAAGCGATTTTACAGTGTAACGTTCGGTAATTATAGTGTACCTATAACGTACTTACAATATAAGTATAAGGGAACAATATTTTAAGTTTGGGGAATAAGGAGAAATAAAAATAAAAATATTTATACTGTAAGTATTATAGAACTAAGGGGTACCTATTCTACTATTATGATACAACAATCTTACATTTGGGAACAATTTAGCGAGAACATACACTGCGTACCTTTTTGTAATAATTGTGTACCAAGGCAATACATACTGTATAGGCTTTTTAAAAATGACAGGGTACATATCTATGCATTTATAAAAAAATATATATATTTTTTTTTTGATAGCAAAAGTGCAGATGTTTAAGTTTGGGCTAACATGTTTCAAGGAAAGAAAAGCTAAGACTATTGCAATTTTTTTAAATATACTGGGAAATAATGTGGTTACAGGGTAAGTGGTGCTTGTATAATAAATAAAGGTTTCCGAGTCAGTGATATAAGATTGTGTATGCATTTTTACTGTACTTACCCTGTAACTACATGGAACAAGAGGGTAACAAGCACCACTTTAATTTACAGCCCGCAATGTCACACTTACCCTGTAACTGGAACAAGGGGGTAACAAGCACCACTATATGAAACAAGAGTATCTTTCCCCAATATTTAAGCAAAAGTTGCAATAGTTTTCGTTTTCAGTGCACTTTTGTTAAAAAGATTACTTTATAAATGCATAGATATGTACCCTGTAATTTTTTAAAAAGCCTATACAGTATGTACTGGTTCACCATTATTTCAAAAAGGTATGTTCTTGCTAAATTGCTCCCAAATGTAAGATTGTTATATCATAATAGTAGAATAAGCACCCTTTAGTTCTTTATTACTTACAGTATTAATGATTGTTTAATTCTCCTGGTTGTTACACCTTTATTCCCCAAACTTAAAATATTGTTTCCTTATACTTATATTGTAAGTACGTTATAGGTACACTATAATTACCGAACGTTACACTGTAAAATCGTTTTAATTACTCAGTACTTTCCGGGCTGTAATCTAAAGCGTTATCATCCTACTTGCAGTTCGATTTAAACCATGTATTATGTTGCAGCTCCTAATAAAGTTTCTGGAAACTAGCATCATTTTATTGATGCCTCGTTAATTTTGGACCCTGTTCATTTATGACCAGGTTTCTTATCATGGTGACCTTGATGTAAACAGATGACTCATTGCAGCCCCTTTTCCCTTTTTTGAGATTTTCATTTCTTTTATCCAGTGGGTGTGTGATAGCCACCTACAGTGCTTTAGCCTTCATCTGCCAACAGCAGCTATTAAGACCGTTGAGTCATTCATAGATTTAACATTATTTAAGTTTGA
Source organism: Tiaroga cobitis (assembly GCA_030578255.1). NCBI lineage: Eukaryota > Metazoa > Chordata > Actinopteri > Cypriniformes > Leuciscidae > Tiaroga > Tiaroga cobitis. Next base: position 48,399,480 of record CM060599.1, read on the forward strand.
CCTTCTGTACATGTCTGATGTCACCCATCTGATCATCTTTGACAGATAATTATATGTCCCCTGAACCACCACCCCTGTTCTTCTCATCTGCACATCTGTTCCTCAAGCTGCTAAATTCTCATTACACATTCGCTCTCTGCTACAGAAGTGTTCATCAGCCCTTCCCCTCCCCTAATTGCTCTTATTTTGCACACCATGGTGAAGCAATAGTTCACTCTCCCTTGTATCTGTATACTGCAAGTGCTAAATGATAATACAGTGAACCTATTTTTTCTTAACATAAATATAATAAAGAATAAAATAAGAATATGTATGTATACTATATACCTGGCCTCCAAGTCATGGGTCAGTCATAGAGGGACAAAAAAATATACAGTGAAAATAATATAAGATTGACGGGCCAGATGTTGGCTCATCCGTAATGGATTTCTCTTCTTTTTCCACTGATGTCTTCTAATGGAATGTATCAGTCTAACTCAACTTCAATGCTTTCAGCAGGCTTAGTAAATGTCAGTATCATTTAGTAAAGTTATGACTGTGAGCTTCAGTTCATTCAGCCAGCAGGGTTGCAGAGAAGTTTTCTTGTAATGATCTTTTTTATGAGTGTAATTTCATCCTCAGCACTAAACAGCAACTCGGTGCTTAACTACTGTGGATATCAGATAATGTTATGCACAGATCCTCCTTTTCACATGGCTCTGTTTACACTGACGCACTGAAGACAATCCGCATGTGACATAGCAGAAACATTTTATGGGTTTTGGCTTCAAGTTTTACAACAACAGCAACTAAAAAGGATACTACGGTCTATTTCTGTCTTTTTTAACCATATGGCGCAAAAAAAAAGTAATGACAAACCTGTGTGGTACAAACAAAGCACAGACAAAAAAATAAATGGCTACAGGTGGATCTATAGGCCACTAGTGAAGTAAACACTGCAAAGTTTTAGAGGCAAACAGAATTCAAATACACATGTGAAACTCCCACATTATCATTCTGTGGGTGTACTGAAGGAATACAACAGACATTGCATAGGCCTGTAGTGCAACAGTGTTTAGTGTTTTTAAAATAATTTTATAATCAATATTTCGGTACCACTTTATAATAACTGCATGCTATTAATCATTTGTTAAGCATGAGTAAACAGTTAATTCATCATTTATAAAGCATTAATAGACATTAATAAGCAGTTTATAAATACAGCTATAAACGCTTTTTTTCTTGATTTATAAGCATATCTATAGTGAGTTTAATAATTGTATTTTTATACTTTGTTAATGATCAATTAATAATTTCTAAATGAAGTATAGCATTATTTACAAACCAGTTATTTAAGAGTTGTCAGTCATTCATAAGATCACTTAGAAAGCGTAAGTAAATGTAGTAAATAAAGGTAGTTATAAAGCATTTAGTAGTGGTCAGTTAACTATTTTGTGAGCTAATCTAAAGTGAGTACTATTCATGCCTTGTAAAGCATTTATAAAGGAGATTTAAAGGCGCATCAATCTTCTAAACAGCAAAATGTAACAAACACAACACAGTGATACAGAACATAGAAATATTTAAAAGCCTTTAAATCTCCTTTATAAATGCTTTACAAGGCATGAATAGTCCTCACTTTAGATGAGCTCACAAACATAGTTAACTGACCACTACTAAATGCTTTATAACTACCCGAATTAAGCCTGAATTACAGCATAAATACATGTTAATAAAGCATTTATTAACACACCAAGTAACCATCACTATATGTCTGAATAATAAGATGTATGAATGTACATTTAAATAGTTTATTAATCATTTACTTACACGTTCTAAGTAATCTTATGAACCACTGACAACTCTTAAATAACTGTTTTATAAAAAATGCAATTATTCATTTAGAAATAATAAATTGATCATTAATAAAGGATGAAAATACAATTATTAAATAAATTATAGATATGTTTGTAAATCAAGAAGAGAGCATTTATAGCTGTATTTATAAACTGCTTATTAATGTCTATTAATGCTTTATGAATGATGAATTAACTGTTTACTCATGCTTAACTAATGATTATTAGCATGTAGTTATTATAAAGTGTTGCCTTTTATCTCTGTGTTAAACCCTGATATTAATCATGATTGTCCTTTTTGTGCTCTGCGTGAGACAGTTTTTCATTGTTTTATGGATTGTTGTCGTCTTGTGCCGCTGTTCTCTATGTTGGAAGATCTTTTTAAATTAATTGGTGTAGTTTTTTTTCCAAGCAGTTGTTTATTTTAGGTTACAGGTATTCCCAAAGAAAGATGGAGCAGTCTCAGCTCTTTAATTTCATTTTGGGAAGAGCAAAGATGGCTGTGTACATGAGTAGACGCAATAAGGTTGAAGAATCTACAGATGATGATGCTGTTTTTGTATTTGTCAAAATGTTGAAATCGCGTGTAAGAATAGACTTTAATTATTACAGTTTGATGAATGATCTTGGAAAATTTTCCAATATTTGGTGTCACAAGGATGTGCTCTGCTCTGTTGTGGAGAACAATCTAATTTTCAAGAGTGTGTTGATTTAATGTGATTTTATTTGAGTGTTGTTTTTTACAACTGTTTTAATAAAGTATTTGTAAAAATCTAAAAAAATCTCTCTCTCTCTCTCTCTCTCTCTCTCTCTCTCTCTCTCTATCTCTCTGTAATTGTTGGGTGCGAGTGGACGGATGTGAGTGTGGGTGGATTTACCTGAGGGAATCGTTTTCTCTCTTTTTCTTGCTTTTGGGCCTCGTGCTACCTGGTTTATCAGGGAAACATGACGGCCCAAAATGTGGAGACTTTGGGTTCACTCACGCGGCGCCATGCAGTTAAAGTGGCGTCCGCGGCAGGCGTTGAGGAATGTTGCATGGCTGTTGGAGTAGTTGTGGGGCACGAGTGTATTGTATCTGCCTCTAGAATGAATAATGCAGACATCCCAAGTCTCCCGGAAGTTCCGGGAGTCTCCCGCATATTGCTAGCGTCTCCCTGATGCCCGCAAATTAGTTCAAATCTCCCGGAATCTAGAGCGAGATAGAACATACTGCGTGCAGAGCGTTGAAAAACTCATATTTAACGGCTCTGACTGCGCGCATAACATACATAGCGCACGGCGCGTGCAAGGCAGAGAGGGAGAGCGAGAGACCGTCAACAAAAGCTAGTCAACCCCAGTGATTGGGGTACAGTTTTCTGGGATCACAGGAGAGAAACTACCATGTGTTGGAACAGAGAATTTGACTTTGCCGTTGTTGCAGGGGGCATGTGAGGTGGATTGTGTTGATACAGAGGTAGAAAAAATTATGTTTAAAGTGCCCCAAAAAAGGAAAAAGTCTGGTCAATTGCAGGGTAAAAAAGCTTGCAAAAAAAAGTGATTACAGGGTAGTGAGGATCAGGAGACTGAAAGTGATAGTGAGTCGTCTGACTCCAGTGTAGTGCTTTCTCAAAGCGATTTTTCTGGACGAAGTTATGATAATGAGGATATAAAGATGTTTCTTAAGGCAACAAAAAACAAAAGAGGTTTTTGTGTTCAAGAATATTTCCCTGACATCAAGCAGTTTGTCGAAAAAACGAGAAGTCTAATGACAGAAGGCTGTTTTAATAATAGAGAAGTGTATCGTTTGAAGAAAATTGTGAGGCTTTTGGACAAGGAGTTGAGTAATAATGGTGTTTAAAAAATTAAGAGATAGAACTTCTAATGATCTGTTGTGTGTTGGAGGGATGCTTTTTTTTCTTTTTGTTTATCTTTGCTATGAGTGTAGTACGCCTGGCTACCTTGAATGTGAATGGTGCCAGAGACATTAGGAAAAGAGCCATGTTGAATGAAGTGATAAAACAAAAAAACCTTGATGATATATTACTACAAGAAACACATAGTGATGGAAAAAATGCTGCTGATTGGGCAAGGGAGTTTGAGGGCATTTCTGTACTGAGCCATCATACTCCAATAAGTGCTGGAGTTGCCGTTATATTTGCAAAAAGTTTTAGTCAAATTTCGTATGATTTTGATGAAATAATTAAAGGCAGACTTTTAAAAGTAAGAGCCTGTTTTGAGAATAATGTTTTTGTTTTTATTTGCGTTTATGCTCCAACTGCCATAGTTGAAAGGATGCTTTTTTTAGACACATTATGTTCTACCTTGCAAAACTGTTCTTCTGAGGAATATTTTTTTGGGGGGGTGATTTTAATTGTACTGCACACATACTGGACAGAAACCACATTGAACCTCATTTGCCTTCTCAAAGACATCTCATCCAAATAATTAAGCAGCATGAATTATGTGATATCTGGAGGCAATTAAATGGAACTGAAAGACAATACACATGGGTTCATGCAAGAGAAAATGTAATGTCGTTTGCTAGATTGGATAGATTTTACGGGTTTAAGCATCATCTTAATATTTTTAATAAATGTTCAATTATTCCGATTGGGTTCTCAGATCATGGAATGGTGCAATGTAGTTTTATTTTAAACTATCTCAAACCTAGAAGTGCTTACTGGCATCTTAATATTTCTCTGCTGAGTTACAAGTTTTTTAGGGACTCTTAAGTTTTTTTGGGAGAATTACAGAAATACAAAGCACAAATTTCAATCAGTACAACAGTGGTGGGACTTTGGCAAGGTTCAAATTAGACAGTTCTGTCAGCAGTACACTCACAACGTAACTAGAGAGATAAGAAGATCTTTGGAGAATTTAGAAACTGAAATAAATAAATGTCAACAGTTAGCTGAATCTACCGGAGGTAAGTACTATTTAGAAGTTGGATTAAGGAAAAAGGCCCGGTTAGATGATCTACTGGGATATAGAATACAAGGGGCACTGGTCCGTTCAAGATTTCAAAGTATAGCCCAAATGGATGCACCGTCCAAATACTTATTCAGCCTTGAGAAAAAAAAGGGGCAAAAACGTGTAATTCAAGCCTTGCGCTCTGAGAATGGGGGGTTGTTAATAGACCCTGTTGATATCCGAAGGAGAGCAGTTGGTTTTTATCAGAAGCTATATAGAAGTGAGATTGAGTCGGGGCGTAATGAAGGAAATACCTTTTTCCCTTCCTTACCCCAGATGTCTGAAGAGGGTATTGCAGCCCTTTCAGGTGTGTTGAGCTTGGGAGAGCTGTATGAGGCCCTTCAAGGCATGGAGTCTGGGAGGGCTCCAGGAATTGATGGTCTCCCAGTTGATTTTTACAAATCATTCTGGAAGGAGCTGGGAGTGGATATATTTCAGGTATTGAATGACAGCTTGTCGGAAGGTATGATGCCGTTGAGTTGTCGCAGGGCGATAATCAGCCTCATACCAAAAAAAGGAGATCTCACTGAAATAAAGAGCTGGCGCCCCATCTCACTTCTTTGCAGCGATTACTAGCTGCTCTCCAAGGCTTTAGCTAACAGACTGGCTGGAGTGTTGAACCAGGTCATCCATCCGGACCAGACCTATTGTGTTCGTAGTAGATCTATGTTTGATAACATTTCTTTAATTCGTGATGTATTAGAAGTTTCAAAATTGTTAAAGTTGGACGTTGGCTTGATTTCTCTGGATCAAGAGAAAGCCTTTGACCGAGTCGAACATTCCTATTTGTGGGGGACAATGAGGGCCTTTGGTTTTAGTCAAGATTTTATAGATAAGGTCAAAGTACTCTATAGTGAAGTTGAGAGTGTACTGAAGATAAATGGCGGCTTATGCGCTCCCTTCCAGGTTCAAAGAGGGATTAGACAAGGGTGTTCTTTATCTGGGATGCTATATTCCTTGGCCATTGAACCATTGTTAAAACAAATAAGAAAAAAGGTGTGTGGCTTATGTTTACCCAATTGTAAAAAATAACATTGTTCTGTCTGCTTATGCTGATGATGTGATGGTTTTAATTAGTGGACAAAATGATGTACAAATTTTACTTAAATTAATTAAAGATTTTATGTTGTTATCCTCTGCTAAAGTAAATTGGACAAAATGTGAGACACTGTTGGTTGGTCAGTGGTTTGATGGCAAACCAAACCTTCCTGATGGGTTAATTTGGGGTAGAAGTGGGATAAAATATCTAGGTGTTTTTTTGGGTGATGATGTAACTCAACAGAAAAATTGGGAAGGGGTGGGTGAAAGGATTAAGGGGCGTCTAGAAAAATGGAAATGGTTGATTCCAAATATGTCTTACAGAGGACGCACTTTTGTTGTAAATAATCTTGTTGCATCCTCCCTGTGGCACAGGTTGGCTTGTGTGGATCCTCCAAAGCAACTTTTAGCGAAAATTCAAGCTGTTCTTGTGGACTTTTTCTGGGACAAATTACATTGGGTACAACAGAGTGTTTTATTCCTGCCCAAGGAAGAAGGAGGACAAGGACTCATGAATTTACAAAGCAGAACCGCTGCTTTTCGGTTGCAGTTTTTACAGAGATTTTTTGACGGTGCATCTGATGTGAGTTGGAGGTCTGTTGCCTGTGCCATATTGCAACAGTTTGGAGGTTTTGGGTTGGATAAACACCTTTTTTTGATGAACCCTTTAAAAATGGACTTTTCAAAGATGCCGTACTTCTATTAAATCCTTTTTAAAGTGTGGAGCTTGTTTCACATTCAAAAGACTTAAAGCAAATACTCACTTCATTGGCTGCTAGAGGAACCCCTAATACTTGGAGCACATTTGGATATAACGAACAATGGAAATTTACATGGGCTTAGTTCTGCTCTCCAAAAATCCAGGACTGTCACTTTAGGACAGATGTTGACTTTGGCTGGCTCAAATTTGGAGAACGCAGAGATGACATCCCAATTTTTGGGTATTAAATCTGTTCGTCTGAAAATCTAAACAGTTGAGATCTCTGTATAAGCCGCCATTATTGAAGAGGGCAGGGGATTTACAGGGAGAATCCTTCACGGTATCATTGCTGTTAAACTCTTTTATTTCTGTTTTAAATCCAGAAGTTAGTTCGGAATGTCCTTTTTGTTCTCAAAGAGAAACAGTTTTTCATGCTTTTATGCAATGTTCTAGATTAGAACGATTATTTAGGTTATTAAAAGAAATATTCAGATGTTGTAAAGAGTGTTTTTCTGAAAAAACTTTTATTCAGGGGGTGAAATATAGTCGGAACAAGAGGTATGTGTGTCAATTGCTGAATTTTTTTTTAGGACAAGCAAAATTGGCAATATATACTAGTAGGAAAAAAAGCCTTGCCAAAGCATCACTGAGTTTTTTTTTTTTAATGTTGTTTAGATCAAGAGTTTTGATTGATTTTAAGTTTTATAAAACTATGTAGGATTTGTCTACTTTTGAAATGATTTGGTGTAGTTATGGTTTTTATTATTGAGTTTTGTGTGTTGCTTTAAGCTGTGTTAATTTTTTTCGTTTCTATTGTAAAAGTTTTAAAAATTATTGTGAATAAAGTTCTTTTCAAAATCTCTCTCTCTCTCTCTCTCTCTCTCTCTCTCTCTCTCTCTCTCCTCTCTCTCCTCTCTCTCTCTCTCTCTCTCTCTCTCTCTCTCTCTCTCTCTCTCTCTCTCTCTCTCTCTCTCTCTCTCTCTCTCTCTCTCTCTCTCTCTCTCTCTGCGAATCTCCCATTCTACCACATCTCAAAGGTGCTATATTGAATTGAGATCTGGTGACTGTGACATTTTCAATAAACATGTTTTAGATGATTTGAGCTTTGTGACATGTCACGTCATCCTACTGGAAGTAGGCCTTGGAAGATGGGTACACTGTGGTCATAATGAACATGGTCATCAACAATACTCATGTAGGCTGCGGCATTTACACAATGCTTAATTGGTACTAAGGGGCCCAAAGTGTGCCAAGACAAAAACCCTCACACCATTACACAACCACCAGCAGCCTGAACCGTTGACAGAAGGCAGGATGAATCCATGCATTCATGTTGTTTACGCCAAATTCTGACCCACCATCTGAATGCTGCAGCAGTCCAGTTTTGGTGAGTCTGTGCGAATTGTGCCTCAGTTTGCTGTTCTCTGCTGACAGGATTGTCACCGGTGTGATCTTCTGCTGCTGTAGCCCATCTGCTTCAAGGTTCGACGTGTTGTTCGCTGAGAGATGCTCTTCTGCAGACCTCGGTTGTAATAAGTGGTTATTTGAGTTACTGTTGCTTTTCCATCAGCTTAAACCAGTTTGGCCACTGACCTCTGACATCAACAAAACATTTTCGCCCACAGAACAGCCGCTCACTGGATATTTTCTCTTTTTCGCACCATTCTCTTTAAAAATAATCCCAGTCAATCAGCAGTTTCTGAAATACTCAGACCAGTCTAACACCAACAACCATGTCACGTTGTAAGTTACTTAAATCACCGTTCATCCCCATTCAGATGCTCAGTTTGAACTTCAGAAGATTATCTTGATTATCTTGGCAATATGCCTAATTACATCGAGTTGCTGCCATGTGATTGGCTGATTAGATGTTTGTGTAAATGAGCACTTGAGCAGGTGCACATAATAAAGTGGTGAGTATACTATATACTTACAATACATATATTTATATACTATATTCAGGCTCTGGTTCCTAGGTCTTATATAGCCAAACTGAACACTTAATATTGAGTACAGTGTGGTATGTATCGGTGATAGACATAGCAGACATAGCAGACTAATCCTCTTAACATGATCTTATCCTCTAAGAACAAATGTCTCTAATCATGAAATATTGCACAGTATGCTGCAAAGAGCAGACCTGCTACCAGCGTCCACCCACCTACCCAACATTAGAACAGTCATCAAAAATATCAGAACTTACCAGGGGATTTTGTACGCACATAGTTAGATTCCTCAGCAAAACAGTACGATTGCTAAATCCGCTCTGAATGCATCATTTTGAGAATTTTGCTTGATACATTCAACTTTGTGGCAGCTCAAGGATTTGTACTACAAGAAGTTGCATTCTGTGTCACTTTATTGGCTGCAGTTTATTGCTCAGCTTATGCAGTAAATGGAAACGCCGTGATGTCATACCTCCTGAAATAGGTTATGAGCTACAAAGGGCCACGTTGGATGATTTATGGCCGTTGCATACAATCGCTCTAATGTACCATGAGCGCGCTTTATTAAATAAATGCATTTTAGCTTCTCAGGAATTGATTTACTGTGGAGTGTTTTCAGCGGGCACATATTTTACTGGCTGAACATGTAGTGTGCTAAAAGAGCCACATAGCATCTGTCGCTCCACATCTGCTCTCCAGGAAACTTCTCAGTCCAACCGTTATCCATATATTTATTTATTGACCGTACCAATCTCGTTAATGCCAAATTTATGGCATGCGTTTCAGTAACATAGTGATGCAAAGTAATAATAATGCAGGTTGTATCATGTCAGGCTGAACGACTGGCTGGCTAGGCTGGGGAAAAATAACTTTATGATGGGAAAATGTCCAGACCAGTTTCAACAATTGCTTTCAGATCAGTTTCTTAATTTCAGTGCATCATGTTGAAAATTTGAAATGAGCCTTGAAATAATTTGTAGGAAAAGTTTACTTAAAATGAGTATTTTGTCATAATTTATTTACCCTCATGTTGTTCCAAAACATATGACTTCTGCAGAGCATAAATGAAAAAAAGAAAGAAAAAAAATATTATATTTTTCTATACTCTATTCCATGTAATTAAAGTGAAAGAAGACTGAAGCTTTCAAGCTTCATAAAGGAAACAAAACCATCATAGTATCATACATAGCCCACATGACACTATATTCCAAGTTTTCTGAAATCATACAATAGGTTTGTATGAGGAACAGATAGATATTATAAAGTCATTTTTCACTGAAAATCTTAACATCCACCTTAATTCCCCTTGGCATACTCATGAGAGATAAAGTTCAGTATGATTCGTTCATGAACCGGACTGATGCCGTTCAAACCATAAAAATCTGTTTTACTGCAGCTGTTTGTGGATGATCTTTGTCGATAAATTCTCATAAATATGAGTCACTTATTCTCTTTGTTCATATTATCTCGGTTACATCATTCTTGATTCGGCGAACCTCTTTTTTCTTCCAACACGGATTTCTGCGACTTACCGTTGTGAATCCCATACACATTATCCAGCGGAACCTTTTTTCTCGTTTCACTCTCCGCTCTTACTGGAATTCTGTCCTGTGACCTTACTCTAGTGCTAAACTATGTGCCGTTAAAATCAACAGCCTTGAGGGGACGAGTTGAGGACAAAATAAAATAAGCAGCACTTCAACACATTGGCCTTATTTTAACAAACAATGCTAAAGATAGATTTTGCCATGACCAAAATATGGCAGCTGGAGTGTATGTCAGAGAGTGTGTGGTTTCCTTAATCAGTGGTGTGTAGCTTTTGTGCAAAGGAGCCAGGAATGTATTTTCTGGAAAAGTACTGACTTCCAGTTGCTCAGTTGGGATTGACCTGATGGCTCGTTACACAATGTTCTCTATCCATTAACTTTGCTGTATTGCTGCCTCCTGGGAAGTTATACTTACGAGTGCAGAAGTCATAATTGTGCTGCAATTATTTCAAGGTCACAGGTGAGACATTCCATTGCTGGATGTTCAGAATATTAGGACTACGTATAAAGAAATTGGAGTATTTTTGTAGGCCTTGCAAACTATTCCAACTTTTTTACTTTGTTGATTGTATCTAGGCTTTAAAATTCATAAAGATTCTGTTAATTTGTCAAGATTATCATAATGAAGAAAACTTGTAAGAATCAAACTTTTGTCGGACTCTGAGCTTATTTTCTGGAAGAAAAAAAAAGCCCATGGAAAATTGTGTGTATGTTTTTTGTTTTGCTCTGATTTGTTGATTGTCAAAAAAAAAAAATGGTAACACTTTATTTTGATGGTCCCTTTTGAACATTCTGTTGACTATAAGTAACTTTGCAGCTACACGTCAACTAACAGCCATTAGAGTATTAGTAGACTGTCTGCTTAATATCTGCTAACTCAGCCTGTTCACACGTGAATGCGTCTCTATAGCACGCATTGTGTTTTATCGTGCAATTTATACGTGAAAATGAGTTTTTACGTGCATATGATACGCAGTTTTCGCATGCATTTGATACACAGTTCATTTGCCTGTAATACACACGCACCCCACACCACTAATTCTACCCAAACGTATAATACACACGCACCCCACACCACTACTAAACCTACCCTTACCAACCCATGCGTATCATATGCACGTAAAAACTAATTTTCGCGTATAAATTGCACGATAAACACACTGCGTGCTATAGAGACGCATTTAGTGTGATCGGGTTGGCTAACTCTTTATTGTGATGGTCGTTCAACAGACATTTTACTGACTATTGGTAACTTTGCAACTACATGTCACCTTATTCTAACCCTACCAGTCTACTAATACTCTACTAACAATATGTCTACTCTAATTACTCTAATCAACATTACTTATAGTCAACAGAATGTGTTAAAGGGACCATCAAAATAAAGTGAAACCAAAAAAAATCCTACCAACCAAACTGTGACAGATAGACAATCTAAGGCTAATGTTTGATCTTCAGGTGCATAATTGCCAACAGAGAGGATGATTTACAGTTTGACATCCCTGTCTCAGCAAATGTTTGCTAAATAGGTTTTATTATGTTATGCAGTATACATTTTTCTTAAATTAATTTGCCATTAAATGTATACATCTTAGCTGGGGACTGAGTTATATAATGTACAATTTGGATGTCAGAGTGGCATTCTATAACATATTTTTCCAGGTAAGAAAGTTGAAAATTCTAATTTTCCAAGAAGCACCATTACAGCTAGACAACTTGACAAGTGAGTTTGACTAAATCAATTCATTGGGCCATGTCATATTTCTCTCTTTTTAAGCTTTAGGCTCTAACTGACACCGAAGCTCTGTTCCAAACCCTAATAAGTTGAATAAATCCAACCTAAACATTATGTTCAAGTTCATTTCGTCCACAATCTTGAACAGATTTGTTGCAGTGCGTTACGAGATTGTATTTAGTTTAGTATTTTTTATAATGTACTAATATAGTAAGACACCAAAACACCAAAATGGTGTACCTTTATAGCCATAATGTCAGGAAAGCACTTAAAATGCTGCCTCTATAGGCAGCTCACTACATTTTAAAACAGAGTCTGCGATGTTAATTTCAGGGTGCCGTTCGGATCAGTTTTTAGCTATTTTAGACTGCCTTTGTGTCTACACTGATAATATGCTCCTCGTAAGAGTGCATCCCCGCTGGTCTGCCCTTTCCCTTATCATCAAACCCTATCTATAGGCCAGCACATTGGGGTAATCATCACCCTGGATATTTATATCACTATGTTTTGCGCGACCACAGAGCTGGCAGACTCCTTTGCCGCTGTGTCATTATTCCAGAGCAGCGGCGTCTTCGCGTGTAATCCCTGCGACCGAAAGAGAGCGTGCACACCGCAGCTCTCTTTTCCTCGTGCTGCGTTCAGGTCTGGCACAGACCCTTGTGCTGTCAGCCACCAACGCCACCACGCTGACGTGGGGTAGCATTCAAGTGCCACTGGTCCAATAAATTACATGTTAAGTCATGTATATGGACGTGGAGTCTGCTTTTAAAATACTTGGGTTCTGGAGAATTTAACAAGGTGTGGCATACATGAAAGCCTTTTTCTGTCACTCATTTAAAAGGGGATTGAGAAAAACAACAGTGCACCAGACAGTTAGGAATCCAGGGTGCTAAAATCCAAAACACTTTTTTTTTTCTTGAATAATAGCTCTTTTCATTGAATATGGGTTGACATTTTATTATAAAGCAATGTCAGGGTGTTATGTAAGTCATTTTAAACACTGTCCTGGGTGAACAGGCAGAGCACAAACACTACAACTTTCTGTCTGGAATATATCAGAGAGATGAAATCAGGTTCTGCTTTCTTGTGGCACAACCTATAGTTGAAAAAAAAACCACAACTCTGTCAACTTTTGCTGCCACCATCTTTGTGGGTTTTTTACAAGGTCTCTATGTAGAATTAATTTCTCCCTACACACTCGTTAGGGAATATAGCTACTGTAAATTGGTTCACATACTGTATACTTTTTAAGTTCTCTATGTTATACTGTATAAGTTCTCTTAATTTTGACACACTTTGCTTATTTTGAATGGAACCATGTATATTTAATCTATACATTTCCATGACTTTTCCAAGCATGGAAAAAACTATTTTAATATAAATAAATTATATATATATATATATATATATAATTTTATATATTTATGTAATTGTTTATGCAACCCTGTAGAAATGTTTAATATATACTGTATATATATATATATATATATATATATATATATATATATATATATATATATATATACAGTATATATTAAACATTTCTACAGGGTTGCATAAACAATTACATAAATATATAAAATTATATATATATATATATATATATATATATATATATATATATATATATATATATATATATATATATATAAGTACAATTATTTTAGCTAAACTGTATTCCTCGTCTTTTTTCTGTGGTGTTTTGTACTGATATGCTCTTGGTCTGTGTTTTTTGCAGTGCCTTTCTCACTTCTCAGGGCTCTATCACTATCAGGTGATTGGGACATACTGTTCATATTTTGACCATCCTCTAAAAACATTTATGCCTCCAATCCAAAGGGATTATATAGATAACACCTTTCCCAAATCAATCAGACACTAACAGGTGCAAACTCTCTCTCTCTCTCTCTCTCTCTCTCTCTCTCTCTCTCTCTCTCTCTCTCTCTCTCTCTCTCTCTCTCTCTCTCTCTCTCTCCGCAATCTTTTTGCAACATGTTTTCTTTATTTAAAGGGGTCATGTTATGAGGAATCAAATTTTCATTGACCTTAAGCTTGGGAATAAGTGCAGCGAAGCACAGAACCTCATTGCAAATGCAAAAAAAAAAGGGCATTTACATCGAAGATGCAAGTTTAATTCTAAGGGTCAGAGAAATGGTGGGAAATGATCATTAAACCACATTATATGAAAAAAATTGTATGATTATGACCTCTTTAAACAGCAGGATATCGTTGCATGCTATGTCAGTGTGTTTGGCACAGCTGGGTTCGACTTCTAGCAGGTGATGATGTCTGGAATATTGGCTCACGAATACTGTTTGTGGAACACTGGTTTAAGTGGAATGCATTTTGCCAAGTTGTTTTAGTCAACTCGCAGGAATTTAAGGTTTGATTACAAAAAGGCTGTGGCTGGGAGGAGGCTAGATGTGTCTCGGAGCTAAAGCCGACTGAAGTATTTCCACCTGGTACATTTTGTCTAGACTAACATCATAGCTCTCGTGCACTCACCTGAAAAAGATGTCGGAACAGAATGACACTTGTGGGTGTGAACGTGTGCACTGGGGCATCGGCAACTTAAGGTGCATCAGGTTTCCAAACCTGTCCATTGTTGCTTAAGCATATTTATGTCTGGTTAGATTTCAACCAGTGTAACTGTTTCCCAGAACCCTGAATTTCACCCTCGTTTTTTTTATGGTTTCTTTTTTCAGCCTTGGAGGCTGTTAGTTTACATAACTGTTCAGAAATACTTTATCGTTAAAGTTAAAGTTTAAAGTTCTCTTCAATCATTATGAGTTATTCAACCATTATGTTTATTTAATAAAGGAGAAAAAAATAACAACTGTCTGGTTTGTTGATTCAAAAATGGGTAAATTATGAATAATATAGAATCTGCACTCTAGATCAGTCGTAAATTTAAAGAAACATGAGATTTAGTCCAAATTCCAAAATTAAAAAAAGCTCAATGTGTGCACAAAAAAACCTCATGTTTCCTCAAACGTAGAATTTTCTTTAACAAAGCAATAAGACATGAGAGATTGTGTATTACACTGATTTAGATGAATTGTTCGGCCTTGGTTAACTTGTAGCATTTATAAAAATAAATGTAACAGAACATGTTCCTTCATCAGTTACAAGGGATGACATATATAGTCATTATTGATGATTTGTTCCTTAGTTAACATGCATTAAGTTATTTTTAAGGGCAGAAAACATAAATAATAGGCATATACAGTATATATATATATATATATATATATATATATATATATATATATATATATATATATATATATATATATATATATATATATATATATTATATATTGCATTTCTGTAAATGACAGTGTTTTACTTATGGCTGATTAGTTCACTTGTTAAGGTTCAATGACAATTCAATTAGACTATACAAAAATTGAAAATGACTTTACTTTTGTCAAATATCCTGTCTGTGTTTGGTTTATAAATTACCCGTAAAGAAAAGTATGCTCTGAATGAGGGAACAAGTCAGCACTTTTGAACACTGTATATACATGAATGTGTAAAATGTTATACGTTCTTTCATGCACCTCACAAGTTCACTGCGGCGAGATGTCATGATATACGCGAGCAAAGCAACCAATGTAGATAAGCTGAATATTGCCTACACTGCCGATCAGCTTTCAGTTTGCAGTGTGAATAAAAGATTTGAAAAGACTCTTACAATCAAAATTACACTATAACCAAATGCTCGTCAGGATTCAGACTCCTGAGGGCTGAGTAATCATACCAGAAGCAAATTTAGCTTAAGGGCTGTTAAAAGCAGAAATGGTTACACACAGACCGAGGACAGTATACAATTCTGGCTGCCTAATTGGTGACAGGATCGTGAGAGGACCTGCAGTATATGGTCCTCATGCTAATTTAGGCTTTAAGCATTTGAGCCTCGGTGCCCCGCCCCTGCTGGGACAAGAGCACAATGTTATGGCCTCCAGATGGAGGGTAATGGGCCACACCTGAGCTCGTAACCCTGCGTCTTTGAGCTGGAAGCCTGACTCAGCCAAACACAGGCCAGGATCTCTTCCCACTGCGGGCGGCCGTGCAACATGGACACAGCCATTCCCAGGATTTAGTGCCAAACCAATCCTCAGCTGATGTCTATTTAAAACTCTCACTTATTTACAATCTCCATCCCGTCTTACAGCCAGTTTTTCCTACATGCAATCATTTATGTGTCCCTGTGAATTTTCAGCAACCTTACTCCAGTCTTCAGTGTAACATGATCCATCAGAAATCACTGTAATATGCTGATTTGGTGCATGAAAAATATTTCTATAATTATCAATGTTGAAAACAGATGTGCTGATGAATATGTTTGTGGAATCCGTGATATATTTTTGTAAAGAAATATTTTATAACATTATAAATGATAATCCTTGCTAAAAAAGTATTAATTTATATTTTTATATCAATAACAATTTATTTATTAAAGTGTGTCTGTGTGTGGATACACACGCACGCGGACATCATTTTTGTAAAAGCTGGTTTTCAACTCAGAGTGAAGCATAAATTGATATTTATGAGAAAGTTGAAAATAAGAAGTCAAATCACACTGTAAGATATGGCACAATAAATACGTCACATCATATTGTGAGATAAGTCATTAGATAAATAGAATATGCAATAAATATAAGGCACATGACTTGACTGTGTGTTTGTGTGTCGTGTCTATTTCAACTGTTCGGTAAAGGAAGCATGAATCTATAATGTCACGCAAAGTGATGAGTTCATTAAAATTGTAGAAAGGTTAACCTGAACCTTTCTAACGTGAGAGTTTCTATTCTTAGCTGACCTTCTATTTGTGGAGTAACTTAATCAAACACATTATCTGGCACTTGAGGTGTCAGTGGACGTGGTGTCGCACGTTTCCGGTTACATTTAAGTGATTAAAACCTTTTTAGGGTGAGAGAAAATTTCCTCTGTTCAGGGAATTGGTTTACTTCTTAATGGGTAGTGACACCTATCCAATATCTGCATGGATTGTTTATTTGTAGAGCAGACAAACCCAAAATGAGGTTATATAAAAAATTTGAGGGGATCCACCAATTATTGTTTGACCTCAGATAAGTGTTTCTGTCTTTTCAAAAAGTTGAACTTGATGTAACACTGTATAATTGTTTTGTCCTCCACAGCAAAATTTGCTTTAGAATCTGAATGCTAATTTTCATTTATTTTATAGCTCTATACGCAGTTATTGACTCATTTGTGTATTTTTATATCCAAAGAAATTTTAGGAGAAACATCTTAGACAAAGTTGAGAGCTCCATTAAGTCTCAGAATCCATGAACAAGCAATGCAATGTTTTAAAGTGGGGTGGGGTTGTTACACCAATTTGACTCTGGAAGAATGAAGGGACATGTTTTTAAATTGACCAAATTAAGTTTGTTGATGTATCTTTCACGCTCTATGGCAGGCAGGGTGGACATATAATTACTTGACATGTTTAATCTTAGTGATTTCTTAAGTTATTCACGCCTGTCGGCTGTGTACGGACGTTGTTTTGTGACGCTATTTTGTATTGAAGTCTGTGGGAAGTCTAGTTTATTTTCCCCTAAAAGTGGGCGTGAATCTGTTCAGAGACATTCTATGACGTTGCGCCGGTTGTGAGTATTGCCATATCAATGTCCTGAGGCTTCTTACACCGTAAACTAAACACAGTAACGAACAATGACGTCAATTTTACCATATCAATCCGAGCGCGAGTCCGATGATGAAACACTGGAAGAACAAGTCACTCAACCCCAACCTCCATCGCAAGGACGACTCGAGCTGGACGTTTCTCAGTGATGCGCTACTCAGTTTGACATACATTATGAGATGTTGCAACTGTAATTCCTCACCATCAGCATTAACAAGTGCATGTCCATCAACAAACCGATTATTTTACTTGTACTTATTTATTTACAGAGTATTTTTCTAATTTATTGCGGTGAACATGTGGACACTGTATCATACAGTGCATACATTAGCCGGGCTCTATCTAGCTCTATCGTGAATGACTGATGTAACATAAACTTTGGTAAAACAAATCTTGCTCCATGCTTAATCTTTCCTCAAAGTAGTGAGAATGACAGACAATCTGCATTAACACACAGTTTTAGGTAATAATGGCCCACAACTGATCAGCAGAAGTGTTTCAGTAATAAAGTAATAATGTGAGTTAACCAGTTAGCAGGAGACCAACACAATATAAAACTCCAAAATCAGTATTTTGAACACCATCTTTCAAGAGCAAGCATTGTGCAAACCCTGCATTGAACTCCGAGATTTGAGAAGCAGTCGTCAGTTAAATAAAGGGAACACAGGGTGTTCACACAGGGTCACAGGGTCTTCTGGACATGATGCTATCCAGTATCCACAGGAATCAGCTGCAGTGTCTGAGGGTGTTTAAGTTTTCCCTGGTGTCTGCGCGCACAATAAATGGGTGGGCATATGTTAATGTTACGTCTTGACGTCACAACGAAACGGCTTAAAACGATTAATTTCATTGGCTCAGAGTCGACTCTTACTTTTGAAAGACAATAACTTTATATGCGGTGCACTTTCAGATTTAAAACTTTGTAGGATGTTTTCATTCACTTAGAGCTATGTTACACACTACATGAAAGGTCATTTTCAAAAATCCATAATAGGGCACTTTAAGTCTCCTGCTTCTCAGATGGTTCTCAGATCTCAATGTCTCCAACTGCTCAGGTTGGTCAAGATACCAGGGTCTGCAGTCAAAATGAAGAAATCTTGATACTCATAAGGTCATTCATTTTATTGCTCTTTACTCATATGTCAGCTATTGACTCATTTGTGTCCATTTTTATTTCTCCAAAGGAATGTTAGGAGAAACATCTGAGAAGTTTACAAAACAACTGAAAGCTCATTGGGCCTTATGAGCCATGAACAAAGACCCCAGTGATCTCAAATGTGTCCCCTGTAGAGTTTTAAAATAGATTTCAATATTTTAAAAACAGCAACCTCTTCTGTTGACCTCCATCACTCAAATTGCAGCAGCACCTGAATCTTTTTAGTCACATCAGAGACCGGATCACCAGCAGCTCTTCATGCGGAAGGAAAGGTCAGTTTGTGTGGGATTCACTTCCTCATCTCTTTGTGTTTCACTTTCTCTAAGGGGAAAAGCCCTGATACATTATGGAAAATTAGAGCAAAGAAACATGGATGCAATTCCAAGGACACATGCCTTGCACAACACTATTTGTTGCTATTATGATTATTTGTTCCATGATTAATTGTTATTAATGTAGAAGCTCTATTTGTTATTGGGTCGAAGTATACTATGGCAAAGGTGTGTCTCATGAATATTCACATGAATATGCATTGAGATACGTAAACGATGCTCCTATAAGGTCACCTAGCAACATCAGTGTGACCTAATTAATATGCATGAGCTAAGTAATTTCCATCTCGTGACACACAGCCTGTCAGCCGGAGGTGTCCCCACTTCAAAACTTTTTTGGCTTCCACTCAGAAAATCTATTTACAATTGTCATACTTTACCGCCCAGCTTTCATAATATATTTTACACTAACATCTGTGTTGTGGGTGTGTGTTTATGACTAAATGTGTCAGAATAATAGCCAAAGAATGTCATGTCAAACTGCTCTTTTGCTTCAAGTCTTCTGATTCAAGTTCCAACTATAGAAACTTTACTTCAAAGTGCTCTTGCAGGCAATGCATATGTTGTCATGGTACACACCGCACATGGAAGTCATTCAGGGCCTTAAAGGGGGATGGTCCTTCGGCTCGACACATAAAAGCTCACCCTGGTTGAAAATAGGACACAGTTTCTTATACAAACACACACACACACATATTTATATATATCTATATATATATCTATATATATATATATATATATATATATATATATATATATATATATGTGTATGTATATGTATATCCATATATATATATATATATATATATATATATATATATATATATATATATTACTTCAGTGTCATATCCTTCAGAAATCATTCTAATATGTTGATATCGTGCGCAAGAAATATATTTTTTTTATATCAATGCTGAAAACATTTGTGCTGTTTTATATTTTTCTGGAAACTGTGATAAACCAATTTCCAGGGTTCTTTGAATTTTCTTTTTAAATAGAAATATTTTATAACATTATCAATTACTTTATTGTCACTTTTATTTCTTTTTTAATCTTACTGAAAACAAATTTTAAATATAACTTTTTTTTCTGACAAAATCTGACATTGCTTTATATGTCTTGATATTTATGTATTGCCTTGAAGGGTAAATCATCAAGTCTTTTGTAAAATGTCAGTGAATCGGTTGAATCAATCAATGAATCAATCTGAATGAATCACGAATCAGACTAATTCGGTTAAAGTTCAGCGACGGTCAGTGATTAACAACGGTCACATTTTGGTCTATTCTTCAATTAAAGCTATCATTTAGCTTCAGAAAATATTGAATATAGTGCATGAGTTGTATGGACCAATTTTATGATACTTTTATGGTGTTTTTGCATCCTTTTTGAAGCCTAAAAGCAACTAGTGTATTCAAATTGTGTCTGTGTTGTACAGGAGAAAGAAAGTCTTATAAGTTTGGAACAACATGAATGTGAGTAAATAATGACAGTTTTCATTTTTGAGTGAACATTTCTTTTCACAAAGTCTCTGGAGAAAAACAAATTGCAATACTGGCTCACACCTCTTAATAAGCGTGCAGAAAACAAGACTTGACTCTTCCTTTCAGATAATGACAATTCGATGTTCTAATTTTAGAGTGTTGTAGGCCTCTTCTCTGTCTGTATAGCGTGGGGACGGGAGTCAGAAAAAGTCATGGAGGCATTCCCACTGATGTCAAATGGATTTCGCCAGGGTCACAGACAGGATCCGTCTAATATGAAGACAGGGAACTGAACTCAGTGTCACAGGGGTGTGTGTTCGGATTATGCATTCCAGCAGCACAATGGTTATCCTTCGAGGACATTTGGAGCACACACTTTCTGTTGTTCGCCTGACACATACGATTTGGCCTGAGACACTGAATGGACATCTGGTTAGGAAGCCACTTAACTGAACAGAGAAATGGAGAAGCTGAGAAAGTCAAGGGGGGAAAAAAGAGAAGAAATAAATGAACCATGTGTTCTGGCTTTGAACTATTGAGGTTGTATTTGTGTAGTTAACACCCATTTTCAGACGGGTGGTGGTGTTTCAGAATGCACTGATAATCCCCAAAACTTAATCCATGTAAGTCAAGAGTCAGTCTTGATTACTATGATGCATTGTGAAAGCAAAGTGTAGCCAAGAATTTGTTCCAATTTTGATTTTTAATCCTTCCTTCCATTATGTTCAAATCAGTCAAGATGGTGAGCTTAGAATTATTTTGGAACAAACAACTAAACCTACTGAAATTGGTCTAGGACTATAAATCAAAGGTAATCTCTTGGTATATAATTTTGTTGAAAACATGTTTTAAACAAAAGAAGACCTGTTCCTACTGAAAAGGGCCAGCATAGATCATCTTGAATCTGCATGCTAGCCCAGACTAGTTTCTGCTGACTAGTGCTGGTGCAAAAATAATTTTTGATAGTGAAAGATCGAGTTGATTTTAATGAATAGTATAACTCATTTCACTGCGGCATCAAATATGTCCGCCAGCGGACAACTCATGTTGATGTCGAACCTGATGCGACTCGTCTAATTTGAGAGCTACCATGGATATCAATATTTGTGTCTGTTCTTCACACAATGCTATAGCATGGTTTCAGAAGAACATAGGACAATCAAATGGACCACTTTTATGGTGCTTTTTTGTCGATTTTGAGTTTAACAGCCCTAGTCCTCTTAAAACTCCATTAACACAGAAAGAAAGAAAGAAAGAAAGAAAGAAAGAAAGAAAGAAAGAAAGAAAGAAAGAAAGAAAGAAAGAAAGAAAGAAAGAAAGAAAGAAAGAAAGAAAGAAAGAAAGAAAGAAAGAAGATTGGGAATGACATGAAGGTGAGTAAATGATGACCACATTTTGATTTTGGGGGAGCTATCCATTTAAGAAACCTGATGGAAACATCAGCATTTTGGTCTTTTCACCAGGGTCACATAAGATAAATGTGAAGTTTAATGTTGTACATTTTGACCCTGTAGTTGGTGACAAAAGAGAAGTCTTTTGAACTGAAACTCAAATGGTTCAGTATGTGTGTATTTCCAGTTAGACAGCTCATGCTTTAAGTGGCCTATGGTAAGGTTCAGTGGGTATTAGATGGCCCTTTTTGCTCCGATTCAACTTATTCAATCAATTGGGATTTAAAGCATGGAAATAACTATGCAAATATGCATTCTATTATTACTAAGAAAAATGGATGGAAACACTCATATATAGCACTTATAATGATAACTATATTGGCGTCCGAACCAACAGATTATAATGTTCTGTTTATTATAAGTGTGTGCTGCAGTTTTGTCGTATGCCGCTTTAAATGCTTTAAAGTCAGTTGGATTCTAATTGGCAGTCAATGTTTTATCATTTATCAGCTGGAAAATCATTTGATCAAAAATCATTCTGAAAGTGATTCCAATGATTCTATGTCATTATCGTTATCGCTTTGGTGTGGACCTCCATATTCTTACAGAATTTGAATGATTATTAAAATGTGATAATTATTAGTTATTTTTCTTGGTGTGAACAGGCCTTTAATCACTATCCACTTTTGTCAGAGCAGCTTGATTCTGTTGAACATGTCCTGTAAGGTTTAACAAAAAATTCTAAACCGCATGAAGGTGAGTAAATGATAACAATTTTTTGGGTGAAATATTCCTTTAATACAAAGGATTAGACTGTGAAATTGACTTATGATATGTTAAACCATCTAAACCATGTATGATTTTTTTCTATATATTTCAGGGCCGAACCATCCCAGAACTTTTCGACAAGGCCTTTCAAAACTGAAACTATGATATGGCATTGGTTAGCTACCCACTGGTTTGATAGGACTGAGCGTTGAGTAACAGGAGTTGAGTTCAAGAGAAGGTTAACAAAGCAACCCCTACCCACACCTCTGTTCTTTTCCCAAAGACAAGTCAGTGCTTTGAAATGCTCCGATATGTCAGAGGCTGACATCACGCGCTGGCCCAACTGTGGCCTGGAAGCCTGGGAGTGACTTCCTATTGCATGCAGCACGTTCTCTTCACACAGTGACGTCACCACAGTGTATCCCAGCGGGAGCCCACTAGTGAGGGTCAAACCGATGAGAGTGAGTGAACGAGAGAATAAGAAAGAAACAAGCAACAGAGCCAATAATGTTTGGCAGAACAAAAGGGGGATACGAAAAAGGTTATTTCCCCAAACGTTTATTTTAAGAGGACATATTACTCCTCAGATCACTTTGGGAATGGTGTTTTCTTTCAAGTTTGGTTTGGATGGCTTTCCACTGTGTCTTACAGCAGTCAGTGCTATCGACCATGAGATTATACCACTATGTGGTTGTGGGACGATGGCCTGAAAATGAAAACAGGGGCCTTTATTACATTCTGGATGTGCTGCGTCCTGATCACGGTAGGTTACGGGCTTGTAACAGATCCAGCATAAGTTTTGGCATGTCCAAGTTTTAAAAATAAAAATGCATGA